>JBANRG010000012.1:0-617834 GCA_037954225.1 Stygiomarasmius scandens | reverse complement strand
TGTCTATTCGACTTTTTGGGTCACCAAATGGCCTCTGTTCTTCCATCACTGAAAACAAGCATATCGAAGCAGTTAAGGAAACTTGGAGACAGTCCAGTCGTTTTGAGGCCCTGGAACAAATGGTGCAAAGCATTACACATGTTGACAAGCTCAAAGCTATGCAATCTTGACTTACAGCTCATGGTATGATGATGGGCTCCACCTTCATCAGCAAAATGACAAGTCAACTTTTCGCAACTTTTCAGGAGCTTTTCCATAACTTTTCGGGCCTTTTTCACCTGAAATCACTTTTTTAAGCAACCGGACGTTTCTAAGACATCTTTTAAAAGTACAGAAAAAAAGTGCAGCAAAAGTACACAAAAGTAGGTAGAAAAGAGCACTAAAAGATATCAAAAAGGCAATGTAAAAACCACTTAATTCATATTGAATAGATCAAAAACTTGTATTCATAAAAAAGCATACAATTACAGGGGTATTCTAATAGTATTCCTATTCTAACAGTACGAACAAGCCATTTTGTCACATATATATTCAAGCAGAGTAGAAACATGGTGTGATTGAACTAAATAAGAAACACAATGCACGTCAGACACCGCAAGCTGATAATTAAACTAAACATACATTACCAGTGTGTCCAATATTCTTCAATTCTTCACATGAAAGGTAGCTAAACAAAAAAGAATAATTTCAGATTAAGAGTATGGAAATAGGTCAGCCAACGCACCATACAGCTATTGCAATAAATCAACTCATCGAGCGAAATTGAAGAGAAGTTGAGAAATTTGACGCGGCTTTTTGGGTGGCTTAATAAACTGTACAGTCTAATCAGCGGAGCTTGAAATGTGCCGTTTTCCCGGCACGTCCGTTGTCCTGGCACGTCTGTTGTAATCAACATGTTCTCAGTTTACTGCAAGACTAGTGCAACAGTAGTTTATTAATATATAAAGGCAGTTGCTGTGCTGATATACAAAACTTGTAGCAACTTGACCAAATGCAACTTGTAGAGTGGTGAGTTAAAAAAAGTTTGAAGCCAAAAAAAAGTTGCCCAAAGTAGAAAAAGTTGGCAGGAAAAAGTGAAAGATCACGAAAAAAGGTCAGAAAAAAAGCTCGGAACAAAAAAGGGCTGGAAAGGTCCCGAAAGCTTGAAAAAGCGGACTTGTAGTTTTGCTGATGTTTACATACCAGGCTATGGTTCTCGGTGGTATGCTTCCCGAGCAAGATGCTGATTCAGAGGAGGAAGTTTTAGATGAGAATAGTGACTTGGGCCCAGTGTCTGGTCCCAGGACAAGTAGTTCGGTTCATATCGTGGTGAAACCAGGTATGTCTCAAACACTAGTATAACTGTATGATATTCTTGGTAATCAATACTTCTTACAGCGGAAGGATATCACGCTATGCTCTTGGCCTTGCTGAGCACATCCAACAGCCAAAAATTTTAGATGCCATTCGCCGCTACCTATGGGGGATCATAAACAGTGATGTAGAGCAACCTTCTGATGTTGAAGACTGTCCTCCATTTGCTTCACCTATCTCAGTATTCCATGAAAAGGAAGTGGGCCATCGCTGCGCGTGGCAAATATGAGGCTGTTAAGTTGTAGGCCATAAAACATAAAGTTTAAAGTTTGATGGCTGTAAGCCGTGTGAAATAATGACATGCCAATGGATTCTAATGCTGTGCCATGAACACCTACATCGTGATTATGTCAGGATTGCTTGACCCCTACTTGACCGGCTTGTTTCGGCTTGTTCAAGCCGGTCAAGCCCAGCAAGTCACAATGAGACCTGCCCGAGGTGTTTTCGTGACAAGTTACATTTATTATTGATCGGGCTTTATTTTTTACTAACAATTCCTTAATAAAGTGTGGGTTTGACTCGCTTGTAGCTTGGCAACAAGCAAAAAAGCCAGGCAAGCCGGTCAATCAAATCACGGCTTTCCACGATGTATTGGATAAATGGGGATAATGCTAAATGGAGATGTCCTTGGAAGCCCAGCAAGCGCAAGTTTAGTAAAGACGAACCTTCGTAAACTCAGCCTCGTAACTCTGCAGTAGCACACTTTTATTCACCAAGTGACATATGTGGAGCAGGAGGCCTACACTCGGAGTGCATTCGAGCACACCCAGAATGGCGAGGAGAACATGCATCAGTGTTTTGACAAGATACTGGTCACTGGTCATCACTGGTATGACAGGTGAAAAATCTTATTGATAACTGACCGATATATAGGATAAAATATACTTACTGTAAAGTGAACAGAAGATTTAGGATATCCGAAAAACACTTTAAGCAACTCCGCATGTAATTTGTCAGAGCTGTCGGTGCTGTGTCGGGAATGCATCGGATAGGCCCCGAACATCGTCCCTGACAACGACAACAGCAATTGTATTACACCAGGTGATGTCAGGAATATTGCCGGCAATGTGATACGTGATGCCAAGACAGTTTAGGCATCATCCGTGAGGTCTTCTGCACTTACCACGATATTATGCATAATTTACTGACGGTTTACTGGTAGAAAAAAAATTTCGGTTGGTGCACTGGTGACTGGTTTACTGGTTTTGACCGGTACCAGCTGGTACCAGTTAAAACCAGTAACTCGTCAAAATACTGATGTGCACGTCGGGATACTGTTCTCATTGTCACTGGTGATGGTCCCGCTATGCTGGGACTTACAGTTGCACGTGTTTTACTTTTCTTTTCATTCAAATACCACAATGTATGCCATGAATGTGCTCTAGTCCATTGGTTTAGGCGTGTTGCGGATGAACCTGATGACGAGACAGGCCTATGGGTAGTGCGACCTGAGGTTGATTGCCGTAATCGGCGCACATTAGAGGTTATCCACGTCGATTCCATTGTTCGCGGTTGTCATTTACTTCCTATATATGGTTCAAAAATGTTGGACGAAGATTCTACTTATCAGCATGCTTTGACAGCCTTTCCCTCTTACTATGTAAATTCTTTCGTTGATACCCACATGCACCAGTTTTTGGCGCTTCGAGAATAGTCAAACTTATAATTTACTTAAATGTTTGCATTTTTGACTTGCGTACTTGTAAGGTTGTGAACTTGCTTACCAGCGGGAAAGCGGCTACAAGTCCTGAAAGTTCACAAGTTTTTCCCCCCATTTGCTGATGTACTTGCGTCACAGATAAGGAAAATTTTATTATCACTGGGGTTCTCATGATCAATTGTGGTCAGGATAGCACGGTCAATCACAAGCTTCTTGATTTGCGCAAATGCATGATCATGTTCCGAAGTCCAATCAGAGAAAACCTTATTACATTCCTTCTTTGTCAAAGGGGTAATAACACTGGTGTGTTCCGCAAGACCACTTTCGAGATAGCCTGCGATGAAATGCACCATACCCAGGAAACAACAGGCTTGGGCAGCAGATGTTGGTCTCGGAAAATGCAATACAGCATCACATTTGCCCTGCTGCACCTCAACACCTCAATGAGAGATTATGATGGCCTAGGAAATCAATTTCAAGCTGGAAAAACTTGTATTTCTTAGGATTACAAAATAGACTATCATCACGCAGTGCTTTCAATATCAAACAGACATGGGAAGCATGTTCCGCTTCATCCTGGGACCAAATAATAATATAATCTAGATATACACGGCAAAATTTTCCGATATAGTCATGTAGAGCAGAGGCGACACAGCACTGATGGATAGCAGGCGCATTCCTGATGCCCATGGGCATTACAACCCATTCATACAGACCCAGGGGAGGATTCACGGCTGTCAGGGGAATAGATGCCTCATCCATGCGGGTCTGGAAAAATGAGTCTGTCATATCCATTTTACAATCCGCGAGAATATCGTCAATACGTGGCAGGGGATGTCAATCAGGAACTGTATTCGAGTTCAGAACATGGTAGTCATTGACCCAGCGGGGAAGCACAGACAGATCTGCCTTTTAAATTAAGAAACGAGGAGAAGAATGAGGAGACGAGGAAGGCCGGATACAACCTGCATCAAGATGACCTTTGATTAAGGTAGACCAAGCCTCCTTGTATTTACGCGGAGATGAATAAGATCTCTGGATCTAGTATTATACACCTGACACAGACACAGTCTATCATCATCTAGGGATCTAAAGAACTCTCGCCTTATCCATCTCTTGAATGACCTCCTTTTGTCTAGCTTCAATTTCTGCCAACTTTCTTTCAATTCAGTCTAATCTCTCATTAACAGGGGCCAAGGCAGCAGCCATAGCAGGAGCGAACCACAGAGGTGCAGCAGCTATTAGGATAGGATCACAGTACACATCAATGCCTAGAGATAGGAGTCAGCATGATGAATACCTACCTTCACCAGCACTCTGAGCAACAACTGAGTGGAATAAAATTTCGGTCTCGGCAACATTCTGCGCGGTTACGTTTGCGGTGCCGATTGCTTCAATGACATTAGAGAGACCATGGCAATTATAATTCGGACATACAATGGGCTTTGTAAACTCTCCGCGAATAGTCCTTGGCTGCTAGAATGTCCTGATGACTGGGAGGGTCAGCAGGAGCGGGAGGTAGAGCGAATCCGGCTGGATTGGGAGGAACAGGGATTGGCATCGAGTTGTAGATGTGGTAAAGTAGAACAGAAAGTCTAAGCGTCACAGGTGTCTTAGGGCGTCTAAATTTAACACCACGTGACCGTGACTGTTCCTCTCAGCGCTGAGCGCGATCCAATCTACTAGCTCACTCCGTCAAGTGCCGATTAATAATTGATTGCGACGATAATGTGCAGATGCTATGGTAATTCGAAGGAGCAACTTTGCCAACACAGAGCTTCGGCAACACAGAGCTTCGGCAGGTGGCAGAAGCTCATCCTCTTTCTAAATTTTCATCCCAATGTTAACATGAACTGATTTCACTTGGGTATACCTTCAAGGAAGGGCGGAGATTAATCAGCTATTCGAATCCGGAAACATGGATGGAAAAGAACTAACAACTCGAGCGCATGTTGACCCCACTCGCGTCCAATTCCAGACATCTTGTATCCACCAAAAGGTACCTGAACATCCAGGGAATTGTAGCAATTGACCTAAGAATAACAGGTCAGTGATAACGATGGCCAGAGAGTTGAAAATTAGAACTCACCCAAGCCGTACCAGCCTCCAACGCATGTGCAACCCTAAGCGCTCTGCTACCATTCTCGGTGAAAACACCGCAGGCTAATCCATACGTTGTCTTGTTTGCCATTTCGATGACCTCTGTTCGTGGGAACGACCAAGGCATCAGATCGTGGTGAGTTAGAAGAGAAGAGTACCGATTGACAGACCTTCTTCGGTCTTGAACTTGATGACAGCAGCTACAGGTCCAAAGATTTCGTCCTGGACCATTTTCATGCTGGGCTTGCAATCGGTAAAGATAGTTGGTTCGATAAAGAAACCTTCTGTTCCGTGACGTTCTCCGCCGGTTTCGATTTTGGCGCCATCGGATTTGCCAGAGTCGATGTAAGACATGACGCGCTGTCGAGTCGGGAGTAATGAGTTATAGATCAAGAAGACCTTTCATCAAACCACTCACGTCAAATTGCGTCTTGGAAATCTGAGGACCATGCATCGTCTGTCCCACGAATGGATCGGCAGTCTTAGCTTGGAGGTTTTGAGCTGCTGCGATAAAGCCTTTCATGAAAGCGTCGTATATGCCTTCTTGGACAAAGATACGAGATCCGGCACAGCAGATTTGACCCATATTCATGCTAAGACGGACGCGATATCGGTTAGATAGCAGGACCAGAGATAGAAGGTAAGGGAGCTTACAAGATACCCATACTTGCCCACTTGATAGTCTGCTCCAAGTCTGCATCGTCAAAGATGATGCTTGGACTTTTGCCGCCAAGTTCAAGGCTAACGACTTTGAGGTTGGATTTGGCGGATGCTTCTTGGATCTTGCGACCAGTGAGGGTGCTGCCAGTGAAGGAAATTTTGCGGATATCAGGATGGTGAGATATGGCTTCGCCAACGGTGTTCCCTGTCAAAGCAGATGAATTAGTCAGTTTGGCTCCAAACTCGATGCAGGTCGGGATGTACCGTAGCCATTGACAATGTTGATAACGCCGGCGGGGATACCAGCCTCGGCGACGAGGTCTGCGAATCTCAATGCAGAGAGAGGGGTTATTTCGGACGGCTTTGGAACAGACTAAGTCGCGTTCGCGTAAAGGTTAAACACGACACCACACCTTGATGACAATGGTATTTCCTGTCGCAAGAGCTGGGGCAATCTTCATGACCAACATCAACTACAAATCCCAGAAGATGAGAATACGATACATGGTGGTTTAGTGAGAGCCTTACTAAAGGTGCGTTCCAGGGGATGATTGCTCCCTGTGAAAAAGTTAGTTGGATCTGCGAGCAATGAGCCGAGCAAAGGTACATACGACAACGCCGAAAGGTTCACGTCTGGTATAAGCTAGCTTGTTCTCAGTCGTCTAATCAGAAAAGAACGTGTGAGTACGTCGCAATAGGGTCTTGGAAGAGGCGTTACTCACTTCGACGGTTTCTCCGTGTACTTTATCGGCCCATCCAGCATAGTATTTGATCAGATTGATGCAAACGCCAACGTCAAAATTTCTTGCGCTTTCATACGGTTTACCTGTACGAGACTGGTCAAGAATAGTCGTTTTAGGGTGAGTACAAGCACGCACCACCATTCAACGCTTCGAAAGCGGCCAACTCGTCGGCGTGTTGTGCAACTAAATCAGCGAGTTTGAACAACATCTGTCCTCGAACCATCCCTGGAGTCTTGAATCCCCATGAGGTCTTGTAGGCTTTCTCGGCGGCTTCAACCGCGATGTCGACGTCCTTCGAAGTTCCGACACTGACGCTGGTAATAACTTTGCCTGTGGCTGCAGGATTGTCAGAGACCTTCTGGACGTCCAGAAAACGCGCATATGTACCTGGATTGAAGACCCTAGACGCATAAATGAATTAGACAATGACGAACGAGTTATTGACGCGTCACGTACTCTATCTTCCCTCCTTCGACGGGCTTGACCCATTGGCCATTGATATACAGGTCCGTATTGCAGGACAGAGCTCCCTTGTAGGCAGGAGTATCGAGTGAGATTTGGAAGGTAGTGGACATCGCAATGCGAGTTTGGTTGTAGAAGGTTGTAGGGTAAATCGGAATGTCTCGAATGAAGTTCGGGTTTATATAATACTAAGAAGAGCGATCGGGAATAGTACACGAAGCTCCTGTCAGCGATAGTGCTACTTCTTTGGAGCGTGCAGACGTCAAAAGGAACCATCGGCGGCGACTGGTCGCTACTCTTGTTAAATTTTGAGATAAAAGTGATCGCTCAAAGCGGTGAATACCAGTCATCAAACCTCTCGAACAGCACACATATCTACGAAAAACGTCAGCACCCTACTAACTTCTCAAAAGAATATCTCGAGTAACGGACCAGTAATAATCCAGTGACCCAGGTTTCGCGGTGCGGCATGTCGAACTATTCAAGGGCTGCAAATGTGGACGCATGCGGTATCGTGTGCCTAAGTCTTCTTTCTAAATATGGTGCTCGTCGCTCGACGAGGCTCAGGTACTGAGGTAGAGAAGAAAATAGAAGGTCATGTGACGTTGATGATCCGTTTCCTGAACCCGAAGCGACGAGATTCTCTCCTCCGCACTCAAAGTGCTACGCCTTCTTGCATATGCATCAGATATCGGAGGAAACAGGGCATCTACTGTTTGATAAGTCACCAGCAACCCGAATAACTTAGATCCGCGAGCTAACGGTTCTTGCCATAACTTCCTACCACAGCGCTTCTGTATGAACTTGAAGCCTCTGCTTGTGATAACAATCACATTTATTACTACAAAACACTCATTTCAGCGCTCAAACTCGTCCTAGTTGGTATATATCATCTGAATTGGTTACCGGTACGGTTTCATTGAATGAAATGCGGTCAAAACTAATAGAGAATATAAGATACATAGGCCTTGAAAGAGTGCTGAATGGTTTTGAAGGCAGGCTGAGAGCGATTCTGAAAAGCTCTCGTAGCGGGAAAAGATCGCATCTCCTTGAGTCGGTGGCTGAAGCTGATACCCACTGATTGCTGTAAAGCTGTTTCATATCACCGGTATTATATGAAGCTGCAAAGACGATCGGCGCTATCGCATAGTCCCTCAATGTATACTCGAGGAAGGTGATAAAAGTTCAGCAGTGTTTCCAGACTAAGGTAGTGGTACATTCAATTTTCAGGAACACCATAGAAAAGTTCCCGTTGATTGATATCTCGTTCATACAACAGAGCGCCAAGTCGGAATTCCAGCTCGAAGATTCTGATCACGACATGAAAAGGGATTGAAGAATTCTTCGCGGATGGACAGGGGTTATACTCGAGCATGAAAGGCACTTTTTCGAAGCTGGCTTTTAGTCATTGCTGAAAATGATCAGAGGTGAGAGCTTAGTTCAACGATGATCACTACCCAAGGAAGGTCCGCTGTTATTGAATACTACAGAGAAATGATATTTATGTGCCTTACTTTGAACTGATTCTTTCACATGCACTGATTGATACCAGTGGTTTCTCAAGCCTAGCCCAAACTACGTACAGATTCCGGGTACTATGCGTTCTTTGAGTAGTAATACCTCAGACTGGGACATATATATATTTTTCTAGGATAGTCGGATGCTTTCCATCTTCCAACAGGTACATCCCCCTCCAGGATGTATCGATTTCATCTTCCGCTCGTTTTAACCTTTATTCTTCTTCGTTTATCGTGCGGCGTTTTTGGAGCTGGTAAGCGTTCTTGAAGAATCTCCAAATGTACAGTTCTTAAAATCTAATTATTCTAAAGATTGCAAAACAGCAACTGTCGGATCGCCTTTCAGTACTTGGTACGTCAACCGAATCTACTCGTTTTACTAAGGGATTAACTAAATCTTACATCGATTTACTAGCTTCGACATCTTCACCAATGCTGGAATCACTGCAGCTCAATTCGCGTCGTTTAATCCTGGCTTGGATTGTTCACTCCTTCAAATCGGTGACTTACCTTGTCCATATTACGCTCGCTCATTTACTGATATCACGATACTAGGCCAAAAGGTCTGTATTTCTTCCGGAACACTTCCGTCCAACGCTCCTTCCCCAAACCAAAATGGCACTTGTGCCATGTATACTACGGTTGCCAATGATAGCTGCTCAGGTACATATAACATATTCGAACATTGAAGTAGCCTTTTGATGTTTTCATATAGCTATCGCGACTAAATTTGACATAACTATAGCCAATATCGAGACTTGGAACGCGAATACGTTCAAGTGGAAAGGTAAATTTGGATCACACGTTTACACGCATGAATTACACTTCTAAATGTCCCTAAAGGATGCGCGGGTCTTCAAGTTGGCTTTACAATGTGTGTTTCATCCGGAGATCCCCCACCGATTCCGTGAGTGACTTGGTTGTGGAATCACTTTAATACTCAATTACTGTCAGCATTATACCAGGTCTTCAATGTGGACCTCAGAGCGAAGGAAATGCAACCTGTCCTTTAAATGCTTGTTGTAGTGCTTTTGGTTTCTGCGGTTTGACAGATGAATTTTGTACAACTACGGTAAGCCTTCAACCAGTATTTTGCCTGGAGCATAGAACTGATATTGTGTATTTTCATAGGGACCTAATCCATGGTATTTTGGCAGGTTCTATCTATGATGGCTTGGTTCACTAACAAAACTTGCAGTATTTCCAATTGCTTTACGCCATCCCTGCCTACTTGCGGTAGAGGCAGTCTGAAGCGTAATATTGGGTATTATGCAGGCTGGGGCAATCGAAGGGCATGCGGGACCAACGTCGCACCCAATCAACTCGATTTGTCGCCTTACACTCATGTAAACTTTGCGTTTGCGACGATTTCTCAGTCGCTGCAGATCGGTAAGTAGATGTGTCAATTCTGTCTCGAATGCGATTTGAAGTTCTATTCGCAGAGATTGCTGATGCCGATGTACCTTTACTACAACAGCTGGTAGACGCAAAATCAGACCATCCGGGCTTGAAAGTTATTATAGCACTTGGGGGATGGGATTTCTCGTGAGTCTTCTCAGCACATAGTATGCGTCGAACGAGGAAGTACTGAGAGCCATGACTCTAGGGAACTTGATTCCACAAAGGATTTATTTACTGTTATGATATCTTCTTCCTCTAACAGAGCTACCTTTATATCCTCCGTCTCTTCATTCCTATCCAAGTTTAGTCTGGACGGAATCGGTACGTGCCTAGTTTTAAACAAAATTTATTGATACTTACTTTGGCCCTCTTCAGATATTGACTTCGGTATATATTCAACGATCTGGAACCTATCATATTCACTGAGAAGTTTCTGCTCTTCGTAGAATATCCTAGCGCTGTTGAAAGAAATGCCCCACCAACTGGTAAGCCCTAAATGACTTGTGGCTGTGTCGTTGCTTTCACTCACTATAAGTTCTGCTTTAGATACGCCTAACCTTACTGCATTCTTCAAAGAATTACGGACTGCATTAGGCTCCAAGATCATCTCTTGCGGTACGAATTTGAACAAAGATTACAAATAACACGGCTAACATTCGAATAACCAGCAACGCCCGCTGGCTATTGGTTCTTGAAAGGATTCGAGATTGATAAGATTGCCCCTTCTGTCGACTACCTCAATATGATGTGTTCGTGACGCTTTTCAGGTTTTGTAGGTAACGCTGAAAACTGATGAATCAACAGCGTACGATTTCCATGGACCCTGGGACACCGATATCGTCGACCAAGCGCCGGTCACTAATCCTCACACGTCTATAGTTGATATGCGCAACAGCGCGCTTCTTTACATTCGTGCTGGCGTTGACTTGTCTAAAGGTAAAGTCTACTACTAGTACATGCTTCGTATGAGGACATTCTGTTTAGCATACCTGAAATGTTCTGCTTTTAGTGAATCTTGGTGAGTATTCTTATAGTACTAGAAGATGGAATATCAAAGAGACCTGAACATTTTATAGGTCTTGCTTATTACGGCCGGTCGTACCAGTTAGCGGACGCATCTTGCTCTGGGTACAATTGCACAGTACGAAGCCTTCTACGTTTCCCGACAGAAAGTGTTCTAACTTTTTGTGAAAGATGGTCGGTGGCGGCACAGCAGGACCGTGTACCAGTACACCAGGCGTATTAGCACAGTTTGAGATTGAGGACCTTCTCCATAATGGTATCACCCCGACTCATGATTCCACCTCGGAAACGTATTGGTTCGATAACCAAGTAAGAACACCTTTTCAATTCTGAAGCTTTGACTAAATCATTCTTTATTTCAATAGGGTTCCTTGGTGACGTTCGATCAGCAAGACACCTGGAAGTATGACGCAGGCCTGTTTTCATAAAACTAAAACTTACTTGAAATTATAGTGTTAAACAGGCATTTGCGGAGACTTCTTGCTTCGGAGGAACATTTATCTGGTGAGTGAAGATAATAGATAGATTTGGTGGTGTTTTAATTATAAAATTATAGGTCTCTTGACCAAAACACTGATCTCGTAGGTCCTTTGATGATGCTCGTATCTTTTACTTACGAGGTTGTGATTAGCTTGTAGATGGGAGTGGAAGTTCAGGCGCTGGAGGATCAGGTGGTGGCCATTTCTCGGTCATTGAATGGAGTAAGATTGAAAGCCTTTCACATTTCTGACTCTTAAATGGGATTTTACAGATCCAAATCCATTCCCGTCTTCTGGTGCTAGATCGCAGACATTTGCTCAAGGCGCTGGAACAGCTACATCCACCGTTACGACAGTTATTGGTGCTAGCACGGGTACGGCTACGAGTACCGTCATTCTTCCTCCTGTCACATCGACTACCACAAGCTGGGGCGTTGTATCTGGTACCCCAACAAGTGCAGTCGGAACAACAATAATTTCTGCTTCTACAGCGACAGTCACTCGCACGGTGACTGCAGGTTCTACTGTCGTATCGACGACGATCATCACAAATACTGCGACGACGCTTGTTGTACCTGTGCCTTCGTCGACTTCAAGCGTAACTATCGGTGCGGTCATTATCACGCTCAACTCGGGAGGTACTCCAATCAACTCTCCCGTTCCTACATGGATCACGCAGCCAAGTGCTATAACTCCAACTTGGAGTAAGTTTTCCAGCAGATCTCTTTGAACGAAAATGCTTACAATAAAAAAATAGCCTTTAATATTCTTCCTCCTCCAGACGCAAGTACCGTTACATTTTCGGCACCTCTTACTTCGACCCCCACATGGACATCTACAGTCCCAGTTCAGTCAAGTTCCTCGACATCCTCTGGTGCTGGTGTGATTGTGACAGGTCCTCCGGGAGATCATAGTCGGTGTGATCCTTCTATAAACATTTGGACGCTTCTCTTTGGTGGAGGTATTCGAGGATGCTTGCCTGCTGATGTTGGAATACGCGGCGGAATAACACCGACACCAATCCGGCCGCCTGGATGGACCGGGCCATGGACAGATCCGTTTCCTCTACCCACTGAACCACCTGGTCCAGGCGAAGGAGATCCTGATGATAATGACTCAACCACCTCAACTTCTACAACAACGTCAGACTCGACTTGTGCTGCAATCCCGACTGCTGGCTATAATCTTCCTGATGATCCTGAGAACGCTGACTGGGAAACACTAGGAACCGATCCCAACACAAGGAGGAAACGAAGTAGAATTATTTCAAGCGCAGTAATTCAGGCAAGAGAGGGACGCCGTGCGTAAATTCACATTTATTTTTGGCTCACTTTTGAACTTATAGTCCATTTCAAAAGATATTGCTGTCAATCGATGTGGCATAACCAAAGCCTCGCCAAACGAAGTAAGACTAGGGGCTGGAACTTATGTTCAACTTCGACACTCTTCGACGAGTTTGTCGCTTCAAGTCAACTCTGTTGCCGTTAATGCCAAACCTGTTCTTCCAGCAGGCGATAGAGTCATTCGTAAGTGTCCATCTAGCGTTTATCTTGTTTATCCAGGCAACTCACCAAATTCTGTTAGAGGAACATATCTTCGAGTACGTTTTATTAGCCTATGAATTACAAGAGCATCAATTCATCGTTACAACAGGCTAGGTTATATTGATCAATTTTTCAAGAATTCAGTAATGTCGCAAGCTCCATGCAACTGTGAGTCCTTTTTGTTTAAAACTGCCTTTTAAGTAGACTCACCCCCTGAAGGGATCCAAAAGAATATTTTTGATTACGTCCTTGTGGATGGAACCGGACTGGGGGCAGCTTTAGTAGCTGCAATTGATAGAGTATGTCCGAACTCTACTGAATAAAATGATAGCTTCTGATTATTTTATATTAGACACAAAATATGGTTTGGGCAGATGAGCCCATGAATCAAGGTGGGCGGTACTATACTTACTACTCACTAATTTATTCAAATCACGGTCACAGCGAAATCAAACGTGGTCAATCAAAACCGGGATCAAGCGAATAACCCACCTCAGAAAGAAAGCATTGAAATTATAGGGGACTTTGACGGTGATGAAAACCAAATCTATAACGTCGAGTGGTTCTTGCGAAACCTAGGTGGCCTCGGAAGCTGTATGCACTGATATGTTTATGAAACACTGGCAGACTTAATCTAATGATGCACTTGAACTAGATTTCGGAGCCACGGCGTCGACATTCCAAGATACTGCAGCTAGGGTGCAAAATCTCCTTGCAGAAGTGACTCCAGACCAAGTCATAGTAGCCACGGACAGTCTTCCAGCGATTTTCAATGACTGGCTCACCAACCTTATATCGACGTATCCCGCTGGTTGCCAGTAAGTAATGTACCGAATCAATCCATAGACAGAATACTAACTATCTGTAGATTGCGAGCAAATAATGCCTATGCCTTCTACCGAAATCAAATGCAGAGCGTCGCCCGTCTTACAACTCAGAATGGCCAGGTCCCAACATGTTTCCCGCTCTATACTGCAAATAACGTAGGTGATAAAGCTTCAACCTGGAATTTTTGCTCATGAAATATTTCAAGTTCAATCCAACTTCATTCAATGCCATGGTTTGTCAATGTGTCTCAATACTGATCATTTTTACCTAATTGCTTCTGTTAGGCACTCTTACCACCTGCCCCAACTACAGCACGTTGCAATGTACCTGGTACAACTGGAAATATAGTCTATATAGTCGGCGGTTCTTCTACAGAGAATCCAATCAATGGATTGCTTACCCAACGAGTTATGGGATCGGGCAACATTGTGGGATTCTTCTCATTGTTTACACACACGGTTCATTAATTCCTCTATTTTCAGAATTTCTACGCAATAGGCTCAGGAAACTCCCTGAGAGATACCCACTGGCAAGCATTTGATGTCCAACAAGCATTAGGAACAAATGATGCAAACTGCAACGGGGTATTCTTCCTTGTTGATACAACACCTGGTGTCAACAACTTACCTTCTGTTTCGGCCAATGTTGAATTTTTGTGCAATGGAGGTATCGGGAGAAGTAGATCTGACTTCAATTTTGTCGTCAATGGTCAAAGAATGGGCTGTGCCGTGCAAGTTCAGGGACATGCAGGTGGTACAACAGAAACATTTTTCTGTTCTGCATCTCAGGCTAAAGCAAAAGCTTGTGCCGGCAGCAGTGGACAGACCATTACAATGCGTTTTGTTCCTTAAACCTCACCTGTCTTATATTTTTTCTGGAAATAATATTATTCAATATTTTTTGTGTTCATATGACATATAACCATTGAGAGCAAGGAGTCTGTAATGCGATCATAGCTTTGAGCCATTAGTAGGTATTTTGGTATTTCCCCCTTTTTGAGTCTCGATCTACGACTACAAACGCAGTGCTTCGGGTGTGCCTCGGGTACCAAATTATCCTTTTTTCCATATTTCTATAGTTGTACATGAATGTTCTGAAGTAGAGGGCACCCACTTTCTACCAATCTCATGTGTGGAAATGTACTCACGATAAGATGAAGTGTCATATCACAACATCCAGGGATACTATGCCTTATTGCCTCCATGAATATGTTCTAAATCTCAAGAAAGTCTTAAGAATGAAAGGTTAAGAGACTCGGAATTGAAAACTCCAAAAGGAGTATTCAAAGTTAGCATTATAGCTGTTTTTTTGGATGCTAGTACTTCAATTCAGTTTTTTTTTTGGCTGATGTTTAGATTCAGAAATGCTCTTAGCAAAAGCAATTCAGCTCTGCACCCAAAACAAAGATAAATGCATTTGAATACAGTGATTGAGGCTGCAAGCTAGCATGCATATGCAAGTCTGAAATGATTCTGCAGCCAGAAAAATCTCATTGCATATTTTCACATTCCCAACGATAATAAAAGGCCGTCGCTTCGCGCGGCATGTACGAGGCCGATTATCCTACTAAGCCTCCGCTCTGAAGTTTAAGACAATGCCATCTATTTCAAATCGGTATTAGCCTCGGCAGCTCGGATAAGATTCCAATATACTAAATGGAGATCGGGCATGGAATGCTAAGCGGCGGGGTTGAGTAAGGACGAGTCCTCCTAAAGTCGGCCTCGTAATTTGTTTATCTCCAACAATCCTGCAATTAAATTTAGTGACAGAATATTGATGGTTGAGATACATTTAGGATTTGATGTTATGCTATGCACTGTCTTGCGGAGCTCTTCTCACCTCTTGTAAATTACGAGGCCGAATTTATGAGGACCTTACTCAACCCAGTCGCTCAATTGATCGGGGTTAGTTCTATTTGGGATATCACAGTCCCACATTTTCCGATTCTTAATCAGCCTCATCCTTGCCGCGCGAATAGGCCTGTGACATCGGCCCTTCATTTTTCGAAGTTTTGAAGGATCTAAGTTACAGGTCTACCGCGCGAAAGCGACGGCCCTCTTCTTTATAGATTATAAACATAAAGTATGTGACCGGAAATTTTGGCTGATGTTCCTTCATTATGGCACTCACTGTGGGAGATAACAGGGGTGTATTCAGCGACATGAATAGTTTCAAAAATCCACTTAGCAGACTTGATGTGCATACTGACCAACTTTTCACATGATGTATATTGCACAAATTATCACACGAAGTGGAGCTGCGCAAATGTCTGATATATATGAAAAACACAAAGTATCTCACAATGAAAGAAGAAGGCCGTCGCTTCGCGCAGCATTAACATCATATTACATGTTAAATGGGTCTATCCATGACCAGCTAAGCAACTGGGATCAGTGAAGATGATTCCTCCTTTCATTTGGGCTCGTAATAGAGCTTTGTTGTGGACACAGCATCCTCATTTAAGCTGGACTGCATTCTGTGATGAATTTTTACCTTCCATCCATAACAATGATCTTGTACTCCATGCCTTTTCAATGTTCATCCTCACCTACCGCCAGTGAAGACAACACTGCATCCAGACTAGGAGGAGAAGTCTGTGAGCAACTACTTCCTTCATTTATACCCCTTGTAGTAAGTTTATTGATTGTATATTTTGCCTGGTATTTCTACTAAGGCTCATGACAGATCATGACTTTTCTATATGGCAAGATTCTATTGGCTTGATGCTTGTTGTTGACCCTCATTTAACCGACTTCCACAGGAATTCATTTTATTCTATTCTTTATTGCAGTATACATACTCTGGTGTCGCCAAAAAATCAATATGAAAATATACTTGTATACTTCTTGCCTGCTTTTTATAGTGGCTACAGCACAGGCTGCCATTGCAACTCCGTCTGCTGTAAGCATATCATTATTTCACTTATGGTTAGAAGATGTTTTGAAATGTTAATTTAAATAGATACTTCCTTTGGTAAATCTTGCCGTGGACAGGACAAGGACCCATATACATCACACACAAGATGGTGAGATCGAAGAAGTTGCTGCTGGTGATGACGGCAGGGATCTGTGAGCAAACCCGGCCAAGGTATCCTGCGAGTCTTGCTGATTACGGTGTATTATGGCAGACAAGTACACATTGGTTTTGCACAGGCGTGTCTATTTATTTTTTCCAAGTTGAGCATTGCACTGTTATATATTAGGTTATTTATCTAACCCAGCATCAGTTTCATCGCGGACATTATTTTGGTTAGCTCATTACATCATTGACCTGATCTTGTTTATTTACCGAATGGGTTCAGACATTCCGTTGCTATGTCATCTGGAACTCGAACAAATGGCTTGTATCAATTTTGAGTGTTATATTAGTGGTCAATAATGGTAAGTGCATCGTGCAAAGAATGAATGAGGAACCAATGCTGACAACAGAATTTTCAATAGCTGTCGCCTTAGGAGCAATAGCTACGGGCCGAGACACTTTTATGCTGATTATATTAAAGCTTTCGGATATTGATGACTTTGGACGCAATTACTTTCTGAGAGACTTTCTGTGGATTGACTTTGCTGTAAACTTGCTTTTATGCTCTTTAATTGGTAAATACTGTTTTTTTCTGGCATCTCTTTCTTGGCTCATGCTACTGTTTTCTATCTTTGACTTCAAAGCAGGAAGAATCTGGTATGCTTATCATGGTGCGCAAGGGCTTCTGGGCGGTCATATAGGCAAGAAATATACTTCGGCTATTTCAATTATGTGGGCAAATCTTCATAATAACTTTGTGAGCTTGCTTAAAATCCTGTTGATGTTAGTTTGGAGTCTGGAATGTTCTTCTGTATTTCGTTGGTAGTTGCCGCAGTTATGATCCTTCAAGGACCACAAATTCCTTTACCAACATTATTTGCACTCCTTTCTCAAACTGCTGTGCGTTGTGTTTATGCTCTGTGTCCAAATTCTGATATAAAATATGACAAGGGTATTGCATCATGTATGGTGATTGTAAGAGCAGGTATGGGAGTTGCCACAAATAGCGTTGAGGATGTTGTGAGTCGGTTAAGGATAACAAGGTTGGAAACCGAAGATTCACAAGGGAGTATATATGGCGAGAGCATATTTGTAAACTAGGATGAACAAATGGATTTATAGAGAAAGCAAGTGCTTAAATTATATCATATCACCTGTGCTCAATAAATCAGAATCAGAAAAACATTCACAGTGGACTACATCTGCATCAGAAAAAATGGTGATTTTTTGACCTTAGAAGTGCATTGTTTTTTGATAGCCCCACTGGGCATTACAAGGTCAGAGATTTACTAAAGGACTTGCCCGTTATGTATCCCCTATGAGCAGCCTAGCCTGTACGGTTGAACTCCAGGCCTCGGCATCGTAATCACTGGCATCGTCATTCTTAGTGTATCATGATTTCTCAAGTTTTTCTTGACTGTATCTTGTCTCGCATTATTGATATCTAATGGTACTCAAAAACTTTGTTGCCGGTTGAAGTCATCACAAGAAATTACACTATGTTCTAACCAAGTTCCCAACATTCAAATGTCTGGAACAATTTCTTTTAGTTCCAAGGACTATGGAAACTAGGTACCATTATTTTAAGACATCAGAATACCCTTAGAGCAGTGTTGGAACCCAGAAAAACTTTTTGTAGCTATTGGAACTTTGGTAGAACTCTATTGGAACTCTATAGAATATTTTCAGAATATTGGAACTTTGTTGGAACTTTGTAGAATCTTTTCACCATGTTAGAACCTGGCTAGAATTTATTAGAACTTTGAGCTTGCATTAAACCATGTTACAATTGTAAGTGCAGCCATTTGGCCTAGTTGGTTTATTGCCCTCCTGAGTCAAAACCTAAAGGTTGAGAGTTCAATCCTGTGTAGTGGCAACTTTACATTCATGTGCTCATTTCAGTGGTCCCTGATCTTTTGACAAACCTCTTGCCATTTATGGTCAATTTTTATCCTAACTGAATTTCCATTTCACTATGTTCTAACCCCATTGGACCCCCCAGAACTCATAGAACCTGGGCAACATTCTATATAGTTCTAACAGAGTTCTACTGAGTTCTAACCAAGTTCTGGTGAAGTTCCAATTAAGTTCCAGCTTTTGTGATCCATAAGAACCTAGTTAGAACTTATCAGAATTATTCCAGGAGTTTTTGGGGTTCTGGGGGTTCCAATGGAGTTGGAACATAGTGTAATTTCTTGTGATGAACAATAAGCAATCTATATGTCAGCTCTCAGTAAAGTTTGCCACCTTCAGAAGATAATGAGGATCAAGGGTGAGACAAAAGTGATGAGAGGAGTAGAAAAGCTTCCCATTAATATGTGCACTTAGTGCATAATATGTTATTACACCTTGTATAACAATAATATATACATGTAGTAGGACAAGTTATTAGAAATCTAGTAGAAGTCCATGCTATTCACACAGAAAAAGCCATTACTGACAACAGGAGTGATCATATGGAAAGTCTGAGTCCATGGGACTTGCTTTTACCTGCAATTAGTACACCATCACAGTACGATGGTATTTAACTTGTGCCTAGTCAACTACTGTGGAGTAAGTTTTTTTTTGAGAGCTAAGTACATAGCAAAAATGCATTCTCAGGCCATTTACATACACCTGCTTAGGATAGAAGTGCAGCATACTATGGTAGGTTGTAATGTCCCAATAATTCTGCTGCTGTGCCTGTATGCTTACTTCACTGTGTTGCGACACTACATGAAAGGCAGCAAATGCGAAGTTCAGAGATATATTCCCTATGTGTTACTGAGTACTACCATAAATAAGCAAAAACCAGCCAATCAGATTACAGAGCACACAGTTTTTTTATTGTAAATATCTATTTAAATGTCAGGCCAAGTCTAAGTGATTGTTGAATTATGAATGATTTTTTTTCTGCTCTACCATAAGCTAAACTACATTTCTCGGATATATATTGATAGATGGACAAATTTATGTGGATCACTATATAGTATACAATAGGACATTTGTTGGAGGCATGAGTTTCTGCTATTGGAGAACAGATTTTGGCATGTCTTTCAATGGCTTCAGATCACTGTGAGGCCACCGAAACAAAGTATAGTAGGATAAGATTTTAAGTGTTGTCTACTTAGGGTATACTATATCCTAATGTAATTATTATTGACTTCATTTCCTTGTATTTTTATATGGGGCTAGGACTGTCATGAGGATCTTCAGGTGGCACAAACAGTTGTTCACCTATCAAAGCTGTATTATGTGTTAATTCAGATGCATATGATGGCAAGCCTTGGGATGTGAAACATTCAGTTGTTCTGGAAGTGTTTGGACTGGCAAAAACCATTCCAGTATGTGGAGTAGAGCTGTTTCCAGAATCTTCATCCTCTGTAGCCCATAGGGTTTTTTGCATCTGGACCAGAACAATAATGGAAGTGGGGTATATTCCCTATAAAAATCAAAATTAGGACCTGAGTATGCATTACAAGCAGGGAAGGCATACCATGCCCTGCTGAATGATAGCATTGACTATATTCATAGCTATTGAAGCTGATTCAGACAGAGTGTGATTGTATATGGGTATAGACTGTAAAGTCTGTTGATTCAGATAAACTAATAAGTAGACTCCTTGTTTAAAAAAATAAACTCTCTTACATATAGTACCAGATAAATTGATCCAGATTCAATAAGAATAATCAGGATTTTTTCAACTTGTGCGTGTCTTCCTGACTTTCCTAGATATTTATTTGTAGCTCTCCAAAACTCCCTGGTGAATCAATGTTTAGGATGTACTTCAATGCTCAATGAATATTTATACCAAGCCTTATAAAAAATGAGTCCAGTGCAGATTATATTTGTTGCAAATGATAAAGTGAAGCTCGACAGGTCAGCATGAGCACACTTCTGTGCTCCAACTGACCCAGCAGATGGGGTAAGATCAACAATAGCCCAGTGGGTCTGCAGATCACAAGCAAGTTCATAAATTGCCCCTGCTGAAGAGATATGTTGAAGTGTCACATATGAAACGGAAATGAGTTGGAACACACCAATTGATCCTATTAGGGTTCCCAAAGGGATGATTATAACTTTCCAATTCTTAGTATATATTGCCCATGTTCTCCAAAGAAGTATTGAATCTCCAAGGGGTAACTGTACAAAAATTAGAGCAGAGAATTTTTGATTACTATTTATTTACCATAAAGATGAATAAGATATTTCCTGTCCAAACTAGTTTTTTTAATCTGTTGTCAGCCTGAGCCAATTTATCCTGGAGTAGATTGTCTGGATTGTCGATTAATATTGTTTTCATTCGGAAAACGAGATCAGTGATGTCCATTGAAAGAAATGCTGATGATCCAAAGAACATGATTATTATCACAGCAGTAACATATACTGATCCTGCCATTCTTTTACTTCGCCGGCTATGGAAATATAGTTATAATTTGAAAGTGAACAAATAAAACTCCTGACATACATGAAGAGGTTAATTAGGAAATAAATCAAAGTGAGATATATTCCTGCTCTTGTTGCTATTTGTTTCACCACTCAACAATGGCAGATTTCATACCATAAAATATTGCTCCAAATGCAACACGTGCAACTTTGATCATAAAATCTTGTCCGATACTTGCAAGCACTTCCGGATCAGCGGACATAACAAGCTCAAGGATTTTGAGTGTGGAGGAACTTGTAGTGGGGATCAATATGAGGTGGTACCCATATGGGTTGTTATATATACATCTCATAAAGTGTGATACACAGTGTCAGTGGAAACTATAAAGAGTTAAATTAATCGAATATCATTATGTGTATAAAAATTTATCCTTGCTCATTTACAGTCAATGATGATTGGTGAATAGGAAATGATGGCGCTAAAGTACAACGTAAGAACGTGGACATCATCAGGACACCATCTCTTATCGGGGTCATTACCCAAGATCAGCTACAAGACATCGCAACAGAATCCTTCATATCGCGAAGCTGGAGGTTTACTAAAGGACTCGTCCTTACTGAACCTTGGACACTGAGCAACTTCCGTGGACACGTCTCTTTATGGTAGCGTTAACCCTAATTTCAATGACACCCTCGGCGCATACTCAGCATCTCAACCGACGGATTACGGCCTCGTACTTGCCACGCAAAGCGATGGCCCACATCTTTTACTTATATAGAAAGTATTTGGATCTCAGTTTATGGACCTATCTGTATGATACATCAGTCCATCATCATCATGGTCATGCTCCAGTGATGTATATTCGCACAAAGTTCGGTTCCGCACTGTAAGGTAAAACTCTTCTTGACCCCCAATTTACTGATACTAATCATACCTTGATATTGAGAACTCAAGTTGTATCAACATTCAGTAGTCCTATTTTGATGCCAAGTCGTGTTATTTCGTGGTGTCCTGAATATTTTACCCCCCATCTTTGTCTGATTGTCCAAGTTGTTAATCTCCTCCGAAACCTGTTTTAATGCAAAAGATCCCACCAACCCTCACCGATCTAGGAATATTGTGCTGACATACAAGCCTATTTTTTTGGAGAGTTTGCAAGAGTTCCGGCAAGTTTGACAAACACTTAATTCTTAACTGTATCTGCAACGTAGGGGTTGCGTGGCTCTTCTGAGATGATTGGTATTATGATACTTATCAGTCTGTGTACGTTAGATTACCATATCATGGTGTGTCCATGGCAACCCATTGTGAACATTTAAAATGATGAAAAGGTGCATCAACAACTAAATCATCCCTCTCGACTTTCCTAAATCCCACTCCAAACTCGGCTTTGCATCATTGCAGGAGTAAAAACGACTACATCTGACACCCCTCGGAATTGACGCTGAAATGGTCAGTGTGGCAAGGCTAGATGACACCGATCCTAGTATCACGTACAGAGGATCTTGGTGGATAGGCGGAAGACCAAATGAATATAACACTTCTACACACGGATCGAAGAGCGTCCATTCGAGTGCTTCTTTGACGTTTAGAGGTATGCAAAATTATCCTTTTGACGTGTTCGGTTGATACTAATCAATTCCTCTTGCTAGGAACCCAAATTGCCATATATGCCACACTCGATGCAAAAGATCCTATCAACCCAGACCCTGTATCGGAGATTCAGATCGACGGGAATGTGATGTCAACATACAAGCCTGTTTTGCTAGATTCAGAGATACAATTCCGCCAAAAGATATTCGACTCTGGAGTACTTCTAGACGGGAAACACATCCTCTCCATAACGTCCTTAGTTGACAGCAACACCAGTATTTGGTTGGATTATTTCGAGTATATCCCATCACCACTATCACCATCAGAGAGTCCTGATTCAAATCAACCATCAACGCCCATAGGCGGTGGAAGCAGACTTGGCCTTCCCAGTGCTGTCCAAGTCAGCGGGAGATCTGGATTAGCATGGATTCTTTTGTTGCTGATGGTAGTGTGTGCTATTTGTGTGTGGTTCTGGAGGCAGAGGAGGCCGCAGAATGATTTGAGGAATTATCGTCCGGCTCCGAGAGGGTTTGTGTTCAAGGCTCGTAAATTCCTTGAGGACTTGTGGAATAACGAAAATCTTGGGGAAAACGTTCGTAACGTGGTTCGGATCCGTAACAATATCCATAGTCTAGTTTAGCCATGAAAAATTCGTGAAAAGTTTCTTCCTACATGCCCTTCACTTTACCAGTGGAACCTCCAGCTTAGTTAAGATAGGAGCGTTCATGGTGCTGTATGGTGCTGTACAGTAAAGAAGGGAAGAATGACAATGAAAGGAAATCAAAGGAAGCTTTGGGTCGGACGCGGCTCGGTTCGACTCAAAGTGAGGCTTTCGAATTCGGAACCTCGGCCACAAGTTATCAGAGGTATCGCGGCAGACTGACAACACGTTTTAGGTGTCAAGTCCTAAAAAAATAACCAAGATAGGGCCGACTTCCGCGGCAGCGCCCGCTACCTTACATTTTACAAAGAAATACTCATCTCAGATGTATTCATGTAATCAAGAAGGAACACAACGGACAGGTAGTCTCCACTGACCATTTCCCTGGAAAGCCTCAAGATAAACGGTATCATCCCAGCTGGCTTTCAGGGTCGTACCATCCCAACCAACGTTTGGGTAGAGAGATAATTAACGTCGTTACTTCGCAGCGTTTCAGCTGGTGTGAACGTCAAAAGTAAACATTCCCACCCGACTTTGTAACCCGTCAAAGAAGGTCTAACCTAACATTCCATGATTGTTTTTCGTAAAGTCAGCAAAGGAAAACCTGATACGAGCCCTGCACTCGATATGAAAGTAAACAGCGCGGTTTCAGGAGCTCGAGTAACCAAAATCCACATCCTGAAACAGTGATGAACATCAAGATAATGTGTAAGACCATTTCTATCCAGGAATGCCAGACTGACGGTGGAAGATATGCATTGCTCGTCCACATAGTACGACTGTATGAGCCGGCCTCGAATGTGGACACGGGCGTTGTGGTTGTAAGGTGCGGCACTACGGTTATGATGCGTTTGACTAATACTGCTGACGAAAAGTGACGGTTTCCTCAGGCACCAGCCAAAATGTCATTGAAAGAACCACTAAGACCCACTACCTTAAAAGGTAGCGGGAATAAATTGATAGGTGCCAGTACAACTGGCGACAACGAACAATATGTTCATTTATTTATTGATGACACATGTCCAATCAGTATACTTTCTTCTGAAGAGAGGGAAAAAGACTAAAAACTTACCAATACAAGATTATATTGGAATCCGAGAATCACTCCCGCCAAGAATTCTTCTGAATTGTCTATTGAAGCCCGTGGATTGCGAGTCACATCTGTACCCATTATTCGTTCGAGGTTGTTATTGGAGGAATGATCGAACATCTGTAGAGTTTGGAGATTGTTTTGGTTTATGTTCTGATTAAGACAGTTGGTGTTGGTACTAACGGTACGAGGAATATTTGTATTTTGGGCAGTGATAAAGGTTGCGGCGGGTGTAGATGCGGCGGCTCCTTCGACTCCAGCTTTTGCGATCGACGGTGGTGTAGATCGACGTTGGTGAAAGAGGAGGCTGGGCCGCCCGCCGAGAGGGGAGGCATTCGGGTAGATGCTGTGGAGGAAGTAGGTTTCGAGAAGTGCTATCAAAACCTACACGGAGCTGACTATAACATCCATACGAGACCGTTTCGAAGGCTGCGAGAAATCGTGGAGGCAGTGCTATTGTGCTCAAGACTCGAAAGTTAGAAAGATATATCTTGGGATAAACAGACTCGTACAAGGATAGGTGTTGGATTAGACTGGGCATGATGACAGGCAAGATGGGAGAGCGGGAATACACGTGGTTCACTGCAATGAATTGACAGCTTTTGTCCCGAGTTAGTATTCACGGAGCGCGTTATGCAAATCCGCGGGGTGAACGCCTTTCGTATGTTCCTGCGTCATTTCGTGTGAGGAATCATGGAATTGACGCGTCGCCAACGCGTCTGAACGGTCTAGACCTGATGGTGGTGGTATGCGCGTCTAAATGTGACCTGTGACCAGTCACGAAACCTTGATCTTCACGACCATGCACGATAGCCAGTATGTCTTTAGTGCTGTTCATTTTCCTGTTCTAACAAAAAATACAGCTCTTTGAAAAGAGTACAGGGCACGAGGGACCTTAAAAACACCGAGGTACCGGTCTACGTGCGAAGCATGACAGAGCCAGCAAGCGAAGGTCCAGTTGGTTCACTTTCTCGTAGAGCCTCGATGACTTCTTCCAGCGAATGCGACTTTGTTTCAGTTCCAATACCAGTCCAAGACAACTCCCCGATCAACAGCCTCCCCAGCGAACTCCTCATCCTCATCTTCGAGCAAGGCGCTCATGCTGGTACCAGTACACACCTACGATATCCTCTGAAACCTCTCTATCCTCCAACAAACCCTTCGTTTATTCAAACCGTTACTCAGATATGCCACCGCTGGCGGGACTTGGCGCTGCATACCAGCACGCTCTGGACGTCGCCAGTGGTCACACGATCTAGTTCAGATGTGTCAAATCTACCTTCTATTGCATACTGGACGAAACCTCTCACATCTCTCGACACTTCTCTTCGCTTATCTAGGGATCTACCGCTGGATATAACGGTCAATACCGCTCATATGTCCCCACGGACGATCATTATTACTCAACTCGGTCCTCACGCACGTCGTTGGCGCTCTCTAAACATCCTTATCCCCGGACTACAATCACTCAGTCCACTTCTACATTCCCTCAGTGAGATTGACACTCAGATGCCTCTACTCGAGTCCTTTTCCATAACATGCACAAAAGCAACCGGAATCGAGAACTTTACGAGGCTCAGAGAGTTCTTTCCTCCATTCTTTGCAAAGTGTCCCAATCTTCGGTCTATTACTCTGAGTCGTGTTCCCATGCTCCCTATATCCTTCTTCCCTCAACTACCCCGGTCAGAGGATGACTTGTCTCCCGTTTCTACGCCGACGTCCTCCACGACGTCAATTCCGTCTCCGAGTCCATCATCGCTGTCTTTTTCATCACTCGATTCGGCAGTCAATTCACTAAACCCAAACTTGACTACTCTTACATTACAATTTCCCCTAATGCCCTCATTTCCCGAGCTCCGCCGTCTACTCTGTTACCTCCCACACCTAGAAAACCTTGCGCTTCATTTAGACTTGTCAGCGCTGGGCACTGTCGTACCGGACACTTCTTACCCATCTGTTCCTCATACTGCAAATTCT
The DNA here is from genome assembly GCA_037954225.1 of Stygiomarasmius scandens. Classification (NCBI taxonomy): domain Eukaryota; kingdom Fungi; phylum Basidiomycota; class Agaricomycetes; order Agaricales; family Campanellaceae; genus Stygiomarasmius; species Stygiomarasmius scandens. The sequence goes on along the minus strand of JBANRG010000012.1, from coordinate 591,359 downwards.
GACACTTCCAAACCCCGACCTCTTCCCTGTCCCCGACTCAAATCTCTCGATCTCCGATTTTTCTACCATCCACTCGCCCCACCTTCTCCAACCTCGCCCCACCGTTCACACAATTCTCGCACCTCAAACGGTTCCCAATCACCTGGTCACCTTCACCATCATCCTCACCATCATCCGCATCCACCTCATCCTATCAGCAACAACATCGTGACTCCTAACCTACACCATACAGCCACCGCTCCGACCGCAGGAGGCGCCCAAACCCAGGTCCATGTCCAGCCTCACCACCTCCCGGGCCGTCAAATCCCCGACACCCGAAACTATTTCGCCAATTTCTACAGCACTCCACAGCATTCGATCAACCCTATACCCTTGCTCAATCACCTCTCTCACCCCATTCTCTTTCCTGTTCTAGGTCCGAGATTGGAGACGCTGGTGTTGAGAGATTTGAATACGACGGATTGGTGTAGGTTTTTGCTGTGGTTTGGGAGGGCTTCTTCTGGGTATAGGGATCGAGAGTGTCAAAACCAGGTGCATACGCATATGCACATGGTCGGTCCGGTGGATGGATTGAAAAAGTTGAAGCTTGTGGGTATAAAAGAGCTCATACACGTCGATGAAGACGAAGTAGGGAGGGCGTTTCCATATTTGGAAGAGCTCGAGTTGGATGGGGTGTGGAGTGGAGCTTGGGCGAGGGTGTTGAGAGAGTCTTGTCCTTCTTCTTCCTCGGTTTCTTTCTTGGAGACGACGGCGGCTACTACGACTACGAAGAAGCAGAGCAAGAGTCGGGCTTCGTCGATACGTAGGCAGCTCTGGCCCCATTTACGCACGTTGAGTGTGTCTAATGATCCTGCGATGAAGCCTGAGGTGTTGCTTGATGCTGTGAGAGCGAGGAACGAGGCTGGGGTTCCGTTGGAGAAGGTTTCGTTGGGGAGAGGGGAGGTTGAGAGGTTTAGGAAGGGGAAGGAAGGTTGGGGGTCCGGGTCCAGATCGCCGTCGGCTGGTGGTAATGAAGACAAGGAGGAAGAGGAGGATCTAGTGGACAGACTGAGAGCGGCCGGTGTAAAAGTGGAGGTGCTGGTTTAGCCAGGTCCAAGTCTAGTAATGAAGATAATGATATCTATCTATCTATTTTGGTTGGGATGTTTTTCGTACATATCTACCCTTTGGAGTTTTGTTTACGTTTCTGCTGATCATGACCACATATACATATACAGATGCCTGTCCTTAGTATTCACTGTCATTTGTTTCATTCGTTGACTTTATAAATGCTACAGAGCTTGCTCATGACAATCGACAGCAGTTCTAGGCGATGAAAAGCAACTCCCTGGTAGTATATCGGTTAGTACACGCGCCTGTCATTCATTTGCGATCCAGAAAGCTGTCGCGCGAAAGCTGGGTTCGACTCCCAGCCAGGGAGGTTGTCTTGGTGAAACACCCCTTTGTTATTTTGCCATCAAAATATGTGTTTATGTGGGAAGAAGACTAAAACTTAATTTCATATTTTTTGTCTTAGCATTGTGTATGCTCTGGCCTTGCCTCGCCGAAGAGATTCGTGGCCGAAATTTTCTGAATTGATAAATGTGTGCAGTCATTTCCAAGCGTCCAAATAAGCTACCGTTTAAAAGCTCTTGCGTTTGATCAAGACACAAGTTTCCAATTCTACAGGCTAGCTTGTTGCTACAGAGAACACTCTTGATTTTTTCAAGTTGAAGTAATATGTATCGGATATAGTAGAACAATTCAGGACCTATAAAAAGCCTACCACTGATTGGGTTGCCCTAATCACCATCACGGATCAAAAAATGTGCGCCAGACGGCGAAACGTATCAAGGTAAGCCCAGGGTGAGCCCATCAATTGTCACCGGGTTGAGAAATTCAAGAGCTTCCGGTAAATAGTATCACATGCAGTGATGGATTTAAGGCGACAAGCTTCATCTAAGGACACGTATTCTTTACGGTTGGATGACCTATTATTTGTTCAAATCTTTATTCTGATACAAGAAGTGCAGCCAGCTATTTGGTATATACCTAGTTCAAGTTGGTTTCCAATTTTAGTGGCACCAGCAATTGGTTGGTTGAAACACCGTCAAGTTTCTGCCCGGACCAGTGCTATGTTGAGCTCCAAGTAATCGTATATCATAAAACCCCGCCGAGATGAGCGTGCCGCCATGGATGTGTTAGTGAATCTTTACTTCTGACAACGATCAACCGGAATGGAGACAGCTCCGCCCTCTGGCATTTATAAGGACAAAGGGGAAACAAGCGTCATTTGCGTGAACTTTATGCCAACCTCTGCCTCTCAGATTGTTGATGCAACATTCATCAAAATGGCAGAGGCAGAGCTTTTGAATCGCTGCCTCTGCGTTGCTTCCCTGACGGTTCGTGAACTATGGAATTTCACTTACTACAACATAATAACCTTGTTCTTTTGAAACGCTCATATCCAGGTCATTATTTGGGATATTTTGATCAATGTGGAAGATGAGTTTATGCTCATTGTAAGACACATTTTTAATCTCCCGACCTTGATGTATCTGTTTTCACGGTGAGGGATAAATTTTTCATTTTGCTGCTCCTCAGGCACTGATCAAGTACCATAACTTGCCTCTAGCCTTTTCTCTTTGGCTTTTTCGATGTGTTATACATTTTATAATCTTTGTAAGTCTACCACAATGTCTCTTAACCTCAGACGCAGAATTGTTTTACAGCCCACAACATCCACGATTGTAATCCTTTATGTGTATCATCTGTGACATTCTACATTATTTCCACCAACTCTACCGCCTTTCTTTTTCTAATCCGTGTTCATGCAATTTTTCACGACATCTCTAAAGTACGCCAATTGTTCACTTTCTTCTGGCTAGTTGTAGTCGGGACATCTATTTTGGACTATTTCTTTGTTAAAGCCATGCGCTCAACCACGGATCCGACGCGATGCATTTTCGGACATCAAGGAGCCACTTACAGTTTGGTGCCAATACTAATAGCATTGGCGTTTGATACCGTGGTGTATTTTGCCATTTCGTATCGTCTTTTCCAGTGGTTTAGATGGGAAGGGAATGATACAACCCTAGTTCATAATGAAGCAAAATGCTTCTTCAGTGGAAAAAATCTCCCTGCCTTCTCTAAATCACTCCTTCGAGACGGACAATTCTATTACCTGTAAGTAATGTTTTTTATCTTCCGGCACTGACTGTTTTTAATCATTTTCGTACACAAAGGATAACCTTCCTAATATGCTCCATCCATGTTGTTATATTAATTGTCCCATCCCTCAGAGCTCAGTATAGTTTTGTAATGGGGCCACCTTTCAGTGCAATGACCAGCATTGCTGCATGTCTGACTTTCCGAAATGTGAAGCTTGGAAAGTTTCGGCAGGAAAGTAGTATATCCACCGATCTTATAATGCTATCGCAGATAGGATTCCATCAGTGGCCGTGAAACAGTGGACTGGAATTGGTGAATTTGAGTGCAATAAATACAACTTCCATCAGTCTGTAGTATCAGGATATTCATACTTAGCTAATATTATTTCCCTGGCATTATACTCTTACCTTGCCTTCATGCTGATATTTGTGTCAGGGGACACTCAGTATGATTGCCATCACACAAAACCACCATCTCTTTCAACTAGATTATGAGGGTTACAATGGATCATGACCTGGCATTGGAACCCTCAGAACTTTGTTGGAACTTAATAGAACTCCGTTGGAACATGGCTGGAGCAATTTTACTGCTGCAACATATCATCACTTTTTGTGATGCTGCCAATACTCCAGTAGGATACTTTTCCTTTCATTTGCTGTCATCACCATCTTTTCCCTATCCACATATCTCTCTCCATCCACATTGCACCACCATTGTCTTCTATATTCCCATCATTCTGGAACCTTCTATTGTTCTTCACATTGTCCTCTCCCATCAGCTTCCTTTCCCCATTGTTGCCACTTCTATTGTCCTTTTCTTCTTGCATTGTCATATGTAGTATATATACTGCAGGTGATGGGAGTTTTTCTCTTTGGATCCCTTCATAGTACATTCCTCATGTATACTCATAGCATTTTTGTATCAATATTGTAGAATTTAGGGTGGATCACATGACCAGATTTGATAACTTGGCCATACTTACATGATTGCTTTTGGCACCCAAAACTCAAGACAGTAATCCCTGCCAGTGGCAAGTGCTAGATAGCATAACCTTTTTTTTGTATCCCTTCACAATGGGAAAGACTGCTCCCTTGAAGACTTGAAAAGTTCATAAAAAACCCATTTTTTTTCAAGCCCCAAAGGCCACACAAACACAAAGTCTCAGTCATACAAAGGCTGGGTCTGACTCCCAGCCAGGGAGGTTGCTAAAATGCAACTGTTTTACCATTGAAATATGTGTTTATGTATGAGAAGAGAACTAAAACCTAATTTTATATTTTTTTGCGTCTGAGCATTGTATGCTCTGGCCTTGCCTCGCTGAAGAAAGATTCATGACCGAAAAATCCTGAATTGATAAATATGTATGCAGTCATAAATAAGCTACCGTTTCTGATCAAGAGTCACAAGTTTCCAATTCCACAGACTAATTTGTTGCTACCGAGAACACTCTTGATGTTGACATGCGGATTACGAGGCCGGAGGTTTACCGAAGGTCTCGTCCTGGGGTCGCTGGATCGTGGCTATGTCAAAATGACTGCCAAACCCATTTGGAAAGTTGTTTGACTCAGCCAGTTAGGTGCCGGTTTGGTGATGTTTCATCTAAAGGTTATAGACTTTTTATTCGGCCCGAAAACAAAATTTAACGCTACAATATTTGACAATATTGGTCATGAAATTCCGGTCTCGTTTTTGCCATGCCAAAGGCAATGGCCCATATCTTTTATTACTTAGTTTTAAAAATTACGAGGAAGTTGATGTTTTTATGTGTGTCCAGGGAGTCCATCTTCCTCTCAAACCTTTAACTTCCATTATCATACTGTCGGCACCGAGGCACAACGGCCCCTTATCAGATCTAGAGCAATACTCTCGTGTAACCAGACTAACGATATGTACACAACCAACGCGAGTAAGCACAACCCAATATTTACCGGGTCCAATTGTATCTGATCGACCTGATCTACAATAGCGCACATCAAGATCAGCAGGCACTGGCCTTGTGATATGATGTTTTGTTTTAATGTATAGGGTACAGTCACTTGAGCTAATCTATCTAGAAAGTATATTGCACTTATCTAAATAGACCGGATACTTGTCTAAGTTCAGAACGTTTATATAAGTCCAGAGCCTCTTCTGAAACGCTATCCCATTGTTGCCCACTCAAACCCAGCTGCCATGTCGCAACCTCTTCAGAGTGACCAAGAGATCTTACGTATCGTTGGGCAAAGTATCCATAACCAAATTGAAGGAACTGTTGTGGAATCTATAGCATGGGGTGAGTTCAGATTCATTTCTTTTGTAGTTTGTATGTAATAATTGCAGTTTTTATTTCAGGCTTTTATGCCCTACTTTTTTCTTATGCTATTTACCTACAGTGGTAAGCCAGACTCAAACTTTGTCCTGTTTATCTTTGCTAGCTTGTCTAAAATCTATTCTCTACTGTGAGCTTCTCACCAGGGTTCAAGTCCAGGCATCGTAAACTTATGGTGGCTGTTACGTGTTTTATGTTTGCCACCAGTACAATATTATGGGTTCTGAACTTTGTGTATGCTGTCCAGAGAGTGAAAGGCATACTTGTTGACAATCCAGGGGTTCCACTAGAAGAGAAACTACAATATACAAAAATTCATCTTCTAAATCCGCTAGCTGGACCAATGGAAGGGCTTTGGCTTTTAAATGTAAATGCTTATAGCTATTTTAGAGAAATAATTTTGATTTTTGGGACTATCTAGATGATTATAAATGATTGTGTGGTGTTCTGGAGGGCATATGTTATCTGGGATAAGAGGGACTTGGTCATCATGCTGCCTCTTCTGTGTTTGTTTGCATCACTTGGTGAGTACTATAGATCATTGAGTACCTTTATCTTTTCATCTAAATTTTATATCAGGTTTTGCCATTACAGATATGGTTTGCCTGCAAGCCAGCCATAACACAGAGGCACAGACAAGTATACCTGTTGGTGCTAGGATTTGTGCTTGGTCAGAGCCTCTTTCATGGGGTCTTTCCTTGCTCACCAATATGATATCAACAATACTTATTTCCATCAGAGTCTGGTATTTCATTCTAGTTAGCTTTCAAACCATTATTCTAATGCCCATAAACCCAAAGGAAGTTATGGAGATTTTTCAACAGCTTCCTGGGAAATTACAGTCCTAAAACAAAAGTTCAAAAAGTCCTACTGCTTTTTGTTGAGTCTGGTTTTATTTATTGTGGGTCCACAGTTCCAATTTAGTTAATGTCAGACAATTAAAAAATTAATCTGATTTCAGGCTTTTTTTGGGTCAGTTTATTTCATTATCTAAGATTTTGTTCTGTTAATATAAGATTGACTCGTTTCAAATTACCATAGCTAAGTGAACTGGTGCTATTCTTCGATATACCGGCAGAGGAAGCAGGACCTGTGATACACTTTTATGAGATTTTTGGTTCACTTGGTGATCAGATGTCTGTAAGTGTGATTTTATTGTATAAGACTTGAAGAATACAATCTGAAAGAATATAATCTGTGTAGGGAATATATGCAACTTCCATCATAGTCCTTGTATCTCATGAGCAAAGCTTTGCAGAAACTGTCCAGACATACCTATCTATGAGTCATGTTCCGGATATGTAGCACTGTAAAAAGCCTATCACTGGGACAGCTGGTGAATCATATGCTCTCAATAATTTAGAATACCCATTTTCTGTGTCACTCGGTTCCGTCATTGAGTTGCCCTAATCATCACGGACGAAAGAATGTGCGCCGCTGTGAAGTGTATCAAGGTACAAGGCCGAGCGGATCAATTGCCACCGGGTCGAGAAAGTCATGGGCTTCTCTGTGCTTCCGGTTCAAACAGAATCACATGCGGTGATGGACTCAGTTGCAAAGTGTAAGGTAGTGCTCCTTAAAATTGGATGGCCTATTGTTTCTACCAATTTTGGTTCTGACAAATGAACTGCAGTGAACCATTTATAAGCCTGGTTGGCTGATTTCAATTTCAAGTCTTTACTACCTAGACCTCGATGCCACATTACAACTTTTCCGATTTTTGCGGGCTAACGTATCCCGCTGTCTACGGCAACCCGTTCATCTCAGCGGAATCTATACGCTATAAGAGTCTTCGCCTCTGGTAGGATCGGCCATCAATGATTAGCAGCGCCTCCTTCTGTTATAAAGACTCGGACGAATGTCCCATAAGCCTTATTTGAAACTGTCATGTCCCTCTCTACCCCTCAGATGGTCGATGTAGACTTGATCGAAACGGCACAGATAGAACTTGTGAACCGTTACCTTTGCCTTGCTTCCTTGACGGTTTGTGAATTACGAAATTTCAAGTCTGAACATTGCAGTAATACAATAACCTTGATTTTTCAAAACATTCACATTCAGGTCAATATTTGGGACATTTTAATCAATCTGGAGAATGAGCGTAAACTCATTGCAAAATATGACTTCAATCTACCGACCTTGATGTATCTGTTTTCGCGGTGAGGAGCAAATTTCGCATTCTGCTATTCCAGAGCCATTTATCAAACACCCTAATTTGCCTCCAGTCTTTCTTCGTTGGCTTTTTTGACGTGTTTTACGGTTTATAGCCTTCGTAAGCCCTCACAAAAGTCTTCGATCCTCGAATGCAAACTATCTTCTACAGCTCGCAATATGATCAACGATTGTAAACCTTTGTTTATATTGTCTGCGACATTCTACGTTATTTCCAGCAATTCCACTGCCTTTCTTTTTCTGATCCGTGTTCGCGCATTTTTTCACGACATCCCTAAAATGCGCAAACTGTTCACTTTCTTCTGGCTAATTGTAGTTGGGACTTCTATACTGGGCTTTTTCTTTGTCCAAGCCATGCACTCAACAACAGATCCGGCACGATGCATTCTCGGACAACAAAAAGCCGCTTATGGTTTGGTGACTATATCAACAGCGTTGTCATTTGATACCATGGTGTATTTCGCTATCTCGTATCGTCTTTTTCGGTGGTTTAGACAGGATGAGAATGATCTATCTCTGATGCATGATAAAGCAAAATGTTTTTTCAGCGGAAACCATTTACCGGCTTTCTCTAGATCACTCCTTCGAGACGGACAATTTTATTACCTGTAAGTAGGGCATTTTGTTTTCGCGCGTTAACTTGTATGGTGACTGTTTTTAATTGGTTTCACACAAAAGGGCAACCTTCCTATTATGCTCCGCCGATGTTTTCATACTGATTATTCCGTCCCTCAGAATTCGGTATAGTCTGGTACTCCAGTCACCCTTCAATGCAATCACTAGTATTATTGCATGCCTGACGTTCCGAAATGTAAAGCTTGGAAGGTTTCAGCAGGAGGGTGTATCCACTGGTCTGGTGGCATTGTCACCTATAGGGTTCCGTCGGGGGCTATGAATTAGTAGACTGGGATTAGTTAGACTGTCGGAAAAATTGAAAAGGAGCTATCAACGCTTACAGCCATTTGAATAATTATTTGCATGTTGGGGAAATTTTTTATACGTGGAAAATTAGCCAGCTTATGACGAGTCTTCCGGCCCCGTAATGACCCCAGGTCCAATGCTAGATATCTGACCTGAAAGAGCTAATGTAGGAGATACCGTCAATGCAGGCCTAAAGCTGTGTTGGTCACTATTCCAAGTCTCAAATCCATTTGTCACTAGCTCCACTCCCAATTTTCATTGTAATATATGCAGAGCAGATACCCATAGATGGGCAAGATCCAGATTGATCAGCGGTCACAATGAACTGAGGGATTTTATGTGTACAATTGGAATGCTTACCTACTTGTAAAATTTTATGAATCCAAAACCTGAGATAAGGACTGAATTCCCATTCAATACAAGGAAACTGTATTTCTTTCTGTTTTCGAACCCATAAGCTCTGAATACACAGTACTGCATCCAATAGTCGATCAAAGCAATGCTAAATGAACCAACCGTCGGGATATCTGCAATGTTTCCACTAAATATCCTATTACAACAATTTGGTAACGCTCTTAGGTTCTTCTCCTTTACTGACGGATGCGGTGCTTGCCGCGGACAACATATCCAACTACGGTCCCACCATACTTACTAATTACCGACTTGGCGAAGTCTTCGGATCAGGAAATTTTTTGACCGGTGAATCAGACTACGAGCGGGCTGTAGCGCCTTCTTGGCATATAAATGATATCCCAGAAGTGGGTCAATGCGCCGATAGTATGTCAACTCTTTCGCCGCCAACCTTTGATCCCTACATTCTTGAACAAGCGAAGGCAGAATCGCTAAATCATTATGTTTGCATCACATCACTTACAGTCTGTAAAGTCACCTTCATCAAAGGATCAGCATAAACTTATCTCTAGTGACCCGTGATAGTTGATCATTTGGGACATTTTAATCAACCTTGATGATGAAATCCGGCTTATTTTGGAAGCTAGTGGTGGGCAAGTGATAGTGTATTTATTTTCACGGTAATGTGGACGTTATAACTTTAGCATCAAACGTCTTAAATCGATTGAATAATAGGTTGACTTCTCTGGCATTTCCGTTAACGGCCACTGTGTATTATTTTGGTAAAACAAACTCCCTTGGTATTGCTTCCACAATCGTTGATTTGTATTAGGTCTCAACATCACAGATTGTCATACCGGACATATCATATGTGCGACCTTCTATGCCACTTCCGTCGCTTCGATGGCCTTTCTTTTCCTTCTACGTGTCCGCGCAATATTTCATTATCATCCTAGAGTCCAGAGCTTCTTTGTATTTTTATGGTTCCTGGTGTTCGGCACATCAATTTTTGACTTTTTTTTCATCGAATCTGTGCACTCGAAGACAGACTCCGGGCGATGCGTCTATCACCTCCAAGAAACCGTTTATAGTGTGGTATCTATAGGCACAGCCCTAGTCTTTGATACGGCGGTCTATATAGCGATCTCGTACCGTCTATTCCAAATCTTTAGGCTGGATCAGGATCGAGACTATCCGGTCACAGAAAAAGCACGATGTTTCTTCAAGGGCTCAAAATTTTTACCCGCATTTTCGAAATCACTCCTGCGGGACGGACAGTTTTACTACCTGTAAGCAATGAAGCGAACACTCCGAGTGTGGACAAGATCAACTTACGTGCTTTTAACCAGGGTGTCTTTTCTTATAAGCGGTTCCCTTCTTATAATGTTGCTTATCCCATCGATGCGGCCAAAGTACAGTCTACTATTTGTGTCTCCATTCAGCGCTTTGACAAGTATCATGGCCTATCATGTTTTCCGTAATGTAAAACTCGGGAGAATTGTCGGAAAACCTAAGGACGAAGCACTAAGGCAACGTAGACAGAAGGAAAGATTCGATATTGCAAAGCTAAGGTAACTACAGGGAGAGAACAAGTACTTATACTACTATGCCTTGTGTTTATGGTGTGTACTACACATGTACTTTAGGGTAGGTTCCTTATGTAAGTAAAGTAATAGATATTAGTAAATCCGTAATAATTACCCCCTCCTTAAGGATCATGTCCTCATGATCTCTTCCATGATTCTTCGTGCTTGTTGAATTCCAGGTGCATTAGGATATTTCTTGTAGAATTCTGATAACGCCTCATCACAATGTGTGAAATGTTCTGCAGGTTCCCATTCTGGTTCGCTAAACCCTCGAAACTTCACCAAAAATTCCAGTTTATGCCTCTTTATCCTAGTGTCTATAATCTCTTGTACTTCAAACTCCTCTTTGCCATCAACGAGGTCAGGGACGGGTTCAGGTTCCGACGGTTGTAATGTCAAAGTTGGTCAGGTGTAAGGATATAAGAGTGCTTCATTAAACACCGGGTGAATCCCCTTTCTCTTCCAGGTTACCGGTAGAGTAAGTTCATATGCCGATTTACCTATCTTCTGGATTACTTTGAAGGGGCCATATCGTTTATGATCCAACTTCTTTGAGGGACGATCTGTTTGGATGTTTGTTCCTTCTAACCACACCTGATCTCCCTTCTTGTATTCTCGGGAATCTCCTTTGGTTCAGTCGTAATACTTTTTCATTACTTCGGCCGCTTTCTCCAGTGCTTGGTGTGTCTCTTCAAAGGTTCGTTTCCTTTCTGTGATGAAGGATTCAGCTCTTCGATCTTGTACCTTCCCTTGGGGCTCTTGACCCATATAAGGATGGTATCCGTGGTCTATTTCGAATGGTGTCTTCCCTGTAGCCAAATGTTCCTTGTTGTTGTAGGAAAACTCCATCATGGATAATCATTCATCCCAGTCATCTTGTTTATGATTGACGAACATTCTGAGATAAATTTCTATCTCTTGATTCATCTGTTCAGTCTGTCCATCGGTCTGGGGATGATATGCCGTGCTGGGTGTGCCTCAGACGCCTAAGAGTCAGTAGAGTTCTTTCATGAATTTGGAAATGAATACGGTTGCTCGGTCCGAGATAATCTTCTTCAGTAGCCCATGATACCGTACAATTAGGTCAACCATTAACCTAGCTAATCCTTCCAAAGAAATCTCCGTGGTTACTGGTTCTAGGTGAAGTCGCTTCCCAAGACGATCTACAAACACCATAATTGCATTATACCCATGGGCTTTGGGTAACGGACCGATCATGTCCATAGTCATTACTTCCCAAGTGTGGGATCTCGTTTGGATATAGAGGCGCCGCTCTTTTCTGTCGAATGGGTTTGTTCTTCTGACAGAATTCACAACCCTTCACATATTCTTCCACGGTTTCTATCATTCGGGGCCACCAATAACTTCGTGCAACCTGTTCCTTTGTTTTCTGTCTCCCTCCATGTCCTGCAAGTGGTTTGTCATGGAAGAGGGAAATGATGGTTTCTCGGAGGAGTTTGTCCTTCGGCACATATATCTTTCCATTCCTAGAAATAATCCCCTGGTGTTCCATAAACTTCTCATCACCCTCATCTACTGCTTTTCATACCACTGTCTCCATATTTGATTTTCGTTTTCTGATCTTTTCTAATATCTCCTCGTAACCTGTATCTGTCTTCCACTCCATTGTTCTGGCAAACACTTCGGGTTTGAGAACTGTCACAGTGTCGTTGTCATCAGAACCTTGGTCATGGTCCGCTCTCCATGAAAGTAAGTCGGCCTTCTTGTTTAGCCGTCCTGGTAGATGATGGAGTTTGTAATGGTATTCTTGGAGTTCAGTCACCCATCGGGCTTGTCTTCAGTTTAGTTTTTGGGGTTTTCGCCAATAGGTTAAGTTCTGATGATCCGACCATATCTCTAATTCCTTCACGGCTCCCATTAACAGATGTCTCCATTCTTCCAAGGTGGCCATTATGACGTAGAGTTCCTTGTCGTAGATCTCATAGTTCCTTTCGGTTTTGTTCATTGCTTTACTAAGAAACGCAATAGGAACCCATTTATTATCCTGTTTTTGGGAAAGTACTGCTCCAAGTGCTCCATCGGACGCGTCTGTTTCCAGTTTAAACTGTCCATCATCTATTGGTAGATGTAGTACTGGGGCTGTCGTCAATGCCTTCTTCAGGGTTTCGAATGAATTTTGTTGCTCTTCACCCCATTCCCAAGGAGATTGCCCCGTCAATCAACTCATAGGTTTCGCGATTTTGCTGAAGTCTCGGATAAAGCGTTGGTAGAAGTTGGTGAAGCCTAAAAAGGACTGTATTTCTCGTTTACAGGTAGGTACAGGCCAGTCGGTTACTCCTTTCACCTTAACCGGGTCCATTTTAACCTTTCTGCCTCCTATTATCATTCCCAGGTATTCAACTTCTGTTTTTTCAAACTCGCATTTTTCAGGTTTTAGAAACAAGTTGTTTTCCTGAAGGATACGTAGGACTTCCTTGACTAGCTTTCTGTGCTCGTTTAAGTCTTTCGTAAAGATTAGGATGTCCTCAAGGTAAATTACTACTTTCCCTTGATTGATTAGATTTCGGAAGAGGTCGTTCATCATTGTCTGGAAGGTTGCAGGAGAGTTGGTAAGCCCGAAGAACATAACAAGAGGTTCGAACAGACCTCGCATCAGGAAAACCCCCACCTGCATATTTTATAGAATATGAGCAAAATGTTGTCGGATTCAGCCAAATATGACATATATGTGTGTTTGTCAAAATTTGACAAAGTATGTCTGCCCGGTCTGCAGATTTACATGAAATACATCAAGATATTGCTCAATACGACATCATCTTGCTAGACTTTTATTACTGTATACTGATATTTCTTCCCAGTTACGCAATACATTACATTATTTTGATTTGGCTAACTGTAAGTACAGTCTCTAGATACGTTGCAATAAAGTAGTTATTCCTCCATACCATCGAAATCAAAGTCGGGAAGCCGAGAGTCGACCTTGGCATCAACATTGGAACGGCTACAATTATGTATTAATAAGGAAACAGAACCTACAACAAAGAACTCACGCTGTAGCCTCGCGATAGAGGTGTGCCATGATAACATGATACTTTCCCTTTCCACTCCCATCCTTCTTCGTGATCCCCTCCTTCAGCAGTCGAATGTGTTGATTGTATTCTTCGGCAAAGTCTGCAGCAACAAAATTATCATCAACCTGCTCTCCAGTCAACCACTCCTTCAACGCAGCAAATATCTAGAAAATAAACTTGACATCAATGAGTAGTTATATACAAAGAATTGAGTACCAACCGCCACCCCAGCGAGACCAAGCATAGGCATTGGGATTTCTTTTGATGGATCGGTGGGACTGATTGATGAAAAGGTGTCACGATAGCGTCTACCTAGAGCTTTGCTGCCCTTGAAAAAAGACTTGTGAAGGACAGCTGTAATAGCAGGGTTACGGTATGGTTCATTCCTGCGTCGTGTAGACAAGTCCGTAGGCTGAGACATAGTAGGTATAAGAGAACAAACAAAATAGACAATGTTAACACACCGTGTTGAATGGAAAGATATAGGTCAGATTCTCAAGAAGAGCCTTGACAAACACAGGGCGCTCGCTTGTTGGTACTCTTGACAACTCATATGTGGTGGTCACAATGTTCTTAGCATTCTCCTTGACCAGCCCTCTCATGTGTCCAATTCGGCTGGTAATCTGGTAGCAAAGTAAAATGTAGAAGGGCGGTATATGAATTATTCGAGATAAACTCACGTAGTTAGTCAAATGCTTTGCGTAATTTTTGTCACGTTCGCAACGGTCCTTGATGAGAGGCTGCTTGAGGTTTGTACATGCAGTAAGTACACCTGCGGTCGAGTCAGTCAGCTGATCGTCAGCTCTGGCAAACGCGTCCTTAAAGAGAGCAAGTCCTGTTGTAAGAGCGATGGCCTCGTCAAGGACATATTGCAAAATGCGGGACTGAGCTCGTTTCGAGATAGTGCGTTGGCCTTGGGGATAAACCATATGTGTGACAGCGTCCCAGCCTTGATTCTGCGGGTATGTTTAGTGTCTCGAGAAGATCAGGAATAGACTCGGACATTGTAAGCAGACACTCACAGGGTCGGTTTGAGAACCAGAAACAGCGGTAGCAGCATTGGCTGACTGAGATGTCAAGGTCCCTGGGTTGACTCGAGTAGCCGTTGGACCCATAATCGGACGCTGTGGGATGAAACGAATGTCAGAACTTGAAGATATCAAAAAAAAATTAGAATAGTACCTCTGCTTCGTACTTTGAATCACGGCCATTCTGTAGAGAAGTGAGATGGATGATTAATGAAGTACAACATCACTCACCTTTTGTTTCTGGGTTTTTTCCTCGTTACCACTCAATTCCTCATCCGACTCGTCTGGCAGTAAACTCAAATCTAGAGTACTGGACGCTTCAGATTTTCCGTCGTCGACCTCAGGAACAACAATGCCAGCTTGAGTACTAGTAGCAACAGACTGTTGACGGTGGGGCATAATGAAGGCATTGTCCGACTCGTTGTCGTTGACGTTGACAGCTGTAAGTTGTCAGTCATCATGTGACTAAGACACGTCTTCGACTTACTTGGACCACCGGCGGCAGCACCAGACTTTCCTTTCTTTTTGCCTTTCCTTCCAATGATTTCAGCGCGCTATGAATACAGTAAGGGTATATGTTAAACTATTAGCCAGGGAGCTGACATACCTCTTCAGCGAGCTCATGATCATCTATCTGGAAAGCCTGATCTTCATCCTCATGCTCCGACTCTCCCTCGGAATCAGTAAATTGTTTTTTTGGGTCATACTCTTGGTCGTCTTCATCGCTACTAGCGGCATCTTCCTTCGAGGCCGGCTCATCGTCAACAACTTGGACCACAGCAACTGGAGCTTTCTTCGCGCAAGAATTTGTGCTGGTACGGTTGCCTAGTAAATATGTGGGTCAGTAGAACACCGCATTCTCAACGAGATGGTAACCAAAGTATTCACCTTTTGCAGACGATATCGCATGCGTGGTAATTTCAGTCTTGTCAGACCCCGATTTGTTGATCGTGACATTTGATGCTTCAGCGTCTGGTTGAATCCCAAGGTCAGTGTATCAAATGTTTTCTGCGTATGGAGTACTAACCTTTCTTTGTTTTTGTTCTCTTAGCAGGCTTTGGTGGATTGTTGTCGCTTGCCGTGCTACGCTTGCCATTCAACCACACTGGTTTGAAAACCAAAAATAGGCATCACTGGTGTTTAGTAGACTCAAGGGCAACCTCACCTTTCTCCTTGAGTGCATGGAGCTTTTTCTCTCGTTGAGGGCCTATCATTTTGACGGTTAGTCTTATCAGACCGTTGCATCCGTTGCCAGAAAATCTCACGAGAGTCATTGGCAGTAGTTGCATCATTCTTTTCAGGGAGACTTGGAGCGGCGTTGGATGAAGTTCCATTGAGCAAGTTGTTGAGAGAATGGGCGGTTTTGGAAGACATGGTAGTGGTTGAGGAAAGAGGAACCACTTGTTGCCAAAGACAAATACGGGTGAGTTGATATCCTAAAAATTTTTCAAAAATTCGGTCCGACGGCTGATCGTACCACCGCACGATAAGCAAAGCACACTCGATCATCTTGCCCTGTTTCACCAACTCCCTTCAAATCCGCAAATATCCTGTCAACGATGTCATCGAGTCGGTGTGGAGGCTGCAACAAACATTTCAACTCGGGCTTCTTCCTACAACACATCCGCAAAACCACGAACCCAGCATGTCAGGCTTATGGCAAACAACTACAGTCAGCCTCTGGCACTGGCCCAGATACTGCGGCATTACTTGGGTCCCTCCTCAACCAGGCAGGAGCCATGTCTGCCGAAGAACAGCAGCAGATGGGTGCTCCCATGGAGGTGGATCTACAGGGTGACTACTTCGGAGCATACGACGATTTAGACAACGACGTTGATATTGGGGACCTGGTTCAGAACCGCACAGACCTGCCGAGTGGTGCGAGATTTGGTGACGAGGACTCTGGCTCAGATATGGACTCAGGCCTAGAAAGCGATGAGAATGGTTGGGAGCCAGAGGCTGATAGGCCTAACGAGTCACGCTCTCCCTCTCCGGAACTTGTATTTCCAGAGGGATATCTTGACGCACCGGAGACACTACAACTTCCACGATCTAGACCTCCTCCTCTCAGTCATCCTGATACCACTCGTGAGCCTCATATTGTTCATTATCCCGATCCTCGTGCGGGAGCTCCCCTTTCTTCCCAAACTGACGTCATCGATGCCCGGAACATCTACCGCGACCAACTTGGGCAAAGGTCAAATAAATGGGCACCCTTTCAGTCTGAAATAGACTGGAAGATCACAAAGTGGGCAAAAATGCGAGGACCAAGCTCCACAGCATTTTCAGAGTTACTGGCAATCAATGGGGTAAGTCATGCACCGCATTTTTGAGAATCTCTAATAGCCTTTGGACAGGTATGCGAGAAGCTCGATCTGTCTTACCGTAACTCGAACGAGCTCAATGCTATCATCGACAAGAAGCTTCCATCTAGCCATCCCCAATTTCAGCGTCAAGAGGTTGTGGTCCAGGGTCAAGTGTTCGAGTTATATTTCCAAGATATCCTTGAGTGCGTGAAGGCGTTGTACAGTGATGCGGAATTTGCCCCCTACCTCAAGCTGGCACCTGAACGCCATTTTGAGGATGCTAGCTGTAGCGAGCAACTCTACCACAACATGCACACTGGAAGCTGGTGGTGGTCAACTCAGGTCAGCTATTCTTTCCTTCGCTTCAATAGTTTGGTCTCATTCCGTCTTTTATAGTCTGCTATTGACAAAAACGCTGGACCAGGACGTACTGTCATTCCTATTATCATTTCTTCCGACAAAACTCAGGTTACCGTATTTCACAACAAGACTGCCTACCCGGTTTATCTTACAATTGGGAACATTCCAAAAGAAATCCGTCGAAAGCCTTCGAAGCATGCATATGTTCTTCTTGGATACTTGCCCAGTACTAACCTTGAGCATATCAAGAATGCAGCTTCCCGGCGGCGCTCCATTGCCAATCTTTTCCACACTTGCATGCGCTATATTGTCAAACCATTGGAGGATGTTGGAGCTACTGGTGTTGTCATGACTAGCGGAGATGGTGTAGACCGTCTCGCTCATCCCATCTTCACAGCCTATATCGGAGATTACCCTGAGCAGATTTTAGTGACATGCTGCATCACCGGGTACTGTCCTCGATGCACCATTCCTCGACAGCGTGTTGGAGAGAATACAGAACCACATCCTCTTCGGAATTTACGCTCAATACTAGAAGCACTTCAGATGGTAGATCAGGGCGGTGCGGCGTTTATAAAGGCTTGTAGAGACGCTGGCATCAAACCAGTTTTTGAGCCCTTCTGGGCAAATCTCCCCTACTCAAATGTCTTCCTGTCTATCACTCCCGATATCCTCCATCAACTCTACCAGGGTGTTTTCAAACACTTGAAAGCTTGGGTCATTGAAGCGTATGGTGCTCATGAAATCGACGCCCGCTGTCGCTGTCTCCCTCCAAACCATAATATCCGCCTTTTTATGAAAGGTATATCAACCCTTCAGCGGGTCAGTGGTCAAGAGCATGGCCAAATCTCTCATTTCATCCTGGGACTCATTGCAGATGCCCCACTTCCGAATGGGATGTCTCCAGTCCGCCTCCTCAAGTGCCTTCGTGGACTGCTCAATTTTCTCTTCATTGCTCAGTTTCCTGTCCATTCAACAACTACACTCCAGCTTCTCTCCGATTCGCTGAACCGATTTCACAATAATAAACAAATCTTCATTGACTTGAATATACAGAACAACTTTCATATCCCTAAAATTCACTTCCTCAACCATTACGTCGAGACCGTCAAACAGCTGGGCACCTTTGACAACTTCAATACTGAGTACACGGAACGCCTGCATATCGACATGGCCAAAGATGCATATCGCTCCACAAATCGGAAGGATGAATATTCGCAGATGACACGTTGGCTGGAGCAGAAAGAAAAGATGATGAAGCATGAGTCTTATATTGATTGGTTACATTCTGGCGAGCATCCTCCACTTCGGATGCACTGGATTCCCCCAGGACTCAACACAGCTCGGTCCTTAAAAATGGCAAAACATCCCTCCGTCTACACTGTCAAGATCCCAGAGTTGGCAGCAAAGTATGGTGCGGAGTTCTTCCATGCTGCTCTGTCGCGTTATGTGGTACAGCTAAAGAACCCCCGACTTGTGGGACGTCAATTAGAAGATGCTGTTGACTCCCTTTTCCTCGGTGTTTCACATGTGTCCGTGTATCATCGTGTCAAGTTTCTACGACATGATTTTTTCATGGGCGTTTCTTCAACTGCAGACTCAATTCATGCACAACCTGGCCGTAGGGACAAGTATGGTCATCCTGTGAATGGACGATTTGATACTGCCCTGGTTCACATCACCGACTCTCAAGGGCCTATCAAGGTAATGACCGGTATGTTCTTGTTTGTGATTCATATGGTTGAAAGCTTATAGGTTGTGCTCCAGATACCCGAGTAGCTCAAGTCCGTGTTGTATTCACTCTGTCAGATAAGGTGGCAGATAGTCTTTACCAAGGTGTACCGGAGCATGACCGAGCGCAGTATCTTGCATATGTTGAATGGTTTTCACCATTTACTCAACCTGACGAGAATCATGGCTTGTTTAAAGTATCCCGGTGTAATGTTGAAGGGGGACGTTTGGCTAGTGTGGTTGATGTACAACGGCTGGTCCGCAGCGTTCATCTATTCCCGAAGTTTGGACCTGTTGCTGATCAAGAATGGACTAGTAGTACTGTTCTTGATACCTGCTCCTCATTTTTTGTCAATGCAGGCAGCGATCGGCATATGTATCAGTTGTTCCTTGCTTAGTAGTATTATGAATGGATATTCTCTAGTATGTAGAAGTTTTTCATTATATGATTACATATGAAAAGCGAGTCCAACATATAACCAGAATCTAACATTGTTTTCTGTCATCTATTGATGTATGGCTGGAATTTTACAGGTCTGTTAAAATTTGTAAATATTGTGTCTCAATCTGGAAATTGGGTTTTTCCTGATGCGGTTGGTTCGGAACGTGGCTTTCCACTCATCTCCTTCTTTGATCCATACATTATTGTAGCCCCATCTAACGTCTAATTTCGTGAAGATCTGTGCGTCCTTTAACTTCTCCACTAATTCAGTAATCAGTGGTAGTGGGTATCGGTTCTTAATGGTCATCTCGTTTAGTTTCCAGTAATCCTGTATGGGACGTTGATACGCCTGTTATTGGTACACCAGTAATTTCGCGCATTTCCTACTATTTATACATCCCGCCGGTGTAACCACTATAGTACTAAAGACCAACACTATACTAGTCAGAGACTCTGCATTCAGGATACACTCAAATGAGTCTCCTAATGTACTCCATTCACAGTCAATTGTTCTGTAACAAGTGTTATAACAAGCGGCGCTGCCTACAAGCTTTACAGTCTATTAAGTACGCCTCCGCAGCGCTACTTTCTGGAAACCTCGAGTTCTATAACAACTGTCCTACGGACCTGGCTTCAGAGTCTGGCAGCACTGGAAATCAAAACCAAGACTAAGCATCTGGAGTTTGATTTTCCATCATGTTGCGCCGCAGCGGCGCAACGTTTAACTGTACAGTTTTACTTAGCTAATCATTTCCAACCTTTATATACCGTAGTATACACACACCTTTTCTCCAGTTACCCATACCTACTTACTCCAGTGTTCCACAGTGCAAGTTGTAAGCACTTTAGTTTCATTTGTCAGTACTCTCTAGACTAGTGAACAGCATGGGTTGCGGGTATGGGTTCAGGTACAAGAATCCTGACCCGAGCCAACCCGTACCCGTGAACTGGACCCGTCGCAATAAAAAAGTAGCTAGATTTAATTAATACATTACATTTTCAATGGTCAGTTTGGCTTAATGGTAAGTTTAATCTTAATTTTACTTGCATCTGAGAGGCTTCAAGTTCAAACCAGCCGTGTTGCGTGGCTCTGTAAGCCCCTGAATCCTTAAAAAGAAAGGTTAGGGGCAGGTAACCCGCCAGGACCTGGACCCATATGCGAATTTAGTAGATCCATGAGAAAACCCGTACCCGCCACAAGGGTTGGGTTTTTCACGGGTATGGGTACGGTTCAGCTCAAAAGTACCCACGGTGTACCCGTGCAGTTCACTACTCTAGACCTGAATTGGTTTGGACTTGAAGAGAATACAAGAGAAGAGTCAAAGAGCATTTGTTTGATTGAGCATCGCTATAGCCAGACTGTGGCTCTTGTTTTGAAACCAGACTGTGGTTATTGTTTCGTGCCAGACTGTGGCCTTTGTTGAAACCAGACTGTGGTTAGAGTTTGCTTAGTGCACCGCACATTGTTATCGACTCGTCCGAAGGATCTATCAAATCCCAACTCTTCCTACCCAAACCTATTATCAAACTCATTACTATTGTAACCTACTACAGTCGTTAAACCTTCTGCCGCAAGACTTTCAGTTGTACTCAAACTACTTTACGAGTATTTCTATACTCCGTTGCACCTCACACAACACAAGTGTATACTCTGGTTTAGTTGGACATTAGTAGTATTGGTATTAACCAATACTACTAGTTACTTGCTTACCGAAGTCAACCTTATCAATGTAAGGAGCCATCCTTTTTCTTTACGAAGAAGAAGGGAGAGGCCATTGGGGATTTAGACGGTTGAATCTGGCTGGTACATAGGTTTTCGTTTAGGAATTCATCTAGGGCTTCTTGTTCTGTTCGCGATAAGGGGTAAACCTTACAATCCACCGCTTTTGCTCCTGGAATTAATTCAATCACATGATCCCATTGTCTTCATTCTGGGAGGGTATCAAAATCCTTTTTGTCAAATAGTCCGAGGAATTCCCGATATGCTTCCAGGATTATTTCATTTAAAGTTCGACTCAGGGTGATCTGTTGACTAGTGAATTCCTGTGCTGGTGTGGTATGAGCTCGGATTCTTATTTCTTCCTCCATTTCTACGGCTAAAAGTCTATCGCCTTTACTTGGTTGATACTCGTCGTCTTCCAAGTCAAGATCAATCCTTTCATCCATAGGAAGTCTGTAATTGCAATCATCCGGACATTGTGAAAATCTAAGTTTATGGTGAACCCAGTTGACTTCCGGGTTGTGTTTAGCTAACCAGTCGAATCCTAGGTACAGATCTGCTGTCCCTAGATCAGTGACTGCGGCCATGATCCTTTCTTCGTGTCCTTGGATGATCATTCTAAGTTCCACATATTTGGTTATGGGTCCTCCTTGATTCTCGGTTCCGTCTGCATTGAATACCTGGACTGGTTTCAGAGTTCGCATAGTGGTCAGCCGTTTTTCCCTTACGAACTTCTTACTAATCGTGGTTCCCGTGCATCCTGAATCCAGGAGCCCTTTCACCATCCATTTTCGTCGATCATCCAAGGTTTTGATCAGACATGGAACGTTGATCTGGGGAGCTCCTTTTCTCTGGATGGGTCTGACTTTAATTTCCTTTGTCCAATTGCCGTGTTTGCCATTTTGTACTTTAGCGGTTTCTTCTTTCGATTCAGGACCAGCCAATAGGAATATATTATCGGTAGGGTAATCACAAAAGAAAGAAGAAGAAAATAGTCCATGGGTACACGCATAGCTGCTATCTACTGCACACCCTTCGGAAAACCCGGCCCTTCGGCCGGATCTCGCCCTTTGCCCTTGTCCACTGCTTTGTCCTCAACCGGCCTTGTTTCCAGCTTATCGGACTCTTCTGTTTGCGACCTGACCTTCATGCCTCTTCTTTTGCATTGGTCACAGTCTTTTCCTTCACCCCACTTCTGACCGCATTTGTAACATAGTCTGCATGTTCAGGCCGTAGTTCAATCAATCTGCATTGCAGCTCCCTGACCACTTCCTGCTGAGTAAGCTGGGGCCGGTATGCCGGGTCCTCCTATTGTAGTCGTGGTCATTGTTTTCGAGGTTGTGTTCATGGCTCCTGAACTACTTCCTCCCGATGTTCCCGTGTTTCCTTTTCTGATGATCTTTCCATCGATCCATCGAAGTTGGTTTCCTCCCTTACTGTCTTCCTCATGGTTTTCAATATTGATACCAATTCGGAGGGCCTTGTTACGGTAGGGGATGTAGTTAGCCAGGACCTCTTCTGCCGTGTGTATGGCATCGACAATTTTAGTTCGAAGGGATTTGTTGAGGAGTCAAATATGAGTGGGGTCCTCTCCTGCGTACTTTCCTTCATCAGGCTCATGCCAATCATAGCCTGCTTCCCCGCATTTCTCTTCAAACCACGCTAGGAATTCCTGGACACCTGTCTTTCCTTGTCGTGTGACTTCTAGAAGTTCAGCTGCCTTCTTCAGAAGTTTCCCATTGGTGAAGCGTTCGTCTAGTTTATCCCACATTTGGTCCTCGGTGAATGTTTCGATCCAATTCTGTTTCTCGGCAGTGGCCACAAACTTTGCTGCCGCTCCAGATACAAAGTAGGATAGGAGCCAGCAGTTGTACTCAGCCTTAGTGTTGAAGCTAGCTTCATAGGCCTTTCCATAGTTGACGGCTAACCTTTTGAAGTCCTCATATTTGGTTTTATCACCTTCAAAATCTGGGGGTTCTCTAGCATAGGTGACCTTTCCTCGGGCTTGGGGACGGTTTCGTTGGGGTCTATTGTCATCAGATTCGTGACCTCCACCGCCACCCCTGCCTCCTCCTGGTGGTGGGCCACTGCCACCCCCGCCACCTCCACCATCGTCTGGATTGTATCCTCCTCTGCCCCCTCCACTTCCGCTTGGTCCTCCACCACCACTTCCTGATGGATCGTCACCTCCTCCACCACCTCCACTTCCACTGCCTTTGCCTCCTTTTCCTCCTTTACCTCCTGTATCGGCTCCTTGAATATGGAGATCATCAAAGAGGTTATCAAGGTCCAAAGGTCCCAGTTGTTGTGGAGTCTGAGGAGTTACCGTTCCATTGGATTCCTCATGGCTTCCTTCTTCGCTGGAGGTCTCCGGAATTGCCGGTTGGTCTCACCAGTTTTGTCTTTGACGTGACCAAATGTAAGCGTCGATCCTTTCTTCTAGGATCTCCTGTTGTCTTTCTATAGTGGGGGTCTGAGCTGGAGTTGGAGTGGGAGGTTCTATGGCTTGCGTTGTGCCAACCGGGGTTCCAAAGTGTCGTCCTCCTTGCCAAAAGATTGTGACGCCCATGCCAAAGATCAAAAGGGTGTCAACAAGTGCTGCCGTTGCTATCCCGCCAAAGTATTGGTATATAACCACTATTCCTTGTATCAGAATGAAGAAAATCAAAGCCATAAAGGCGATGAAAAGTGGGTCCATGTTGAATAGGTTGTACCTGACGACATTGCCAGGCATCCGAGTTTCAAAGACTAGGTACGGTATCTTGGGTATACTATTCCTAGTGCTAAGAAGAAGTAACAGAAAGTAGAGAGTACTAAAAGTGATTCAAAAATGGGAATGAAGAGGACTTGGGTATTATGTAGATACCTTTCCCCAACGTAGTATAGGGTACTGTTCAGAAGAGCAATCAAGAGAATGAGAAGACTAAAAAGTAAAAAGGAAGAAATTTTGTATTTTGTTTATTTATGAGTATGGTAGATGACAATAGTGGAAAAGAAAAGAGAAATGAGTAAAGAGAAAAAATATAAAGAGTTCGTGTCAAAGATCAGAGGTAAACAAGAGGTGGGTGTCGGGTCCCTGAAGTATTTGGCAACTTCTGAGCGGTCGCGATCGAAGAGAACACTGACAACAAAGCCTTGTAGGTACTCAACGAGGTACCTAAGAAATAGCATGAAGAGAAATTGGAAAATGATGGGTGATTGGGGGATTGGGTGATTGTTGGGATTTCAATTACGAGGTCGGTCGACCACCCTACTCGTTTATAGCGAGTCTGGAATTTACGTCTCGAAGCTCGTGTAGACGGGGGATGACCTCGTGCAACAGTTCCTTGAACCGTTCACGCCTGCCCACCTGTGAGGCTCCTCACACAGGTTAGAGTCGAAGGGCTTGTGGGCCCGTGGGGAATGATAGGAAAAAGGAAGTCCGGGGTCTGGGGTCCAGGGCTATAGACCTATAATCAGAAGAGAGTCGGTTGTTGTTGGAAGGTGTGTAAAAAGAAAAAAGATGTTGTAGAGGGTAGAGAGTTTGTTGTCGAGTTAGTGCACGAGAGCTTTGCAATTTGTCGGAAAACCTAAGGACAACGTAGACAGAAGGAAAGATTCGATATTGCAAAGCTAAGGTAACTACAGGGAGAGAACAAGTACTTATACTACTATGCCTTGTGTTTACGGCGTGTACTACACATGTACTTTAGGGTAGGTTCCTTATGTAAGTAAAGTAATAGATATTAGTAAATCCGTAATAAGAATCCGAGAAGAAGAGTTTTCTAGGTTTGCCAGTGACACAATCTCGTTGCCAATACACTTCCGTCTTGGGGGGATCAGTACAGATACAGCTGGTTTGTAAAAAAGCATTCGAATCCGGAAAGAGATAAATACACGATAGATACCCCCCTTACAGCTTGTAATTTCTTCCAAGTATAATACAAGAATTAATATTAGCAATAAATATTAATAAATCCCACTGTTGTCAAAAGAAAGGGCACAACCTTGGGAGATAATATGAGACTCGAGAGTAAATCGTGTTTTGACAGAATTTGGCGTGCCATGGTGTTTGTATGAATTCAGGTCTTCGCGAGTCGGGAGCTTCGGAACGGTCTGATTACGCTACTGATGCCGTTTAAGGAACGGTGACTCGTGATCGGATTTCGGAACGAGTCTCATACACCTTTTCCCATGCTAGCTTCCTTCCTTCCAGCTTTGACTCCTCTGCAGCTGGTCTAGTCGACGCTCTCCTTTGCGATGCCCTTCCCTTTCTTCTCAGCTTTCTGTTGCCCATGCTTTTCCAAAGGGAAAACAGCGCTCACTCCGGATGACACCATACAGCCAGATGTTGACGAGACCTCTAGGCTCATCCCCCCACGGACGGATGAACAACCGTGAGTGGGTTTCACGACTCGTTCTTTCGCCATATTACTCACTAAAGTATTCAGGGCTCCAACACGGATGTATGTAGACCAGCAAAGGGTTCGGGAACGATTAGGAACAATCGTTCGTTCAAAGGAGGGGTGCGTTACTCACCAGGTCCTATTGTTCTTGCTAGATTGACTAATAACCATTCTTTGGACTTCATATACAGGAAAATGGTCAATGTGATGTCCTATAGACATTCCAACGCGAGCCGCTCAAGTGATAGCCCCGGGTTGAGACCAACGTCGATCGCAGACGAACCTGAAACCGAAGAGTCTAGAACCGACCATTCGTCCATCTCAAATACCAATGGAAATGGGGCAGAGGCTTCTGGTGAAAATGTGGGTCCTTCTGGCGTTAGTGTGCATGAGGGTGCAGGGAACAGTAAAGGGGATGGTGTAAAGGCTTCTGAATCAGTGCGTAGTTGCTTACACCTCTCCTTTTATCACATTGATCCATACATTTTGTGGGCAGGCTTCTAAACCAGCACATCCATCAATACCGGACCTTTTCAAGAAGTTTGAAGACGCAGCTCCGTCATTGTCGCTCAGTTGGGGTGATTAATGGACTTGCACTCCTTTTTACCTGGGTTGCCGGAGGAACGATCTTCTCTGCGTATACTCGTGGTTTCAACAACTCAAAATTTCCGAACCGTAAATCATAAAAGCTCAGCTTCACTGTATCATAACGTTTCCTTGCCACCGCAGACGATATCCTATGTAACGGTCCCTCCTTTGGAAAATACTGTGATCGTTCAGATCTCAGACCTCAACACTTTCTTTATCTTTCATTTTTTCTTAGGATATATCGGTGGATCTAAGCTTTGTGAACGAGAAATTTATTGTTTGTACCCTGCTTCGAGCCGCTCCAGAAAAAAGCCAAAAGTTGGCAGACTTTGTCCTAACTGTTACCTCGATTTCTTTGTCTTGCTACTTGGGGCCTTTCGCTAAATCATTATAAAGAATCGATCCCTCAAATAATCCGTGTGCTCGTAAGTAATTATTCGCAGATCCTAATTTCGTTCATCCACGCAAGAGGTCAAATCCATTTATTTATTAGCGAATGGCCCTTCTGTTGAACATAATTATAAGAAGGGTTGTCTTGAACCTTTCACTCACGCCATGGTTCAGTCGTCGAAATTGGAGCCTGAAGAGGCACCCTGTAATGACCAGGTTTTGTTGTCTAACGCCCAAGAGTCGTGAGTTTCCAGGATCCCGGATACTAACCACCCTCCGGGCCACTGTGCTCGATCACCGTTAAGAAAAAGTTTCAGCGTGAGCGTAGATTTTCTTTTAACCATCATTTCAATAGCCTTCTTTTGTCAGAACCCCCTCAAATTTTGTATCCGAAGATTAATTAGTATAAATTTTCATTTCTTCCAGTTATTTCAGCCTCTCCAGACCGACGTTGCACTTTAGGAAGCAAAAGGTCAATTTCTGCGTATGGCACAGCCACGCTTTTGTTTGGTTTGCAGCACCAGTAACAACTACTCGGCACTTCGCCAACATGATCGATCGGTGATCGAGACCCCCCCTCCCCTTCAGAAAAGAATCTGGTTAGTATCGAAATTTTCTTTTTCACATGACTCTTGCTAACGCCCTGCTTTTTTATTCTTATGCGGCAAATATCAAGGTAGGAAGAGTGGTGTTTCCAGAACGAAATGGCATGTGAGTATCCACAGCCTGGGGACTAACTATCCAGGATGAGAACAATGGTACAAAGGAATCTGATCTAAACTCTGAATACAAGCAAGCACTTATCAAGGACAAGGTATGTCCATATATCAACACTGCTGTCCTGGTAATGTCTACACTCTTGACTTCCTTATTCACAGGGTGCCGATGGACATGGACATAGCGTATTTTCGGCTGGCTTGGCTTTGGATTCCTGCTGAGGTAGTAACTAACTTTGAACACTGGTAGTAAGGCTAGTCGTACAATGTTCACAACATCATCCCAACAGTGGTTGATCGGCGCGTTCGGGCTTGTGAGTAATCTAGTTATTATATGTTCAATCTGAGCATCAAGATCGGCAACAAAATCCTGCAAATCACTTTAATAACCATCAAGACGCAGTCGGGCATCTCATTTTTACCTTTCCTTCTTGTAGTTCGTGGTAAGCGATGGTGTCCTATAGTCCAGTCCAAATGATTCTGGATGCGAGTTTCCTCATGAACTTTTCGCCCTCCAACGTGTGGGGAAACGAAACTAGTCAACTTTGGTACGGAGGTGCTACATATTGGGCTTGGGATCCTAGTGGTACTGGAAGTTTCAACGTTTCATTTCAAGGTTATCTCAGGTTACTCGAATAAATAAGAGAACTGTCCTTCTAACCTCTGTTTTGCGCGCGCAGGAGTTGACATTGCATTTTTCGGAAATACACCACCTGTAGAAGATTCACTGCAGCCTTTTATAGTGTCAATCGACTCCAACGAACATGGTTATGAAGCGAACTATCAGGAGCTCAAGACTAATTGTCAATGACTTACTTCTTATCCTCTCAATGATTTAGAGGCTCACACAATCGAAATCTCCAACATACACTGCCCCTGGGCCTTTATTTCTCACACAAAATAGTTAAAGATAAATTGAAACTTTTCAGTTTGTGATATAATACACAGTGGTGACTCAATTTGATACATTTGCCACTCAAAAACAATATCATTTGCCACTCAGAAAGAGATACTGATTGAAGATCGAGTTTCATTTGTTTTGCCACTCCGAAGTTTTTTCTTTCTTATCCTGGAAATAAAATGCCCGATTGTACATAGTAAAAAAGCAGGCGACTATCGGGCATTTTATTTCCAGGACAAAAAAGAAAAACTTTCGGAGTGGCAAAACAAACAACATTTGATATTCAAATGGTATTGTTTTTTGAGTGGCAAACTTATTAAATCAAGTGGCAACTATATATTAAATCACAAATCAAAAAATTTTAATTGATTTTTTACTATTTTGCGTGGGAAATAAAGCCCCAGGGGCAGTGATAGTCGGGGCTAGTGTTGACTTCGCAGTTGTTACAGTTGGAGATAATACGCCTTTGGAGGATTCAACCCTCATAGTGGACGATGTAAACGAGGAGATCACATGGCATAGAAATTGGAATGAGCACCGAGGATTGAAATATGTGACGGGTCTTCTTGATGGAAGACCTTTCGGGAACGGGACAAAGGAGAGCAGTACTATCGGCGACTCGATGGAATTTACGTTCGCCGGTGAGTAATAAAAACCATTTGACCAGCCTGATTGCTAAAACACTCCCAGGCAGTAGTGTGGCATTATATGGAGTCTTTGACTGGAAAACGAGCGGGAGCGTCACCGTTGAATTTACAATCACCAATCCCACCTCTGAAAATTCGTCCGCGTATAACGAAGAGAAATCGTTCTTTGTTTCTTCAGCCCCCTATCCTACGACCCTTCTCAACTCCACCAATTACCTGTTGTTTGAACACAGCTCTTTGGCGCCTGGAAACCATACTTTGAAACTGAATGTGACTGGCATCGTTCAGCCCCGGACCTTCACTATTGATTATCTGACTTACGAACCAAGCTTTGATAGCTTGGATGCTAAGCCGAATTTCACATCCATACAACGCACAAGCTCAGGTTCGAACCGTGACTCCCCGTCTGGTAATGTCGGTACGAGTTTTGGAAAATCTTCAAATACACGTGCAATTGTTGGTGGTGTGGTCAGCGGCGGTGTCGCTATGATTGTATCAAGTCTTTTTGTTTGGTACCTTTGTTACCGCAGACAAAAGATCAGAAAGGACACGGGTGAGTTTGGAACTGCATTCATAAGCAGCTCGGAGGTCGCAAATCTCCAAGTCGATCAGAATCGTGAGTATCGTGTGTACTATACTTCACTTGGGTACTAATCAAGATTTACGATGCTACCAGACAACTCAAATCCCAGCCCAAGCACTGATCCTCGCCGTTCGTTTCGTATTTTTGGCTTTTTACGGAGCTCAAGAAACCTTCAAAATGCTCGAGGCACCGGTCGAACCAATTCAAGTTCCTCAACGCCCTCAACCAGCACAGCCAGCACAGTTTTGACTCCGTTCCCTTATGGAGTTTCTACCAATGTAACAAGATCAAAAGGCGAATCGCTGCAACAATGTAACAAGATACCCGAGACGATGGCTCATCTTCCTGCTGCAACAGATCCAGTGACTTCCCCAGGAGACGCCGGAACCCAGTTAACAGAGCGGATCAAACTGTTAGAGGAAAGAATTGAGTCCTTGTCAAGGGAGAACGAGAGGTTGGGAGGATACGGTGGATCAGGCCCGCCTCCGGTATACATGTACCGGACCACAGCGGATAGCAGTGTTCCGAGGGTTTCTGAATTTTCTTGAAGGAGATTAACTACAGGAGGTGGAATGTTCACCAGCGGTGTTTAGGACTCGAGAAATCGGTTTCATTATAAACAGCATTGATAGTTTTTACGAACTGGTCTTGATGTCACTTAATTGCTTGAATTACTAAGGGGACCAAATATTTGCATGCGAAATACCAATGCAGAGGTAGCGCCATGGAGTTGACTGTCGTTCTTTTGTTAAGGAGACTACTAAATTTGGGGAGATTTGATAATCATGAGAAATAATGATGAAGGATTAACATTATTGCAATGTGAGATCAGCTAGTTTATAGACCGTATCTGCTACGCAAATTTTTGGTGTTTGTATTTTACTAAGTGGAGATACAAAATTCATTAAGCTCCGCACCAAAAATCTTCAAGTGGAGGAGCATTGTCACCGGCGTGACAGACAAGCCCGAGAATTACACGTCGAGTTCGAGCCCCTAAACACCCCAACCTTTCCTCCTCGTTGAGCTCTTGTTCACCAGGGCCAGTAGAGTAAAGTCTAAAACCTTGATCTCGGATGAGTACCTACAGTACTACGGTCATGTCAATCACACTATGTCGCATCCATTTTTCATCATGTCTCCACCCGTTTATCATTAGCTCCGCTCCCAAATTTCATTGTGGAGCATTCAAATATCCGCGTAGCAGATACGGTACCTCTTATGCATGAGAAATTAGTGAAACTCACCACAAGGCTGCTGCAATATCATTAGCTATTCCTCTGTGAGAGAATACTGTACTATTTCGATCAACTATTCAGTCACGCACCACAAGCCTGAATTTTTGTAATTCATCACGCATCACAAGGAGTTTTGAACTGCGTGACCAATTCTGATTTCATTGAAAATATTAATAAAAAATGCTGGAAAACTCCAATTTTTCTCCATGTAGCATTTGTTCTGTTACTTGATTTTGCTAGTATGTATTTACACTGAAATTGGTCAAAAATCCTCCTAGAATGAGCTAAAAATGGATCAAAATGAACTAATTTTTTTTTTCATCATGCACAGATCTGGGGACTGAACACAGTGAACTGGAGGTGAAAATCATCACGTGTCACACCCACTGAACAGTTGATCGAAATAGTACAGTAGTGAATGAAAGATTCAGCACAGCCACGAGGTCGTTACCTCAAGGCAGGGAGGCGCTTGAGTCGGAATTATTCATGAATAGCCCGAATTGAATGACCAATCATGAGTGTATGGTAGTGCTTGAATAAATTTCCCACAGATAGCGCCAGTCGGTGAATGACGTGCGTCGTGCGTCGCGTCAACCTCTCTGGCCTCTCAGTCTCTCTTGCATCCTGCAAGCAGGACATATGCCTTAACTTTATTTCTATTATAAAACCTTAACATATCATAATAATGGCACCACCCCCGACTCCATTTGTTACAACTTTTCCCTATCACTACAGGGACACCCTCTTTCTTTCCTATAATCACCATCCCTTCTTCCTCATGTTTCCTATATTTACTTTTCACCCCAGAACACTTCACAATCGACCTCATGCATACCTCACCCCCTCTCTAACATGCGACTGCCTCACGTATGCCATACCGTTTCCTTGCTACCTACATGCATTCCTCAATCGCCTCATCGATCCCTCATGTACTTTCTATTAACATGTGTTCAACCGCATGTTGTACATTACTTACATGCTACTTACAGATGACTCACCTTCTGCTTTATACATGTAGAACACGCAGTAGTCCAGTCTGTATGTAGACACCTTTCTGTATTCAAGTAGGAGCCAGCTCGACCTTGTTAATACATTTACAAGTCTTACCTCGTAACATTCTTGTGCTTGGAACCCCCTCAAGTCTCTTTCTCAAGAGACTTATCGAACCCTCGAACAATCTCTAAAGACTCACGTCTTTAGGCTAGGAACTCACAGGAGACCTACGTCTCTGTGACACGGACTTGCATTGGACACTACATTGGTGCATTACAGAACCAGACGAACCTTAGACTTGCAAGACAGTCTGAGACCCTGGTCAGCTGACGAGCCAAGATCTCCAGCTGGTGATACAACTGATAGGCTTTGATCCTCAGTTGGACGGAACCTCGATTCTTATGAAGTACGACTTCCATTGTAACAAAAGGTCGAGCTGAATGAACTGCCGACTTACCGAAGTCTAGGCACAACCATCGAACCGGAAACTGAAACCGAAATCTCGACAGAGTACTCGTCACCAGACTTGACTCTAGGAGACATATTAGACGCTTTCTCCAACGCGAACGAACCAAACCGGAACAAGAACGAACAGGAGGGAAACCCGTACACCCCTGTAACCATGAACGAACCAAACTTTGACGAAACCCTGGCGGAGACGCAGAGAAACCTGGAACAACTACACAGTTCCCTGATCGACGAGCACGTTAACGAACTGCTCAGACAGACAAACCAAATACTCGAAGACACCGGATACAATTTCGAACCCCAGACAAATATGTCAATGACTCAAACCATGGAGGTTGACATCGACCAAATCATTGGAGGCAACAGCCCTCCAGGATCTCCACCACCTGGCCCTACAGGAGGAGGTGGAGGGAACAACAGAAACAACGGAAACCCAAGGAACCCAGACGGAAACCCTGATAGAGGGAACCCTGGAGGAAACCCAGGAGGCAATCCTGGAGGAGGAGGAAACCCTGGAGGCAACCCTGGAGGTGCACCAGGACCAAACAACAACCACAACAAACGAAACCATGCACAAGAGATTAAACTCGGACTCCCGAAACCATTCGATGGAGACAGAAAGAAAACTCTCCAGTTCATGACCGAAGTCATCCTCTATTTAGGATGCAACGCGGAAATCTATAACACGGACAAGAAACAAATCTCATTCCACCTGTCTTTCATGAATGAAGGGGCAGCCGCGGAATGGAAGATGAGGAAACTCCATCACTTCCTTGTCAATGGATGGCCAACAGCCGAAGAGTTCATGGATGACTTTAGAAAAGCATTCCTACCTCTTGACATGGCGGGAGATGCCAGGATTAAATCTTGAACCCTACGACAAACCGGACCAGTGGATAACTACATCACCGAATTCCAGAACATCGCTGCTCTTTCAGGTATCACTGAAGACGTGGCCCTGATCGAATACTTCACGGAAGGACTAAACAAAAAGATCATCGAGAAAATGTATGATCGAGCCGAAGTACCAACTACCATCGAAGACTGGTACAAGTACTCCGCCATCTACGACAGTAACTGGAGGAGAGGAAGAATGATCGCAGACAGACTGCGATCATACCAGGGTAACTGGAAAGGAAACGCAACAAAGAGTACTTACTCTTTCCCACGACACAGCACCCCGGCATGAGACCCGAACGCCATGGACATAGATCACCTATCTGTTGCGGAAACAAGGGAATACCAACAGAAAGGGCAATGCTACGGATGTGGAAAAACTGGACATATCCGAAGGGAATGTCCTAACAGATCCCGAAACAAATACCAAAGGAAAGAAGGACAAAACGAGGCTAATAACAAACAAAGCCTTGCCACTAGAATCCGTGCTATGATGCAGGAAGCTAGCGAAACCAAAGTAAACGAAACTATCGGAGAATTCGAAAAGGAGGGTTTTCTCTAAGGGGACTCAGGTCGACGCTGCAGTCTCCACCAATAACTATTTCCAATCTTGTACTAGCCACCGTTGATCGGAATTCAATGCACGTTCCTATTACAGTAAAGAATGGAAAGAAAATCGTCGAAACTGAAGCATTAATCGACTCCGGAGCAGGAGGAGTCTTCATCACCAGGAGCTTTGTGTCAGAAAACAACCTGAAAACTACAAAATTGAAGCAACCAATAAAAGTCTACAACATAGACGGAACAAAAAACAAAGAAGGAGAAATCACCGAACAGACATACCTACCGGTAGTCATTGGTGGACAGACAAGAACGGTCCGATTTCTTGTCTCAGGACTAGGAAAGGAAAATTTCATATTCGGCCTCCCCTGGCTCCAGGATAATAACCCAATCATTAACTGGAAGGAAGGAATATTGGAACTAAAACCCAGATGGTGTTTCAAAAAGACATGGGACAATCTCCGAAAGAAGTTCTGGACGAAACAAGAGGAACAGATACTAGATTACGAACCAGAAGAGGTCCTCATCCAAGCCAAAACAACCTATTCACAAATCCTTGCTCACAAAAAGACGGGAGAAAAGAAGGAAGCCAAGACGATAGAAGAAATGATCCCAGACTATTGTCTGCCCTATAGGAAGGTTTTCGAAAAGAAAGCCTCAGAGCAATTCCCCGAATCCAGACCCTACGATCATGCCATCGATCTCAAACCAGATTTTGTTCCGAAAGACTGCAAGGTGTACCCACTGTCACCTGCAGAACAGAAACTTCAAGATGAATTCATTGATGAAAATCTTTGAAAAGGATACATCAGACCCTCGAAGTCACCTATGGCCTCCCCATTCTTTTTCGTTTCGAAGAAAGAAGAAGGAGCCTTTAGGCCATGCCAGGATTATAGATGGCTAAATGAAGGAACCGTGAAAAATGCCTACCCACTCCCATTAATATCTGAGCTCATCGATAAACTAAAAGGGGCTAAGATATTCACCAAACTAGATCTACGATGGGGCTATAATAACATCTGCATCAAAGATGAAGACCAATGGAAAGCAGCATTCAAAACGAATCGAGGACTGTTCGAACCAACAGTCATGTTCTTCGGATTAATGAACTTGCCCGCCACCTTCCAGGCATTGATGAATGATATATTCAAAGATATGCTGGACGAAGGTTGGCTCGTCATTTACATGGATGACCTTCTGATCTTCTCAAAAAACGAGAAAGAACACAAAGAACAAACTCTACGAGTCCTACAAAGGATGGAAGAAAACGATCTCTTTCTGAAACCAGAAAAATGCGAATTTGATAAACAAGAAGTTGGATTCCTCGGAATGATCCTTAGACCAGGATACCTTGCCATGGACCCAATTAAACTAGCCGGAATCAAAGACTGGAAAGCACCAGTCACCGTAACAGGAGTACGATCCTTTTTAGGATTTGGAAACTTTTACAGGAAATTCATAGGAAGATATGCAGACATCGCCAAACCCCTGAACGAACTCACCCAGAAGGAAGAACCCTTCAAGTGGACTGAGGAACGAAACAAAGCGTTTGAAACGCTAAAAGAAAAATTCCTCCAAGAACCAGTACTCCTAATGCCAGATATTGATAAACCATTCCTGATTGAATGTGACGCCTTGAAATGGGCAACTGGAGCGGTCCTAAAACAACAGGATGTCAATGGAGACTGGCACCCTTGCGGATACATCTCCCATGCCTTCACCCCTACCGAACGAAATTACGAAATTTACGATAGAGAATTACTTGCTATCGTAAAAGCACTCGAAGCTTGGAGACACTATCTCCTAGGATCAGGACACCCAGCAACAGTTCTTTCCGATCACAAGAACCTGATATACTACCGAAATGCACAGAAGCTCAACAGACGACAAGCACGCTGGAGCCTATTCCTATCTTAATTTGATCTAAAACTCGTGCACACCCCAGGAGCAAAAATGGTGCAATCCGACGCACTATCACGAAGAGAAGATTTATTCCCTGAAGAAGATACAGACAACAAGGACATCATTATGCTCCCAGACCAACTTTTCATTAAAGTTCTAGATGTAGATCTGCACACTAGAATTGCTGAAGAAACTGAGAAGGACGAACTCGTAACCAACGTTGTTGAAGCAATCAAAACCAATGGAATTCCTCCGATAAAGTCAGCACTATCGGACTGGAAAGTCGAAAACAAAACCTTGTTTTTCATGAATAAGTGTTACATTCCCAAGATAGAAGAACTACGAAGGGACATCGTGAAACGATACCACGACAGTCGCGCCACTGGACATCCAGGACAATATACGACCCTAGAGCTAATCAAACAAGAATATTGGTGGCCAGGAATGTACTCCTTCATCAAGTGGTACGTGGAAGGGTGTGCAGCCTGCCAACAGATGAAAGTAAACACACACCCTACCTCCCCACCGATAATGCCGCTGGAAGGAAATCCTAATGCCCTTCCATTTTCACACATCACAATGGATCTAATAACAGACCTACCTGAAGTAGAAGGAGATGACTCAATCTTGGTCGTGGTCGACCGTGTGGCTACGAAGGGGGTAATTTTCATCCCCTGCCGCAAAACAGTCGACGCTATGGGAGTAGCCACCCTACTCCTAAACAATGTATACCGAAGATATGGACTCCCCGAAGAAATAATCTCGGATAGAGACCCTCGGTGGGCTGCGAACGTGTTCCAAGAACTCGGAAAGCTCCTTGGAATCACGATAAAGATGAGCACCACATATCACCCACAGACAGACGGAGAAACAGAACATGTAAACCAAGAATTAGAAACGTATCTCCAACTCTTTTGCGCCAGAAACCAAGAGAAATGGAAAAATGAACTTCCTATGGCAGAATTCACTCATAACAATCGAATCCACTCCGCTAGGAACAATTCCCCATTCTATCTCGCAATGGGATATAACCCTAGACCCTTCCCCACTATCGCTCCAAAATCGAACGTTCCTAGTGCGGAGGAAAGGATGAAACAACTCCAAAGAACCCGAGAAGAGACATTCGCTCTACACGAGTTAGCCAGACAGAAGATGATTGAACGATCACACAAGAAATTCGTACCCTTCACCATAGGACAGAAGGTTTGGCTAGAAGCAAAGAACCTTCGCCTCACCTACCCATCCAGAAAAATGGCACCAAAACGAGAAGGACCCTTTGTCATTGAGAAAGTCTTGGGACCACTAACATACAAACTCACCCTACCATCCCAATGGAAGATTCACCCCATGTTCCATGCCTCGCTGCTCACTCCATACAATGAAAACGAGGCCCACAGAGAAAACTTCATAGAACCTCCACCTGATGTGATAGATGGACAAGAAGAATACGAAATCGAATCGATCCTATCACATAGACCAAAGAAGAACCCCAAAGAATACCTCGTGTCTTGGATCAGATATCCGTCCACATCGAACTCATGGGAACCAGCAGAAAACCTCGAACACCCTGAAGAACTCTTCGAAGAATATAAAAGGAGGCATAAACTGACAAGTACATCCCAACCAACTAAAATCACTTGCAAGTCTGCCAGACGCATAATTGCAGCCCTTCGAAACATTGCCAATTCATCATGAACACTTCTACCACCAAAAATGCTATTATC
Source organism: Stygiomarasmius scandens (assembly GCA_037954225.1). Taxonomy (NCBI): domain Eukaryota; kingdom Fungi; phylum Basidiomycota; class Agaricomycetes; order Agaricales; family Campanellaceae; genus Stygiomarasmius; species Stygiomarasmius scandens. The sequence goes on along the minus strand of JBANRG010000012.1, from coordinate 554,262 downwards.
ATCCCTGTCATGAACATTAAATACTGACATTTTATTCCGATTATTAATATTCATTTTTCCTTTATTTACAGACATTTATACTTGTATGCTTCCATTTACCATTTCCTTTGAACCTTACTTTCAAACCTTAACTTTAACTATGCAGCGTGCGCAGCCTTATCGCTGCCTCGCACCTTTACACCCTGTCTACACCTTTCTTTCATTTCCGTTCGATCATACTTGTCCATAGCCTTTCCATAATCTTACCAGAATCTTTCCCAAACACACAGCAGACATGCTGTTTACCTACAGCTTTCTATTCGTATCTCGATTACATCTCGATCCAGTTAGTACCGTATTTAAACTAGCCAAACCTGTAACCTAGTCCTCATCTTGACCTCTTGGTCTATTCGGACTAGGTATGCTTTGTATCATCCTTACTATTCTAATCTAACTTGGTCTATTCGGACTAGTCTCTCGTTCTCGTCTCATTCTCGTTGTGCCCTCTCGTCGTCGCCTCTTCGCGACATTAGGTCAAGATCCCTTACTGCGCCCGTCTACTAGGAGACCCGTGCAGACACGTCTCGCCCTTCGGTATCCCGTTCCCGTTCCATCCATCTCCCCAAGGGCCCACAAGCCCGTCGACTCTAGCCTGTGTGAGGAGCCTCACAGGTGGGCAGGTACGAACAGTTCAAGGAGCTGTTGCGTAAGGTCATCCCCCGTCTACACGAGCTTCGAAACGTAATTCCGGACTCCCCATAAAGGAGTAAGGTGGTTGCCCGACCTCGTAATTGTAATCAGCCTTCAAACCTACCATGACAGACATCTGCCACAACCTACCACACGCAGTAGATTTATTCGATACCAGTCACCTACACGTCCGAGACGACGGAAAGTTCTACCCGTGCACGCAACGGGTGTGCCCTAACGCAGCCCTATCCTCCATCGCAGAAGAAACCACTCTCGAGAAAGACGGAGTTGAACACCGAATTATCCCAATCCCAAAGAAAAAAGACTCGCCCCCGCCCCCACCCGATCATAACATGGACGATCTGTCCAAAGACGACCTCATCAAATTTTTGATGAAACAACAACTCATGCTGCAGAACGAAGTCACTCGCCTCGCCCATTCCATTGGGAGGGCTGACATCACGGAAAAAAAGAAGCAAGAGAAAAACGCTAACGCCAAACCCACGCCCTTCACAGGGAAAAGCAGTGATGTGCGTACCTTCCTCGCTTTCTTCCAGAACTGGGCTAGTAAACAAGAAGGCGTCCGAACCTCCCGTGACTGGATCACCTCTGCCCTATCCTACATGACCGAAGATGCCGCCGACTGGGCCGCCCGATACGCTGATCAAATCTTTCGATCCTACAGCGACCCCACTGTCAAGTTCCCCTTCAACGAGAAGTGGGACGATTTTGTCAAAGAGTTCAAAACGAGGTTTGGATCGCTAGACGAAGAATCCAAAGCAAGGAAGCAGATAAAAGGGATGAAGCAAGGGAAGTTGACGGTTGCGCAATTCGCGCAGAAGTTCCAAGATGTCGGGTCCCGAACTGGCTTCTCGGATGCCGACCTAATGGAGCGATTTTGCAGTGGACTTAGCCCCAGCGTCAGGCTCCACATGGTGAGCATTAACATCGCCCAAGGCAAGCCCAAATCCTTGTCCCAAGCCGTCTCTAGAGCCATCGAAATCGAACTGGCTCTACATGACCCCACCTACAACTCTACCAGCAGTTCCCGATCAGACCCAAATGCCATGGACGTTGACGCCACCCGAGTAGGAAGCGGAGGAGGAGGAAATTGGAATGGAAAAAGCCGAGATGATTTCCTAAGAGAGATGAAGGGAAGGTGCTTTGGTTGTGGGAGCCGAAACCACGTCAGGGGAAACTGCAATATGAAAAACGAGAAGTGCCGCCATTGCGCCCGAACCGGGCACGTGGAAAGGGTCTGCCAGGACAAGTACATGGGGTTGGAAAAGAACCGAGGATCCGGAAAAACAGGAGGAGGAGGAACTCGCATATCCGCTAACACAGAGGCACCATTTTCCCTCTTCAATAACGACACCCCAACTGCAGGCCCTTCCCGATCTTCCGCCCCCGTCAACGACTCCACTAGTGAGATCCAAGCCTTGAAAGAGGCTATGGCTCAACAAACCGCCATCCTAGCCGCCTTCATGAAAGAACGTAAGGATTTTTAAAGCCGGTACCGGACTCTGCTGCACCCCGTGTACCCAATACGTTTCAGACTTTTCGTTTTTCCTCTACCTATGATTCAATACACGCATGTACTTTAAATATGACTTCGGAAATAAAGCCTGGTGCTTCGCATTATCGAGTCAACGTGTGTCTTCAAGAGAAAGGATTAGACCTGAAAACTGCAGCAATGGTGGATAGTGGAGCAACTGCGTTGTTCCTAGATGAGAAATTCGTCCAGAAAAACAAAATACCCACCTTTTTAATGAAGAAGGCCTTACCAATCTATAACATTGATGGAACGGAAAATCGAGCGGGAAAGATTGAGAGGTGCGCTAGCTTAAGGCTTACAGTGGATCAAATGAGTGCATGGATGGATTTCCTTGTCACCGACTTAGGAGGAGAAAACGTGATCCTAGGATTACCGTGGTTAAGAGAAGCAAACCCAAGCATAGACTGGGAAAAGGGGCTGTTGCAAGTCAGGGGGAGGAGTGATCGAATTTACGACGACGATGACTTCTGGGCAACTGAGGAGGATGTAAAGGCCGGAGCGACGACAGGAGGGGAAGAAGATGGTCCTCTTCTGACACCAGTGAAAATTAAAGCCAACCGAAAGCAACGAAGAGAGTGGCGAAGAGAAGGCGTGATCGAAGAGCTGGAGGATGAAGTTTGGTGTGCGGCCGGAGTGACGTATTCTCAGCAAATCGCAGAAGAAGCGGCACGAGGAAGGAAGGAGAAGACGTTAGAAGAAATGATCCCAGAAGCCTACCGCGAATTTCATAAGGTATTTTCCGAAGAAGAATCAGAAAGACTTCCTGCACACCAACCATGGGATCACGCTATAGAATTGACCCCAGGGGCCCCTGCCTCCATCCGAACCAAAGTGTACCCCATGTCGGTAAACGAACAACAGGAGCTCGAAAGGTTTCTCGAAGACAATCTAAAGAAGGGGTATATTCAAACGTCCAAATCCCCTATCGCGTCCCCGGTATTCTTCATTAAGAAAAAGGATGGGAAGCTTCGATTCGTACAAGACTATCGGAAGCTCAATGAGTTTACCATTCGGAACCGATATCCTTTGCCCTTAGTCCAAGACATCATCAACCGACTTCAAGAAGCCAGATACTTCACCAAATTCGACGTCCGATGGGGGTACAATAACATCCGAATCCGAGAAGGGGACGAATGGAAAGCCGCCTTTGCAACCAACCGAGGGCTGTTCGAACCGAAAGTAATGTTCTTTGGGCTAACCAACTCCCCCGCCACTTTTCAAACACTCATGAATTCCATCTTCGGAGACCTAATCGCAGCAGGGAAAGTGGCTGTGTATTTAGACGACATCCTCATTTTCACTAGCACTAGGGAAGAACACAAGGAGATTACGAGGGAGGTACTTCGAAGGTTGGAAGGATACGATCTGTACCTGAGGCCGGAGAAATGCGAATTCGAGAAGGAGGAAATCGAGTACTTGGGGCTGGTAATCCGATATGGAGAGGTGAAGATGGACCCGGCCAAAGTAGAAGCCGTTAGGAAATGGCCGGCGCCCAAGAGTATCCGAGAAGTACGAGGCTTCATCGGGTTCGCTAATTTCTACTGAAGGTTCATACAAGGATTCTCGGATGTAGCCAGGCCCCTGCACGACCTCACAAAGAAAGGGGTTGCATTCCAATGGGGGCTTAAACAACAGCGTGCCTTCGAAGAACTAAGGGATAGGTTCATTTCGGCTCCGATACTTACCCTTTGGAATCCAGACCGACCAACTCGAATAGACGTAGATGCCTCTGGCTTTGCCACCGGAGGAGTCATTATGCAGAAGCTCGAAGATGGACTCTGGCACCCCATTGCGTTCCGATCTGCCTCAATGGACGAACACCAGCGGAACTATGAGATTCACGACAGAGAAATGCTAGCGATCATCGAGGCCTTGAAGGAATGGAGACACTATCTAGAAGGGCTTCCTGAACCATTTGAGGTCATCACTGACCACGACAACTTGCATTACTGGAAGACCGCACAAGACCTGAGCAGGAGACAGGCTCGTTGGGCTTTAAAATTAGCCAACTTCAACTTCCTGCTGGTACACCGACCAGGAAAGACCAACGTCTTAGCAGATGCCCTATCTTGCTCTCCGCTACACCGTGTTGCTGATGAGGAGGATAATATCAAACGAACGGTCTTACGACCCGAACACTTCGTAAAGCTAGCTGCATCCCATTTCAGCAACCCGTTGGAAGAGAAAATTCGTCGAGCCACTACAAGAGAAGCGGAGGTAGTAGAAGGACTAAAGGAACTGAAGAGAGGAGGACTGAAGAAATTAGCAGATGGACTAGCGGAATGGGAGGAGGATGAAGGGTTGATCTATCATCGGGGAAGAGTGTATGTGCCGCCAGAGGAGGAACTAAGGAGAGAGGTAGTAAGACAATGCCATGACGCACCAACTGCAGGACATGGAGGGAAACACGCGACCTTCGACCTGGTCAGTACTCATTACTGGTGGCCGTCAATGCGGGCTTTCGTGGAAAAATTCGTAGAAGGTTGCGATATATGTATGAGAAAGAAGCTGAAGAGACACCCGAGAGCTGTAATGGAACCGCTGGAAGTCCCGGAAGGACCCTGGGAGTATGTCGGAGTCGACTTAATCACACAGCTCCCAAAATCCCAAGGCTACGATGCTATAATGGTCTGCACTGACCACTTTGGCAAACAGCTACACACCATACCCTGCCACTCAAATCTAACGGCGGAAGGGGCTGCTGATCTGTACTACAAGGAGATCTTTCGACTCCATGGACTACCGCTCCGGATGATTTCCGATCGAGGTCCTCAATTCGCAGCTGCAGTGATGAGATTACTGCTCAAAAGACTAGGAATTCAATCAACCCTGACCTCGGGATACCGACCTCAATCGAACGGACAAACAGAGAGGGCGAACCAAGAAGTAGAAAAGTACTTGAGAATATTCGTGAATCGAAGACAAGATGACTGGGTCGAACACCTGCCTATGGCAGAATTCGTAATTAACTCCCGAACCCACTCGGCTCACGGCTTAGCACCCTTCGAAGTTACCTACGGATACCTACCGCACTTCAACATTCCGGTGGGAAGGCGAACGGGGAATGCAAGCGTAGAACAGCGAATTGAAGTGCTGAGAGAAGCAAGGAGAGATGCAGGGGCGGCACTACATTTGGCGAAAAGAAAGATGAAGGAGGGCTTCGAACGAGGGAAGAAGAAGGCGCACCAATTTAAAGTCGGAGATTATGTCTGGCTTAGTGCCGAAGACATCAACCTCCAACTCTCCAGTGAGAAGCTAGGGGATCGACAACTAGGGCCATACGAAATCATCGAGAAGGTTGGCAACTTAGACTACAAACTGGACCTCCCTAGGTCGCTAGAACGAATACACCCGGTGTTTCATGTCGACAAACTGTACCCATTCAAAGGCAACGTCATTAACGGGAAACTGGAAGCTGAACTGGAACCGATTTACCTAGAGGAAGAAGATGAACCGGAATATGAAGTAGAAAAGTTGTTGGATAGTCGAATCAGGTGGAGGAGAATAGAGTATCTAGTAAAGTGGAAGGGATACGATGAAGGACATAATTCCTGGGAACCGGTAACGAACCTTACAAATGCTAAAAGATCGATTACAGCATTCCACAAGAAACACCCGGATGCACCCAGAATTTAATCATCAAGGACGATGGACTCTAAGGAGGGGGGTAATGTCATGAACATTAAATACTGACATTTTATTCCGATTATTAATATTCATTTTTCCTTTATTTACAGACATTTATACTTGTATGCTTCCATTTACCATTTCCTTTGAACCTTACTTTCAAACCTTAACTTTAACTATGCAGCGCGTGCAGCCTTATTGCTGCCTCGCACCTTTACACCCTGTCTACACCTTTCTTTCATTTCCGTTCGATCATACTTGTCCATAGCCTTTCCATAATCTTACCAGAATCTTTCCCAAACACACAGCAGACATGCTGTTTACCTACAGCTTTCTATTCGTATCTCGATTACATCTCGATCCAGTTAGTACCGTATTTAAACTAGCCAAACCTGTAACCTAGTCCTCATCTTGACCTCTTGGTCTATTCGGACTAGGTATGCTTTGTATCATCCTTACTATTCTAATCTAACTTGGTCTATTCGGACTAGTCTCTCGTTCTCGTCTCATTCTCGTTGTGCCCTCTCGTCGTCGCCTCTTCGCGACAATCCCTACCCTTACCCCTTCACCTCCACAAACTCTGAAAACCAACACCACCGTCACCCTCGTAACTGAGGAACCCTTGCCAATTCCTCCACCCACCGCTCAAAATCTCAAAACCATACAAAACAGTAACAACACTCATGACTCCGACCCGTCTGAAACAGTTGACCCTACTACCCAAGAACTTGTTGATAGCATCCAATCATTGTCGAACGCTATCAAGGAACTAGACGAGAAAATAAAACTTGCTATAGAGGCCGTCGACAAAGTCGCAGAAATAAACCAACAGAAAACACAAAGTGAAAATATTTGCTGCCGAAAATGCTCCCAAAAAGGACATATGGCAAAGAACTGCGAAAAATTCACCTGCAGATATTGCGACTGGAAGAAACCAGGACATTATCCATCGGAATGTAGTTGGAACCCAAAGAATAGCTGGGGACCTACTTCATGGAAAGATGCTGAAAGAGAAGAGGCAGAAGATTTTCATAACGACTTCAAGAGATGGCAACGACGTGGCAGCTCCTCCTACTACAAAGGAGTAGACTGCCCACAAACCCGGCTCAAAAGAAACTGAAGTTAGGGTAACTTCAAAGCTAATGAGAGGGTAATGTTACAACTTTTCCCTATCACTACGGGGACACCCTCTTTCTTTCCTATAATCACCATCCCTTCTTCCTCATGTTTCCTATATTTACTTTTCACCCCAGAACACTTCACAATCGACCTCATGCATACCTCACCCCCTCTCTAACATGCGACTGCCTCACGTATGCCATACCGTTTCCTTGCTACCTACATGCATTCCTCAATCGCCTCATCGATCCCTCATGTACTTTCTATTAACATGTGTTCAACCGCATGTTGTACATTACTTACATGCCACTGGAAACATATCAAAATAATCCACTGTGGAATATTTTGAAAATATAGAGATAATATTCCGCAAAAAATCAAAATAAAATCTGATAAAATATACAGAAAATATTTTGATGGAAGATTAAAATATTTCATAGTGGATTATTTTGATAATATATTATGTAATATTTTGATCCAAAAGACAGTGGATTGCCAATTTATTCTTAAAGATTATACTTCAATAGCTAACAGTAGAAATTTTTCTGATCTGTTGCCAAGATATGCTCAAAATATTGTCAAGAAATGTTCATGTAGAATATTTTGGAGGGGACAAGTTAAGACTCAATATATACCATCAAATTATGATTAAAATATTATCTCCATAAGTCATCACAAAATATATTAATGACTGTAGAATAATTTTTGATCTCTATTTTGACTTGTGAGGAAGAAAGTTTACAAAATATCATTATATCTTGAATGTTATTATTCATTATATTACTCCAATTATTATCTATATCTTTCACCAGATTTTATTTTGATGCAATGAGTAAATTTCATCAGTAATCATACAAACATTACATTTTTGATATACTCAGTATATGATCTCTATAATCTCAGGTGGTGTATTTTGGAAGGATGGTTTTTCATATAAAAAATGTGGTAAATTGTACAAAAATGTAGAAATGTGTAAAAGGTGGGGGTTTGTGCAGAAATGTGAGGAAACAGAAAGAGAGACACATTCCTTTACTTTAATTATTATGCTTTTGTCCAACTTTTCATAACTGCATTATTCAACACTTTTCTTTACTTTTCTACACTTTTTTTAATAGTTGAGCACCTTTTCCCACTTTTCTGCATTTTTCCACACTTTCCCACATTGTTCTACACTTTTCCACACTTTTCTGGATTTTCCCACACTTTTCCATATTTTACTTGTATGCTATTCTCATCAGAATAATACAAGCTTGAAACCCAATTGTCTAATGCCCTCAGAAGCTAAAAGTGCAGAAAGTGTAGCAAAATAATGAAAAAAAAAAACAAAAAGTGTCAAAAGTACAAAAAGGTGTGGAAGAGTATGGGAAATTAAAGAAAAGTGTACAAAAGTGTACACAAAGTGTGGAAAAGTGTAGAAAAGTGAAGAAAAGTGTGGAAAAGTGAGGAAAAGTGTGGAAAACTGTAGAGAAGTGTGAAAAAGTGCAAAGATGTATGGGAAAGTAGAGATATGAAAAAGTGCAGAAAAGTGTGAAAAAGTGTAGAAAAGTGTGGAAAAGTGTAGAAAAGTAAAGAAAAGTGCGGAAAAGTGTAGAGAAGTGTGAAAAAGTGCAAAGATGTATGGGAAAGTGTCACGAACTGCCTCTATTCTTTTACCTCCCCCTTCATCCCCTCATCGACAAACCCTATCAAAACCTGATTGCAGGCTAACCCAGACCAAACCCCCATGATACCTCGATTCCTTGATCACTATATACTTCTATCATCAGCTGAGCAGACATCTGATCTCACCATCTGTCAATCACAGACCGAGTTATTGTCTTATGATAGGTTCCACAGAACCCATCACATCATACTACCCGGATACTCATATCGATGTGACTCTTACCTATTGTTCCACATTGGGAACAAGACTCAGGACTCTGTATAAATACCATAGACACTGTAGTTAGTTCCTCAGTTCGTCCTCTTCGTCTCTACACTGTACAACTGTAGTTCTGCACTGTATTTGAGCTACAGACGGCCAGCTCACTCTTTCTCTCTCATATATCTATCTCTTTTCTCTCTCTCTCTCTCTCTGTTTTAGTGTGACTTGAGTGGTTTCAGTGTTGTCGACCCCAGTCTTGACACTAGGACGAACTCTCTTACACTCACCTCACAACCCGACACCCTGGCTATTCTTCGATTTGAACCATTCAAAAACGCTCGTACTATCATCCGCAGAGTGCCCTACACATTGCCATATTCCCAGATCACTGACTACCAACACATCGATCATATCCCTGCTTTGAAGGCTGACCCTTGGTCCTTTGACAACACCTGGATTTGCACTGACCGTTGGACCTGGAGATCAGGTGAAGTAGTCCTCTCTGAATATTCTCGACTACGAGTTATCTTTGACGTGGACAACGAGGAATTCATCATTCGCACCACCAGACCTATCTACCTTGACGACTCAGAACCCCTACTGCCGATTGTGATTGCAGCAACAGATCTCTTCTTTTACGACAGAAACAGGAGACCTGCTGACCTATACCCTTTTCCTTCGAATTAGTCATCTTGTTGTATGACCAGTTCGGAACGAACAAGCCACAGATACGGAACCCCAGTACCTGCTGTAGCAGACCCCGAAAGAATTATCAGATCAGGATCTAGATCCAGACCTGGTTCTCAACCCGGATCCCGAATTCCATCTCCACGTCGTGTAACACCCTCACCACAACTAGCTACCCCTCCCGCTTCTACAGCCCAGACAGGCCAACGACTAGCCTGTGCATCAGCATCTCACCTCTTTGACGGAGACCAGTGGACAGACGTATACGAATTACCAGCAGGATCTGGAAGCTTCTTCCTCTGTTTATATAACCCTTGCCCAAACAGGTATAACGAACCGCGGTTGACACCAAGGCCCAATCAGAGTTGGGGACTTGCGATCGCAAATTCACAGGAAGAAGCTATCAGAGGACACCAAGAACGTACAACCCCTGCCCCATCCAATCCATTAACCTTTCCCCCGATTCAGACTCCTCAACCACAACAGCTGTCTGCCTCTACTGTTGTTGATCTCACCCACTCCCCACCTGCAGCTGAACCCGAACTAGAACCTGAACAGGAATTGGAGCCGGAACCAGAAGAATTAGTGGCAGAACCTGAACAACGATCCAGAACTCATTCATCCCAATCACACCACTCTCGATCAGAATCAGCCATGTCTACCAACACCAATGGTTCAAGTGGAGAACGAGGAAGTAAACCAGAGGACTTTACAGGAGAACGAAGTAAATCACGTTGGTGGTTGGCGTTGTTTAACAACTACCTGTGTTTGAACAAAACCAAGTATACGACAGAAGAAGATAAAGTCTCTCTGTTCCTCTCATTCTTCAAAGGAGATATAGGTGGAAGATGGGCTGAAGCCTGTCTTACAGAATATGATAATGACCAGGATGATGAAGACATAGCAGAAGGAAATAAGCGTTGGACCACCTTGAAAAGTGTCACAAAACGTTTCAAGGACGACTTTAGACCTACGGCTTATGATGTGGCAGCACAAACTGCTATTGAAACCATCAAACAGGAAGGGAAATTGATGGACTTAGATGAGTACAACACTTATTTCGATACATACGCAGATGACTCTGGCTTTGACGAGACCGCCCTACTTCATTTCTACAAAAAGGGCCTCCACCCTAAATTGGTTGACAGAATCTCCGATACCTACCCAGTACCAAAGACACTCGAAGGGTACAAGGAAAGGGCCATGGAACGACAACAGGAGTACCTTAGTAGACAGGCAGAGAAGGCCAGATGGGGAAATCCACGTTCCACCAGGACCACAAACCCTACAGGTGGACGGGCAGGAACCAACATCAACGCATTTAATAATGCAGAACCAGGTGCTAGACCTTCTAACTCTCGAACTCCGTTAACTGCAGATGAACGACAGGCTCTCATGAAGAAAGGGGCATGCTTCAACTGTCGTCAGGTTGGCCACCTATCACGAGACTGTCCTACCCGTCAGCAAGGACCTCCCAGAACGCCTACTCAACCAGGCCGAGCCATTCGTGCTACTGAAACATCAAACGTTTCAGAGACTCCTACTTCATCTGCATCGAGAACAGAGACTCCATCCCCCCGCGACACGGTCAAGGAGATTTCGGATCTGATCAACAGGGTAAAGAGCTTGCAAGGAGAGGAGAAGGAACAGGCAGCTGTATACTTGAAGGATGTTACTTCAAACTTGGATTTTTGAAACCCTCCCCTGCAGTATCGTCAGGAGGAGTTGTACACTATACCAGACTTTGTAACAATCGATTTTCTGTTTTGACTCCCCCATGTGAGCACATGTTTCCGTCTGAACTTAGAATGTCGACAATCACCCAGAACAGACAGATGCCATCAATTACGTTACATGTGGAATTCATTGGAAAAATCACCGGTAGAAAAATCGATGCAGAAGCACTTCTTGACAGTGGAGCAGAAGGAATCATTATTAACTCGCGCTTTGCAAAAAAGAACAATCTCACATTACGACCTGTCCCTAAACCCTTCCCAGTGCGAAATGTAGATGGATCAGAAAACATCATGGGCTGGGTACGACATTATACCATTCAAAAATTCCAAATTCATTCCCAGGATTCCAACTCCTACCATGAAGAACAAGCACATTTTTATGTCACTGATATAGGAGGACATGACATTATCCTTGGAACAGATTGGTTAGACGAACATAACCCAGAAATTAACTGGAAGGAACGACAAATGAATCTTACAAGATGCCCCCCTACCTGCAAACTAAAGAATCCTCCAGTGAAAAATGTGCGTACCAACAGTAAAATCTCTGGATCAAATTCTACTCATGATCCTCGTGACCACCATCGAGACTACCATGTAACATGGAAGGAACCATTGAACACCTACAAAGCGGCCCCTCAATATAAGATAGCAGGACGACGAAGATGGCAGACAGATCCTCGACTTCTTTATCAGATACCGATCAACTCGACCCTCTTTACAGAAGACGAAGATGATTCATTCCAAATACCTCTAGAATGGGAACAACGAACTATGAATACTCTCCTAAACAAGGCAGCAGAAGATACAGTATGTAACATGCCAGACCAGGACAGTATTCCTATCCCTATACGAGCAACCTTTACTAAATCGCAGCAACTAGCGGAAGACAGTCACAGAATAAATCAGAAACCTCTCGATCAACAAATTCCTGACCAATATCACAAGTATCTCAAAGTCTTTGATAAACAGACCTCCGAACGACTACCAACTCGAGGAGAATGGGATCATGCCATTGATCTCAAGGAAGATTTCAAACCTAGACCTTGTAAAACCTATCCTCTGTCACCGGTGGAGCAGAAGGAACTTGATACGTTTCTTGATGAGAACCTGGCTAAAGGGTATATTCGACCCTCTAAATCTCCAATGGCAAGTCCCTTCTTCTTCGTAAAAAAGAAAGACGGAAAGCTTCGCCCTGTACAGGATTATCGGGAGTTAAACAAAGGGACGATCAAAAACGAATATCCCTTGCCGCTGATTTCAGAACTAATAGACAAGTTGAAGGGAGCTAGAGTATTTTCAAAGGTGGACCTCCGTTGGGGTTACAACAATATCTGAATCAAGGAAGGAGACGAATGGAAGGCTGCATTCAAGACAAATCGAGGCCTTTTTGAACCTACAGTGATGTTCTTTGGACTAATGAACTCACCGGCAACATTCCAAGCAATGATGAACACTCTCTTTAAAGACCTCATTGACTCGGGCAAAGTGGTTATCTATATGGACGATATCCTGATATTCACGAAAGATCTGGAAGAACACCGTAACATCATGGAACAGGTATTACAACGACTAATGGACAATGACTTATATGCCAAACCAGAAAAATGCATTTTTGAAGCTAAGTCAATCGAATTTCTAGGCCTTATAATCTCACACAATATGCTGGGCATGGACCCAGTAAAGGTATCAGGAGTAACGAACTGGCCAACCCCTCGAAATGTCAAGGAAGTTCAATCCTTCCTTGGCTTTGGCAATTTCTATAGACGCTTCATTCAAGGATTTTCGAAAGTTGCTCGTCCACTCTTTGAACTTACAAGAAAGGATCATCCTTGGAACTGGACAGATAGCAGTCAAGAGGCATTTGATGCTTTAAAAGTTGCGTTCACCTCATCCCCTGTTCTTTTAATGCCTGATCCTTTGAAACCTTACCGAGTCGAAGTTGATGCATCAGATTATGCTACTGGAGGAATTCTATCACAACAAGACCATGAACAGAAATGGCATCCAGTAGCATATTTATCGAAATCTCTATCGGAAACAGAACGAAACTATGATATCCATGACAAAGAACTCTTAGCCATTATCCGAGCTCTTGAGTCATGGCGACATTACCTCGAAGGAGCCCCACACACTATTGAAATCTTAACAGATCACAAGAACTTGGAGTACTTCACTACAGCTCAAAAACTCAGTAGACGACAAGCTCGGTGGGCATTGTTCCTCACTCGTTTTGACTTCACGTTGCTGCACCGCCCAGGTACATCTAATCGAAGTGACCCCTTATCCAGATGGACAGACCATAAAGAGGGGGTAGATCGAGACAACTCGGATCGCGTTCTGTTAGATCCCAAGTTCTTTCAAATAAGAGCTACTAGACCAGGATCAGTAACGACTGTCGGAGACACTGAGTTACGGAAGCGAATTCGGGAATGTCCACAACGAGATCAAGAAGTAGTGAAAGCGTTGGATGTCATTTTACACAACGGACCCCGATCATTGGTAAAAAATTTACAGGAATGGAACTATGAAGATGGCTTGATCTTGTTCCGGGGAAAAGTATATATCCCCAATGACATCAAACTGCGACAAGACATAGTCAAAATGCATCATGATAGCTTGACAGCAGGACACCCCGGTCGATTCAAAACTTACGAACTAATTAGCAGAGAATTCTGGTGGCCTGGTATGTCGGTTTTTGTTCGAGACTACGTGGATGGTTGCGCTACTTGCCAGTTAACAAAGACAGTTAACCAACCAAATCATGTTCCTCTGGTCCCTAATGAAACACCAAATCGACCATTCGGCACTATTACCACAGATTTCATCACGGATCTACCTGAATGTCAGGGATTCAATGCTGTTAATGTCACTGTAGACCGTCTGACCAAGGCCGTGGTGATTTCCCCCTGTCGAAAGGACATTGATAGCGACAAGACAGTAGATCTACTCTTCGACAACACTTGGTGTCGATATGGACTTTGGGACAAAATGATCTCAGACCGTGGACCTCAATTTGCAAGCAAAGTCATGAAAGGTATTTATGCAAAGCTAGGCATAACATCAGCCCTAAGCACTGCATACCACCCTCAAACCGACGGCGAGACAGAACGGTTCAACCAAGAATTGGAACAATTCCTCCACATATTCTGTAACTATCGTCAGGATGACTGGGTTAAATGGCTACCATATGCTGAATTCTGTCATAATTCTCGCACACATTCTGCTACAGGAAAATCTCCATTTGAACTACTTCATGGATTCCTCCCACGGCTCTTCCCCACTGTAAACCCCATTTCACAAGTTCCAAGCGTGGAAGAACGACTACAGAATTTAGAAGCCATCCGTAAGGAAGTTCAGGCGAGCCTAGATATGGCTGCAGAGTCAATGAAAAGAAGCCATGGAGATCATATCAAAGAAGGGAAAGAGTTCAAAGTAGGGGATAAGGTATTATTGGATGGAAAGAACCTAAAAACGAACAGACCCAAAGCTAAGTTATCAGATCGACGTCATGGACCATTCATCATCACTGAAAAAATTGGCAAGGTCAACTATCGGTTACAACTTCCAAAGACCTGGAAGATTCACCCTGTCTTCCATGCATCCCTTCTCATGCCATTCCGGGAAACGAAAGCTCATGGACCAAATTTCCCTGGACCACCTCCAGAACTTTTACCAGACGATGAAGAATATGATGTAGAAGCGATTTTGAACTCTAGACCAACACAAAATAAACGAGGGGTTGAATACCTAGTGAAGTGGTTGGACTATTCGGATGCAGAAAACTCTTGGGAACCATCATCAGGACTTCATGGAGTACAACAGTTGATTGACGAATTCCATGCAAAAAATCCCAGTGCGTACAAATCACCACCTTTTAGACGACCTGGATCTGCTGTTCAATCCTTAGACATACCTTGGAAACTGATATGGCACTTAACATCGGTGCTCCAGGCGCAAGCACCTCCTGAAGAGGGGGTAATGTCACGAACTGCCTCTATTCTTTTACCTCCCCCTTCATCCCCTCATCGACAAACCCTATCAAAACCTGATTGCAGGCTAACCCGGACCAAACCCCCATGATACCTCGATTCCTTGATCACTATATACTTCTATCATCAGCTGAGCGGACATCTGATCTCACCATCTGTCAATCACGGACCGAGTTATTGTCTTATGATAGGTTCCACAGAACCCATCACATCATACTACCTGGATACTCATATCGATGTGACTCTTACCTATTGTTCCACATTGGGAACAAGACTCAGGACTCTGTATAAATACCATAGACACTGTAGTTAGTTCCTCAGTTCGTCCTCTTCGTCTCTACACTGTACAACTGTAGTTCTGCACTGTATTTGAGCTACAGACGGCCAGCTCACTCTTTCTCTCTCATATATCTATCTCTTTTCTCTCTCTCTCTCTCTCTGTTTTAGTGTGACTTGAGTGGTTTCAGTGTTGTCGACCCCAGTCTTGACAGAAAGTAGAGATATGAAAAAGTGCAGAAAAGTGTGGAAAAGTGTAGAAAAGTGCAGAAAAGTGTGGAAAAGTGTGAAAGAGTGAAGAAAAGTATGGGTTCCATTTTCTACACTAAAAAGTACAGAAAGGTGTGGAAGAGTGTACAAAAGTGTGGAAAAGTGAAGAAAAGTGAAAAAGTGTAGAAAAGTGTAAAGGAGTGTAGAACAGTGACAAAAAGTGCAAAGATGTATGGAAAGGTAGAGATATGAAAATGTGTGGAAAAGCAGAAAAGTGAAAAAATGCAACAAAGTATGAAAAGATAGAGATATGAAAAAATGTGGGAAAGTGCAGAAAAGTATGGAAAGGTAGAGATATGAAAAAGCATGGGAAAGTGCAGAAAATTGTGAAAAAGTGCAAAAAGGTGTGAAAAAGATAGTGTCAGGAACAGCTCAACTGGGGATCAGGATGCCTCTCATGCTATCACACAGGGTCAGAAGACAGAAAAGGGAATTAGTGAGTAAGCCAGTGATGGGCCTATGTCAACATAGTACTGAGACAAAGCTGAGCAGTAGAGATCTAAGGAACAAAAGTGGGCAGACTGGGGAACTATCTACAATTACCATTGGAGTATATGAGAGCAACTGAATAGGCAAGAGTGTTCATAGAGACAGATATCAAAGAATAGAAACAAGGGAGAATCAATCAAGTTGATGGTAACAACAAAGGGAGAAGCTGATGATGAGAAGAATGGAATGGAATGATGGGACATATCAATGAAATAATGGTAATGAGAAATGGCAATAGTAACATGGAAACAATAGGAGATCAAGAAATGAGGGTATGAAAAAGTGTAGAAAATTGTAGAAAAATGTAGAAAAGTGTAGAAAGTGTAGAAAAGTGTGGAAAAGTGTGGATTTTCTTTTTCTACACTTTTCTGCTTTCTGCTTTTTGCACATTTTTGCTTTGTATGTGATCACTGCCCCATCATATGAAAACATGTAGAAACTTTTACAAAAAATGTCATGAAGAGGTAACAATGAGCAGCAAAACGAGAGTACAAGATGAGCTTGGTAGCACACTAGTCCAAATAGACCAAGTTAATTACAAGAAAGTAGAGAAGATATAAATCATACCTAGTCTGAATAGACCAAAGGTCAAGATGAGGACTAGGTTACAAGAACAACAAAAAGTGTAAAAATATGTGTTCAAGTGCAGAGAATTGTGAAGAGGTGTGACAAAGTGCATAACAGTGTTGAAAAAGTCTAGAAAAGTTTGAAAAAGTGCAAAAAGGTGTGGATTTCATTTCTCTATCATTATTTTCCTGCATTTTTGGCTTTGTATACTGTTATCTTATTACATATAGGCATGACAGCATTGAAGCCCAATGCCTAGTATTGAAAAATTTCTACACTTTTCTGCAGTTTTCCACAATTTTCCACACCTTTTACTTTCTGAGGAGTAAAGTATATAGAAAAAGACAAAAAAGGAATCCACACTTTTCTCCACTTTTCTACACTTTTCAAGTAAAGTATAGAAGCAAAGTATAGAGAAAAGTGTAGAAAATGGAACCCCTACTTGTCTTCACTTTTTCACACTTTTCTGCACTTTTCTTCACTTTTCTTCACTTTTCTTCACTTTTCATTACCTTTTGTACACTTTTGTACACTCTTCCACACCTTTCTGTACTTTTGAGTGTAGAAAATGGAACCCATGACTTTCTTCACTTTTCCACATTTTTCTTCACTTTCCCACACTTTTCTTTACTTTTCTACACTTTTCCACACTTTTCCACACTTTTTCACACTTTTCTGCACTTTTTCATATCTCTACTTTCCCATACATCTTTGCACTTTTTCACACTTCTCTACACTTTTCCACACTTTTCCACACTTTTCTTCACTTTTCCACACTTTTCTTCACTTTTCTACACTTTTCCACACTTTTGTACACTTTTCTTTAATTTCCCATACTCTTCCACACCTTTTTGTACTTTTGACACTTTTTGTTTTTTTTTTTTTCATTATTTTGCTACACTTTCTGCACTTTTAGCTTCTGAGGGCATTAGACAATTGGGTTTCAAGCTTGTATTATTCTGATGAGAATAGCATACAAGTAAAATATGGAAAAGTGTGGGAAAATCCAGAAAAGTGTGGAAAAGTGTAGAACAATGTGGGAAAGTGTGGAAAAATGCAGAAAAGTGGGAAAAGGTGCTCAACTATTAAAAAAAGTGTAGAAAAGTAAAGAAAAGTGTTGAATAATGCAGTTATGAAAAGTTGGACAAAAGCATAATAATTAAAGTAAAGGAATGTGTCTCTCTTTCTGTTTCCTCACATTTCTGCACAAACCCCCACCTTTTACACATTTCTACATTTTTGTACAATTTACCACATTTTTTATATGAAAAACCATCCTTCCAAAATATACCACCTGAGATTATAGAGATCATATACTGAGTATATCAAAAATGTAATGTTTGTATGATTACTGATGAAATTTACTCATTGCATCAAAATAAAATCTGGTGAAAGATATAGATAATAATTGGAGTAATATAATGAATAATAACATTCAAGATATAATGATATTTTGTAAACTTTCTTCCTCACAAGTCAAAATAGAGATCAAAAATTATTCTACAGTCATTAATATATTTTGTGATGACTTATGGAGATAATATTTTAATCATAATTTGATGGTATATATTGAGTCTTAACTTGTCCCCTCCAAAATATTCTACATGAACATTTCTTGACAATATTTTGAGCATATCTTGGCAACAGATCAGAAAAATTTCTACTGTTAGCTATTGAAGTATAATCTTTAAGAATAAATTGGCAATCCACTGTCTTTTGGATCAAAATATTACATAATATATTATCAAAATAATCCACTATGAAATATTTTAATCTTCCATCAAAATATTTTCTGTATATTTTATCAGATTTTATTTTGATTTTTTGCGGAATATTATCTCTATATTTTCAAAATATTCCACAGTGGATTATTTTGATATGTTTCCAGTGTGCTACTTACAGATGACTCACCTTCTGCTTTATACATGTAGAACACACAGTAGTCCGGTCTGTATGTAGACACCTTTCTGTATTCAAGTAGGAGCCAGCTCGACCTTGTTAATACATTTACAAGTCTTACCTCGTAACATTCTCGTGCTTGGAACCCCCTCAAGTCTCTTTCTCAAGAGACTTATCGAACCCTCGAACAATCTCTAAAGACTCATGTCTTTAGGCTAGGAACTCACAGGAGACCTACGTCTCTGTGACACGGACTTGCATTGGACACTACGTTGGTGCATTACAGAACCAGACGAACCTTAGACTTGCAAGACAGTCTGAGACCCTGGTCAGCTGACGAGCCAAGATCTCCAGCTGGTGATACAACTGATAGGCTTTGATCCTCAGTTGGACGGAACCTCGATTCTTACGAAGTACGACTTCCGTCATAACACCATTGACAAACCTGACCAATGTCAATACGCCCCCTTCACCTCCATCCAGCCCACTCTTGATGCGTTCCGAGAGCCCAGCTATCATTGAACCTCCCAAGAAGAGACAACAGATTGTTGAGAATATCAATAACAAGAGTTTGGGACATGTTTGGGGCATGAAGGATGAGGATATTATCAGTGTGTCTATGCCAGCCTTTCCTTGTAGCATACACCTTATGATTTCTATAGCCGCTTACAGGAACAACTGGACTTCGAGGGCTTACGATCACTACGAGGTATCCATTGTCAGAAATACTGACACTACTACCAGGGAACGAACCATGCGCATTGCATTTGACTGCAAATACCAAGACTTTCGGCATGCCCGTCAATATCGCGACCATGGATCAAGCACAGGCACCACCAACCTGAAGAATACTGCTAATTCTTGTGACGCTCGAGACCCCATCAACTGTTTACCCAAAGCTTCGCTTTCCGACATGACAACTATAGGCTATTCCGAGGCACGACATCGTGCTATCATTGCACTCCGATGCACTCGTTCCAAGAGAGCATTCAAGATGGTTGAAGACGAACTTTACCTCCAGGAAGTTGAGCTCCTGCGCCCAGGGACCATTGTCCCTTCTGCTGACACAGTTGTAGAGGATGTTCAACGGTTGTACGTGGGCCTTGCAACTGTAGTAAAGAATTACTTCCAGGTATGTAAAACTGACGTCCTTTCTGAACCTAGATATAATGTGACCTTATTTTTCAGGCACGAGGACGTGAATTACATGCAGTTGTTGATGGTTGGACGGCTCCAATCACTGAGCAGTACCTTGGTGTCGAAATTATTTGGGAAGACAATGGAACGATGTATAACATGACACTCGAGTTTATCAGGTACGCTACTTAGCCTTATCATCTATATTATCTATGATGTATCCGTTGTGTAGATTGACCGAGCAGCATACTGGGGCTTATCTAGCTGAGCAACTAGCAAATGTCCTGAAGAGGTATGGCTTGGACAAATTTGTGAGTAGGATGCATATACGTTATTTATCCATCTTATGATGCCCGCAAATCTAGCTTCATGTTTTGATGATGGACAATGCAGGAAACTGCAATACAACCGCATCTTGCCTTCCGACTCATATAACAACTTTCCGTGGTGAACTTTCACGAGGGAGGTGTTTTGACCATATCATCCACTTGACAGCACGTGTATGCACATATGCAAATACTCTTTTCGATCCCTTTTTTACACGCACATCAGCTTTCTATTTCATTTTTTTTCAAACAGCCGAAGAAGAAGAAGTCTGTGAAGGCTACCAAAGGCTCTGTAAAGCATTCGATAGCAGGCAAGCAAGTAGACTCGGACGAGACCATGGAGGTTGTTCTTGGGGTTGTCGGACTGGGGGAGAATGAAGATGTAGATGACGAAGACTTGGAGCTTGCAGAGGCACTTGGAGCTGATGGAGAGAATGTGAATGATATTGACCCAGCACACGAGGCTCATGATAAAGCAGTTACAAAAGCGATTCGGGATGTTGCCGTAAGGGACATGAAGTTAAAGGGCATTATTATTGGAACGAAGGAGGCTAATGATGCGCTCAAACTTTTCCCAAAGGTGATATTCATCATTGATATCCTTTTCCCTTGCTGATGTTTAACATAGGTCGCTGGGCTTGCTAAGAAGATTCACGACTCTGGTCCTGTTAAAGCTGCTTTTGAGACATATCGCAATACCACTCCAGATCTCAATACCAACGTTACTTCTATTCATAGACGAAATGCGACACGTTGGGGCTCGGAAAAGAAGTGCATCGAAACATATAATGCCCTCAGATCACCTATTGACAAGCTACTCAAAGACAAGGATTTGAAGCTTGGATCCTACAGGCTGAATGAGACTCAAGACAGAATGATGAATGAGCTGTACGTGATACTCCAGGTACGTGTTTTTTCATGCATTCATTCGTGATTACTGACTTTTACTTATTAGATTCTTGATAAAGCGACCTTGATATTTCAGCAAAAAATTCGGCCTCTGATTGTTGAAGTGATACCGGCCTTCAAGGATCTCGAGTTTGCCCTTGATAAGATCGCAAATCATGCAGATTATTATCCTGTTACCCGGGTTGCTGCCTATGCAGGACTTCTTATGATAAAAAAGTACTATTCCCTTATTGATGTATGTGAAGCTTATCGCATCGCTATTGGTATAGTTGTTTACTTCCCAATTTTTTCTGTACTGACTACGCTTAGTTATGTGCCCAAATAGGAAGCTTGAATGGTTCTCTGAACACCTTTGTTGGGACGAGGACGCAATCAGCTCCCTCAAATCACTCGTTATCAATAGATTCGCTGAGTCTTATGCGCCTCCCGTTACCATGGCTTCGACTGCACGCTCTGCCACATCATCTGCCCCAGAGGCTTCACCTTCCCTTTATTCTGTTGATCAATTTACTCGTTCTTCAAACCACAGAACGCATGAACCACGCGTTGACGATGACATTCGCTCGTACTTGAATTCCCGAACCATAGATATGAAGACCAAAGATGTTCTTTTACATTGGAGCCAGAAACTATCCGAAACACCGTATCTTGCTAAGTTTGCATTGTCATTTTGCTCTACACCTGGTATACATTCTTTTTAATGTGTTTAAATATACTGATCACAATACCTTCCGCAGCAACTTCTGCCGATTCCGAGCGTTCATTCTCGGAAGGGAGGACTCAAGTTGCTTGGAACCAAACCAACATGAGTTCTCAGGCGTTTCGAGCTCAAATGGCAATCGGTTCTTGGTACAGGGCACCATTCTTCAAGATGGAACAGGCATTTGCTATCATGGAGGCGACTACCGCACCACTTCGACCTTAAATTACTTTAGTGATCCTGTTGACTTCTCACAATAATTGCTGTATACGTACTGTGTATCAACTTCCCACTGTCATTTTTGGTATCCTTGCTATCGTATTCTTGCTAGTAGTATGTAGAAACTTGTTGTATTCGAGTAGATTCATTGTTTGCAGTGTTCTACTGCTGGAACGTATATTCCATTCACGACATTCATGTGTATTCATTATTCGCTGACAATCATGGCACGTGCCTATTCGGTGAACGTCAATTCATTATTCATTCGAGTCATTCAAGCGCCTCCCTGCCTCAAGGTCATCGCAAGTCTACATCTTAACTACATCTTTACTTACATCTCTAAGGTAGGGGCATACACAGGTGATCAAAGCATGACATACCTAAATAGGTCAAAAACTTGAAGAAAATACTGTAGAATATTTCATACAATACATATAGACATTTTGGGCCATCAAATTACTGGAAAAGTATCTACAAATGATCTGGAACAAAAATTTTGATGGGATATTCTGATGTGGAAAAGAAGATCTAAATTTTGAGAACTCCGTTATCAAATCTTCATATTTTTACTCGAACTTTTGATATGATGATCTTATGGTATATTCAAACATTTTGATGGCTGGAAATTGTACAAAGAGGTGTCAATTAATATCTACATCATATCACAATATATTATAACCCTATTATGACTCATGAGGGTTATAACAATTCATGAACTATTATAATCAGTTATAATGCAGTTGCGATTCGATTATAACCCGGCTAAAATAATTGTAGGTTGTTATAACAAAGCGTCATTTTCTCATATGATGAATTTCGAGGTTACACAGCACTGTGACAGGCGTGTGACTATGGGCACCTGACGTTAGTTGGGTGTATATGCCCCCTACCTTACTTACATCTCTAGTGAACTGCACGGGTACACTGTGGGTACTTTTGAGCTGAACCGTACCCGTACCCGTGAAAAACCCGACCCTTGTGGCGGGTACGGGTTTTCTCATGGGTCTACTAAATTCGCATATGGGTCCGGGTCCTGGCGGGTTACCGCCACTAACCTTTCTTTTTAAGGATTCAGGGGCTTACAGAGCCACGCAACACGGCTGGTTTGAACTTGAAGCCTCTCAGATGCAAGTAAAATTAAGATTAAACTTACCATTAAGCCAAACTGACCATTGAAAATGTAATGTATTAATTAAATCTAGCTACTTTTTTATTGCGACGGGTCCAGTTCACGGGTACGGGTTGGCTCGGGTCAGGATTCTTGTACCCGAACCCATACCCGCCAGACCCATACCCGCAACCCATGGCAACCCGTGAAACCCGTGCTGTTCACTATACATCTCTACTTACATCTTAAGGGTCATCGTTAATTCCTGGTGGCCCAAATACATCGCCTTCTAAACCCCAACAATTTCCATTTGTCTTCTTTGATGGCAACCACTATAACTTGTACTAAAGGATCAAAAGATCTGGTTGCAGCCTTTATCACAGCCGAAGCAATATCCTGAGCACAAATCCCAAGGTCCACCGCTGTCAAGAAGTGATTCTTCTGATGGAAAGCCACAGGTTTGTAACTAGCACGATACAGGGTACCCAAGATGAGCATAATAGACGAACTATAAGGTGAAGAAGAAGGTTGTGTTCATATATTCAACCTTGTTCACCTGTTAACACTGCTTTGCATTCTGTTGAGTTAGTAACGCTAACAAGTGTCATTGATAATTGAAGTGGAATATTCACCCACTGATTGATTTGCGCATCGGAACTGCAGATCAACGTTGACAAACATCCTCACTTAAATAGCTACCGCGGCGCTCGTGGATCGTACTGCAACCGGTGTGACTATCTCACTTTATTCTGCGAGGATACTTTTCTGCATTCCCCCTGCTGGGCAGAACATCACCAGATCAATGGTGTCGTCGAGTGCAGTTCAAGTCATCTTGGATTCTACGAGTTCCCTGATGAGCTTTTCGCCTGTAGGCGCGTGGACAGGCGATTTCAATCAACTCTGGTTTGGAGGAAGTGCTCTTTGGGCTTTTTATACAAATTCTACGTATACTGCAAATATTTCTGCTTCATTTCAAGGTACCTTGACTTGAGTCTACTGCTATGCCTCCTGAATTTAGTGTTGTCTACCTAGGAACCGACATTGCATTTTTTGGAAATACACCACATTTGGAAGATACACTTGAGCCTTTCAAAGTTTCGATAGACTCCGACGAGGTCTATAAAGCATTCTACCCAGAAGCAAGAACCAATTGCCAGTGGTTTACATCTTA
The DNA here is from genome assembly GCA_037954225.1 of Stygiomarasmius scandens. Lineage (NCBI taxonomy): Eukaryota > Fungi > Basidiomycota > Agaricomycetes > Agaricales > Campanellaceae > Stygiomarasmius > Stygiomarasmius scandens. The sequence continues at coordinate 529,942 of JBANRG010000012.1, read as the reverse complement.
CACTCTTAACGACTCGAAGATTCACACTATCGAATTTTCTCAGCTTAACAACATTGTCGTGGATTTTGCGGTCATCACAGTCGGAGATCACACGCCCCTATTCGACTCGACGATTATAGTCGATGACTCAAACGAAGAGATCTTCTGGGACGGACAATGGAATGAACACGAAGGATTAAAATATGTGACGGGAACTCTTAACACGGATGTTGGTCGTCCTTTTGGCAATGGGACAAAGGAGAGTACAAATGTCGGCGACTCAATGGAATTCACGTTCGCGGGTGAGTAGAATTTTAAAAGGGAAGAAGCACCCGGGACTCTGTACTGAGAGTTATTCTCAGGCACTAGCGTGGCGCTATATGGAATTTTCGACTGGAGAGCAAGCGGGAGTGTCACCGTCGACTTTACAGTCACGAATCCAATTCTTGAGAGCTCCCCCCCATATTTCGAGCAGAGACTTTTTACCTTTCTAACTCCTAATGATCCACAACTTCTTAATTCGACTAATTATCTCTTGTTCAATCACAGTTCTTTGGCCTCTGGGAATCATACTCTGACACTAAATGTGACAAGTATCTTTGGATCTCGGAGTCTAATCATTGATTACTTGACTTATGAACCGAATTTTGGAAGTTTGAGGGATAAGCCGCATTTTACTTCCACTCCAGCCTCAAATCCCGAACCTAATAACACAACTGGTAATACTAGTTCCGATAAATCTCTCAATACAAAAGCAATTGCTGGTGGAGTGATAGGCGGCATGTTTGTCACGTTTACATTGGGGCTTTTTGTTTGGTACCAGAGACGTAGAGGATATCAGTTTAGGAACATCTTAACAAATGCTGATAGTCTGGAAGTTGCAAGTCCCCAAGCGAATGACATGACTCGTAGTAGTAAGCATATGCATACTAGGTTTTACTTCAGTGCTGATCAGGTTTTCTAGACAATCTTAGTCCAAACATTCACTCAAGTTCAACTTTCTTTTCTACTTTTTTGCATAGCTCAAGACACCATCAAATCACGACCACGAATCGAGCCATGTCTTCGAATCCATCTAGTAGAACAATAGTGACTCCCTTCCCTTACGGAATTTCTACCCATCCGGCGGGATCAAAAGGTGACCCGCTTGCTCATCAGTCTGTGAACATGCCGATACAAAGACATAACGAGGAGTTGAGAGAACTCAACGGACAAGTATTGGAGATGATGGCTCATTCCCAGGCTGACCCAAACTTGGTGCCCGCTTCTCGCGAAGCCGCCGAGGTTCAATCGACAATCAGATTGTTAAATGAGAGAATAGAGTTCTTGGCAAGAGAGATTGAGCAGTTGGGAGGATACAGTGACTCAGGGCCGCCTCCAATATACATGCAGGAAACTACAGCTGTAATTAATAGCTCTGGTGCTCCAACTTGAAGGGTTTCGGGCTTTCTTTGAAGAAAATAGGGAATGGTGGATTTGCTTCGAGTGGAGAATTAACCTGGGGGTAAGCATGATTGTAAATGACGCTTCTCAGCTTTGTATTACCATCTAATAGTTATGACTATAATCGCGCTCGATTTCAACACACAGAGGGAATTGCTGCTGTTCGAGTTTGTGGATTTCTGAATCGAGTCAACATTGGGCCTTGGTAATGAAATTATAGCAGCCGTGTATTGGATTGTCCAGGACGGATATCAGGCTCCTAACAGTTGATCAGGGCCTCAAGTTAAAACAGAACCCATCAGATTATTAGTACTAGATAGGCTAGGGGGACTGATATGCAGTGCCCGCCATGATTCCATTGGTAAGTCGACTTCGAGAGAAGTTGGGATAGGATAGGATAGGATAGGATAGGATAGCCGGTACTGTGGACCCATTAAATGTGAGGCTCGATTGATTTGCCCTGGATAAACATTCCCTCATCATGGGATGTAGCTGTAGCTTGAATTAAATAGATATAAAAGAAAGAGCATGTACTATTCGCATGATAATGATCCGTACGTGTCGATGGCCAAGTAGACTCGGAAAGTATTACTGATCAACTTTGCGCTTTGCTCGCAAGCAGGATGTTTGCTTCTAAGACTCGTGCGCTGATAACGGATTTCAGGCTAGAACTAATAGCAGGGTCTTCTTAAATACACTTAGCACGACCGAGTTGAGAAATTCGCCGGCTCTGTCTGGAATAGGGGCGAGTTACGCCATTCAAAATCCGCGTGACCGCGTTGTTACGTCACGTCTTTGCTGTCAGTCCTTTTTTCTTTCATTCGCCCCTAACGGGTCTGGTGTTCTTTTCTTTGTCCGCGATGGCTAAATATGCGTTCACAAAGGAAGAAGGGCCCCCACTACCAGAAGGACCGTCTATGGCTGAAGAAACTTGGATCGCTGTCGAGCCACCCAGAAATTCCAGTCAGTTCTCTTCTTTCTCTTATTATATCTTCTCATTTGTTCTCTAGCACTAGAGCATCCAAAACGCCCTGAAGGGACTCTGCGAGCCAACTCTACAGATCCGCCTTCGTTCTCGGAAGCTCAGTTTGACATCATCCTTCGCCGCCAGCGCGTTCGGCCCAACGCTTCTGCTCTCAAACAGACTACTGTTCCTTCGCGTTTTCTCAACCTTTCCAATGATATCGAGTTTTCTGGATGGGGTTCCTTTGTACGTGTGCACCTCAACCAAGAGGACTATGAAGTTGGTGAAAAGATAGTCAGAGCAAGAGAAGATGAGAAAGTGCTAGGTCAGTTTACTGCCAGTGCTTTGGCTGGTAATGCGGTTTTAGGAAGCGTTTTCTATGCCTTGCCTGCTGTGGTTGGGGTTGCCAGTGTCTAGTAAGTGGCAGGGCAGCCTTTCAATCTTTCTTTTCTAACGTCTACTTAGCTCCCCGATCTCTCTCTTCATCGCAACCGTCACTCTTTTTCTCTGGCGTCCTATCATGGAAGAACTAGGTTCTGCATTCCCTTTCCAAGGCGCACCATATTCCTACATCCTCAATGTCTCATCCAAACCTCTCGCTCTACTTTCTGCATCTTTGCTGTTGCTAGACTTCGCTTCAACCTCGGTAGTTTCGGCTGCAACAGCCGCTTCATATCTGGCTGGTGAGTTGGCGGTGACGAGTGCGTCTGGTGAGTGTATTCCGTTTGTCCTCGATATGGACTGTTCTGGAAAGTAGCCAGGCTCCCTACCACTCCCTGAATGGACCGTAACAGTCATAATCATCGTGTTATTCATGTCCGTCAGCCTTACTGGGATCAAAGAGAGTGCGAGAATGGCCTTGTGCGTGCTGAGTTTCCATGTGAGTTCGAGGAAATTTTCTTCATTGTCGTTTTGGTTTCCTTTTGCCCGCGTATTGCATCCTGGGTTGACTTACGCCTCCGACCTTTTACACAGATTTTTACAATGGCAGTTCTGATTATACTATCTATCGTTCATTGGGCCCGTATAGGTAACTCCCAGATTGTGGAAAACTGGGCTGCAGGTCGGATTGGACCTTTGAGTGAAGGAACAGACGGCTCCAGCGTCGCTAGGCAGATTTTCCGAGGTTTTTGTCTCGGAATGTTGGGCTTAACCGGGTTTGAGTGTGAGTGCCTTGGATTCGACGGTCTTCACTGTACTAATACCGTCCTTTGTCCAGGCACACCTGCTTACCTCTCTCGTATCAAACCCGGCCGACTTCCTCTCGTCTTGCGGAACCTACACTATCCCGCCATTATTCTCAACTCGGTCCTCATGGCGCTCGTTTTGGGTCTCATACCTCTTGAAGAAATCCTCGGAGGAAACAATGTGCTTAGTCTTTTGGGCGATAAGGCTGGCGGTAGATGGTTAAGAATTTGGATTACCGTCGACGCAATTGTCGTGCTCTGCGGCGGCGTATTGACCGGTAAGTCTCTTGGCTTTTGCTTACCTTCAGCGTTGTGGTCTGACAACATGGAGCGTAGGTATCCTCTCTTCGACAGAACTAGTATCCCAGCTCTCTTTAGACCGAGTTTTGCCCAACTTGTTTAAACGACTTTTACCTGTCACCAAAGCGCCTTGGGTCAGCATAACAAGTTTCTGCCTCTTTTCAGGGATTGTTTACCTTAGTGCGGCACCCATTGGGGACGAGGAACAGGCTGAGAATGCTTTAGCAGTTGTTAGTCAAATGTAAGATCTTACAACTCTTCCAGCACGTTACGAGACTCATCGTCGCTCTAGGTTTTCTCTAACCTGGTTAACCGTCATGTCTCTCTTCCCACTCTCCCTCATTCTACTACGATACAACCGGCACCGTCTTCCCCGGACTCCAAACACTCGTCTCAGCGTCGTCTTTGTATGTCTAGCTGTATGCGCAGTGGTCGCCGCTGGAAACATTTGGATTGAACCAAAAGTTGGAGGGTGAGTCGACGTCGTACCCTTTTCCTCCTTTTTCTAATTGCTCGCACAGATACTTTGCTGCCTACCTCCTCGTCATCCTCTTATCCTTCTACGCATCTCAAAACAAAACCAGCCTGCTCCGTTTTGTATATTGGACATATGATCAGTACCAATATCCTTTTCTGCATCGACTAAAATGGACGACAGGCTGGGGAGAGAAGCTAATTGGTGTTATGAGGAGGATGAGGAGGGTGCCAGTCGGTGTTTTAGTCAAGAGTGATGAGGTGGGTTTCATGCGTTTTGTGCTTAGGCTTTTGTTCCACATATTGAGCGGTTTTCGCAGATCAACCACCTCTTTCATATGATCCTATACGTGCGGAATAACGAGGAGACTTCGCATGTTAAACTGATACATTTTGTCGACGGGGATGCGGGGATTCCGTCAGAACTGGAAGCAAATGCGAAGAGTGAGTTTTTTTATTTTTGCCTGTTTACATGTACCCCGGCGTCCGCTTTTTTTTAAAGGCCTCTTGTCGTTCCTACTGCTAATGCCTCTTTTTTTTCTCCCAGTCCTAGACGAAGCCTTTCCTGAGATAACTATCGACCTCATTATTGTCACAGCTCCCTTTTCACCGACCAGCATTGCGGCACTCGCTCATAGACTAGGTATCCCGACCTCGCTAATGTTTATAAGTTGCCCAGGACCTCGGTTCGAGTGGGGTGTTGCAGATTTGGGGACGAGGATTGTTAGTCTGTAAAGTGAGACTCGTGCTTGACTTGGCTCGAGACTAGATAAGTACGATAAGATGACGGACGCTTGGAGACGGACCTCTGGAAGTTTAGGACCTTGTTTGCCGCTCGAGATTCAGAGGTATAGACGAAGCAGACAAAGGTAATTTTCTGTGTTTCTCTCGATAGAGCAGGACTTGTCGCTAGACGCGGAATCGGGCTTGGACAATTGAAGAAGGAAGATTGAAGACATGTATATACACATACACTCACGTAGTTTGTATTTTTGAGACTGACGACTCTGCACGACAAGTTACGATTCACTAGCTTTGATACTAGTATTAGACCATATTGAAGATGCAATTCCGATTTGATCGAAATATCGATACTTACTTACAAGTGTGGAGGGAGGAACAAATGAGCATTGCCTTGGGGCGTATACACTGATGATAGCGAAATTAAGCTTTGATATTAGTTCCCTGGTGATACTTCCACCTGATCGTTGTTCAAATTGACATTCCCATTCTTATCTGTTTTTCTTCACAGGCTACGGTGATAAGGCTAATGATTTCGGGAGCTATACTTGGTACCAATAGATTTCCACCGTGCCACAGAAAACAGAGCTCGGTTTTAGGAACTGTCCAGGCGCAAGGAGAACTGTGATTAGCTAACAGATATGTAATAAATCAGCGGGTAACTCAACAAGTGGGATATCAAATGATAATGATAACATTGTTCTCAGAATTTGCTTTTTCGAAAGATAACCAAGTACGTCTGACACTTATAAGGCCAAGAGTAACTAACGTCTTCAAAAGAAGACCGACCCGAACCATGGCCAGCGATTTAAGTGATCAAGAGCTGTTACTGGTTATAGGGCGCCCGATTTATAACGGACTGGTGGCCCATATTATAGAATCTGCGTCTTGGGGTGAGTTTATTGTTATCTGTGTCTAATTTCCGGTTATAATAGCAAGGGATTTATCATATAAATCTTAGGCTTTTACGCTCTTTTATTCACTTATGCTGTTTTCGTTCAGCTGTAAGTACTCAAACTATCCAATTCCTTCGAAGAAATTCTCAAGTTATATGCTAACGTGTGGCTGATTAGCTCGACAGGGCTGAAGGAAACGAGACAAAAGGTCATGCTTTCTATCACCTGTTTCATGTTTGCAACTAGCACTGTCCTTTGGGCATTGAATATCTCATATGGGTTGCTGAGAATTCACGGGATGTTGATCAGCAATCCAGAATCTCCACTTGCTGATAGGGTAAAGATGACTCAGAGTCAAGACTTGAACACACTCGCAATGCCTATGGAAGGGCTTTGGCTGCTAAATGTGATAAAATTATTGCATCTGCTTTGGTTCTATTGTACTGATAAAGGATTTTCAAGATGATCATTAATGATTGTGTTGTCATTTGGAGAACCTATATCATATGTGGTCAACAAAAATTAACCATCATTTTGCCTAGTCTTTGCCTGGCAGCAGCACTGGGTAGAGGTAACTTTCAATGCATATCAAGCACATACTGACTTTATTCTTAGGGTTTGCCATTACAGATGTAGTTTGTTTAGATGCTAGTATGGAAGAACTGGTTCAAACAACCATCCCTATTGGCGGCAAAGTTTGTACCTGGTCTGAGCCTATTGCTTGGGCCCTTTCTCTTCTCACAAACTTTGTCTCCACTTCTTTGGTTGCCATTAGAACTTGGTTTGTATTCTTTTGAACTCATTTATTCCATTTGTCTTGATTGATATACAGGAACTTCAGAAAGCTTTTGAAAGATGCATTTGGACAAACACTCCCCAAAACCAGAGTGCAGCATGTTTTGTCTCTGCTGATTGAATCTGGATTTATTTATTGTGAGTTTGTGAGGAAATAATCATAAATTATATGCTTTGAATGTTTATTGAATGCATCTCCCCATACCCTAGGTTTCTTTTGGGTAAATGCCCCATCTTTTTACAGTATTCTCATGACTGATCATAGTGCTTCAGATGAGTGAAATTGTATTATTCTTTGATATACCTCAGGACACAAAAGCCATTTTTGTCTATGAAGCTTTTTCTGCACTTGGTGATCAGATGTCGGTTAGTATTTTAATCAACCTTCTGCCTTATCATGTACCAACCGACTTCCAGGGAATATACTCTACTTCCATCATTGTGCTGGTATCACTCCAGAAAAGTGTGGTTGTGACTACACTGGAAACAGGCTGTATTCCAAGTTTTGATGGTGACTCCAACTACATTCCTGCCTCAGTATCCTCAGTAGCAGATCAGGACTTTAGACATGCCATTAAAGATCAGCCAGTAAATACCAGTGACTTTCATTGAAAATAACAAGAGATAAGTACTAATTGCATTCTGAGATGTGGTTTAAACCAACCAATTGCCCTAAAATTGGCAACCAACCAGACATATACTAAACGCTTGCACTTCTTGTGTCAGAATAAGGATATGAACAAACAATAGGTCATCCAACTGTAAAAAGTACCTATCCTTAGATGAAGCTTCTCACCTAGATCCATCACTGCATATGATACTATTTACCGGAAGCTCTGGACTTTCCCAGCACGGTGACAATCGATGGGTTCAGCACTCAGCCTTGCTACGTTTCGCCGTAGCGCACATTTTTTGATCCGTGATGATGATTAGAGTAATGACAGAAGGTGGCATACAAAACGGATGTTCTAATTATTGAAACACTCGTACGATTCAAAAGCTGATCCAGTGATAGGCTTTTTATAAATCTTGAATCGTTCTACATATCCGATATATACTACTTCAACTTGAAAAATCAAGAGTGTTCCCTGTAGCAACAAACTAGTCTGTGGAACTGGAAACTTGTGACTCTTGATCAAACCTAAGAGCTCTTGAAATGGTGGCTTATTTGGACGTTTGGGGAAATGACTGTATACATATTTATCAATTCAGGATTTTTCGACCATGAATCTTTCTTCAGCGAGGCAAGATCGGAGCATACAACGTTCAAACAAAAAAATATGTAATTAGGTTTTAGTCCTCTTCCTGCATAAACACATATTTTGATGCAAAACAACAAAAGAGGTGTTGCATTGAGATAACCTCCCTGGCTGGGAGTCGAACCCAGCTTTCGCGCGACCGGGACTTCGACGGTAAATATATTATTTAACTCTGCTTACCCTTCATTGAGGAACTATATGTCTCTCCCCCTGTAGCCTTCTCTGATCATAGCTTTCTGTCCTTGTCCCTCCTAATGCCGAAAGGATGTCTGCCATCTGGAAAGGTAACACATAGTAAACGCCCTCAGTTCCAGCTCCCCGTGGTCTCTCATCTAGATTCATTACTCAACAACATTCTCAAACAAGAAAAGTGCAGCCCAGAAGACGAATTGGTAAAATTGTATGGTGCCGCCTCTTGCAACAGCGGTCGCACTCTCAGGGTTGCTACAGATGGATCCTGCACAGACCCCAAAAACCCAATGCGCACAGCTGGCTCTGGAGTGTATTTCGGGCCAAACAGCAGGTATAACTGCTCTGCTCGTGTAACGGGTGACCAAACGAATAATAGGGGAGAGCTATATGCAATCCTGATTGCTCTGATCAAGAGTCCGCGGGACTGTCCATTGGAAATACTAATGGACTCACAATATTGTATTGACTCACTTATACACTGGGCACCACGGCACTCTAAGTGTGGATGGAAATGCGACAACGGTGACATCCTCAAAAGGATTGTCGAGTGGGTCCGGGCTCGCTCAGCTCCCATGCATCTGAACTGGACTCCAGGTCACTCTGGAAACAAACACAACGAAGCCGCTGATCTCCTCGCGGCTGAAGGAGCCCGGAAACCATTACCTGTCCCTCTCTCTTGCCTTGACTTCCTGATCATACCACCACCAGTACCACACATTCCACCTGAAAATACTCAAGCTGCATGCAAGATCCACACCAACCTCCCACAATCAACTCAAGAGAGATGCAGGAAGAAGGGGTCACGACAGAAAGCACATGGACAAAAGAGCCATTGGGGCCGGTCCTATAAGCGCCGAGTACAAGATGAGATTCTTGATAGACTCAAATCTGCCTCTACCGACTCTGCAGTCTTCTGGAAGGTCTATAAACGACTACGATACCCCTCTCTACCGCCCTCTGCTGTTTCCCTGCAACAACTCTATGACTGCTTCAAACCACGCATGAACCCACCCGATCCTCACTCCTTTCCTTTCAACAAAGAAAAGCTCAACAGGGATGAAGAGAGGGAAAGCTCTCGCGGCTCTTGCTCACGACCATCAGTTTGTCCTGAATTGAACGAACCAGTCACAGTGGAGGACATTGAGGATGTCAAGTCTTACCTATGCAATAGTCATCACAGCGAAACTACAGGAATCGATGAGACAACATATATGCTGATCATTGATGTGGACAATGAGGAGCTATGTGACATCCTTAACCTGTGCTTCAGCAGCGGCGATGTTCCGTATGCTTGGCTGACGAGTTTGATCACTGCTTTACCCAAACGTGGGAAAGACCCTGGCAACCCTGCCCATTATCGCGCAATATCACTAGAGAGCTGCTTCCTCAAGTTCGCGTCACTTGTCATTCATCGAAAATTTACAAGCGCCGCTGAGTCCCTGGGTATCCTACCAGAATCACAAAATGGCTTCCGTTCAGGTTTCCGCACAAACAACAATGCTTTCATTCTTCGGACCCTGATTGAGAAAACTCGCTCATCAGAAGACTCACTCTACGTGGCTTTCGTGGATATTTCAAATGCCTTCCCTTCTACAAACCACTCAGCTCTTTGGAACCGGCTGGAGGACCTGGGACTGACAGGAAGATATTACGACTGGCTGCGGGCGCTGTACAGTCAAATGTCCTATGTGATTCTGAAGGATAACTCACTATCTGAACCGTTTCATGCCGGGTCTGGGGTATTAATGGGTGACCCTTGCTCCCCACTACTATGGAACCTTTTTCTCTCAAGTTTCTCTCTGCAATTTGACCCTGACGATGCTCATCTCCAAGGTGTTCCAATCTCACACCTTGAGCATGCAGACGATATGGTGTTCATTTCCCGCTCCCCAAGTGGTCTGCAACGTCACCTTGATAACCTGCAATCTTGGTGCTATGATAACTACTTGCAAATCAGTGCCGAAAAATCAAAGGTTATGATCTTTGGTCCTCTCCCGTCCACACTACCAACCCTGAAGCTGGTCAATCACCCCTTGGAGATTGTAAGCGAGTTCAAGTATGTGGGAATCTCTTTCTGCTCTACAGAATGCGAAATCCTCGCAAAGTCTTACAGCTCGAAACGAAAATCGGCGGTCGCTTCATCACACCTGGCCTTCGGATCTGATCGTATGGTCGGCAGGAATCATCTATCGCCCTCTTTATGCAAAGTGCTGTATGACGCCCTGGTGGATTGCCACCTCATCCACGGATGTGATGTCATCATTGACACCAACAACGCGAGCTTGCAGCAACTTGTCGATGTACAGGTTGCATACCTCTGTCGCATGCTCGGGACCAACTCAAACTCGGTACACGCCGGACTCCATACCGAAACAGGAATCATCCCCCTCCACACCCGTCGTCTCATCCTGGCATTACGATATCTTGAGTACCTGGTCGTTCTTCCATCAAGGAGATATGCACACCTGGCATTATGCGAGAGTGACCGCATGCGACAGAGCCAGCATCCGTGCTGGCTTATGGATCTAGACTGGGCGATCAGACACCTCCCCGGTGAACACAACCCTTTTCTCCCGCATCTTGGTGATCTGTCCAGAGAGTCCATCCAACAGCTGATAAAAGCAGTGGACCTGCACTCTCGCCGGTACCTCCAATGGCAGATCGATAACTACTCCCGACTGACGCTATTGCGTGGTCAAATAGAACCAGTGGATCCAGAGTCTCGGGAGACCCCCAAGAAACGGTTTGCGTGCTACGTCATTACCTATTAAGGGTGACGAATCATCGTCATTGTCGCTCTCTAACTCGCCTACTGTGTGGTGACCTAGTGCCTGTCACTTTTCGTGCCAACCCTGATAGATCCTTTCGTGAGGGAGACGACCGCCGCAATTACTGCTGCAGAGCATGCGACTCTCATTACGAAACACCGGAACACGTACTCCTATTGTACGAATGCTACGATGAGATTATGACACGTCGCCGAGAATTCTTACTGCAAGTATCTGGCTCTGAGAACTGGGCAGCTCGCATTTCGGTGATGACAGCTTTGCAGACTTTGAGAAGTCTCATATTTGACTGGGAGCTTGTTATCCCCACTGCTCACTTTATTCATGACTGCACTGTGTTGTGGTTGTCATCAGGGTACAATGCTGATGATTCCGGCAATGCTGATCCTGCTCAACTTGATAGCGAGGACTCAGACTGATAATGGTGATGATCATCACCGTGGTGTATCTGGAGGACGGTTTTAATGTTTCTGTTCACTTCTACGCCTGCTCTATACTATTACTTCTCTATATACTTGTACTACTACATTGTTCCGTTAACGCACTACCATTATTGTATCACTTTTTCGTATTTACAGTACTACTATGACTTGTACTAACTCACGGTGTAGTCTGCGGTCTACCCATGTCGATGAGCGTGGAGCTTGCCAAAAGGTGAACCGTGAGCCGGCTGTTCCGTTCGGGACCACGCATGTTTCAACTACATGCGGAGCCGTGTAATTTCCTTTCCTTTCCTAGATCAATAGTCGGTAGTCCTAGGCCCGAGTTCGACTCATAGGGCTGCGTCACAATATGCTGTTCAATTTGTACAAAAATTATTACTCAAGTTTCCCGCACCTGCAAGCCGAATTTGCCCCGCACACATGATCAAATTCCCGTACAATTCAAGGATCTCCCGCACTCTGTACACTAGGTTTCCGCAATTCTCAGTTATTGTTTCCACATTTTCTTATCTTCATGTTAGAGTTTTTGAGAACTTTATATGCTAATCAATGCGTGTATTTCGAACTACCATATAAATATTAAAAGCAAGATTATACTAAACACAGGCAATAGGGCGAAGCATAGATGTACGAATAGAAAATTAAAAAAGCAAAAATGGTAGACCAATGCGATGAGATCTGCTTTGCCTGATTGAGTCTCTGACTGGTACAAGGCAGAGACTGTGACGCAAAGACGGAGCACATGGTAAATATATAAGTATTGTCTGTTTCAACGCATTATAAGTTGAAGGTGGACGCACCAACGTGAGCCCCATAGTCTCAGCACTACTTCCTTGAGTCCCTAGTCCTTCGGAAAGCCATTTCTACTAGTTACAACGTGGTAGATGGTTCTTTGAAGCGGCCCTCGATGTGTGATGCTGGAGAAAGATGATAGTGCCTGAAGAGAGATGAGGAGACTGTATATTAGAGGAAGGTTTAAGGAGAATGAAGTGGGCATTTGGGATAACACGAGAGCCGGGAGGAGCCAGGAGGCATAGTGACGGTAAGAGCAGAAGGATTGATGCGTGTTCTGTTGACTGTGTTTGTTTGTTTGTTTGGCTGTGTCACATGATCAGACGCGTCTCGCGCGCTGCCTGTCATGAGGATTTATGACTTTTTGCAAGGTTGATGCAAACATCGCGAGGTTGATAATCAAAACTAAGTGTGCAGGTACTCAGCAAAAGCTGATTGTTACACACTACAGTTTAATTATACCATTAGAGAGACAAGACTTGCTCTGTTGCTGTTGCTCCAAGCAAAAATTTGATAGAGAAAGGAAACGAGACCTTTATTTGTTTATGTATTAAAAGAAAAGCATGGCATCATAAAGTAAAGCTATACTTTTAAAGATTTGGTCAATTACTAATGTTCCAAACAGAAAGGAATAAAGATGGAAAAAACTAACAAAAATAATGACATGGAAAATGGATGTACCATCAATAATCAGTGGTAGGAGTGGTAAGGAAGTTGTCATATCGAGCTTCTTATTAAACAGATGCCAAAGTGATTGCAAATAATTTGTTGCCACAGTCACAGATAAATAGTGTTCCAATGCCACAAATCTGGATAACTGCAAAGCCAAGTGATTGTAATATAGACAGAAGAATAAATCAATTAATTATCTAATTTTGTAATGGCCAAACATAGTTGCCAGTCTCAAAGATATAAGGTATACATTTTTTTGCAGAAACAATATATAAGGCTTGGTTAATTGCTAGTACTTTGAAAAAAATAAAACTTCAGAAGTCATGTAAAGAATAAATGTTACATTAGTATGCCTATATAGATCAACTTAATCTATGGAGGAGGGAAATACATGACTAAACAATCACTATACACTACATCTTATAATAGACAAGACTTGCTGCACTGCTATTGCTCTGAATGACAGGTAATAGAGTACTGGAAACAAAGCCCTGTAATTTTCTGGAAATACAGTGATATCACAAAGAACATATTAATAGGAAACATGGATGTATTTCCACTTTTTTATAGGGGAGTTACAGCAATGCATGTTGACTGTAAACCCCTCCACACCTTAACTTCACTGCATCTTATCTGTATTTTTATGTATATTATCCAGAAATACAGGGTAGCTGAACCTGCACACCAAGTTGAAAAAAATTTCCCACACTCCTAGCCATACGTCGTCTATTTCTCTCACAATGTATTAACTACTGTATGTCGTGAACATTAAATACTGACATTTTATTCCGATTATTAATATTCATTTTTCTTTTATAGACCTTTATACTTGTATGTTCCTGTTTGTCATCACCTTCAACTTTACTTTCAAACCTTAAACTTTAACCATACAATGCACGCAGCCTTATCGCTGCCTCACACCTTTACACCCTTCTTTCATTTCCATTCGATCATACTTGTCCATAGCCTTTCCATAATCTTACCAGAATCTTTCCCAAACACACAGCTGACATGCTGTTTACCTACAGCATTCCATTCACATCTCGATCCCATCTCGATCTAGTCAGTACCGTATTTAAACTAGCCAAACCTGTAACCTAGTCCTCATCTTGACCTCTTGGTCTATTCGGACTAGGTATGCTTTGTATCGTCTTTACCATTCTAATCTAACTTGGTCTATTCGGACTAGTTTGTGTCTAAGGTCTCTCGTACTCGCTTGCTCTCTCGTTGTCGCCTCTTCGCGACATTAGGTCAAGATCCCTTACTGCGCCCGTCTACTAGGAGACCCGTGCAGACGTGTCTCGCCCTCTGGTATCCCGTTCCCATTCCTTCCATACCCCTCCCAAGGGCCCACAAGCCCGTCGACTCTAGCCTGTGTGAGGAGCCTCACAGGTGGGCAGGTACGAACAGTTCAAGGAGCTGTTGCGTAAAGTCATCCCCCGTCTACACGAGCTTCGAAACGTAAATCCGGACTCCCTATAAAGGAGTAAGGTGGTTGCCCGACCTCATAATTGTAATCAGCCTTCAAACCTACCATGACAGACGTTTGCCACAACCTACCACACGCAGTAGATTTATTCGACACCAGCCACTTACATGTCCGAGACGACGGAAAGTTCTACTCGTGCACCCAACAGGTGTGCCCTAACGCAGCCTTATCCTCTATCGCAGAAGAAACCACTCTGGAGAAAGACGGAGTCCAACACCGAATTATCCCAATTCCCAAGAAACCCAGAGATGACTCTCCGCCCCCACCCAGAGATCAGAACATGGACAATCTGTCCAAAGACGACCTCATCAAATTCCTGATGAAACAGCAACTCATGCTTCAGAATGAAGTCACGCGTCTCGCCCACTCTATTGGGAAGACTGGCATCGCCGAAAAGAAGGACAAAAAGAACGCAAACACAAAACCTGCACCGTTTACTGGGAAGAGCAGCGACGTCCGCACCTTCCTTGCCTTTTTCCAGAATTGGGCCAGCAAGCAAGAAGGTGTCCGAACCTCGAACGACTGGATTGCCTCCGCCCTCTCCTATATGACCGAAGATGTGGCCGACTGGGCTGCTCGGTACGCTGACCAAATCTTCCGATCCTACAGTGACCCTAGCGTCAAGTTCCCCTTCAACGAGAAGTGGGATGACTTCGTGAAAGAGTTTAAAACGAGGTTTGGATCACTAGATGAGGAATTGGAGGCAAGGAAGCAGATCAAAGGGATGAAACAGGGGAAGTTGACTGTTGCACAGTTCGCGCAAAAGTTCCAAGATGTTGGCTCTCGAACAGGATTCTCCGATGCCGACCTCATGGAATGGTTCTGTAGCGGACTCAACCCCAGCGTCAGGCTCCATATGGTGAGCATTAATATCGCCCAGGGAAAGCCCAAATCCCTATCCCAAGCCGTCTCCAGAGCCATCGAAATTGAACTAGCCCTACATGACCCTACTTATAACGCCGCCAGCAACCATCGATCCGACCCAAATGCCATGGATGTAGACGCCACCAGAGCCGGAAGTGGAGGAGGAGGCAGAGGAGGAGGAAATTGGAATGGGAAGAGCCGTGACGATTTCCTACGAGAGATGAGAGGGAGGTGTTTCGGTTGTGGAAGTAAAGAGCACGTTCGAGGAAACTGCAGCTGGAAGAATGAGAAATGCCGATACTGTGCCAGGACCGGACATATGGAGAGAATTTGACAGGACAAGTATATGGGCCTGGAGAAGAATAGAGGAGCAGGAAAGTCAGGAGGAGGAGGAGCTCGAGTCTCTGCTACCACTGAGACACCATTCTCGCTATTCAATGATACCCCACCGGTTGCCGGTCCATCTTCCACCCGCGTCAATGACTCCACCAGTGAGATCCAAGCCTTGAAAGAGGCCATGGCTCAACAAACCGCTATACTTGCTGCCTTCATGAAGGAACGTAAGGATTTTTAAAGCCGGTACTGGACTCTGCTGCATCCCGCATACCAAATACATTTCAGAACTTTCGTTTTTCGTCTACCTATGATTCGATACACGCATGTATTCTAAATATGACTTCAGAAATAAAGCCTGGCGCTTCGCATTACCGAGTCAACGTGTGTCTCCAAGAAAGAGGATTAGAACTGAAAACTGCAGCAATGGTGGATAGTGGAGCAACTGCATTGTTCCTTGATGAAAGATTTGTCCAAAAACATAAGATTCCTACCTTCTTGATGAAGAAAGCCTTACCTATCTACAACATTGATGGAACGGAGAATCGAGCAGGGAAGATTGAGAGATGTGCCAACTTAAGGTTGACAGTGGACCAGATGAGTGGATGGATGGACTTCCTCGTCACGGATTTAGGAGGAGAAGATGTGATCTTAGGCCTGCCCTGGCTAAGAGAGGCTAACCCAAGTATAGACTGGGAAAAGGGGTTATTACAAGTCAGAGGAAGAAGTGATCGAATCTACGATGACGATGACTTCTGGGCAACCGAAGAGGATGTAAAGGCAGGAGCGACGACAGAAGGAGAAGAAGAAGGTCCTCTCCTGACCCCAGTAAAGATCAAAGCCAACCGGAAGCAACGAAGAGAGTGGCGAAGGGAAGGGGTAATCGAAGAACTAGAGGATGAAGTCTGGTGTGCCGCGGGAGTAACGTACTCCCAACAGATTGCAGAAGAAGCAGCCCGAGGAAGGAAGGAGAAGATGCTGGAAGAAATGATCCCGAAAGCCTATCGAGAGTTTCATAAGGTATTTTCCGAAGAAGAATCAGAGAGGCTTCCAGCGCACCAACCATGGGATCACGCTATAGAACTAACCCCAGGAGCGCCCGCCTCCATCCGAACCAAAGTATACCCCATGTCGGTAAACGAACAACAAGAGCTCGAAAGGTTTCTCGAAGACAATCTGAAGAAGGGGTATATTCAAATGTCCAAATCCCCTATCGCTTCCCCGGTATTCTTCATTGAGAAAAAGGATGGGAAGCTTCGATTTGTACAAGACTATCGGAAGCTCAATGAGTTTACCATTCGGAACAGGTATCCTCTGCCCTTAGTCCAAGACATCATCAATCGACTTCAGGAAGCCAAATATTTCACCAAATTCGACGTCCGATGGGGGTACAATAACATCCGAATCCGAGAAGGAGACGAATGGAAAGCCGCCTTTGCAACCAACCGAGGATTATTCGAACCGAAAGTGATGTTCTTTGGGCTAACCAACTCCCCCGCCACCTTTCAGACTCTCATGAATTCCATATTTGGAGACCTGATTGCAGCAGGGAAGGTGGCCGTGTATTTAGACGATATCCTCATCTTCACCAGCACCAGGGAAGAACACAAGGAGATTACGAGGGAGGTACTGCGAAGGTTAGAAGAGTACGATTTGTACCTGAGACCGGAGAAATGCGAATTCGAGAAAGAGGAAATTGAGTACTTGGGGCTGGTGATCCGATATGGGGAGGTGAGAATGGACCCAGCCAAAGTAGAAGCCATTAGGAAATGGCCTGTGCCCAAGAGTATCCGAGAAGTACGAGGCTTCATTGGGTTCACCAACTTCTACCGAAGGTTCATACAAGGATTCTCAGACGTGGCTAGACCCCTGCACGACCTCACAAAAAAGGGGGTTGTATTCCAATGGGGACTTAAACAACAACAAGCCTTTGAAGAACTAAGGGATAGATTCATCTTGGCCCCGATACTTACACTTTGGAATCCAGACCGACCAACTCGGATAGATGTAGATGCCTCTGGCTTTGCCACAGGAGGAGTCATCATGCAGAAACTCGAAGATGGACTCTGGCACCCAATTGTGTTTCGATCTGCCTCGATGGACGAACACCAGCGGAACTATGAGATCCATGACAGAGAAATGCTAGCAATAATCGAGGCGTTGAAAGAATGGAGGCATTACCTAGAAGGACTTCCTGAACCATTCGAGGTCATCACTGATCACAATAACCTGCGCTACTGGAAAACCGCCCAGGACCTAAGTAGGAGACAGGCTCGATGGGCCTTAAAATTAGCCAACTTCAACTTCCTGCTAATACACAGACCAGGTAAGACCAACGTCTTAGCAGATGCCCTATCTCGCTCTCCACTACACCGTGTTTCTGATGAGGAGGATAATACCAAACGAACGGTCTTACGGCCCGAGCACTTCGTAAAGTTAGCTGCATCTCATTTCAGCAACCTGTTGGAAGAAAAGATCTGTCGAGCCACTACAAGAGAAGCGGAGGTAGTAGAAGGACTAAAGGAATTGAGGAAGGGAGGACTAAAGAATTTAGCGGATGGAATAGCGGAATGGGAGGAGGATGAAGGGTTGATCTATCATCGAGGAAGGGTGTATGTCCCACCGGAGGAAGAATTAAGGAAGGAGGTGGTAAGACAGTGCCATGATGCGCCGACTGCAGGACATGGAGGAAAACACGCAACCTTTGACCTGGTCAGTACTCATTACTGGTGGCCGTCCATGAGGGCTTTTGTGGAAAAGTTTGTAGAAGGATGTGATGTATGCATGAGAAAGAAGCTGCAAAGACACCCCAGAGCGGTAATGGAACCGTTAGATGTCCCGGAAGGACCATGGGAGTACGTAGGAGTTGACTTAATCACACAGCTCCCAAAGTCCCAGGGCTACGACGCTATAATGGTCTGCACTGACCACTTTGGCAAACAGCTACACACCATACCCTGCCACTTGAACCTGACGGCGGAAGGAGCTGCCGATCTGTATTACAAAGAGATCTTTCACCTCCACGGACTACCGCTGCGAATGATCTCCGATCGAGGTCCTCAATTTGCAGCTGCAGTGATGAGATCACTGCTCAAAAGACTAGGCATCCAATCAACCCTGACCTCGGGATACCGACCACAGTCGAACGGACAAACAGAGAGGGCGAACCAAGAAGTGGAAAAGTACTTAAGGATATTCGTAAATCGAAGGCAAGACGACTGGGTCGAACACCTGCCCATGGCGGAATTTGTAATAAACTCCCGAACCCACTCAGCTCACGGACTAGCCCCCTTCGAAGTCACCTACAGATATCTACCACACTTCAACATCCCAGTGGGAAGGCGAACAGGGAATGCGAGCATAGAACAACGGATTGAAGTGTTAAGAGAGGCAAGGAGAGATGCAGGAGCAGCGCTACATTTAGCGAAAAGAAAGATGAAGGAGGGCTTCGAATGGGGGAAGAAGAAGGCACATCAATTTAAAGTTGGAGATCATGTCTGGCTTAGTGCTGAAGACATCAATCTCCAACTCTCCAGTGAAAAACTGGGTGACCGACAACTTGGACCATACGAAATCATTGAGAAGGTCGGCAACTTAGACTACAAACTGGATCTTCCCAGGTCTCTAGAACGAATACACCCGGTCTTTCATGTCGATAAACTCTATCCGTTCAAAGGCAATGTCATTAACGGGAAATTGGAAGTTGAACCGGAGCCAGTCTACCTAGAGGAAGAAGATGAACCAGAGTATGAAGTAGAAAAGTTGTTGGATAGTCGAGTCAGATGGAGGAGAATTGAGTATTTAGTAAAGTGGAAGGGATATGATGAAGGACATAATTCCTGGGAACCGGTAACGAACCTTACAAATGCTAAAAGATCGATTACAGCATTCCACAAGAAACACCCGGATGCACCCAGAATTTAGTCATCGAGGACGATGGACTCTAAGGAGGGGGGTAATGTCGTGAACATTAAATACTGACATTTTATTCCGATTATTAATATTCATTTTTCTTTTATAGACCTTTATACTTGTATGTTCCTGTTTGTCATCACCTTCAACTTTACTTTCAAACCTTAAACTTTAACCATACAATGCATGCAGCCTTATCGCTGCCTCACACCTTTACACCCTTCTTTCATTTCCATTCGATCATACTTGTCCATAGCCTTTCCATAATCTTACCAGAATCTTTCCCAAACACACAGCTGACATGCTGTTTACCTACAGCATTCCATTCACATCTCGATCCCATCTCGATCTAGTCAGTACCGTATTTAAACTAGCCAAACCTGTAACCTAGTCCTCATCTTGACCTCTTGGTCTATTCGGACTAGGTATGCTTTGTATCGTCTTTACCATTCTAATCTAACTTGGTCTATTCAGACTAGTTTGTGTCTAAGGTCTCTCGTACTCGCTTGCTCTCTCGTTGTCGCCTCTTCGCGACACTGTACAGTGTAAACTAATAGACATTCGGTGAAAAGAGCATTTAAAACACTTTTGTTGTTTCCTGATGTGGGGGAGATCCCCACAGACCCCCCTGTGCCAGCTGCTTGGGCCCCAAACCCCTCCTTCTGCTTGCTGCAGGGGCTTCCCACTGCGTGAAGCTCTTTTTTGACGAAAAGAGCATTGATAAAACTTTTGTTGTTTTCTTATGCGGGGGAGACCCCCGCAGACCCCCCTGTGCCTGCTGGCTGCTTGGGGAGTTCCTCCCCAAACCCCTCCTTCCGCTCACCGTGGGGGCTCCCCACTGCGTGGAGCTCTTCTATCAATCTATAGAATTATCTTTTGCTACTACATAACATTTTCAACGCTTTTAGAACTGGACTTCATCAGAAAATTTGGACATGGCAGTGGCTGTGATATTTTCAAACTCCGCTACTTGGTGCGCGAGTCCAAATTTCGAAATACAGACATGTTTCCAAATCATATTCTTTTTGTAATATCATTGGATCTCTGATGAATTTACAGATTTTTCCATCCAGTGAAGATTTAAAGTAATATCAAAAATAATGACATAAAATGAATGTTCTTAGCTATATGATATTAGTTCAATGAATTTGGTTGCTGAGACAACTGTGGGCCATGGATATGATGGTAGAAATGTCAGAGGATTTCATGACTATAATTGTAAATGAAAAATTGTGTTTCAATTTGTAACATGACATAGTAGTACCAGAAAAAATAAGTCATAATTCTTTAATCTTATATCTTATGGTAGAGATTCTATAAAATACTTTGAGAATCAATTTGTATTTTACCTGAAATTATGGCTTCCTTTTGGGGTGCCATGTTTGCATATTGCAAAAATAAATTAATAAATGTTGTACCCTTCTATCCTGTATCCAATAATGGCTAGAGCAATTAGCAACAGTCTGTTCCCTTGCCATATTGAATAAATTTACCTACAATACAACATTATAATGTAAATGTCAATAATCTATTCAAATACAGTTAGAGTTGAATAAAACATAGGACTAGTGTTTGATTCTATTATTTGAATTGCTTATATGTATTGCAAAAGGCTTATGGAAGCTCCAAAAGTGCGGGGATTGACACCAGATGTGTATGCTGTTCAATTTGTACAAAAATTATTACTCAAGTTTCCCGCACAACTACCCTATTTCCCGCACTCGCACACTAAGTTTCCCCTGCACACGCAATTGAATTCCTGTGCAACTTTAGATCTCCCCCCACCCCATACATGAGGTTCCGCAATTTTCAGTAACTATTTTTCGTATTAATGTATGATTTGATTCTGGAAAGGAACTTTTTTGATGACTTCATATGTTCATGCTTGTAGCTACCATATATATATTCTGTACATGAATGTATGACAACTAGTGTTCCAATGGCTCGGCTCGGCTTGGCTTGGCTCGGCTAAGGCTGGCTAGGTCACATCACAGCTGGTCAAGCCAAATAAGATGTGTGGCTCAGGCTTGGCTCGGCTGGCTAAAGCTAAGCTGACGGCTTCAGCTGTTTATGTTCGATTAATGTTTTCGAGGCACAATTCAGCGGTTTCATTAGATATTTTTTGCCAAGTCACACAAATATTATTATACCGTAATACAATTTAATATGATTTTTGGCTTTTGGCTTCAGCGGCTAGGAGCCGCTTGTGAGCTAAGCCAAGCCAGAATGATAATGAACCAGCCAACAAGCCGATCAAATGGCTAGGCTTCTCACGGCTCGGCTTAAGCGCCCTTTTTTAGCCGGCTTGAGCCGCGCCGTTGGAACACTAATGACAACATTACATTAAATAAAGGCAATAAAATGAAGCATAGATCTACAAACAGAAGTTTAAAGTTAGAAGCAGTATGAAGTAGCAATTGTTCCTAGACATAAGACATCAAGTCTCAGACAGATCTGGTACAATGGGAATACTTATAAGGCAGAGAAGAAATGTCTAGGAATGGAGAAGGGCTTTTGTGTGCCCGTGCCAAAGCAAATGTATATTCACCTGTATCAATACATTGCATGTATGCATGTATGTGTTTGACTGATGGACGCACCAACATAGTACATAGTTTCATCATCACTGATTCGTATCCCCATCTTGACAACTGAGTGATGAATCCTATATTCCCTGAGAAAGCCTTGACGTGTGATGCCTTGGGGGGAGAAGTTCCAAAGGAAGCCATACAAATTGAATTGGGGAATGGAACGGGTGTTCGGAAGGAATATGGGTGGAAGAGTGATGGTAAGAGCAGAAGAATGATAATCGCGTGTTCTGTTGCTTGTTTGGCCATGTCACATGATCAAACGTGTCTGCATCCTGGCCTCTATTTGCTCTTGTTTACTGAGCCATGTCTGAGCCCACTCACCCAGTTACTTCAGAATATGTTAAGGTACTATGTTGCAATTTCTCCCATGAATACTTTGAAGTTATGGAAAGAATACTTGACAATGAATAGGAAGTAAACAAGCAAATCTGATCACATAACCTTCAAGTGTGTCTTGTTTAAAACCAATTTAAGTGTGTAATTAATTCAGGTTGGTTGGAGTAGAATTAAATGTGTACTTACTCAGGAAGAATCAATGGCAGCTAAGAAGCTCTACTATGTCATGTCTTTCAAACCAGTATTGTGATGCATAATTTGGTGTGGAAAGCTTTGACGATAAGGTTGAGAATATGAGCAAAGCACCGAACACGATTTTTCTGTCCGCCAAAGTTAGGGAGGATGTCGACGAACCTGTCAACCATGGTTGAGCTGTTCTTGACAGGCTTGCCGCGGTCCGGGCCGGGCCAGGTCCGGCCAAAATTTTTTAGCCCTCGACCCGGACCTCAAGGTTCGGTCCACCCTTTGGTTGACCCCCAGACCCGAACCTGAGGACCCGGGTCAAGAGGTCCAGGCCAGGGTCGGACCTGGTCCGACTTATATTTTTTAAAATAATTTTTTTATCCAGAATAAAATATATTTTTGAGATTTGGACACATATTATAGTCCAGAAAAATGTATAGACAATGAGAAATTCATTAGATCCCCATAAATAGCTGCAGCTATATTATCTTTGGGTTTTTTGGGTCACTGAATACTGTAAATATAGCAGGAACAGGCTGTATAATAGCTTTTCATTTGAAAATGAACATCACAATAAGCTTACAGCTTCACAAAACAATAAAAATTTCATACTCAAAAAATTTTTCACTGCTTTCTATTCCCTAAGAGGGTCAAGGGTCGGACCTGGTCCGACCATATGCTCAGCTACTGGCCCTCGACCCGAACCCACAGGTCCAGGTCCGACCCGGCATAGCCACTGAACCTGGACCTAAGGTCCGGTTCAGGTTCGGTTCGGGGCCAACGGGGTCATGGCCCTGACTGCGGCAAGCCTGGTTCTTGACATTGTCGCCTGCAAGAGCAAGGATCTACAAGAAGTATGAGGAGAGGAATGACAGACAATAGTATTTGTGCACCTTCTGTGTGACGTTGAACTCTTCTAGTGTTTTGAAGAACATACAGGCTAGGTATTCTCCGGTATGAGATTGTCGAAGACTGAACAAGAGATAAGCAGAAGGCGAGAGAAGATGACCAAGATAGCGCACCGAACAAAGTCAATGGTGAACTCTTCTACTCTCCCCTCCTGGTAGCGATAGCAGGAAATACCCAGAACGGAGATATGGTCGGGAGAAGCCCAGCCGTCTACAGCAAAATGCACCTTCCCAATGTATGCACCAAGCATCTCAGCAACGACAGGCTTGGTGAGGTTGTAGATATCCTGGATGTCACGAGAGACTGTCCGAGGATGAGGAATCTCCACTCTTGAATAGAGCATCTTGAACATGTCCACTAGCTCAGCGTCCTTGACAATGTTGAATGGACGACTTCGACGTGCACACCAGATGGCAATCTTGTAGTGGAAGCTAGCTGGAGTGTAGGTGCTTCCAGCAGCAAAGGCGGCGATGTTGCCTTTCTTCGCTGGGTCACACTTTGCGATATGGCTTGCGAAGTTGCCAGTAGAGTCTTCATAGGGTGCACGGTGAAGGGTGATGGAGGGATTGGTCTTGCAGGTGAAGGCAAACATCTTTTTCCCTTTAAAGTCAACAATAACGGGTTTCTTGAAGTGCTGGTAGGTGGTGGAATGCTGCTCCCTGTTGGAGTCATACCATATCTTGGTGTATTTTGCTATGATAGAAGATAGAAAGGTCATGTTAGATGAGAGAGTAATGACGAGAAGGGACTGCGCACTAAGAATCTCCTCTAACGTCAAGCCCGGGTTCTTTTGCTCAAATCACAACTTCTTCTGCTCCGCCGATGTGAGAGCTTTGGCAGTGACAGGAGCTTGAGACGATGATGTCTGCGACGCATCTTGGTCGTTGTCTTGAGGCTTGTTCTTCCTCTTCTTTGGTTGGTCAGGTCTGGCCTTTTTGGAAATGTGAGCAGTGTTCTCATCATCAGTCGCATCGTCATAATCACAACGCTTAGAACCAGTTGTTGTCGGTGTTTCTTGAGCCTTGCGTTTACCCATAGTAAGATATTGTGCAGCAGAAGAGAGAAGATGTTGAAATGAATATTTGACGTTGTATTTAAGAACAGGTGGCATTTAAGAACAGTCAAAAAGCACAAACACAAATGGACATACCCAAGATTGAAACTGGAACAATAGAATAAAAACAAATGGACCAAAGTTGTCGATAACTAGATTGCCATGAAAGGCAAATACCAAGGCTGCAAACAACACATAGTCAATTTGCTCGATGACAGAGCTGCACGTAGCACACCCTGGTAGGTTGACGCACGTAAAATAGACCAAAATTGTTGATAACTAGATTGCCATAGAAGGCAAATACCAAAGCTGCAAATGACGCATAGTCCATTTGCTCAATGACAGAGCTGCACGTAGCACACCCTGGTAGGCCAACGCACAGTCAAAACCTACATGTATCAACATGATGAAGTGTTCAGAATGAATCATTGATATAAACCTTAAAATATGTAACTGTACAGTTTTGCCGAGCCCAGTAAACCTTATTTTATCAGGTATCAACACACTGTGGACCGTGGTCCTCGACAGTTACAACATCACTACTACACTGATAGGTACACTGTATGATTGCTCTATTTGCTTGAGTGCGGTGTGTACTTACATATTTGACCTCTCAAGTAGATTTTGACACACAGCTTTTCTATTCTATCGACTCTAACTGTACCAACACTCGTTAATTTGTATTCAAGAGACGACAGAATATGCCGTTTATATCAAAATGTGCGCGGTAATGCAAGAATATATGGCTTCTATGACGAATGTATGTAAGTCTGACTCTTTTACCCACTGAAACCCCCTGAAATGTATAGGCAAACGTCGATACAACATCAAATTGTGGAAAACCTTTACCGACTGTTTCAACTGCTGGCCCATTGCAGCGATAATTGACAAGAAGATCTTTATGATGCATGGAGGCTTGAGTCCAGATCCGCAGTCCGTGGAACAAATACGGAGAGTAATGTCAAGGCCTACTGACGTTCTGGATACCGGTAAGTTGATCGAACCTTTTCATTTCGAAAAAGTTTAACCATTCTATCTGGCTCTTTAGGGCTTCTCTGCGACCTTTTGTGGTCAGACCCCGACAAAGGACATCACCGGTTGGTCAGAGAACGATAGAGGAGTGTCATTTACGTTTGGGCCGGATGTGGTGTCGCAGTGCATCTCTTGACACATCAGTATCATTTAGCAAAGGGTTGTTTTGTTCATTTTGTCGGGCGCCGGCCCGCTGCCTCACCATCATTCCTTAGTCCCGCACTGGTTCCACCTGCCTTCCACTGCGCTAGCTGCCCCTTTTTCTCATGTCCATCAAGGTTGTGTTGCCTTTCTACTTTACGTCTTTTACTCCCACTTTGTTGGGTTCCCAGGCTGTGTATTATTTTTTGCTGTATTCCTTTACTACCTTTTTTCCCTACCTTTTCTGTCTCTTTTCTTATTGATTGAATGAAAGCATTGGATGTTGTTGATTTGTTTCGTGTGTAATTTCCTGTGTTCTGGGATTTGTCCATTTGGCTTGTAGTGGCAATGGGAGTGCATTGGTCAACTGTATTTGTCGGCGGTGTAGAGGGTGGTATGGTAGGATGAGGGTGGACTAGGACTGATCTAAACGATTTGCGCGTGTGTGGAAAGAAGGAATGAAATAATTTCTATCATTGAGGCATGATAGCGTACTTGATATTACATGATGTATCTACACTGTTGTAAATTTTGAACACAAAATGTCTGTCGTTGCATGTACCTGAAGGTATCTTGAATCCATGGATACATCAGATATCCGTGGATACGGATATCTGGATTTGTTAGGTACCTGCTGGTCGGATAAGCTGGATACCGGTATCTGCAGGCCCAGATAAATCCGGATGTGGATTTGAATTTTTGAATGGATAAAACCGGCCGGTTCAGATAACAGATATCTGCGGATGCATCCATGTCCATCCTTAAGCTGGACACTGGTAGGGAATTGGATAGTCTTCGAGCATCCATGACACCAGTTGCTGCACAACCAGTGGCTGGACCTTCATCAGAGCCTATACAGGCTCCCCAACCTTTTTGGGTTAAAACCCCAGAAGGAAGTTTCGTTGTCCCGGCAGATTTCTGAGATACAGTGATCCAAATGTATGGCGCTGAATCAATTGGTGAAATCACCAAAGAAATCAAAATGGAAATCTTGGATTACGAATCCTATGTCGCCACCGCCTCAGATCCATATAATGATGACCCTGAAAATAACCAATTCTATGATGACCTTAGTGGTGAAACATTGGAATGGTGGTATGTTTCAAATTCTTCTAATACCATTGCACGTTCTAATCAAGTCCCTAGATCTCAAAACTCAAGTGCAACTGTAGATAGTATAGCACCTTGTATGGACTTGTATAATAATAATTTATCCGCTGCTTTGATAGCATGTGATGAGACTTCCTTTATTCAAGGATGTGATTTGAGAGTTGAAACAGTGCATTGTTTAAAGTGTGAAGAACCTTTAAGAAACAGACCTTGCGATAATAATGTATACTGGGTCTTTGACACAGGAGCATCTCGTCATTTTACACATGATATAAATGACTTCGCAACATACCAACAGTTTGAAATACCACAGAACATCAGAACTGCTGATAAAAATTCGATGGCTAAAATTTTAGGTGTCGGAACTGTTATAATAGAACATATAGATGACAAAGGCATCGAACATAAAATTAAACTCCACCCTGTATATTATCAACCAGATGGCACAGATCGATTATTATCCCCTGGCCTATTATTACGAACTGGCTATTACTTTAATGGCTGGTTAGGTCATAATGAAACTGATGACAGTCTCCTGATGTTGTTCTTTCTAATGCATTAGGGTGACACTTTGTATTGGTTGAAGTTGCGTATTGTATGAACTGACAGTGCAATGTCAATTAGTTTGAATAACAATTACACGTTATGGCATAATAGATTCAGACATCCTGGCATGAATGTGATGAGAAATTTGACTAAAGGTGTTAAAGGTGTAGACATGTTTACAATCACGGTTCCAACCGATGTATGTAGAGGCTGTGCATTAGGCAAAATGACAGCAAAGTCATACCCATCAAGCGAGAAACGCGCTTCCAGACCCTTGGAACTGGTACATTACAATCTAAAGGAATTTCCTATAGAATCTTACCACAAATACAAATGGGTTATTATATTCTTAGATGACTACAGTTCTTTCCCAGCCCCTTATTTTCTAAAACAAAAATCACAGGCACTTGCTACATTCAAAGAACATATTGCTTGGGCCGAAAAACAAACCGGTTTTGAATTAAAAACCATGCATTATGATTTAGGGGGAGAACTCGTCTCAAAAGAATTTAGAGTGTTTCTCAACACAAAGGGTATAACATTACAAACATCTGCACCTTACATACACCAACAAAATGGTTGTGCTGAAAGAATTATCCACACTTTAACAGAAAAAGAAGAAACCATGTGCCATATGGCAAATGGTGCTCCTTCTTGTTGGGAGTTTTCTTTCGCAACAGCAGCACATATCACGGCACGCACACCTACTCGTCACTTAGCATACAAAACTCCCATTGAATTATTCATTAAAAATACTCAACCAGACATTTCTTACTTTAGAACTTGGGGTAGTGCCGCTTATGTGCACATTCCAAAGGAATGTCGTAAAAATGAAATGAGTCAAAAATCGGAGTTAATGTTATTCATCAGATATGCTGAAGGAACAAAAGGTTGGCGATTTATGAATAAAAACAATAAATTGTTCACATCACCCAATGCCATATTTGTGGAATCCTGGTTTCCACATGTTAAATCTGATGAGATAGAAAACCATACTATCCAAACATCTGCAATCCCAAATTGTCCTAAAAGGATCGATGAATTTCTGTTAGAACTGGATTTACCAATTGATATTTTTGGACCCTGGTCTTGTACGAGATCTAAATCATATCCACACCCAATAGAGAAGATGAATTAGATCATATCTCTCCTCCACCTTCTCCACCTCCAGCACTGGCTGTACCGGCACCACCTCAAACACCTCCTGGCCCTAGACGGAGTTCTAGAAATAAAGCATGTAATAAATGTCTGGAAGGAATGATACCTTCAAAAGACATTCCAAGAGGTGGTTGGTGCCTTAACAGACCCAGAGGTGAGGGCTCTAGCCGATCATGAGGCATGACTGGTCGCACACGTTCTCAGCCATGAGGACAATTCTGCAGACATCATTGACAAGGAGCCATTGATAAACAAAATAGAGAAGAGGATGCATGGGAAGATATAGAAGAAGACACAGCCGATTTGGCTGAACCCATAGCAACCGCTTAATTATCATCATTCGATGATGACATTCTTGAGTCACAAGACTTAATAAATCTATGCACTCAAGAAGGGGGAGAAGATCTCAATCGAATTCTAATTTATTGCGCTTGCGCATATCTAGATCAGTTCCCGTATGATCATGATCCTAATAGAGATAATGATCTACATAGAGATGACTGGAACAATCTCAGATTTGTTAAAACTTGGACGTCGTTTAAAAATATTCAAAACACTCCAAAAGATTTGTACAATTTATGGTACAAAGCAGGCCTCTATGAAATAAATCAACTAGAACAAAACAATGTATTCATAGTTGTCGACTTACCTAAAGGTCGTAAAGCCCTCAAGGGCAGATGGGTTTTTAATATCAAAAATGATGGCAGCTTTCGAGCATGGTTTGTTGCCAAGGGATTTTCAC
Source organism: Stygiomarasmius scandens (assembly GCA_037954225.1). NCBI lineage: Eukaryota > Fungi > Basidiomycota > Agaricomycetes > Agaricales > Campanellaceae > Stygiomarasmius > Stygiomarasmius scandens. The sequence goes on along the minus strand of JBANRG010000012.1, from coordinate 500,619 downwards.
AGATAGAAGGTATTGACTTTGTCAATATATTCAGTCCAGTAGTATGGTTTGAAACTGTTCAACCTCTGCTAGCACTAGCTACCATTTTAGATTGGGATATATTAGCCCTTGACGTCAAAAGTGCTTTCCTAAATGGTCTGCTGCATGAAGAAATCTACATGGAACCACCCAGTGGTTTTGAAAGGGATGACGGCAAAGTATGGAAACTAAACAAAGCTATCTATGGTTTGAAACAAGCCAGTTGATCCTGGTGGCTTGAATGCTACAAGTTTATGCGTTCAATAGGATTTGACAACCTAAAAGCGGATAGTGGCGTTTATGTTTATTACGAAAACAATCACATTGTGATTGTTATAATTTATGTGGATGACGCCTTATGGATGGGCAACAATAGCGATCTTTTAAATAAGAAATGCAAGGAATTCAGGAAAAAATGGGAAACTACAGATCTTGGTGAAGTCAAAGAGTTCCTTGGCATTTGGATCAAAAGAAACCGAAAAAAGCGAACCATGACTTTGGATCAATCCAAATATTTGGACAAGATCTTGTTACATTTTGGAATGGTAAACTGCAAAAATGCAAAGACACCATTACCACAAGGATATATGCCTCAGATTAATGACGCTATCCTAGATCCTAAGATCCAAAAAGAATTCCAACAAGTAATCGGATCTATTCTTTACTTCATGTTAGGCACAAGACCCGATATCACTTTTGCGGTAATCAAATTATCACAGCATTCTGCAAACCCGAGTAAAGAGCATTTAAAAATGGCTTATTACATCTTACGTTACCTTCAAGGTACACGAACCTATACAATGAATTATGATGGATCATCAAATTCAGGGTTAATAGGATTTTGCAATAGTGATTGGGCTGCCGATCACGACAACAGAAGATCACAGACTGGTTACGTTTTTTGAGTTAGCAACTGGCTCTATTTGTTGGTCATCACATCAACAAAAATCAGTAGCACTCTCGTCAACAGAAGCTGAATATGTTGCAATAGCAGATGCTGGCAAACAAGCCATGTGGATCAGAACCCTGTTAGGAGAACTAGGTTTTGATATGAATGCAATTCCTATAAAGAAGTGAGCCATCACTTCGTTTTGATATGAATGCAATTCCTATTGTTAGCGACAAACACTCTAGCTTTCTATAAGCTCTTTTATCTCTCAATACACTCTAGTGAGTATAAGACATCTCTCTCTGCGCATATTGTATTGCTGTTACAATAGATGGCAGTCATTTTCGACACAGCCACATGCCGCAGGTCAAGTTTTAGCAAAAACGAGACCTTCGCTAAAGCTCCGGCCTAATAAATGCTTTGTTTTTATTTAGCTCCATTTTCTTTTTTTTAGTGGGGCCCTCAAAATTCTAGTTGCAGATGGGCTAATATAATGTTGCAATTGCTAGGCACGGCACGGCACAGCTGCAGCTCAAAACAGCTTACCGAGTCGATTCGATTATGCGGCTTAGCTTATCAAACAGCTGGTTTGGCTCAAGCAGGCAACTTCCTCGATTTTTCAATACTTAATTTCTGAGTTTTTCTATCTTAAATACAACTAATTATATAATGTGATTATGAAGAAAATCATAAAAATGGTGATAAAGTCAATTTAAGATGGGCTTACTTAAAAATTCGCTAACAAGGCCAACCACTTTCATAGCTTCAGAACTTTTGGAAAAATAAATCTTTGATTACTTATATAAACCATCGGTCATGACCTTTTATGAGGATAGGGATGTAATTGAAAGCACACTTATCTAGTGCGTGGTTGACAATTGAGAATACAATGTATGTACGGGAGGTACGACAACAATATGACTGGGGGGAATGGCCGCAAGCGGCAAGGCCGAACCTTCGTATTGTCAAAAAAAATAGTGCACAATCTTATAATAATGTGGATATCTCAAATTGACTGATAAAAAGGAATAGCAGCGATGTCAACTCTGCAATGAGAATCCTGATGTTCATTGTTGCTTCTGTACCGATTTATTTAGAACTAAGAATAACTTTCTGCAATATATGAGTAGTACTATTTCAATATCACAATCTGGAAACTCAAACATTTGAAAGATGGACCTTATCCTGCGCTTCAATAAATACAGAAGTATGCATTAAATATATACACACGCGAATGCCAAGTATATATTGTCAGTTTGCTTAGGGGAGACTAAATATGCATAAGCCTAAGGAATAGGGCCAAAAACTTGGTCCAGGCAAATTGGTACAGGAACAACTTGCAAGACTGTTGAGTTCCTAAGAAGATGTAGCTTATGGAAGAACATCAGAATTTCATCTTTTTACACATGGTCATTTACCAGCATGTCAGGTATCCATTGAGCTTTGTATTACATTTAGTATTTGAGACTCAAATGAGAAAGTATGCCAGGGTAATCACTCCACAGCCCTCCTGCAAAGTTGGCAATTAGGTCCAACAATCAATAATCTAACTCACTCATACCAAGGACTTTAGTTTTCGGAATATGGCCAGACTGCTTTGTAGAAATAAACATATTGCTCAATGGACCATTTGGATTTCCCCCAAATTGGATTCCCTTCAAAAGCCTGTTCAGATATTGAATCATAAAGAGGTAAGAAAATAAGAAATAAACCCTGGATTTACCATCAGCAGTTCCATAGTTCAACTGCCAGGACACAAGCTGTACAGAGACCAACTATTCATATTGTCGCCAGTGCTCAGAACAAAAACCACTTGAAAATCTGTAGCTATTCAATAAATTTCTGGTTCCAACTACCACAAAAAACATGGAAGCATACACCAGAACAGACCATTCATGTTCGGTAATACTCGTTGAATTGAAGTGATTCCATCGGCAGGTAGCTGTCAACGGATTGCAATAAGATTTGGTAGCACTTGAAAAGAGCTCGGCATGGAAGTGTATTTACAACTCCACGAGTTTAGCGTATTGAAATGGTACCACAGATAAATAGTGCAGGAGGGCAGAACGAAAGGGGTGTTTAATAAACCAATGAGTATGAGCTAGCAGGCGCTCGCTGTATGTCGTACGTGTGAAAAAGTCTCGGCCTTAAAGATATATTTAGTAAAAGCTATTAACATACGGGGTAAAAGTCTAGGACGAACACGCATGTAAGGGGCCAAACCTAAAGCCCAGTAAGAACCGCACATATTACCAGCGATTACCTTAGATTTTTTTACGATTATTATACATTTTAGACGATTTCCCCATATTTTAATCGATGATGCGGAATAGTCGATGGTTGGCGATTGTGCGATTTCTGTCGATTGGAATCCATTTCTGTAAGAGACAGCTCTCCATTACATTCTATTAAATTCTCTTATGAATGATTTATATCAATTAAGGACGATTTCATTATATTGTACACTACTGGCAATACAAAATTGGGCTACTAGTCTACCTCGCTTCGGCCACCAGACCGAGCCTCTCCTCTCTAATCCAACAAAACCCACAGCGCTAAGCTTACACGATACTACGGTTGTTTCCTGCTCATCAAAAGGTTCCACTAGAATCATGCAAATGAATCAATATGACTGAAGACCATGCACGAAACTCGACTGACCGCGATTTTATTGCGTTTGCGCTTGTGATGCTGCTCCGGCTGCAAGTTTTTGAAAATGAATGAATGAGTAAAACACGAGAAGCAGGCACGTACGACATCTTTAGCTTGATTCTTGTATTCCTGCAGCATCGACGCATTAACGAATGCATCAAATATCAAAGACAGACGACATACTTTGATTTTGGCTGAGGTAGAACCTCGTACCTCTCCGTAAAGTGAGTCGAACTATCCCATAGTTGCTGTTGAAAAGAAAGATTAGTATCGGCAAACCCGACGAATGCAGGAGCTATACTTACGGTCCTGTCTGAAGAGAGATACATATGTCAGCAAAGAGTGAAATATGCATACGGCCTGACAACTGTAAGATAGGGAACGCGACGCACCAGAAGTCCAGCGCTTCAAACTAGCAACCACATCCCAGACATTGAAGACTAACAGTTGGGGTGTTGACAAGTCGGCGTGTTGACAACAGGAGTGTAGGAGCAATGTCTTGATGCAGAGGAGGGAATGAACCGCACATAAGGGGAAGGATATTAGTGGGAGGCGATGGACTTGGATGATGGTAGAAGACAAAAAGCAAGATCGTACGATCATTTGATGAGTAAAACTTTTCAAAGTCCGCCAGCTTCAGGAGCGAATGGCGTAGGCTCTGGCGACTATTCTACTTTGCAAGGCCGCATTTTGGTGTTTGACGATGTCATTTAATGCGAAATCTTGTTGGGTTCCGGATCTATGCAAGTAAAAATACAACAGAAATAGAAAAGAATCGGTAGAAATTGACGTAAATCTATCACAATCGAAAAAAATCGAACTAAATAGATGCGGTTCTTACTGGGCCTAAAGGTTCGGCAATAAAAGCGGCAATATGGTACCCTGGGTCCTACCCAGTGTGGCAGCCTTCGATACAGACATGATTCAGATCGAGGCTTTATCACGCCGCTGAGAATCTCAGGGGTAGATATTTGGGCGTCCCGAATCCGGTGGTCGTGTCTGATCTATGGCGCTAATGAATGCCGGTATATATTTGTTTGGTCCTCCACCACCTCAAGCTCCCTTTTCTTTTCCTCCCCTTTCAGTGTGACCCACCGGCTTTCTTGTGTACAATGTCAGACAATAACACTACTGTCCCGCCCTCAGGCGGTGTGAATATCTCAACACAGTATGACGGACTTTATTATGGTTTGTTCCTCCACTACTCCAAAGCTAGGGTTAATTTAGGGGATATTTCAGGTTTTCTGGTGTCATCTATGTCTGTTGGGAACATTAACTTATGTGCTTCTGGATACTTATATCAGACTTCTCAGTCTTTTTGGAGTTACTATTGTTCAGGCTTGGGTTTACACTCACTCAAACCACGATAAGTGGCCACTCCGAACACTTGTGCGTTTCCCTTCCATGATGTTAATTTTTTAATCCCAACGTCAATCTTAGGTTGCGTTCTTAGTGTGAGTATGTTGCCTCAGGAGCAGGCTGTATATGCAAAACCTTTCAATCTTTTCAGGGTGATGGATCTAGTTACTACTGTTCTCAGTAATGAGTTCATTCACAGGGCGCTAGTAAGCATTGGTTCAGTAATGTTACTGCTGAAGTGAATCTTTTCTTCGTATCAGGTTGTTAACTTCGGAGATGTAACCAACTTGTCCAATTTCCCTGAGTAAATTCCTTCAAACTCTTCCTCTAGGCTTAGCTGACCCACGTCTCTTGATAGTGTGATAATTGTAGAATTTGTTCTTACAAATTTCATCATTTTCTTGTGCATATCATTCTTCTCCTGGTGATAGTAACAGACTGATACAGTTAAACGTTTTGGACAGCGTTGAAATGTTCTTTGCTTCTCGTGTATATCTCCGTAAGTGATTCTGCTTGGGAACCCATTCGTACCTTTGTTTTATCAATTTTGTCAGTTCGTCGTGTCCATGGGATTATTCCTGCCTTTATTGTAAGTTTAGATTTAATGTAGACAATTCTGCTCTTTACTGGGAACTTATGTTTCAACAAATGTTATGTAGGTCATTTGTGCAATTGGATCTCTTAGTAGGTTGTCTTCCTTCTCTTTGACAGTTATTCAGGTATAATCTTTATTTTTCAGTTCCTGTTTGTGGTAAGCTTGTCCAATTTTAATGACAAAATAATATGTTTAACGACATCCATGAGTAGTAGGCATTGCAGACTCTCAGCAGCAAAATTTATTGGTCTTACCCAAAACAAAGGTCTGTTCCTGATTGAGCCTTTGTAAATATAAGTGTGTTCACACTGCTTTCTCAGATTGAAATCGCAATATCAGGCATTCTTGAGGCATTGGTGGATATTACAGTAACAGTGTCATTGTCATGGACATTTAGAGATGCCAAATTAGGAAGTCACTTTCAAAGGTGAGCTTGAGTACCATCATTCCTTTTATAATTCTAAGGGTTCCATTCTTAGGACTAATACATTGCTTGAGAAACTCTTCCAGTATACTGTGGCTCGTGGATTTTTGGTGACAGCTATGCAGATATGTTACACGGTCACATATTTAATTAATCCTTTAAAATTTGTTTGGTGAATAATTTATATTTGCTGGAAATTGCTTATATTGATTTCATGCTTTTCAGGGCCCCTTTTCATCTTTGTTTAAGCAAGTTGTATGTGATAACTATGGGTAACTTTTTATCTCGAGCTTGCTGAAATCTAAATAACTGAATACCATTTTTATTCCATTTAGTATCCATGTAAATTGGCTTTTTTCTCCGCTGAAACAAGAGATGGCTAAACATTTATCTCTAGGTTAAATAACCGCTCCAACCTCCAAAAAGAACATGGTGGGATCATAGCTTCAGACTCAGGGAGTGTTTTCGGGAGTGGACTAGAGGAGAACCATATAACATCTATCGCTGGACCCAGAAATTACCTAGCAGCAACCAACAATTACCCGTTAAAACACTACCCATCCTCTAACCATGTATGTTGGTCATCATGGTCATTTATTCATGCCTGACTAATATCTGATTCGATAGAGAAACAAAATTGGCGCACACCAGGGAAGAGGTAAAAAATAACAAAAATAGCAGTTGTCTGTTATCTAAATGATTTGCTTTCTGGCAGTCCCAACTGTAGTTTATGTGTCTCGTGAACAAGAAACAGAATCAATTTGATCAGACAGCTGCTTTAGTAGACAGGTTCTTCTGAATATAGTACATAGTTCATATTGCAGTAGTGTCATATTCTAGTTACGAGGCCGAATTTATGAGGACTCGTTCTTACTAAACTGGACTCGCACATGTGGCTGTGTCTTTTCCTCATGTTATCTCCATATGCACGTTCATTTGCGGCTTTTGCCGACACTACATGTGACTTCAACAGCTTTCAGTCTGACCGCCATCGTACATCCCAACCGAGCACACTCAAAGGCCTCATACAACACACAACTTATGTATCTCAAGATCCCTTTTCTAGTTGCCGTTGTTATAGAGCAAGGCCTGGCTTATGGGACTGCCGGTGTGTATTCAACCTGTTCTCTTTGGGTAATGCTAACAGTGTCTACGGTAGCAGGTCCTCCAGGAACCTGCTTTCAAGAAAATTGGTTCGTGCATAGCACCTATTAGCATGTGGCACAGCTGAGACTTTTTGTCATAATAGCTCGCAGTGTCTCACCAAATGCTTTCCCACTCCTGTGCATGCCACTTCTTTGGTGCGTTCACTTTGATCTGGTTCCATGGAACCTTCGCTAACTACCTTCGTAGCATCCATTCACTGAAACTAGGTTAGTCATTGTTTCATCACTGCTCAAACATACTAATGCATTTAAATATAGCCCTTTACCGACATCTGTCTTCGTATCTGGAAACTTGCCTATATCCTCTGGAAATTTGAACCCTGATGGAAATTTAATTGATTATGCTCCTTGCAACCCTGCATTGAGTGATTTGATTATGATTGACTTGATTACGATTGACTTGATTATGATTGACTTGATTACAATTGACTTAACCCCTCGATTATCTTCCACTTCACTGTGGTTTACGCCGCCTGCTATCGTGTCAGAATTAACTTTGCACAACAATATATCACATGAGAAATGCCGCATTAATAATGATATTCACTTCTCATCACACCATAATTGGTACACTTTCCGTTTCTTGAGACCCCCTTTGATGGTTTTTGTACTTCAATTTCCCTCATATGTTGTATCTATGGCAAGAGATATTATTTTGTGTATTGCCGGTAAGGCTAAGGATTCTTTATCCTTATTGACGTTGGCAAGATCCTCAACCTTTTCTCATAATTTGTCATGTCCGTTTAGTGTTCATGGGATATCCGGTCCAGATGTTGTTCTTCAAACGAAAGTTGTTAGTGTGCAGACATACCAGAACACAATGCTTACACATGATTTCCAGGCCTTGTTGCACAGTATATTGACACAACATTCCCATCAATCACAATGGTGGAGCAATAGTACATTGATAGTAACAAAGCATATTCCTTATTTTTCACTGTCCAGAATACTTCTGCAGCAAGTACAGGGAAAATATAAAGGGCTGTGCATGGTTACTGAAAAATTGTTGGTTAGGGTGCTTCTTTATGCATTATACACTTCTGATTTTATTGATATGTTTCAACCACCTGAAGTTATGATGCAAACCTTACACAAGGAACCCAAGAAAAGGCAATTGGGTGGTGGTAGTAAGAAACAGTTTGCATATTCTGAGCTGATAAATGATGCTATTGCTCCACCAAAATATGATCTGAAAACCAAGTTAACATTTCACAGCTTTTATGTTTCAAACACTGATATTAATTCCATGGAAATTCCACATGGCTTCCTAGGGGTCAAAATGGCAGTTTCACAATTGTTACCTATGTTGAACTTAGTTGAACTGAAAAGCTTTGCTGTGCTTCATGGATTAAAGTCTACACGCAACTGCAAGACTGTAGAGCTTTCAAACTTAATACTTGCTCATAGATGTACTGCACAATGTCCACTGAATGTTGTACCTGTCTTTGAATTCAAACATATTTTGTTGCCTGATAAAGTTGAATCCCATGAATCTCCACCATGCCCATTTAACGATGTGCTTGCAAAGAAGATCATTACTGACTGGAACAAAGACACAAAAATCGCAGAGATTGGATGTGCTGTTTGTGGTCAACTCAAACCATACACTGATATGTCTGCATTGAAATCCATGAAAAATTATTTACATGTTTTGGTGCAGCCAGCAGTCACTCGTAAAGAGCGTAAGTCAAAAACAGATGCAATTGTTGAAGTCTCAGGTCCTGTATTGGATGAAACTTGTGATCAGATTTGTTCTACTTGTCGCAAGCATTTACGTGAGGGTAAAAGACCTCGGATTTCCCTTGCTAATGGCTTCTGGCTTGGGTCAGTACCTAATGAACTGAAAGAATTGAATTTTATGGAGAGATTATTAGTTCAAAAAGTGCATACCAATTGTTGTTTTGTTAAAGTCTCTTCTGGAATGAGAAAAATGATATCACATGTAATTGCCTTTGAGACACCAGTGGCCAAAGTTTATGATATCCTTCCACCACCACCTCAAGAATTGGATGAAGTATTGGCAATTTTATTTACTGGCCCCTGCAAACCGACAGAAGATGACTTTCGAAAGACTAAAATGATGTTAGTTAGCCATAAACGTGTCTATGAAGCTCTGACATGGCTGAAATTGAATCACCCAGCATATGAAGACTTACAGATATCAATGGAAAATTTACAAAAATATTCAGAAAATTTACCCCCAGTTTCAGTTGAATTCAAGACAACCTCGGGTGAAAGCAACATTGCCCCTGAAAGTGCAACAAAGTATGCCAGTGAACTAGGAATTGGTGTAGAGTCTGATGAACTGCCTTTTGTACTGCATGGAGTGACTGGTGAATCTTTAAAAAATATGAAAGTAGAAGTCCAGCGTGCAAAGGCTTTAGCACACTTACAGCAAGGGGGCAAGTTTTTGGCAGTTGGACATAGTGAGAAAAGTACTTCAATCTATGACAATCCAAACCTATATCCTCAAATATTTCCCTGGCTTTTTCCATATGGTTTAGGAGGTATTGGAATGACTGATATCAATCACTTTTCTGAAAAAGCACACAAAAAGTTTCTTTTAAACTACCATGATAAACGATTTCAGACAGATATAAGCTTTCCATTTGTTGCATTCAGTCATGAGCAAGTAAAATCAGCTACAAGTAAAAGCTTTGCAATGATAGAATCCAAACAATTTGATGATGTTGCAAATCACATCCTTAGTGTTGACCAATCTGTGCTTGCAAATATTATTCAAAGGCTTAGCAAAGGTGACTCAGTTAAACCTGAAACACAAGAAGAAAAAAAGTGCTATCAAATTATACATGACTTAGATCATGTTGGTTCAGGAGTAAGAGGATCAATGACAAATAAAAAATATTTAAGAAATGAGTTGTGGTCTCTCATATCTTATCTTGGTGCTCCATCTTGGTACATTACATTTGCACCATCAGACTTGACACATCCAGTCTGTTTTAATATGGCTAAAGATAATGAGTCCATAAAACTAGATTTAGGGATTACCAGTGATGACAGGTTTAGAGAAATCATCCGAAATCCAGTTGCTGGTTCTAAGTTTTTTGATTTCATGGTGGAAATGTTCATAAAACATATTCTTGGTGTTGACAGTGATCATGATGGAATTTTTGGTTCCACCTCAGGCTACTATGGAACTGTAGAGCAACAAGGACGTTTAACTTTGCATTTACATATGCTCCTCTGGATAAAAGATCACCCCAAGAAATGCGTGATTCAATTCTTGACCAAATGGAGAATTTCAACATAAAATTGTGGAATACTTACAAAGTGTCCACACTGGTGATTTTACAACTGGTCCCAAAGCTGAAGTTGAGCTGATGTTGGGTGAGAGAGAGAAATCTGAGACATACAAAAATCCTCTATACTCTTCCAAGTTCCCCACCTAATATGGATTGCTCATGTGGTAATTTTGACTGTATCAAATGCAGAGAAATAAGAGAATGGAAGAAAAATTCACTGAAGAAGTTGATGATATTATTTTTCGCACTCATGTGCATACATGCAAGTCAGCAATTGATAAATCTGGAAATCGCATAAAAAATAAAGACTATATAGGATGTCTTGATAATAAATGGGGTACATGTAAGGCCAGATTTCCTCGTGAAATTTTGAAACAACTCAGGTTGACTTGATACTGGGGCCCTGCACTTGAAAAAGTTAGAGCCATGGATTAACACATACAACCCTGTGATGACTTACCTTTTGCGCTGTAACAGTGATGTAACCTCTTTGCTTTCTGGAACTGCAATAAAGGCAGTTGTAGCATATGTGTCTGATTATATTACAAAATGGAGCCTCAATACACATGTAATTTTTGATGTAATTAGAACTATATTGACAAGAAACACAGAGCTCATTGGAGGATCTGCAAGTCATCAAGAGAAAGTTCGTCGTCTGGTCACTCAAATGGTCAATCTCTTATCAGTTTGCATGGAGCTTGGTGCACCAATGATTTGTATGTATCTCTTAGACAATCCTGATCACTATACTTCTCATCACTTCAGGCCTGTTCATTGGAGTAGCTATGTTACTGAAGCACAGAAAGGTTGGAACACAGAGCAAATCCATGACAATAAAGTCACATTGATCAAAAAAAATGGAAGAATATTTGGACTGTCCCGGATATATGATTATATTTATCGTCCATCAGAACTTGAAAATATGTCATTATATGACTGGGTTAGACATTGTGAGAGAGTGAAGATTTCTGTGAATGACAGCAACAGTAAATATAAGGAGGGTCTTGACTCATTTATAGACAGTGAAACTAATCAAGATTGCAACTCTGAATTAGACTATGAAAGTGATGCAGAAATTAATGAAGGTCAAGATGAGATGGAATCAGAAAATGAGCAAGGTACTCATCTGCCAGCTCCTATGGCTAAGAAAAAATTTCCCAAGAATGTTTATCCTTTCATCCATGGTCATCCACTAGCAGATTCACATGCAATTGAGCTCTCAGCTGAGAATGATAAATTGGTTCCTAATTTCATTGGACCAGGGCTGCCTAGAAAAGACATAGGTGATCGGGAGTATTATTGTTTAACTATATGCTGTCCAAACTGCACAAAAAATAAGAGCCCCCGTTTTCATTAAAGTTGCCCCCGTTTTCATCAACAAAAATCTTTGCCCCGTTTTCACTTCGACTGACCTCCCCGTTTTCATTTAACAGCACACATCGGCATGTTCCGGCATACCCCGAAAAAGGTATTACTGCCTCATTTGGACAATATTACACAAATCGGATAAGTAATGACTAACGGGACACCGTAACAGTCCGCAATGATCCTGTGCACATCCACTGAGCTGTTTGGCTTCCCTCTGGATGCATTGAAGAGCTTTTGATTAGAAAAGTGCTTTACCTATATATATATAAATTGCATTGAAATTCAAGTGTGTATAATTTATCATGAGAATATGCTGTTCCATCTGTCGCAAAATTAAACCCGGAAATTGTCATTTTCCCCCGGAAATATATTAAAGTTTGCCCAGTATTTACTGTAATGAGTGCCCCGGATAGTAAAATCCTTGCCCTAGATTTACTGTATTGCATTAGTGTTACACGTGGCGTAATGTGACATAAACGCCAAGATTCAAGACTATGTGTGGGCCGTTGCTTCGTGCAGCATATACGAAGCTGTCATTTTTGCAACAAGGAACCCGATATGCGGTAAATGGGTTACAGTCAGGCCAGCCAATGAAATAAGAGTGGGCCATTACTGGACATGGCAAGTACGAAGCCATTCTGAATTTCTATTAAATGATCAGTTGAAACTAATAAGATGATCAGGGAGACTATGGATTTATAGTAATGTATTGTACAATACCTTCCTGGGCTGAAAGGGGACAAAAATAGCATGTTCTCCTTTTGAATAATGTAAAGGATATCCTGTCATTTATTTTATGAATGAAATCTTTCATATGCATATAAAATTTATCTTCAGCCCTGTGAAATAGCATGATATAATATCATGCCAGAGATTCTCTAGGAAGGCAGGTGCCATTTTGATCCATTCTCATATGCTGTCCAAAACGTCGCAAAATTAAATGCCCCGGATTTATAGCAGCTCCCCCGGATATTCAGAGATTTGATTGCCCCGGAATGATTCCAAACTTTGAGTGCCCCGGATATATTGTTCAAAATATAGTATTCAGGCCAGCAAGCACTTTCAAATGGCTACTAAAACTTGTCCTGACCTCCTCACTGATAGATAGAGGTCATAAACAATCAGTAAATCAGTGTGTAGTCTATCACAGACTACTGGCACCAGAGTTTTCCCACACATACAGTAGTACTCAAAAAGAAAACAACATAACCCAAAGTAGCTTAACAATAAGATTTTTAACACATTTAATGGAGATTGGGTAAGGCATCTGAGAACTCATAAATTCAGCCTCATCATAGGTTGTCACAATTTTGTATCAACAGTGGAGCAGTGACATATGCCTCCTACACCGTGACAATGATTTTTTATTTCTTTAATTATTTATTCAATTGCATAGATTTTGGAAGATACAGTTGAAGTTGGCTGAAATAGAGCCACTGAAAGACTCACAGAAATTCCCTTATTACCAATAAAAATAATCATTCAGTAGAGTGCATCAATGGCATTTTAGTTATTCACAAAAAATAAATTATGTCACTTTTGCAATGATTATAGCGTGCACAGGGTGTCAAACATCACTACTTACAACATGACTAATGCAGACCTGTGCTATGTTCATGTTACATGCTGAGTGCATCATTTAGCTCTCTAAGTTATGTATATTTAGAGCAAATCTACTTCAACGAGTACAATGGTCAATAGATACTACATATGAAGTAGAACAAATTAAGGATGGTCATTATATCATCAGTAGGATAGGTAAAATGAATGGTACCTATGTATGGGAAGGAAGAATTAAAATTTCATATAAGTCATCAGATATGCGCAGGAGCAAAAGAAATAGAACATATTTAGAACTCAAAGCTCTTTGGGGCCGAAGTGAACGGATTGGACTTGGAATTAGTAAACTCCCTAGCCATCCTACTGTGTGCGAGAGGTGCAAATCGGTAAGGAGATGATTGGTTTCCAGATATCAAAGTGTCCTCATAATCAGAGCTGTCAGAGGAGATAGTAATAGGTTCAAGGGGAGGATGCATGGTAGAAGGCCCTGCACCACATCAGGTTTCTGGCTATTTGCTGGCAGCGCTTGTTTTCGCTTGTACAAGCAAAAACAAGTGCGAACAAGCGCACCGGCCGACCAGGTACCTGCCAGGCTCGATTTCCCACAAGTTCAAAACTTCGCAAGTGATTGGTTGGCGACAAGCTCATGATATGGGGTTCTTGTTCTTCCTCGAGCTTCAAAACCATGTATCTGACATATTTTGAGGGTCAATTTTGTGTGATCACTACTGTAGACATGCAAGAAGAGGCCCATTTTTGCGTAAACCAGCGGGATAAGTCCGCCATCAAATCACCCCCCATTTGCTGATGCAGCTGGCTCAATCAATTCCAACTGTTGGACCAAGTGATGAATGTAACATTCCTCATCATGAACACCTCTGTGTGCCCAGTTTTGCCAAGCTGTGGTGGAATGATGTTGGACGCCACCTTCTCAACCCAGATGATCCCATCCCTTTGGATGAGGTTGTCAATGTTGTCCATGGAAGTGATTCTGGTGATATGCGTATTATGTGCAAGATCAAATACTTAAGTGCACTAAGAGGTTGGAGATGCTTTAAAAGTTGATCAGCTTATTGTTGCTGCTGCAACGACCTCAATCATAAAGTTCCTTCATTCTCTACACATGAATCCTGACAAATTTGCAATCTCACTATCTCCTATACCCTCTGATGTGTCTGGTACCTAATTCAGTCTTTTATTCTATCTGTTTGTAGTCAAACCTACACTTGTTTGAACCTAGTATTTACCTTGTTGTTATATACATCTATTGACTTATGTTCAATCTTACCTCTACCTTTAATATGATGTCTACATAAATGTGAACATCTTGATTATGATTTGATGGAAACTTAAATTGAGTAAGGACAAGTTTGGTCAGCCTAATATATGCAATTATTGTAGTTTGTTTCTGGAAATACATTTACAATGAAGCTGATATATATCTCCTCGGAAAAAAATAGTCACCTTCCTGATCTCCCAAGTAATAAAATTAGTATATGTGTACATTATCACAAGTGATATTTGAACAATTACTTAGTATGCTTGCGTAAGGTAAATACCCTTGTTTGAGTTGACATAGTCTATAGGCCTACTACAACACAAAGTACAGTAGGGTTTGCTTGGGGTTGTACTCTCCTGGACATTTCCCCAAGCTCTGGTATATTCTGACATACCCTAGACCAAATTTCAGGTCTATAGGCCTACTACAACACAAAGTACAGTGGGGTTTGCTTGGGGTGTATGTGGCTGTTGGAAATATCACCATTATCAAACATTTTCAAATCCCTCTTCTGGACATTTCCCCAAGTTCTGGTATATTCTAGCATATCCTAGTTCAAATTTTAGGTCTATAGGCCTACTACAACACAAAGTACAGTAGGGGTTGCTTGGGAGTTGGACATGGCTTTGGAAATATGACCATCATCAAAGGTCTTCAGAGCTCTCTTCTGAACATTTCACCAAGCTCTGGTATATTCTAGGATCTCCCAGTTCAAATATCGGGTCTATAGGCTCACTAAAACACAAAGTACAGTAAGGGTTGCTTGGTAGTAAGTGGCTTTGGAAATATGACCATTATCAAAGGTCCTCAAACCTTGCTTCTGGCCATTTCCCCAAGCTCTGATATATTCTAGTATATCCTAGTTCAAATTTCAGGTCTATAGGTCCATTACAACACAAAGAGGGGTTTGCTTGTTTGAACAGTTATGTTCCTCAAAGCTTTTCACTATAACTGATAAATATCAGTTCATGCACCATATTACAAATTTTCTCATAAAATATCTCTTATCATTAATTATTCAAACTGGTTACGGCTTCGTACTTGCCATATCCAGTAATGGCCCACTCTTATTTCATTGGCTGGCCTGACTGTAACCCATTTACCGCATATCGGGTTCCTTGTTGCAAAAATGACAGCTTCGTATATGCTGCACGAAGCAACGGCCCACACATAGTCTTGAATCTTGGCGTTTATGTCACATTACGCCACGTGTAACACTAATGCAATACAGTAAATCTAGGGCAAGGATTTTACTATCCGGGGCACTCATTACAGTAAATACTGGGCAAACTTTAATATATTTCCGGGGGAAAATGACAATTTCCGGGTTTAATTTTGCGACAGATGGAACAGCATAAGTTTTTTAGATGCAACCTGGTTATAAATAAAGCACCGGGGGGGCCACCACTTGCAGCTGAATACTTGATTATTAAAAGTCGTGGGAACACGGCAAGCCTCAGCTGCAGTCAGCTGGCTATTACCACCCGTGGGAATTGGCTTTAGTCCAATTGAAACGGGGCCATTTTGTGAAAACGGGAAGTTAATATGTTTGAAAACGGGGGATAATTTTGAATGAAAACGGGGAGCATATCATTGAAAACGGGTTGATTTTTTGTGCAGATGGAACAGCATACCATCTGCACAAAAAATCAACCCGTTTTCAATGATATGCTCCCCGTTTTCATTCAAAATTATCCCCCGTTTTCAAACATATTAACTTCCCGTTTTCAAACATGACCTCCCCGTTTTCACTGAATGGCCCCGTTTTAATTGGACTAAAGCCAATTCCCACGGGTGGTAATAGCCAGCTGACTGCAGCCGAGGCTTGCCGTGTTCCCACGACTTTTAATAATCAAGTATTCAGCTGCAAGTGGTGGCCCCCCGGTGCTTTATTTATAACCAGGTTGCATCTAAAAAACTGGTTATAACTCAAGGTCACCAGTAATACCAATGAAGGGGAAGTGGTCCATCGCTTCACGTGGTAGATACGAGGCCGGAAATTGTTATAATGACATGGGAAGTTATTGGGTATTGCATAATTGTCTGCACTCGCAAACTTTGTTCGCTCTATTTGTTTTTATTTGCTTTTCAATTCGAAACTAGTTCGAGACCTTGGGGTCATGGCGGCAGGGGAACGGCTCACTAAACTGAATGGAAAAATAAATAAAAATAAGCAAAGTAGAGAATTCCGCGAGTGCAGATGATAATGCAAGAGGCAATACTGAGAGTACCGAGATAAGATTATGATATACTAAATGGGTTTGCACATGGAGTTCAGCAGTGAGATCAGGTTTACTAAGGACGAGTCCTTAGTAAATGAAATAGGAGTGGGCCATCGCTGCGCGTGGCAAGTATGAGGCCATAACCTGGAATAATGCCGAGTTGATGCTGGGAATGCCGATGGCAAAGTTTCCGTGGTTACATTACAATGATAAGATTTGATATATATACTATATGGAGTTTGCATGAAGCAAACGACACAGCCACATCCGCGAGTCAACTTTAGTAAGGACGAGTCCTCATTTCATTTGGCCTCGTAACTCCAGCCTCGTAATAAGAATTACAACTGGATTATAATCAGATTGATATGGTTATAATTTATGTAGTGTTAGGGTTATAGGTTATATCCAACTGTGATTGGCTATAATCCAGCTATAATTGGATAGAGTGAATATGTGAGTCAGTTCCTAGTATGTGAAGAAACAAGCTGTAGGTATAAATGTCAATATTTTTCTGCATCTGCAGATGTCCAATGAATAGAATGCTTGCACTATTGATAATACCCAATATTAAATCAGAAAATTCATCCCAGTAAATAGACAGAATCAGGACAGCACTGCATAATATTTATTGCAATGAAATGCTGGGCAGACAACCAAAGAACAATCCTCTGTGGATTCATGAATGGACTTGTACCATTTATTTTCAGTTTGGAAGGCTGTGATATTTTTTATTAGTTTCAAATAAACATGGACATTCCTAGCACCCAAATCATTTTACAGGTTTAACATATTTCCTCATATAGGGAAAGTAATTATCATTTTAAGCTGTTGAGATCATGTTCATACAAACTGCCAAGTAAGCAGTAAAAGTACATCTCAACTCCCAAATAACCTGAAATTATACCAAAAACCTTTCAAACTTCAAAGTATTATAAAGGTGGAAATCAAAAACAGTGTGGGAAGATGAGTTAGCAACTTCAACATTGCTAAATCACATGCATGAGCTTGGTAAAAATTGTTGCATTTTTCTACAAGAGAGATGTGTTTTCATTCTGGTCTCAATTGTGAGGGAAAAAGGAAGTGCAAGAAAACATTCCTTAGTATAGAAATTAGGATGATCAGGGAGACTATGGATGTATTGTACAATACCTTCCTGGGCTGAAAGGGGACAAAAATAGCATGTTCTCCTTTTGAACAATGTAAAGGATATCCTGTCATTTATTTTATGAATGAAATCTTTCATATGCATATAAAATTTATCTTCAGCCCTGTGAAATAGCATGATATAATATCATGTCAGAGATTCTCTAGGAAGGCAGGTGCCATTTTAATCCATTCTCATGATAAATTATACACACTTGAATTTCAATGCAATATATATATATATATAGGTAAAGCACTTTTCTAATCAAAAGCTCTTCAATGCATCCAGAGGGAAGCCAAACAGCTCAGTGGATGTGCACAGGATCATTGCGGACTGTTACGGTGTCCCGTTAGTTAGTCATTACTTATCCGATTTGGTAATATTGTCCAAATGAGGCAGTAATACCTTTTTTGGGGTATGTCGGAACATGCCGATGTGTGCCGTTAAATGAAAACGGGGAGGTCAGTCGAAGTGAAAACGGGGCAAAGATTTTTGTTGATGAAAACGGGTCACGGTCAATGAAAACGGGGGCAACTTTAATGAAAACGGGGGTTCTTATTTTTTGTGCAGTTTGGACAGCATAGGACCAGGGATATAAATTTGACCAAAAGTCCAAACAGATCATGAATAACTTCAATCTTAAATATGAATGTCTTGATGCCCGAGATGATTTTAAAGCACAAAGACATGCAATGTCAGACACAGCTTTAGCACATGCTATGTTAGATAATGAGAATGAAATAGAATATGGTGATCTTGATATTATGGCTGATCCCACTTAAGAGATTATTGGGGCTCATGAACAGAAGAGGCGCAATGATATGAAAGAAATGAATGACATTTTGCAACGTGCAAGATGGCATGAAGTAGCATCAGATTTGACTAATATGGTACCTCAAAACACATCTGTACCATACCAGTATAGTGCCCATGCTTGGCAGATGGCAATCAGTAAAAAGAAGCAAGAGGCTATAAATGCAAGAAAAAGAAACCACAATAGTCCTGAGCATAAAAAATTTCACAATAAATACCCAAATCAAGTTGACATTCTAGATAAATATGCCTTTGAAAAAAAATCTCGAACCGGGACCACACAAAATCTGATTGATACACAAGTGAAAAAATTTACACTTAATGAAGAGCAGCAGAGAGCTTTTCGGATTGGAGCAAATCATGCTGTTAGCCCCTTTAATGAGCAGCTTAATATGTACCTTGGAGGAATGGGAGGAACTGGTAAGTCCATGGTTTTAAGAGCTTTACAAGATGTTTTGAAATCCGAGGAGAAAGCTACTGAATGATTGTTGTTGCACCTACTGGAGCTGCTGCAGCATTGCTAGGAGGCTCAACCTATCATTCAGTTTTTGGAATAAACTCAAAATCTGAAGCAGACCCTGTATCTATTTCAGCTGAGCAAGTCTGTTCTCGTCTTGATGGTGTTAACTATGTATTTCTGGATGAAGTATCCATGCTCTCTTGTATTGATATGTATAAAATTAGTGAGATATTAGCAAAAGCTTTAAATAGACCAGAAAAGGCTTTTGGTGGTATGAATATGATTTTTGCAGGTGATTTTGCACAATTACCTCCAGCCATTGGGGGAGAAGGTGTAGCTCTTTATAATCATTCAGCCAGTTTTGATGCAACTTCAAAATCTGGTCAACAAAGTGGAATTGGCAAGCATTTGTGGCACCAAGTCACAACTGTTGTCATTCTAAGAGAAAATATGAGGCAAAGAACACAATCAGAAAATGATGCTAAATTCAGAACTGCTCTAGAAAATATGCAGTATAAAGCCTGTACAGCTGATGGTATTTCATTTTTAAGGAGCCTTATATCTAATCCAACCAAACCAGGTTGGTCAATTATCTCTGAGAATTTTCGTGATACCTCAATCATTCTTACTTATAATAAACATAAAGATGTTGTCAATAGAATAGGCTGTCAAAGATTTGCAGCTGAGACTAAGCAAAATCTTGCATCTTTCTATTCTGATGATGAAGAGATAGTATATGAGGATCTGGAGAACACAAAAGTCTCTGGCAGAAAAAAGCGCAAGTCAAGTAAAAGAATGCTTACTCTCTCACTTCAAAAAGAGCTATGGGATCAGCCCCATTCATATAATGATCAACAAATACCAGGTAAGCTTGATATATGTAAAGGAATGCCTGTAATGATCAGGCATAATGGTGCAACTGAGCTGTGTATCACCAAAGGGCAGGAAGGACATGTATATGATTGGAAAGCATCAAAAGGAAAGCATGGACCATCACAAGAAATTACACTATGTTCTAACCAAGTTCCCAACATTCAAATGTCTAGAACAATTTATTTTAGTTCCAAGGACTTTGGAAACCAGGTAACATTATTTTAAGATATCAGAATACCCTTAGAGCAGTGTTGGAACCCAAAAAAACTGTTTGTAGCTATTGGAATTTCAGTAGAACTTTATTGGAACTCTATAGAATATTCTCAGAATATTGGAACTCTGTTGGAACTATGTAGAATCTTTTCACCATGTTAGAACCTGGCTGGAATTTATTAGAACTTTGAGCTTGCATTAAACCATAGTGATAGGACAAGACCTATATATAGCACCATGGTACAATTGTAAGTACAGCCATTTGGCCTAGTTGGTTTATTGCCCTATTGAGTGAAAACCTAGAGGTTGAGAGTTCAATCCTATGTGGTGGCAACTTTACGTTCATGTGCTCATTTCAGTGGCTCCTAATCTTTTGACAAACCTCTTGCCATTTATGGTCAATTTTTATCCTAACTGAATTTCTATTTCACTATGTTCTAACCCCATTGGAACCCCCAGAACTCATAGAACCTGGGCAACATTCTATACAGTTCTAACAGAGTTCTCCTGAGTTCTAACTAAGTTCTGGTGAAGTTCCAATTCAGTTCCAGCTTTTGTGATCTATAGGAACCTAGTTGGAACTTATCAGAATTATTCCAGGAGTTTTTGGGGTTCTGGGGGTTCCAATGGAGTTGGAACATAGCGTAATTTCTTGTGATGACAGCAAACTCTAGATGTGTTATTTGTTAAGTTGTATAATCCACCTTCTACAATACAATTTGATGGCCTTCTGGATAATGTTGTGCCAATCACTAAAAGGACAGTAAGAATCCAATGTAAGCTCTCTGATGATAAGTATAAAGTTATATCTTGAACTCAAGTTCAAGTGCTTCCTAACTTTGCCATGACAGATTATGCTCCTCAAGGATGAACCAGAATTTGGAATGTAGTTGATATCAACAGCAGCAGAGATTTTAGAGCAGTATACACATCACTTTCCCGTAGTTCTTCTGCTGCAGGTACATTGATATTCCAAGGACTTAACTCGGATGTCATATCAGGTGGGTTAAAAAATGGTGGTTATTGGCAGGAGCTACAGGAGTTAGAACTGTTGGATGAGATCACAAGATTACAATATCTTGGCCAGTTACCACCAGGTGCACCTGATGAAACAAGATCCTCAATCTTGAGGAGCTTTAGACTAAGGAAGGGAAGCAGCTACTTACCACCAAAGATTCATTCTGCTATAGTATTACAAATTTCATAATATCTATTACTTTATTTACATAAGGAATCTACCCTAAAGTACATGTGTAGTACACGCCGTAGACACCAGGCATAGTAGTATAAGTACTTGTTCCCTTCCTGTAGTTACCTTAGCTTTGCAATATCGAATCTTTCCTTCTGTCTACATCGCCTTAGTGCTTCGTCCTTAGGTTTTCCGACAAATTGCAAAGCTCTCGTGCACTAACTCAACAACAAACTCTTCTACTCTCTACAACATCTTTTTCTTTTTAACACACCTTCCAACAACAACCAAATTCTCTTTTGATTGTAGGTCTATAGCCCTGGACCCAGGACCCCGGATTTTCCTTTTTTCCTTACCATTCCCCATGGGCCCACAAGCCCTTCAACTCTAGCCTGCGAGTAGGAGACTCAACAGGTGGGCAGGCGTGAACAGTTCAAGGAGCTGTTACACGAGGTCATCCCCCGTCAACACAAGCTTTGAGATGTAAACTCCAGACTCGCTATAAACGAGTAGGGTGGTCGACCGACCTCGTAATAGAAACTCCAACAATCACCTGATCCTCTCTTCCACCACATTTTCCATCACCTTCAAACTTTTATTCACTCTCTTCCTTGGGTGCTTCATCGAGTACCTGAAGAACTTTATCATCTGCGTTCTCTTCAACTTGGAACGTGTACAGGTTGCCGAATAGACCCAACACTGACACCAACCTCGTGTTTACCTTTAGTCTTTGACACAAACTTTATATACTTCTTCTCTTTTCTCATTTCTCTTCTTTTACCTACTATCGTCGTATACTGTTCTCGTAAATAAGTAAATACAAAAACAACAATCAACAATAACAGTTCTCTTATATCCTCGTCGACTACAATACCGTATTTAGTCTTCAAAACCCTTCGACCTGACAACGTTGTTAGGTACACCTTAGTCAACATGGACCCACTTTTCATTGGCTTCTTGGTTTTGGTTTTTCTAGTACTGGTACAGCTCATAGGAGTAGTGTACTACTACTTTGGTGGAGTGACGACGATGGTACTCGTTGATACTCTCTTGGTCTTTGGCATGAGCGTTGTAGTCTTCTGGAAAGGAGGACAACGTTTCGGAAATCCAGTCGGCACGACTCAGGCTATAGAAATACCCGAGTCCATCATGGAAAGGGAACGGCAGCACATCAAAGAAAGGATAGAAGCTACCCACATTCGATCGCGCCAAAGGCGAGAATGGCGAGAACAGGCACAGATCGCGGAAATGTCTAGTGAAGAAGGGAGTCAGGAAGAATCTATTGGAACTGTGACCCCCTCAACCCCGCAACAACCAGGACCTTTGGACCTTGATAACCTCTTTGATGACCTTCATATCTGAGGAGCAGGTACAGGAGGTAAAGGAGGTAAAGGAGGCAGCGGCAGTGGTGGTGGAGGTGATGACCCATCAGGCAGTGGCGGCGCAGGACCAAGTGGAAGTGGAGGGGGCGGAGGAGGTGATCCAGATGACAGCGGCAATGGAGGAGGTGGCGGCGGCGGCAGCCCACCAGGCAGAGGAGGTGGCAATGGTGGAGGTCATGAGTCTGATGACGACAGACCCCAATGAAACTGTCCCCGAGCACGAGGAAAAGTCACCTATGCTAGAGAACCTCCAGACTTCGAAGGAGATAAAACCAAATACGAAGATTTCAAGAGGTTAGCCATCAACTATGGAAAAGCCTATGAAGCTAGCTTCAATACCAAGGCCGAGTACAACCAGTGGCTTCTATCCTATTTCATATCCGGAGCTGCAGCGAAGTTTGTGGCTGCTGCTGAAAAACAAAATTGGATCAAAACCTTCATGGAGGATCAGATGTGGGACAAGTTGGATGAATGTTTCATGGACTGCAAACTTCCAAAAAAGGCAGCTAAACTTCTAGAAGTCACCAGACAAGGAAAGACTGGCGTCCAAGAATTCTTAGCATGGTTTGAGGAGAAATGCAGAGAAGCAGGTTACAATTGGCACGAACCCGATGAGGAAGGGAACTACTCAGGAGAAGACCCTACCCATATTTGACTTCTAGACAAATCTCTCCAGACCAAGATTGTCGATGCCATACACACAGCTGAGATTGTCCCTGTCAATTATATCCCGTACTGTAACAAGGCCCTCCACATCAGTATCAACATGAAGAGGATAGTAAGGGTGGGAATCAGCTCTGATGGATCGATGGAAAGATCATTGGAGGAGGAAAAGGGAACACAGGAATGTCAGGAGGAAGTAACTTGGGAACCACAGGTATGACTTCAAAAACGACCACTACTACTGCAGTAGGAGGACCTGGAGTACCAGCTCCGGCCTATTCTGCAGGAAGCAGTCAAGGAGTGGCAATGCAAATCGATCAGACTATGGCCCGAACTAGAGGATTATGCTACAAGTGTGGTCAGAAGTGGGGTGAAGGCAAGGATTGTGACCAATGCAAGAGGAGAGGCATGAAGGTCAGATCACAGATGGAGGAGTCCGACAAGCTGGAAACAAGGCCAGTTGAGGACAAGACAATGGATAAAGGCAAAGGCCAAGACCCAGCTGAGGGGCCAGGTTTTCAGAAGGGTGCACAGTAGATAGCGGCTATGCATACACCCACGGACTTTTCTCTTCTTCTTTCTTTTGTGATTACCCTACCGATAATATATTTGTATTGGCTGGTCCTGAATTGAAAGAAGAGACTGCTAAAGTACAGAATGGCAAACATGGCAATTGGACAAAAGAAATTAAGGTTCAACCCATACAAAGAAAAGGGGCTCCCCAGATCAACATTCCATGTTTGATCAAAACCCTAGATGATCAACGAAAATGGATGGTGAAAGGACTCCTAGATTCGGGATGTACAGGCACCACCATTAGTAAGAAGTTCGTAAAGGAAAAACGGTTAACCACGATTCGAACCCTGAAACCGGTCCGGGTGTTCAATGCAGACGGTACCGAGAACCAAGGGGGACCCATAACTGAATACGTGGAACTAAGAATGATCATTCAGGGACACGAAGAAAGGATCATGGCTGTGGTCACTGACTTAGGAACGGCAGACTTATATCTGGGATTTGATCGGTTAACCAAACATAACCCGGAAGTAGATTGGGCCCACCACAAACTTAGATTCTCACAACTATTGACTCCCTGCAGATGAAGGGATCGACCTTGACTTGGAAGATGAGGAGTATCAACCAAGTAAAGGCGATAGACTTTTGGCTGTGGAAATGGAGGAAGAAATAAGAATCTGAGCCCATACCACACCGGCCCAGGAATTTGCTAGTCAACAGATCACTCCGGACCGAACCTTGAATGAGATAATCCCAGAAGCGTACCGAGAGTTCCTCGGGGTGTTTGACAAGAAGGATTTTGATACTCTACCCGAACGAAGACAATGGGACCACGCAATCGAGTTAATTCCCAGTGCAAAAGTGGTAGACTGTAAAGTCTACCCCTTGTCACGAACAGAACAAGAAGCCCTAGACGAGTTCCTAAACAAAAATCTACATACCGGCCAAATTCAACCTTCTAAATCCCCAATGGCATCTCCTTTCTTCTTCGTAAAGAAAAAGGATGGTTCCCTACATCCAGTGCAAGACTATTGAAAACTAAACGAGATGACCATTAAGAACCGGTACCCATTACCCCTAATCACTGAACTGGTGGAGAAATTAAGGGACACACGAATCTTCATGAAATTGGATGTTAGATCGGGATATAACAACGTATGGATCAAGAAAGGAGATGAATGGAAGGCTGCGTTCTGGACCAATCGAGGTCTGTTTGAACCCCTTGTAATGTTCTTTGGACTCATGAACTCCCTGGCGACCTTTCCGACAATGATGAACAACCTCTTCGAGACCTGATCAACGAAGGGAAAGTAGTCATTTACCTTGATGACATCCTAATCTTTACAAAAGACTTAAATGAGCACAGAAAGCTAGTCAAGAAAGTCCTATGTATCCTTCAGGAAAACAACCTGTTTCTAATTGGCAAAAACCCCAAAAGTTAAACTGAAGACAAGCTCGATGGGTAACCAAACTCCAGGAATACCATTACAAACTCTATCACGTACCAGGGCAACTAAACAAGAAGGCCGACTTACTGTCACAAAGAGCGGACCATGATCAAGGTTCTGATGATAATGACGCTGTAACAGTTCTCAAGCCCAAAGTATTTGCCAGAACAATGGAATGGAAAACAGACACGGGTTATGAGGAGATATTGGAAAAGATCAGAAAGCAGAAAACGAATACAGAGACAGTAGTACGAAAGGCAGTTGACGAGGGCAACAAGAAGTTTATGGAACACAATGGGATTATCTCTAGGAATGGGAGGATATATGTACCAAAAGACAAACTTCTCCGGGAGACTATCATTTCTCTTTTCCACGACAAACCACTTGCGGGACATGGAGGAAGACAGAAAACAAAGGAACAGGTCGCCCGAAGCTATTGGTGGCCTCGAATGATAGAAACTGTGGAAGAATACGTGAAGGGTTGTGAATTCTGTCAGAAGAACAAACCCATTTGACAGAAGAGAATGGCACCTCTGTATCCCAATGAGATTCCACATCAACCATGAGAAGTAATGACTATGGACATGATTGGCCCGCTACCCGAAGCCCATGGGTATAATGCAATCATGGTGTTTGTAGATCATCTCGGAAAACGACTTCATCTAGAACCGGTTACTACCGAGATCTCTTAAGAAGGACTAGCTAGGTTAATGGTGTCACGAACTCATATTATTTTCATTTCTTTTCTTGTTTACTACTGTTTTACTCTGAAGCTATTACCTTCATCACAGACAATCGATCCAAGGGATCACTTCATGTTAACTGTATGTCCCACTTCCATTCTGTCATACTACTATTCCAGTTCTTTATCTTTCCATAATCTTTCCATAATCTTTCCATAACCTTTCCATAACCTTTCCTGAAACACGCTGTGACCTGTATCTATTGTTGATGTCTTCTTCTCTTCCACTGGAAACATATCAAAATAATCCACTGTGGAATATTTTGAAAATATAGAGATAATATTCCGCAAAAAATCAAAATAAAATCTGATAAAATATATAGAAAATATTTCATAGTGGATTATTTTGATAATATATTGTGTAATATTTTGATCCAAAAGACAGTGAATGGCCAATTTATTTTTGAAATATTCACTCTTTATTCACAAGTGGTTTATTTTGATAGTCAATCACAATCTGCTATGTAAATGCATCAAAATAAGTTCAAAATAGTCTACAACATATTATAAAGATTATATTTTGATAGCCAACAATAGAAAATTTTCAGATCTGTTGCCAAGATATGCTCAAAATATTGTCAATAAATACTCATGTAGAATATTTTGGAGGGGACAAGTTAAGACTCAATATATACCATCAAATTATGATTAAAATATTATCTCCACAAGTCATCACAAAATATATTAATGACTGTAGAATAATTTTTGATCTCTATCTTGAGTTGTGAGGAAGAAAGTTCACAAAATATCATTATATCTTGAATGTTATTATTCATTATATTACTCCAATTATTATCTATATATTTCACCAGATTTTGTTTTGATGCAATGACTAAATTTCATAGGTAATCATACAAACATTACATTTTAATATACTCAGTATATGATCTCAGATGGTATATCTTGGAAGGATGGTTTTTCATATATGAATACATGAAAAATGTGGTAAATTGTATGAAAATGTAGAAATGTGTAAAAAGTGGGGATTTGTGCAGAAATGTGGGGAAATAGAAAGAGAGACACATTCCTTGACTTTTCTACACTTAATTATTACACTTTTGTCCAACTTTTCATAACTACATTATTCTACACTTCCCTTTACTTTTCTACACTTTTTTCATCAGAATAATACAAGCTTGAAACCCAATGGTCTAATGCCCTCAGAAACTAAAAGTGCAGAAAGTGTAACAAAATAATGAAAAGATGAAAAGTGGCAAAAAGTACAGAAAGGTGTGGAAGAGTGTGAGAAAAGTGAAGAAAAGTGAAGAAAAGTGTGGAAAAGTGAAGAAAAGTGTGGAAAAGTGAAGAAAAGTGTGGAAAAGTGAAGAAAAGTGTGGAAAAGTGAAGAAAAGTGTGAAAAAGTGTAGAAAAGTGTGAAAAAGTGTAGAAAAGTGTGAAAAAGTGCAAAGATGTATGGAAAAGTAGAGATATGAAAAAGTGTGGAAAAGTGTAGAAAAGTGCAGAAAAGTGTGAAAAAGTGAAGAAAAGTATGGGTTCCATTTTCTACACTATAACAGTATAGAAAAAGTCTATAGAAAAGTTTGAAAAAGTGCAAAAAGGTGTGGATTTCATTTCTCTATCACCATTTTCCTGCATTTTTGGCTTTGTATACTGTTACCTTATTACATATAAGCATGACACCATTGAAGCCCAATGCCTAGTGTCAAAAAGTTTCTACACTTTTTACTTTCTGAGGAGTAAAGTATAGAGAAAAGTGTAGAAAGTGTGGATTCCTTTTTCTACACTTTTCTACACTTTTTTACACTTTTCGAGTAAAGTATAGAGAAAAGTGTAGAAAATGGAACCCATACTTTTCTTCACTCTTTCACACTTTTCTGCACTTTTGCACACTTTTCTGCACTTTTCCACACTTTTCTTCACTTTTCCACACTTTTCTTCACTTTTCTTCACTTTTCTCACACTCTTCCACACCTTTCTGTACTTTTTGCCACTTTTCATCTTTTCATTATTTTGTTACACTTTCTGCACTTTTAGTTTCTGAGGGCATTAGACCATTGGGTTTCAAGCTTGTATTATTCTGATGAAAAAAGTGTAGAAAAGTAAAGGGAAGTGTAGAATAATGTAGTTATGAAAAGTTGGACAAAAGTGTAATAATTAAGTGTAGAAAAGTCAAGGAATGTGTCTCTCTTTCTATTTCCCCACATTTCTGCACAAATCCCCACTTTTTACACATTTCTACATTTTCATACAATTTACCACATTTTTCATGTATTCATATATGAAAAACCATCCTTCCAAGATATACCATCTGAGATCATATACTGAGTATATTAAAATGTAATGTTTGTATGATTACCTATGAAATTTAGTCATTGCATCAAAACAAAATCTGGTGAAATATATAGATAATAATTGGAGTAATATAATGAATAATAACATTCAAGATATAATGATATTTTGTGAACTTTCTTCCTCACAACTCAAGATAGAGATCAAAAATTATTCTACAGTCATTAATATATTTTGTGATGACTTGTGGAGATAATATTTTAATCATAATTTGATGGTATATATTGAGTCTTAACTTGTCCCCTCCAAAATATTCTACATGAGTATTTATTGACAATATTTTGAGCATATCTTGGCAACAGATCTGAAAATTTTCTATTGTTGGCTATCAAAATATAATCTTTATAATATGTTGTAGACTATTTTGAACTTATTTTGATGCATTTACATAGCAGATTGTGATTGACTATCAAAATAAACCACTTGTGAATAAAGAGTGAATATTTCAAAAATAAATTGGCCATTCACTGTCTTTTGGATCAAAATATTACACAATATATTATCAAAATAATCCACTATGAAATATTTTCTATATATTTTATCAGATTTTATTTTGATTTTTTGCGGAATATTATCTCTATATTTTCAAAATATTCCACAGTGGATTATTTTGATATGTTTCCAGTGTTCCATCATTGCCTTCTCCCTGCCTCACTGCAGCCTCGTTGTTTTATTTACCCTATCACTGCCTTGTTACTGCCCTATGACTCCTTAGGTCTTCTCACTGCTTCACACTGCCCTACGCTGCCTCCTTCCTCTATTGATAGTCAACAGTATTTAAACCTTGTGTCCTGTAAACCTAGTCCTTAGCTTGACCTCCTGTCAATCTCGGACTAGGTGTGTATCCTTGTACTTGCTTTCCTGCCTCAATATAACCTGTCAATCTCGGACTAGATTCTTGAAGCTCTCCTGATTACTGCCCTACTGTGTCTACTTATCTAGTGTCGCTCTTTGTGACATTAGGTCAAGCTAACTAGGTACTGATGATCTCCGTCTAGATCGTCCCTACCACTGTCAAAACGTCGTTCTCTGGAAACACTAGTGACTGTAGAGGTCTTCCACACAGCTTCAATGTAACCTGCCAGTGTCATGTTCACTTTTGGGACAACGAGTTCTTTAAGTGCATCCGAAATAACTGTCCATCTGCCACCCTCTCTATCGCATCCGTCTCATCCCTAGAGCTTGAAGGGCAAACCCATCAAATCAAACTGTTACCTGCTTGTTTCCCT
Source organism: Stygiomarasmius scandens (assembly GCA_037954225.1). Lineage (NCBI taxonomy): Eukaryota > Fungi > Basidiomycota > Agaricomycetes > Agaricales > Campanellaceae > Stygiomarasmius > Stygiomarasmius scandens. Next base: position 470,842 of record JBANRG010000012.1, on the reverse strand, counting down.
CGAGTAGAAGCCACTCTGTCACCATCTGCTACCCCAGTACTACAGCCCCCACCACCGCCACCTGAAGACTTTGCTCAGACAGTTCCATCTCCTGCACCGTCCCCATCTCCTACACCATCACACCACTCAGAATCTGACACAGAAATGACCGATAATAACCTTGGATCCCTGGTGCAGCAGATGGCCCAGCATCAACGAGATATGCAGGAACAGATGACAAGGCTTATTGAAACCTTGGGACAACTGAAACCAGATAAGACAAGCACATCCAAACCAGACCCCTTTACAGGGAAAGCCAATGATGTCCGTTGTTTCCTGTCCCTCTTCAAAATCTGGGCAGCCAGCCAAAGTGATCTCAATACGGAAGAGAAAAACATCACTTCCACTCTCTCATTCATGCAAGGCGAGGCTGCTGACTGGGCAGCTAGACATGCCAATCTAATCGTAAAATCCCACGAGCCAAATTCGATGCAGCCATTCCCGTTTGACGGGAAATGGGCACAGTTTGAGAAAGAGTTCAAAACTCGGTTTGGGTCAAGAATTTATGCGCCTTGGATTTGACCACCTTGGGAGTAGACTGAGACCATGTTACAATTTTGATCACACTTGACCACATTTTACATGGTCAATATTGTATTCACGAGTCTTTTGTGACTATTATTATACATTTCACCACTAGAATACAAGTACATTGGTCAAAATAAGATCAAATGAAACCGTTAGTTGCGTAGAGTGAGTTGTTCAAGTCTCGGCAAAACCGGTCAAATGTGGTCAATGACAGCAGAACGATGATTGATCATACGAGACTGCTTGAAAATCGCAGTCCAGCGGTGACGCAGACGCATGGTCAAATCTGGTCAAAGTTCAAGAATAGAAAAATACAGATAAAGTTAGTCAAATCTGGTTGAACGTCACTGACAATGCTCGGTGGTCAATCATGGCAATAATATGGTCAAAGATGGTCAATAAGACCAGAAATGTATTCCAGATAGGTCAAACATGATCAATGAATAGGAAGAACAAATTGTGATCAAGTGGTCAACTGTGATCAAAAGCGGTCAACAGTACGTGAAGGTAGGAATGCATCTTGAAGGAGAATAAAGTACGAGGATTGAGTTGGCGATTGAGTTGGAGTAAAAGGTGGTTGTGTAGAAGCAAGCGGAGAAAAACGCGTGGAAGAAAACGCAAGAAGAGAGACCATGAGTGCCGTGATCATTGTAAAGGGAGTGGTGCTAATCAGATTTTCGTATTGGCAATGCGGACGCTGCGTCGCTTTGTTGTCTGCTGGGGTTCATTCTGCTCCTGCATACACAGGCATTTCTCGTTCCCTTGCTTCTCCATCGCTTCCACGATATTCGCTTTCCTCTTTCCTGTTTTTTTCCTACCCTTGCCCGATTTCCCGTTTGTTTCCTTCATTTCCTCGTTCTCCTCCTCGTCATGGTTCCCCTTCCGAGCACTACTGGGAGTAGATTTTGAGATGGGAGGAAGTTTAATCTTCAATCCAGATTGAGGTTGAGTCGGATGAAGTGATGCATGATCTGCGCTGGTCGATGGATTGTTATCTGTTTCATTATCCAAGTCGGTGTGGACATCAGATACAGAAAATGGTGGATGATGTGAGCCGGTTGATTGTGCAGAAATGGCAGAATCGGATAGTGGTACTGCAGGAACCACAGCGGTAATGACAGCGGACTGCTCAAGATCATCAGATGGTCGATCGCGATCACTAGTAGCACCAGTCGGTTTCGCCTGCTCCAGATTACGATCAGAGTCGATTAGCTCCGTGGGAGGATTGAAAGAATGAGGTGTCAGCCGATTGTCTTCGACCTTCTCCCCGTCATCTGCAGCTCTTGCTCGTTCCAGATCACAATCGGAGTCAATTACCTCCGGAGGAGGACTGGATGAATGGGGCGTTGGTGGGTTGTCTTCAACTTCCTCGCCGGCATGGACCTCATCTTCAGCTCGTTTCTGTCGGTCACGTAATCGCCGGGCAATCTCAGCCTTGGGGTAAAACATGAATGGCGTCGACGATTGCTGCAGTAACATAAACCACTGCAGTACGTCCGGCATATTCATGGATTCCGGTGACTTGAGAGGATATGGGAGTCGAGTTGGATCGTAGTAGTCTTCTGGGTGTTGGGAAATCCTTGACCAGGGAATAGCAGCGAATTCCATGTCCGCTGGCCAGCTGTAGGCTGTAGTACATCGTTAATCAGTCCGTATGGTAACAAGATAGGCATTAGTTGACACACCCCAAATGACCTTGAAAAATTCCTGCAAAGTGTTTCTCATGATATTGAGGTCAGCGCAACTGGTACTAGGGAACACGGGAACACCTTCGGCATTGGTGGAGATATCGAGAAGTTGTTTGGTTTCTGGCTCATGAAAACGTTCTGAAGGGATTGTGAGAGGAAGCATATATGCAGGGGTCAGCATACGTACTAGGCAGGTGTTTTCCAGCCCATTCTTTATATTCCTCACACAAGACCTTCCAGGTCTGTTCATACTCGACAGTGTAACTATCGCCCAAATTACTCTGGCTCTTACATGTGGCATCCACTCTAGAGAAGTCATACGTGTAAGCCCATATGATAGACCATTTATACACAAGCTTACTGTCGTAACCAGTTACTATACTGTGCAAGTAAAAACCTCCACTTGTCACTACACACACTTGGTTGAACAATCACGGACCAATAGCTCAGTGGTTTAGAGCAAGGTCACTAGTTATGCCTAGGTCCTGGGTTCAATCCCCAGTTGGTCCAAGTCATATTTATCCCGAGATCAAGTCACCACAACACTTACCTTTGAAGATCAACCCCGTCACCCTCATTCCGGTATGCAATAACAAGCATCATTTCAACCTCGCCCAACTTCGGAGACAGCGCGTTCAGGAACCAAAACAATGCTTGGCACATCTTTTCCCGATCACTAGAAACTCATCAGCCCATCATCTTCATTACCCATAAGACAATCATTATTACCTTGCCAAATCAGTGGGATGGAGTGTTGATCGCTCGATATAAGGTGTCTGATCAGCAGAACGCCACATCTCACTGACAGCACGCTGCCAAGCCACTCCATTGTTCTGTTTGCTGAGCTGAGGATTGTCGATGAGAAGTTGGTCGCGATAGTTCTTGATTTCCTCCAGACGTTCCTCGACGAAAATGTCTCTGGGGCCGCGGTTGGCAATTAGCGCTTTCTTGACGAGCTCGAAGCAAGCGTCGCCTTTGAGGTCTGTTGGGCTCAAGTCTGGGGGTCTGTTCGCACTCTGCCAGTCTCAAAGTCGATTTTTAAAGAAGCCTTTCACCTCCTGCAAATCCGTTTTAATACTTTATGACAAAGACATTGACGTACACTAACCTTCTTCCAATTTTGGATGTTGGCACTTTTCATATTTGAGTTGAGGTCGTGGTCTTCCTGGCTTAAAGGACGCCCTTCAGTGGCCACAATCAAGCCTTTCAAAAAGATGGGTTTCATAGCATCTTCACGTTCCAATCGGGTTTGTATTTCTTCCAGACGAGCTGTGAGGGGCTTTGGCCAAGCGGACTTATTGGTTTTATTGAGGAGCTCCTCTTTGTGATCTTCTACGCAAGCCATGAAGAATTCGGACTGTTTTCTGAGAAGATTGAACTGAGCATTTGTCCATTTCTCCTTAGGGCGGCCTTGACGGGTAGGAGCAGCAGTGTCAACGTTTTCTTCATCGTTATCATTGTCTTCAACTCCAACATGACGACCAGAAGAATGTAGGCCAGGAGGTGCGGTAGTAGCGGAAGTAGGAGGAGCAGACTTGAGTTGCTTGCTCTTGTCTTTGGAAGGCATAGAAGAGACCGGCATAGATTTGGTGGCCATCAATGAGCGATGCAGTTTATGGCTTGGAAAAGTAGGAGATAAAATACCTGGTGGTTTTTGAGCTCTTATAGGAGCAATCTAGACAATGAGCCCAAGCTGGTGGTGGCACTACATCTATCAAAGTGTCGCATCTGGAGTAGAGAATAGTCATCAGCAAAAGCACCAAGTTCAGGACAGATCTTTTGTACATGTGCAGGTATAAACTTTATGTAGGTCTAATTACAGGTATTTTTAGTCTGATATAGAATCAACACAGATTTTTGGAATCTGTTTTAGAACAAATCATAATATCCTCAGTCTGTGACAGATTGACCACATAATGTTGATCATCTGTAGCAGATTTTGATACTATATGTGTTGATAAGGAAGGTTAAGGGTAGACCTACCCCTATCCAAAAGATCTGTAAAGGTGATAACATTATGTCTGGTATGCACAGATCTGTGCTAACTAGGTCGATTATGATACTTATCAAAACATTATGTTGTTACCTTTGCAGATCTTTTGCATATGGGCAGACCTGCCCTTAACTTTGGGCTTTTGCTGATGTAGTGATGGATATGCCCCAGTGATAAACACGCATACGAGATACATGTCTGAAAGTGACCGAACAAATTCAATCACAACCAGGGAGGCACGAGTGCAATCCCATGAATACGAGTAACTGAGGAGACGAAACGGAGTGAAGGTCAATGTTTGGTTAAAACAAACAGACGTGTGCCGTCATGCGTTCCGTCACGCATTCCTCCTTTTTGTCGCTTTGGCCTGAGACACTTTGACTTGGGAACTTGAACGCGTATGTTTCTATTCCCTCCTATGGACCTTACTTATTTCTTCTCATAGCTCCACGCTTCTCTCACTCGATATTGTTTCAATTTGTTCCTTTCCCCTTCGAGTTGGCTTTTGGAGCTGCTCATTGCAATTGAACTTGTTCGGTTGCATCTGCAGGGTGTACTTCGTGTGCTTCTGCATCTTCAATCTCCCCTTTCTACTTATTCTACAGCCAAGATGTACACGACTTCGGAAGACGTTGAGAAGGATCCTTCCATCTTGCTTCATGGTGCTAAACCCTCATATCACCGTGAGTCCTCTACCTCTCCCCATTGAATCCTTTCTTCAAACTCATTGTAATCAGCAATCCATCATGCACTGGAAGGAAAAGTTGGTGCCGTCATCTCTGACAGTGGCTACTTCGTGATATCCCCCAATATGGATGTTCTTTATGCGCCAGCTGTTGAACTTTGTAGGACCCGAATGTGGAAGAACAGACATTTCGGGAAGGACGATCCACTCTACTTTCCCCAGCCATATGCCGAGTCAATTGGTCACCTCGCCGTGATTCCTTTACCTTCCCTAGATGTACGACATGAACATGCATTGGCTTGGCATGTCCCTAGCAAGGACGAGTTCTCTCGTCTTGACCCAAGCAAGCCTTATTCAGGTCTCGGCACCTTGCATGCAAATATCATCACTCAGCTGCAGGAATGGAGTGAACCGTTGTTGCAATGCTCTCGTGAAGCTTCCGTTTCTACTGACCACTATGTGCGCGAAGGTCGCAATAACCTAGGCCGCCTTCTGGATTTTCTGGATGTGCCTATGTCGTGCGAAGAATGTTTTCTGCGTCTTGCATGTTTGCAATGCCAGTCTCTCGAGCTCTTAGCTCGTCTAAACTGGCTCGAAATTTTCTACCCTCGTCTCAAAGACCGAGATTTTCCCCATTCTCTTGAGCCCCAACTCATGGGTGCGTTTGTAGACAACCAAAATGATGCAGACAAGTTATTCAAAGCAGGAATTCCGATTTGGGTCGTTCGCTCTGTTGAGCACTTGCCAGCTACCCGAATAGACAAGAAGGTGGATCTGATCGACGAAAGCGCTAATAATCTCATTCTGATCCGCAATACAGACAACTGCATTGACGCATCAGACGCCGAACCACCCCACAGAGTCATCCATACTGGTCTTCCCAACAAAAGAGAATGCTATCAAGTTATGTCACGTTATGTAGAGGAGCAATATTCGTTCTGTGCACTAGGCACCTTTGGAGCTCCCAGCTCCTCCATCTCATCTGCGCAACCATCGTCATCTACCCATACTCATGACCGCATGTTGGTCGACGTATGCGGAAAAGGGGAGGTAGAGTCATGCCTGAAAAAAGACAAAGCCAACGAGGCAAAAAGAAAAGCTAAGCACTTGAGGAACCATCCATGTAAGTATACAAATTTGCCACTGTTCTTCAGCTCACTACTTTTTGACTTGGTAGATCCTACACATAATCGCAAGTCTACAGCAGACCAACGTACTCGTAATAAGTTTATTCTACTTTCTGGACCTTTGAATCCTCCCATGCTTCAGTCATGGTCAATGGCTAACTTGGAACTTGCCCCGCTCACTGACTACATCCAGGAAATACCTCAGACTGGTTACTACCTTCCAGAACCAGAGTCTTTGATAGCATCCAGTTCTGAGTCTATCAGAACAAGATTACTCCTTACCTGGCTCAAGCTTCGGGATATTTTTCTTTACCGCCTCTCTTCTTCCCGGAGTCAAACCCGTCTCCTAAAGAATGCCAAGTGGAGATCCGTTCTTGAACTCGGTAACGGTTTACAGATAGGTTTGTCTAAGGGACGGACCACAAAGGTACACCAGGATATGCTCAAGCTATTGAACAAGTATCTTGAGGACCCAAACCATGGGATCCAGCTGCAACTCCAAAATGTTTCTAGCTCGCTACCAAAATGGCAAAACCAAACACTCTCCAATAGTGAAATGCCTGCTGCCCGAGCTGTGCGGGAAATATTATGGGAACTGAGTGAGATCAACTTCCGTCTCGAGCTTTTGACTTTGGATGGTCACATGCACCAGAATAAGAACTGGATGGACAGATTCAAGGAAGTTCGAGAATGCTGGCACGGTCTTGTATACCGACCAGATCCTAATCATGCTAATAGAGGGTTAGGAGCGCTGTCACTCTCGGACAGAGTACCCTACCTCCAAGCATTTTACAATGTTCTCTGCAGCTGGCCGGGTGAGAAACCTGAAGAGTTAAAGCGTAGCTTTCCTCAGGATTTGGGTTTGATAGAGGCTGTCGAGCTTGCTATGACTCGTTACTATGCACGCTCTTTTCTTAATGTTTTTACACAGCCTGCTATTTTACCGCGATACTTGTAGTTGTCATTTCTGTTCAATTAATTCCTGTTCAATTAACTATCTTTTTGTATGAGTACCTTCACAAGTAGCTGAATCTGATGGTGTCTCTAATGCAGACTACTAGCACAGTGACATAATGATAAGATTCAATCACGAGCGGTTATGGAGAGTCACGTGTTGCGTGACATCACGCTCTGGGATCCTTGCTCAGAGTCGCCATCTCTCTCGGATGCCTTCCCTGACTTATTCCTGGAAACACACACATTCTTTTTGAGATTGCACTCGTGCATCTCTAGCAATTGAACTCGTTCGGTTGCTTGAAGTTACGTGTACTCCGTGTGCGCGTATGTGACCGAGCTCCTGACCCGCCCTATTCAAGTCCACTCCAGCTTCCCCTTATTCACATTGAGATTGCATTCGTGCCTCTCTGGCGATTGAACTGATTCGGTCGCTATATCTGCGTCTGCATGTACCTCGTGTGCTTGCAGTCGTCATGTACTCACAACAACCTCGGTCCCGCTCTACATTGGTTCACACTGACTAGCAAGACGACAATCTAATTGATAATAGATTACGAAGTAGGTCTTGAGAATTAGTTTTATCGACAAACTTTGCTGATTTTAGGTCTATTTAGAAGTCTATCCAGATCCATTCTTTCCCATCAGAATCAATGAAATTCATTGTCTCCAGCTCACCATCTTTTTGCTCCTCTCCAACTGTTTCGACGGCTTCATCTTTTCCAGCACCGTCTGATTCTCCCATATCCGATTTAAGCACTTCTCTGTGTCTCTTGGCCTTCGGCAAAGCTTCCGTGTCGTCAAGGCTGTTTCGGCGTCGTTTGGTACTGGAACTGGATGGGCGCAGTGTCCAGTTCCCGTTCTGATTGCGTTGGTCAATATCCTCTGGTGTAGAGGTGGCAGCGGCAATAGAGCAAGCGGGGGATGGAGAAGGGGAGGGATTCTCGCCTGGAAATGGCAACGCATTTACGCTGTTGTACCTATCACGCCATCTTTTGAAGCCAGCCAGAAGAATGTGTGATCTCTCTTCTGAGAGACCAAACATGAAGACGTCGCATCTGCAGTCCTGGAGGGGTTTTATATCACCAGTGTTTCGATGATTTAGGCGAGAACTTACCCCGTTATCAAGACGTATTACTTTGCCAATGTTGTCCACGTTGTCACTTGTGTGCATGGCAACTTTATGATAAACCCCCTCGTGGTGTTTGCACAAAGCTGCTTGTTGGATCTCACTGTCAAGGCAACAAGCCAGTGAGAAGAGAGCTTCTTCGCTGTCATCGTCCATTGTGACACCGGGATATGTCTCGCCTTTAAGAGGGTTCTCGAGAGGCATTTTGCTAGCAAACTCAAGGATGGAAGTTTCGTCAGCAGGTATGGCGTTCATGGTGGAGTGGGTGTCTAGCTATGTCTCTTCCATCTAGTATTTAAAGGTTCTACCAACGCTTTTTTCTGCTTTTGTCTTTGTGGCACGTCCCAAGCTCAGACTGTTCACGCTTTGACATATGGCTATGCACTTTGCTTTGACCATAAAACGCTATTGGCCTGTGCGTATCTGGGAGGCAGCTCGACGGGCGGAAGCCGTGTCATAAGAGGACAAGGAGGGTGCTTTGGATTCAAGGTGTGATTCTTTCAGCTATATACAGGCTCTGATGCTGACGCTTCATGGCCACAGTATCATAATTTTACAAGAAAAAAAATTATTCAGTCGTAATAATCATAAGTGATCGTAAACCCAATTATCTGATACAATTGTACTGAGCCTAGAATGCACGCTGGCGTTTTTTCTTGCGATCCAATCCTTGCTTGCTGCCAGAAGGACCTACTTCTTCGTCAGAGTCATCGATTCCAGTGAGATCGATGTATTCCCAAGGTCGTTTCTGAGATATGGCTTGACCACGGAGAACACTAGGACCTGCCTGAGGAAGAGTCGGAACAGGTAGAGTCGGAACAGGCAGCGGGCTAGAAGGTGGGGGAGTTACTACCTGGAAGGGAGTCCGGTTGTCCTCAATCATTTGCCTGTGCAGCTCTCGCAGCTCTAGCTTCTCCTCCTTCTGTTGCTTCTCCAACTCTTGAATCTCTTCGCTGTGCCTCTGTTCCAATTGCTCTCGTCTCTGCCGATAACTCTCATCGAGCTCTTCCCTTTGTTGACAATGGTCAATGTTCATCGTCTCGAGCTCCGCTTCAATGACAATCTGCAAAGGACTATCTGGGGTCGTCATCGCTACCTGCTTTTGTTTCCCCTTGTTCATCTGACTCATGTCCGCCTTTGCTATCTCTGGCGTGTTGACAAGCTCGCCGCCCTTTTCGTTCCCTCCAGTGTCCTGCACCGCTCTTTCCTTCGCCTTCTTTTCTCATCGTCTGGATTGTTCTCGTTGGCGCTGACGTTCTTTATTTCGAATCTGGACCCAATTGCGCCAAGTGCCGTATGCAGCCATGACTTCTTTTCGGACTGTCTTGTTGAGCCTGATACCTTTGCACAGGATGCATCTGTGCATCTACATGTGTCCAGCAAGCTGTTAGTCAAGCCAGTCGATCAGGAAGGATTTACGGTACTCACATAATCTGGTGTTGTAACCAGTTACTATACTGTGCAAGTAAAACCCTCCACTTGTCACTACACACACTTGGTTGTACATCCACGGACCGATAGCTCAGTTGGTTAGAGCGAGGTCACTAGTTATGCCTAGGTCCTGGGTTCAATCCCCAGTTGGTCCAGTCATATTTATCCCGAGATCAAGTCACCACAACATCTGGCTCGAGGTCTCCTCTCCTGTTGGGATCGCTGACGCCCATATTCATTCTAAAGACATGACGGCTCCGGTGTGGGCATCTGTCGTCAAGCTCCTTGACTGCCGTTCTCAAGTTGGTCACTTGAAGGACAATGGCCAGAAGAGCTTTTGTGTTGTCGGTTGCTCCGGCTGCCAGGAACGGTGGGCGGTGTTGATGAGGAAGGGGGTCATCAAGGTCGAGCTGTTCAGTGAACTCGTTAAGAGTGGCCATAGTTGAATTGACTGGCTTTCAGTTGCGCTGTCGTCTTATACCCTGACGCTTGAGCCTTCCAAGCTCAAACATAATAAGATAAGATAAGCTGTGCAAAGCTTGGATTATTGTGCTTTGAGCCTTTGTTGTCTTCGGCTGATGCACTCCTAATCTCCAAGTCTCTCACCTCCCTTTCTTATCCTTGGCCACCACTGTTACACGCATACTTCCTCAATCGCTACGATGAGTCGCAAAAAAATGCTGGTGCAGAATATCAAAACCATGACAGAAGTGAGAGGGGGTGTGGGTCACGTTTCCATGGTCACCTCCACTTCTGCTGCTGGTACAACCCATCAAGCAGTCGCCAAAGTTGCCTCTGTGGTCAGAGTACAGGAGGCCGCATCCCCTACTTGTTCTGACTTGGATGAAGCACCTCTTCAGAGCGGAGATCTCCAGTCCGATGAGCAGAAGAAAAAGAAGAGGAGGAGTAAGAAGAAAAGGCGTGTGAGTGTTCTCACTCTATACAATAGGTGTAGTCTAACGTCGTGGTCACCAGCGTTGTGAAATTGAGCGGCAGTACCAACAGCGTTTTCCGGAAATATTGGACCTGTTGATCAAAAGGTCCTACCACGAGCGCGTTTGCAAGCCATGCCCTTGTGGTTGTGACAACATGCTTTCGTTGTTCTTGTGTTGTGAATGTATCATGTCGCAGCCAGTCTGCAAGAAATGCTTCTTGGTGACTCACGAGGAAAAATTGTTCTTTCACTGGGCATACGAGTGGGACATGAACCAAGGTTACTTTGTAAAGAAAGATCTCTCTGTACTGGGTGGTGTGTTGGACTTTTGCCAACGCGGTGAGATAGGATGTTCAGGTGATGCTGGGAACCAGCCTGTTCATTTGATTGTTGCCCGTCCCAATGGTGTTCATTCCATGAAGGCTCGGTATTGCCGCTGCGCATCGGCGTTGTCTAGATGGCATCAGTTATTCAAAGCCGATATGTTTCCAGCGACTCTGGAGTTTCCAGTCATGGCTTTCGACTTTGAGTGTCTGCGGAACTTCGATATAACCACAAAGACCTCACGGAAAAGTGCCTATGATTACTGTCAAGCTATGCAACACATTACCAATAACATGTTTCCTGGTAACATCTCTGTGAGTTATTCGTGTTCTTTACCTATATAACCATTCACGCTTCACAATTTAGGATGTATACGACAATTTTCTGATAATAGCGCGAGTTTGGCAGACGCTGATGATTCATAAATGGCTCGGCCAAGGACATGGGATAGATGATCAGCTTGAGCATCGTCCAAAGGGTAACTTGGTTCCACTCTGTCCCATCTGCCCCGAACCTGGGGTGAATATGGAGGAGGGTTGGGAAAGGTGTCCCGATGGACTGAAGTATGTCTTGTTCTTTCTGAATATGGTTTTCCTTCCTGACATTCAATTCAGACACCTTCATCAGAGCCGTAAAACCCTCGATGGGAACTTTCAAGCAAACCGATTCAGCAAGAATGCCGATTCAGACGATATTTCATTCTTCAAGGGTAAATTGTTCTTTCCCTCGAAGGATGAAGTGGAGGAGTATGAGAGGACAGTTCCGCAATTGCAAAAGTTCAAGGTATTTTATCTTCATGGCGTCTACTGTATGAAACTAACCTTTTCATGCAAGCATAAAGCAGATTGCGGTTGGATCAAAGCTATTGCCAGACAGGATTCGAAAAAGTTTCGAGGAATGGACATTACTGGTATCATCAACTGTCAATGCGACCATGTATTTGTGGAATCGACGGTTAATATGAAGGCTGGCGAACGGTATTTCTTCTTCTGGTACTATGGTTCTGAGCTTATGTAGCAAATCCAGGTTTGCAACCACCGACTTGTGTGTAGCGAAGGCTGAAGGCCTTCGTCCAGCTCGCCCTGGTCAGAAACAGCACGACAAAGTCAAGAGCTACGATGCAATGTGTGCTTATTGCGTGAATTTCAAGCAGCGGATGAAGAAGTACTTTCCTTGGCTGTACAAGGCTGTCAAGTTCACGCGTGTTTGCATACCCATGGTGCATGTCCAAAACCACGCCGACATTTGCTTGTACATCTATGCTTCTGTCTATAAACCATGCGTGGGGTGCTTCATAGGCAAAACGGCAGAGATGCTCTGGCCCGAGCTGAATCAAATAGGTGGAGCTACTAGGCAGATGACACCAGGAAGGCGAGAGGATGTGATCATCTTCCACATGACGTATTGGAACTTTCGCAAGCAAAATAACACTCGTATGTTCCTGCTTCCCTTACGACCTGAACTGTTCAGTTGAATGATTTTACCAGCCCGGACACTGTACACCGATCTTGTGACGGCAATCGAGTTGTATCGAGATCATCGTGACCACTTTTTGGGTACTTGCGAGGCATTGGGAGAGGAAAAGGTCAATGAATGGAATATGATGGATCGTTCGCCGCAGATTGACCCTAAAAACAAGAAGGTGTTCCAATCAGTCTATGCGTTTGATCAGTCTAAAGGTAACTTTCACTTTTCATATAGGTTCTGATTGCTAAATCTTCTATGTATCTGTAGCTCCTACTCTGGAACAGCTTAAAGATACCTTGAAGCGTTCTCCGGAATTCAAGCAGTGCGGAGTCACCGAAGTGGCTGTCAGTGAGATTGTGACCTTTCTCATGGAGGGTATTGAAATCCAAGAAGTGCAGTAAGTGTTCCTTTGACTTTGCAATCGTGTGAATAACATCCGTTATAGACGATTATTACGCAGAAAAGTCGTTTCTGTCAAGTCTCGAAAGTACATCGACAAAGCCGCAGAACGAGCTGAAAAGGAGAAACTCGAGAAGGAACGAACTAAGCTTGGGGATCGTATTACAACATGGCGGGAGGTCCAAGCAAAGTTTATGTCAAAGTGCTGGGAGTCCGTTGCGAGAAGCAAACCCAATTCAGCCGAAAACGAAAAGCTTTATCTACCTTCAGATTTTCATTTGCAAGATCATTGATGTTTGGATTTAGAGGCTTTAGCTGAGGAAGAAGCAATTCTTTGGGAGGCGTATGGCAGGGACCTCATCGCACGTCTTCAATACATCTGTCAAATCATCAGCGCACTGAGAGATCGGAACATCGTTCATAACCGTGGTCAAGACCAGCATACCAAGAATACCAAACTGCTCAAGACCCAAGAAGACTCTCAACAAGGGAAGCTTGCAGACTATAACTGAAATCGAAAGGCTTTGATGCATCTCGGAAAACTGGACGAGGAATACTTTCCATTTCTTACGACAAAAGATACATATCGCAAATCTTCAGAGTTGAAGCATCGGGTTGGAGACTCACGAGCGATAGATGGGAAATTATGGACATCGGGAGCATACCATACAAAGGCGGGTCCTTCAAGTAAACCCCTTTTAGACAGGGAAGTGGTGTCAAACCCAGGTGCGTCACTCTATCAGATTTTACACATCTAGCTGACATTATTTAATGTGCAGGAACGCAGAGCTCCCGCATGAATGGTAAGTACGTAAAATGAAGCATGATGAGTGGTGACTCATCCAGTTTGTAGTACATCAAGGAGCACCCAAGGTCTCCCCAAGAAAGACAAGAATGTTGAAGGAGAAGGAAAAGGCACTGGAAGAGCTTGCACAGGAACAGGTCGATGACAAGGATTCAGAGGGCGAAGAGGGAAAGTTATGGAGGGTGCGCCCAAAAGGTAGTTTCACTCAGGAAGAGATGGATGCGTTCATGGAAGAAAGTGAGCCGATCTTGTTTTACTTGAAATCCATTTAGGACTCAGCTGATGATCATGATAGATAGACGCGTGCAATTCTTCCGAGACGAAGCGCAAATGGAAAGATGGCTTGAGCAAGTTGAAATAAAACATGCCAAGTTCCATCGTGCAATTAAATACTTTGGGACTTTCTCAAAGGTTTGGTCCACAGTTGCTGTTACCTGGGAAGAACGTCAGAAATGGGGTCATGCTGCATACACGCACAAACAGGCAGCTATGTACACTGTTCTGAAGAGCGAGTGCGAGGCTCTGTTTAAGGCCGCTGCTACTATCGATGACATGCTTAGAGTTGTTCTGGAAGGAAAAATGCTTTCAGACCAGGTTCTAGCGTTTCGTGAGAAGCAGAAATCATTGTTTTGGATGGTCAAAAGGTAAGATAATCCATCGTGTAATGTGTCGTTAACCGAGCTAAAATCCTATTAGTGAAAGACCTCCTTTTATTGATCCAAGTGATACAACACTGCCCATCGACAAAGATTTAGGCTATGACGAAGATAAGGATGAGGAAGAAGATGTAAGAGAAATGGAAGAAATTGAGAGTGACCTCGAAAGCAACGGCGAAGACAATTGGGATAGTGAAGAAGAGGAGCTGAATGATGAGAATGGTGTCAAACACGGGCGGGAAGAAGTCGATCCAGTAGATGAAATGGCGGTTCGGGTTTCGAAACGGAGTCGCACGGGTATTGTCGAAAATCACTTTGCAGGGCTTGGCAGCAGCTCGGAAATCACCGGAATACAGGGACAAGTTCGAGGAAGAGGTCGCAGTCGAGGAAGAGGGAGAGGGAGAGGAAGAGGAAGAGGGACAGAATGAAGGAATGGAAGGTATTGTATCCCCTTCAGTTCTTGCCTTCTGAGAGCAGGATTGCCATGGCCAACATGTGCTGACGACAGACCTGACAGGGTGAGGATAGTTGTCTGTTTGACCAAGGTGTATCGGTGGTCATATCAGACCTTGACCAGATTTGAATGGACTTGCGGTAATAGCAAGGGGTGGTCAAATATGTCGTCATTGAATTGATCATGTATACTATAATTGACCACCATTTTTTGAGCTTCTTGTATTGGGTCATATGGACATGGTCAAATGTAGTCAAATATTTTTATAATTCGTATGTAGTGCAATAAGATCTATGTATGATTTGACCAAGATTTGACCAAGATTTGACCAATGAGCTCATGAACAACCTCGGTCCAGTCCAAGCTTGGTCAACTACAGGTGGCAGATTTCCGGTTGGGTCAGTAGATGAAGAAGCAGAAGCAAGAAGAAAGATCAAAGGGATGAAACAGGGAAAACAGTCAGTTGCCCACTATGCACAGGAATTTCAGGATGTGGGGGGAAGAACCGGTTTTTCTGATGCAGATCTGATGGAAAGGTTTTGCAATGGGCTCAATGGTGGTATCTGACTCCATATGATTTCCATTGAGTTGGGACAAGGAAAGGCCAAGAGCTTAGTGGAAGCAGTCAACCGTGCCTGTACCATTGAATTGGCTCTTCACAATCCCACCTTCAATACTACCCCAAATTTTAGATCCTCTGATCCAAACGCCATGGACATAGATGCCACTCGGACCGGAGGTAACGGCAAAACTCGAGACGACTTCCTGCAGAAGATGAAGGGACGATGCTTTGGATGCGGATCAGATGACCATATCAAAAGCGCATGTAGTTGGAAAACTGAGAAATGCCGTTACTGCGCCAGAACGGGACATGTAGAGAGGGTTTGTCAAGATAAATTCCTAGGGGTAGAATGGGGGAGAGGCAATCGGGCTAGAAGAGGAGGAGGAGGAGGGACAGCTCAACGAGTAGCAGCTAATACCCCCTTCTCTCTATTTGATGATGAAACCCCAGCCTCGAATACTACCCCGTCCCCTAGCATCGCTGCCAGTTCCACTCCCAATTTCTCTGATGAACTCCAAGGATTCCGCAATGCTATGGCTGAACAAAACAAGATCCTAGCTGCAATCCTCCAGAAACAGGAGGATTTTTAAAGAAGACGCCGAGGAAAGCTGCAGCCCCGACGTCGACCACTACGAACGATTTCAATAAACACGTGTTCTCTTCCTTGTACGACTCCACTACCACATGTAACCTCAGTACTATTTATACAATAAAAGCTGATGATGACTTTCATGTGCCAATCACAATACAAGGAAGAAATTTGGATGAAATCAAAACTGCAGCAATGATAGACAGTGGAGCAACTGCTCTTTTTATGGATCTAGGATTCGCAAAGGAAAACAGCATCCCTACCTTTTCCCTGAAGAAAGCAATTAAAGTGCGGAACATTGACGGGACAGAAAATTGAGCAGGGAAAATTGAGAAGTGTGCCCGAGTAAAGCTACAGGTGGATGGATATGCGGAATGGATGGATTTTCTCATCACAAACATCAGATCAGAGGGTATAATCCTGGGATTACCCTGGTTAAAGAAGCTCAACCCCATGATTGATTGGAACATAGGTCGGTTGCAGATTCTGGAACCAAGGGTCGAGGAGGTAAATGAGGCAAAGCTAGAAGAAGAGGAAGGTCTAGAACAAACTGCCCCAATAAGGTTTAATGCCAACCGAAAGCTCAGAAGACACTGGAAAAGGGAAGGGATTGTGGCAGAAGAACTAGAGGATGAGGTATGGTGTGCTGCCGGATTCACTTATTCCCAACAAATTGCAGAGAAAGAACACGGGAAGAAGGAGAAGAAGAGCTTTGAACAGACAGTACCAGCGGAATACCGAGACTTCAAAAAGGTATTTTCAGAGGAGTCAGAGCGGCTTCCAAACCGACAACCCTGGGATCATGCAATAGAATTAACACCTAACGCCCCAGCTACCATTCGCACCAAGGTTTACCCAATGTCTCTAAACGAACAACAAGAACTGGAACGCTTCCTGGAAGAAAACCTCCACAAAGGGTACATCCAACCCTCCAAGTCCCCTATCACTTCCCCAGTTTTCTTTATTAAAAAGAAAGATGGGAAACTACGCTTTGTGCAGGACTATCAGAAACTGAATGAGTTCACCATTCGGAACAGATACCCCTTGCCACTTGTACAGGACGTCATCGGAAAACTCCAGGAAGCCAGGATCTTCACTAAATTTGATGTTCGATGGGGGTATAACAACGTATGAATCCGGAAAGGGGACGAGTGGAAAGCTGCTTTTGCCACGAACCGAGGACTTTTCGCTGATCTGATTGCAGAAGGAAAGGTGTCAGTTTATTTGGATGACATTCTTATCTTCACCAAAGGCTTGGAAGAACACCGGAGGATAGTTCGAGAAGTGTTGCAAAGGCTAAAGGAGTATGACCTGTACCTGCGACCAGAGAAATGTGAATTCGAGAAGGAAGAGATTGAATAAGATAGGCGACACCAGGAACAAGTACCCTTAGTAATCATATTATGTAAGCGGTGAAATGAGTCATGAAAATTTTACGGTGCCAGCAAAGAGGGAGCAACAGGCCAACAAGTGTATATTTCACGGTGGAAGAAGTATATGCATACTATGGAAGAGCTTCTACTGCTTTCTTGAGCATTTCAGGAGGTAGAGTGCGGTGCCCATGATACTGGCGGTTTGCCCATGCGGCCTGGGCACCATCAAGACCTTCACCATATGCATGGATAAAACGAGCAGAACGATTTGTGTAGCTATAGGGTAATGATGAGTAAGTAATGGCAATGTGCGAGAAGAAAAAAACACGCACCGCAGTATCTGAAGCCAAGGAATACTATCCAAACAAGCTTTGATGTTGGCTTTCATTGCCTCTATATTGTCTGTTTTGGGGGTCATATGGTAGCGATACTTAGCTGCGCCCCAATACTGTTCAATAAAGTTGAGCTCGCAATGGAATTTTGGATAGAAGTCACAAATATGACCACGAGATTCGACATATTCTTGGAGTTGAGGTTTTTGAGCAATGAAGTCAGGTTGAAGAAATAAGACACGACGACAACAGCAGTCAACTGCCTTGTCATCGCATTTGGTCTGACAAGCTGCTCTAAGGCCTGCTTCTGGATAAAGACCCCGCTCTCGAAGAATTACTTCCATACCTTTGAACCAGCCAGGCATTGTAGGGTGGTCATCTGGAGAATAAAATGATTGGGAAGAGCCGTCTGCAAATTTGCCATCGCGCATTTTTGGTCCATTTGGGTGATGAGTCCAGCCCTCTTTGGGACCTTTTGTCATTTTGCGAGCAGAAAGAGCATCAGGGGCACGTTTCATGTGTGAAGGAGCGTTGTCAAAAATGAAGAGGCCCGTCATCATGCCATGTGTCTTGTTTTCAAAAATGTCAATGGCCTTCTCAGTTTCTTGAAGTAAGTCATCGGCATCAAAATATCTGTCGCGACTTTTTCCGGCTTCAAAAAAGAGTCGGGCTTCACTGTAGAGTATAAAAGAAAGGTTTTTTATTTAGCAATTAACAAAATTCTATGGTCAATCAACGCACTCGTCCTCATCCTTCAAGAGTCCCCAATCTGGGGTCAAAAAAGATGAGACCATGACCGATACTCCTTCTCCCTTTCTCTCTGGAACGGCATCCATGCTGGAATGCCACCATACAGATTTGCGACGGTCGTGAGCATAAAAGGTGGACTCGTCATGAGTGACAAGAATAAGACGGAAGCGTGGGCCTTGTGGGACTGGGAAGCCATTGGGAAATGTTGGGTTTCCGTCATTGTCAAACGTCACCATGCGCTTCTTGTATTCCTTCCATCTCTCAACAAAGGCTTTCCGATACTCAACAACATCATCTCGTTCATGTCCGTCAATGTACATTCCCCTCCTTTTCTTTCCATAACGCCAATCCAGGCTTGCCGCAGTCCGGGTCGGGCCAGGTCTGGCCAAAATTTTTTGGCCCTCGACCTGGACCTCAAGGTTCAGTCCACCCTTTGGTTGATCCCCGGACCCGAACCTGAGGACCCAGGTCAAGAGGTCCGGGCCAGGGTCGGACCTGGTCCGACTTATATTTTTTAAAATAATTTTTTTATCCAGAATAAAATATATTTTTGAGATTTGGACACATATTATAGTCCAGAAAAATGTATAGACAATGAGAAATTGCATTAGATCCCCATAAATAGCTGCAGCTATATTATCTTTGGGTTTTTTGGGTCACTGAATACTGTAAATATAGCAGGAACAGGCTGTATAATAGCTTTTCATTTGAAAATGAACATCACAATAAGCTTACAGCTTCACAAAACTGGGGAAAGGTGCCATTGCTGTGCATGGCAGGATACGAGGCCCATATAATTTGCATAAAATATGTAAGGTCTATAGGAGGCTAGAAAATTTCAACTCTAGAATGGTTTGAGAATGAATCATGAATATTATCAAGAATGCTTTGATTACAGCTTTCTTTGTATTATCTACCACAAAATATTCAATTACTCACTGAGGGATGGAGGCTCATGCTGATAATAATTCCCATAGATGTTATTCATGTTTTGGCTCTGAGAAGGTTTATTTTATTTCATTTTATTCTACAAAACCAGACATCCATCAGCAGCTTACAGCAGAATACTGATTCAAGAAATAGTCAAAAATGAGGTATCATGATTATCAATGAATAGTAGCACTGTTCAGAATCTAACTTTCTGCTTGCTAATCTTCTATTTTTTTCTGGTTGTATTGCAATGCACAAAGCTAAGTTGACTTATTCATTCAAGCAATCTGAATTGTTTTGCAAAAGCTAACATACAATTGAATATTATATATCATTGCTTTGCATATATGCCCTCATCATCTACCAGCCTCAAATTTTGAGGGATTAAGCTAGAGCTCTGGTACAACAGGCATATTTCGGGTTGTACTGTTTTATGGCAGCAAGATGCAAACTATAAAAATAGGGTTGTATCTAAATAAGACGATTTTCTGAGCTTGGCATCAATATATGATCTGTCAGTCGGACCGTGGTACCCGGGCAGTGAACCGGTCCGTCAGCGATGCTGAAAAGACCTATGACAGTGGGAATCTGTGCCCTTCCCACGGGTCTCGATGTCATTGTAAGTTAACTCGGCCTAAAAGGGCCTCGTAACAATAAAAATTTCATACTCAAAAAATTTTTCACTGCTTTCTATTCCCTAAGAGGGTCAAGGGTCGGACCTGGTCCGACCATATGCTCAGCTACTGGCCCTCGACCCGAACCCACAGGTCCAGGTCCGACCCGGCATAGCCACTGAACCTGGACCTCAGGTCCGGTTCGGGTTCGGTTCGGGGCCAACGGGGTCATGGCCCTGACCGTGGCAAGCCTGTGCCAATCCAACTTCCTAAACCAATGCTGGGCAGTGCGAACTGAAATCGTCACCAGTTTGCCATCCTCCGCTTGCAACTTTTTCTGCATCTCGTCACTCGCTATCAGCTCAACAATATCCTTTGCAAAAATGTATCCTCTCTTCGACCTTTCCAACAAATAATCTTTAATCTCGACTCGGATGTCTTCGTCATTAAGGATTGAAGCATGGAATCGTCCATAATGATGCATGGGGAGTTCTCCGTGACTGAGAAAACGATGGAGCCATGTGTGTATCTTTTGGGCATAAGACACACTTTTACCCTGACTTCTAGCTGCGAGGAATGAAGCTTGCTTCCAGGTGCATGTCGTATAACAATCAAGATACAAATTGAGTGCCCCAAGCATGGCAGTGATACGAGCATGGAAGACGACATCAAGCTTTTTGTCTTTGACCTTTCGACTCAGGCCCTCAGCTGCTTTTCGGAGTGCAGGCCAATCACGATAATGCAAGGTGTTTAGAGCGGCGTCAGCTCGTGTATCAGGTCCATGGAGGTCAGGGAGCTGCTTCAGCTCGTTAAAGAGTTGGTTAAGGTGGATACGATTTGCATGAGGGTCAGCAAGCTGGAGTTCGTTCCAGTCGAATGGCTATGATTCGAGTGAGCATCATAAACTTTTCAGATGACTTACACTCACCTGAGGCTCAGCAATGTCACGGACTGCCTGTGTATTTGGAGCTGGCACTTCCTGCACTTCCAGCTCCGAGTCTGATGACACTTCCTGTCCTCCCTCCTTATCAGGTTCCTCAGATGCAGGCCGAAAGAAATCTGAAATCAATTTTCCTCCAGTGGCAACAAATTTCTTGCGTTTAGCAGCGTGTTCACAGATGGTGCGAGGTGCATTGCCTGTGTAGGTTGAGGGACGGTTAGGCTTCCTTGCCTTAGTGGCCTTTTCCCGCATGTTTGCCTCTTGCTGAGCCCGCTCCAGCACTTTAGCAAAAGCCGACAACTGGGATTCGTCAACAATGTCCTCCTCATCATCGTCAACCTCAATGTCTGATTTGCACTCGGGGGCCACACCACTTTCTTCGAGGGTAACGAAACGATTGATTATTTCATTGACACTGTCAGTGTCAGACTCGTTATTCAGTTCGGCAGAGGAGGAAACTTCGGATGCGAAAATTGGGGCGGCACCAAAGTGAACTGCAACAATGGGCTGGATGTCTTCTAGCAGTCAGCAGTCTATTTTTTGGAATGAGTGTGTCCCTTCACCTTTCACGGTGCGTTTTTCGCGTGCTTTTTTGGCGCCCTCTGCTCGGGAAGTGGCTGCATTGCTTCTGCGTGGCATGTTGGGTGACTTCTTTTACTTGCCTTTCTGGGAAGTTTACATTGATTGTGTAAGCTTATGTAATGTACAGCCACTGGCAAAATTTTCAAAGATTTTCGTCTGCCAAATTTTTCCCTATCAGAACTTGACTTGTCTTGCGAAAATAAACATTTTTCAGTTTCATGTAATAAGTCAGAATTCTAGGCACTTGAAGTTGTATTTTTTTTGATTACATTACTTTACAAGCATGAAACAGTCCATTCATCAAAATATGCAAGCTGTTTGATGAGCCTGGAAGGCAGAGTAGCCCACCCAATGTCGGGTGCACAATGGCTTACCTAAGGGTACCGGTTCCTGGTGTCGCCTATCTTACCTGGGGATGATCATTGGGAACGGACAGGTGAAAATGGATCCAGCCAAGGTGGCAGCAGTAAAAGATTGGCCAACTCCCACCAATTTATGAGAAGTCCGAGGATTTCTGGGATTTGCCAACTTCTATCGTCGCTTCATTAAAAGTTTCTCACAGATAGCAAGGCCCCTGAATGACTTAACAAAAAAGGGAGTACCATTTGAATGGAAAAAGGCTCAACAGCGAGCCTTTGACCGGCTTCGACATCGTTTTCTAGCAGAACCTATCCTGACTCTTTGGAAACCAGATCGTCCCACTCGGATCAAGGTGGATGCCTTGGGATATGCAACGGGAGGAGTGCTATCACAGAAGTTGGAAGATGGAGAATGGCATCCTATTGCATACCGATCTTCTTCAATGGACGAGAATCAACGCAATTATGAAAATAATATGAGTTCGTGACAAATGGTTGACTGAATTGTACAATATCATGGACTACCGAAGAAGATCATCTTGGACCGGGCGGCCATATTCATCTCAAAAATTCATGAAAGAGCTTTACCGACTCTTAGGTGTTCAAGGTACGCACTTCCCAGGGGGCACATTATATCATGTGTAATATATATTGCAATAATATATGATATATTATGTTATTAACCACCGAAAAATAAATTTTAAAACAACAAAAAAGTCGGTGGCAAAAGAGATGGTTAAAACAAAGGAATGCCACTCGAAATTTTTTCATTATTTCGTGCGGGAATCCAAATGCGCGATGATCGGGCGACGCTTTTATACTAGTAAGCGTCGCGCGACGCATCGCGCATTTAGTTTCCCACAGGAAATAAACAAAAAATCGCGAGTGGCATTTCTTTTCTTTTGCAATCTCTTTTGCCACCGAGTTTTTTGTTGTTTTAAAATATGTATATCTGGAGTAATTTATATAATATATCATATACTATTGCATTGTGTTTATCAGATCTTATTACCTGTGATATAGAAAGGTTCACTGGCAGTGACACCCAGCATGGCATATCACCCCCAGACTGATGGACAAACTAAACAGATGAACCAAGAGATAGAGATTTATCTTAGAATGTTTGTCAACCATAAACAAGACGACTGGGACGAATGGTTATCCATGATGGAGTTTTCCTACAACAACAAAGAGCATTCAGCTATGGGGGAAACACCGTTCGAAATAGACCATGGATATCATCCTTATATGGGTCAAGAACCCCAAGGAAAGGTACAATACCGAAGAGCTGTGTCTTTCGTCGAAGAAAGGAAACGAACCTTTGAAGAGACACACCGAGCACTGGAAAAAGCAGCTGAAGTTATGAAGAGATATTACGACCGAACAAAAGGAGACTCCTGGGAATATGAGAAGGGAGACCAGGTGTGGTTAGAAGGAACAAACATCCAAACTGATCGCCCTTCGAAGAAACTGGATCATAAACAATATGGTCCCTTCAAAGTAGTTAAGAAGATAGGTAAATCAGCATACGAACTTACCTTACCAGTAACTTGGAAGAAAAAGGGCATTCATCCAGTATTTAATGAAGCCCTTCTATATCCTTATACCCGACCAACTTCGACGTTACAACCATTGGAACCTGAACCTGTCCCTGACCTCGTTGATGGTGAAGAAGAATTTGAAGTACAAGAAATCATAGACACGAGGATAAAGAGGCACAAGTTAGAATTCTTGGTGAAGTTTAGAGGATTTAGTGAACCGGAATGGGAACCTGCCAAAAATCTCACACATTGTGACGAGGCATTATCCGAATTCTCCAAGAAATATCCTGATGCACCAGGAATTCAACAAGCACGGAGAATCATGGAAGAGATCATGAGGACATGATCCTTAAGGAGGGGGTAATTATTACGAATTTCATAATATCTATTACTTTATTTACATAAGGAATCTACCCTAAAGTACATGTGTAGTACACACTGTAGACACCAGGCATAGTAGTATAAGTACTTGTTCCCTTCCTGTAGTTACCTTAGCTTTGCAATATCAAATCTTTCCTTCTGTCTATGTTGCCTTAGTGCTTCGTCCTTAGGTTTTCCGACATATAGCATGGTCTAAAGAGGAGCCCGCTGATATCTGTGAGGAGTCTAAAATGACATGGAAAGTTGTTGCTAAAGATAACATTGAAAAGTGGCAGAACCCATACAAGGAGGGAAATTTCAAGTCTATACCACTCTTTCAGAGCTCTGATAATCTTACTAGTAGTAAAAGAAAAATACCTGACACCGATGTCAGTGAGTGCAGATCTAAGAAACAGAAAACCTTTCATGTTGGAAGCCCCACACTAAATTTTAGACAGCAATTACATGGTAAAATGTTAACTTGGTCAGAGAACAGTTGTTCATATGATTCTGTAATTATGTTACTATATCATGCATATGTAAGCTACAGAGATAGATTTGAATTCGAGAGTGCACACAACACATCTATGATCTATAGTGACCTAGTTGATGCTTTTAAATCAGATACTTTAAATTTTGATTTGCCAAGAAACAGCCTATGAAATGCCCTTGTGAATACAAGACCAGACCTCTTTCAGCTTGGTAATTATGCAGCAGTGGAAGAAATCATTACCCAAATTCTCCAAACTGAAGTACCATTTATAAAAATGAGAGTAATCTGTAGAAATGGCCATGTGCATGCAAATTGGAATTATCTACCCACATTTATGATGGAAACATTTTCACAAGTGTATTCTTCTACCCAAGCCTGGGCATCGCAGTATATAGAAACTGGAACAAGTAAATGCCGCCTATGTACAGAATTGGTTCAACTTGACTACAAATTTGCATGCTTTCCCAATTTTTTTCTGATGGCAATCCCAACTGAAAGCGCTGGTGCAACAAAAATCAATGAAAATGTCAGCATCCAAGTTGATGATAAAGCTCAGAATTATAATATTTCTGGAATTATAAATTATGGTCAAGGGCACTTCATAACTAGAATGTTCCATGAAAATAATCAGTGGATATATGATGGTATTGTAAATCCCCTACCGCAGCCCTGCAGTTCTATGCCCATAGAAAATTTAAATCATTTTCTGCAGAAAAATGCAAGTATTGTTCTTTATGTAAAAATTTGAGATGAAAATACCGGCCTCGTTCCTGCCACACACAGCAATGGCCCACTTCCACTTCATCATGCATCCTTTTCTTTACAGTATGGGTGCCCCAATATCAAGAACCTAAAAACTCATTACAACAAGACTTCCAGAATTACTTCTAGAAGTGAGAAATGGGTGGACATACACCTATGAAGTTGTGTACCAATTATTAATGAGTTTGATACTGACTTTGGATAAATTTTCTCTTTAGCAATGGGCAAATAATGCCCAGGTACACGTTTAAACTATTTTGAGTGAGTTTGGTTCAATTTGTAGAAATCACAGGTAATAGTATAATTAGTATGAATCAATTGATATAGTAAAGGCTTATTGTCAGAAATGAGTGGAAAATAGTGGCATTGTATGCTGCCTGCATGCTGTTACATTGCCTTCTAGTAGTGCAATTCAATTTCATGATCTGTGATGTTCTGCAGCTGGGATCCAAGTCAGTTGCTGGAAAGGCAAAAAAATAAAGAAATATTCATAACTTCTCTCTACCTTAGTTTACAACCTTTAAAATTTTGGATATGCAATATATATTATGGCTGACCCTTCCTACAAAAAATGATGGAAATTGAAAAGGTAAGAACAATTAAGTGTATCTAGATGGCATTCATGCTTTACATAGAAGTGACATTTCAATTCATTGTCTATCTTCATTACCATTATATATGGCACAGCAATAATAAGGTCAGTCAACTGATGAATATGCATTTATAGGCCCTCATTTTCTCACAAACACCAGTTTTACATGATGCTGAGGTAGCAATGAAATGCTTTTTTGCAATTTATTAGATATCTATATAATCACCCACATTCAATTCTGACCAAAAGTAGACTGAATAAGTTTCAAATATTCACACAAATACCCACATATCATTCTCAGAGTGGCTATCATAAAGATTATCACTTGCCATACATTTTCATTTTCCTTTCATTACTAATACCAAGCCCCTATTTATGTTTACAGATGTTTATCATTGTATGTTTCTATATTCCATCTCCTTCTGACTATAACCCCTATTCCATGTCCTTATTCCCTGAATGTTACATAGCATGCCCTTGTTCTTTTCCTTGACCACAGCCCTTGTTCCTTTTATGATCATACCATTGTTTCTCCCCTTTATTCCACTTACAGACAAGCCCTTGTACTTACAGACCCTTGTTCTACATTTGGACAATACTCAAGTATATAAGACACCCTCCTGTAACCTAGTCCCTTATCTTGACCTCTCTGTCTTTGGGACTAGGTATGTGTTGTACTCTCTATCTGCCCTCAATGTTAAAATGAAGTACAGAAGTTGCTAGACAGTCAGATCAGGTGGAGGAGGATGGAGTATTTAGTAAAGTGGAAAGGATATGATGAAGGACACAATTCATGGGAACTGGTAACAAATCTTACAAATGCTAAACAATCAATTACAGCATTCCATAAAAAACATCCAGATGCACCCAGAATATAGTCATCAAGGACAATGGACTCTAAGGAGGGGGATAATGTCATGAAGATTAAATACTGACATTTTATTCAATTACTAATATTCATTTTTCCTTTATTTACAGACACTTATACCTGTATGTTCCTGTTTGCCATTTCCTTTAACTTTACTTTCAAACCTTAAACCTTAACTATGTAGTGCACACAGCCTTATCGCTGCCTTGCACCTTTACACCCTGTTTAAACCTTTCTTTCATTTCCCTTTTGATCATACTTGTCCATAACCTTTCCATAGCCTTACCACAATCTTTCCTGAACATGTGTTAGTAGTGCTGTAGGCCCTTAACCCTAGTTTCACATCTCCGATCTCTGTAGTATAGTATTTAAACTCTTCATTCTGTAACCTTGTCCTCATCTTGACCTCTTGGTCTATTCAGACTAGGTATGCTTTGTATCTCTCTTTACTTTCCAATGATTAACTTGGTCTATTTGGACTAGTAACTCGCCTAAAGCTTGTCTCGCTCTCATCTGCCCTCTTGTTGTCACCTCTTCGCAACAGCATGCTCAATGTACCTATATGTGCATTGATGGTATCTGATATGGTGTTGATGAGAGGATAATTTACAGGCAAAGTAAAGTCAACATATATGGTGGCTGAAGCTCGTGGGGTGTTTGAATGAAGGAGGAAGAATGCAATGGAGTGTTGCATTGTATTGCCTAGCTTGTGGTATGCATCATGTACAGGATGACACGATGCCTGACTTTCTCCGTGTGCTTACTGTACACTATGACATGCCTAAGTAACTTTTCAGCGTGCTTACTGTATGCTATGACAAAATGCCTGGGTTTCTGCAGGAACGCACAAAAGTGATCGGGATCAGAAAGCAGATCATGCACCATAAAACCCTTACCTTACGGTAGCGGGAATTATAATCAACCTAGAGAGCTATACTTGTATTGCTAATAATGAATAAAACTATTTGTAAAATGAATTGAAAAATGAGCAAAGCCAGTTTTGTTTCATGCCTCATTAAAGCTGGAGGGAATTATTTAGACATTACAATAGAGATAAGTATATTTATTCATTTTGTGGTGTGTCCTCAAGAAGCCCAAAGGATTAGTTTTGTGAAATGGAGATGCTTGCTGTGTATTGATTTTTGGTTACAGGGAATTCTCAGAGACTGTCTGGAAAATTGATCATGTTGCTATATTACTTGAGAGTAAGGAGGAACAATAAATTAGAGCAAATTTACACCAATAAAAAATAAAATGACTATTTAGCTGTCAACATGAGATTTTACCCATTAAATATATTGAAAGGAAACTTTGATAATCCATATGTGTATTCTGTAACATTATTTAATTTTGGCTGAGAAATTACGACAGTACAAGAATAATAAGTAGGCCTCGTATCTTGCCATGCAAAGCAGCGGCACCTTTCCCCAGTGGAGATTGTACAACACAGCCACATCAGTATTTTGACAACTTACTGGTTTTGACTGGTACCAGTCCACCAGTCTGCTAAAACACACAAAACCAGTTCACCAGCTACCAGCTGACCAACCGAAATTTTTGTTCACCAGTGAATTATGCATGACGAGCATGGTAAGTAAGGAGAACATCATGAACAATGCCCAATATGTCTTGGCACCGCTTAAGACATTACCCGCAGTGTCTCCAATGTCAATTATTGACCAGTAGTGATTTCCGCCGTTGCCAGGGACGATGATCGGGACCTTCCCGACGCTTTCCCGACGCAGCAGCGATGCTCCCGACACTTTAGACATTGAGTTACCAAATATGTTCCTTGTATGTCTCAGATCATCCACAAACTGTAATGTAAATGTACTTCACCTTATAACCAAGATAACTTTGACTTACATAGTTCACCTGTCGTACCAGTCATTACCAGTTACCAGTATTTTGTCAAAACACCGATGCACCTGTGCGCGTCGACTTTATTAAGGACGAGTCCTCCTAAAGTCGGCCTTGTCATTGCCAGTCAACTTGAATTTCTGAACGGCTTCAAGTTCAATGACCTCATTCTTATGCATTTGAAGGGAAACAGCTTATAGCATATATACTTTTGATGATACAAAATAGTTTCATTTGTCTAGAAGAAAACTTTCCCTTCCTCCTTCCTTTCTTTTGTTTTTTGGTCTAATCTTATCTCTTTATTAGCCCACACCGTTATCAGGTCCGTAATCTTCAGCGCAGAATCTCTTCAAGCAGCTGCTTACGGTCTTTTCTGGGAGTTATACGACACTTGAAAGGCTTAGGGTGACTGTATAGTGTAAATAAAAGGACGACATTCAATATTAGCCCGAAACGTCAGAAGAAGAGGAAGGGAAGACCCCAATACATACCGTACGTTAGATGTTCCAAACGCCATTGGAGGTATCACTTCACAACCACTTTCGTCAATCTCAGGTAGAATATCGAACAATGCTGTTATATATGCAGCAGCAACCCAGACTGAACGATCTGCAAAATGCCAACCGGGACAACGTCTGTCGGTGGATGGGAAATGGAGGATATCGAATTTTGATGAGAGATCATGATTCTGTTTCTATTTAGGATGACTTACCTTCTCCCAAACCCAAAGACGATATCCCGTGGGTTCGTCGGTACCTTGCCTAAATTGGTACCGTCTAAGAAACGTTGAGGGAGGAAGAGGTCGGGGTCTGGGCAGGCGCGGAGTAGACCACTGTATAGGTGAAATTTGAGCACCAGTAAGTAACTATCATAAAAAAAAGATAGAGCCTTACAAGTTGTTCACGATGACGTTCGTTCCCTTTGGAATAAAATAACCACGGTATATGTCATCTTCCTTGGTTTTGTGCGGCGCATTTATTGAGGTAGGGGCCGTCCATCTGAAATAAGAAAATGAGTATGGCAAACAGAAAACGGGCGTTGATCAACATAGTCTCAGGGTATTGTGGAAGTGAGCAGACGGCACTAACCTATACAACTCTCTCATGACGGCATCAAGGTAGGGCAAAGATGTCATATCATCTGGGTCTGGAAGTCTATCGTAGCCCACCACATTCTCCATCTCCTCCTGTGCACGACGGTATACATCTGGATTGAGAAGCATAGCCAGGAAGAATGCGTGTACGACGGCCAACGTCTATATAAATGCAAACATTAATCCACCTACGCTAGTAGATAAGTATTATTATTGCCACTCACTGTCTCTTCCGCAGCTGTTGGAATGAGGAAACCAGATCAACAAACGGCGTAGATGAGGGGAGAAGAGATTACCAGTATACAAGGCAGCAGCGGCCCCTTGAATGTCCTTTTCATCCTGCTGCGTAAGACTGTCTAGTCCGCCGCAATCATAGATGTTCCTAGTAACGAAACAATCCGGGGCATCACCATCGCGCTAGAATGGCAACAAGTTAGACACCTCAAAGGGCCAACTCGTCTCCAGTTGAAGTGTACCACTCACCATCTTCTGTTGTACCGTTTTATAAGGAAGTGACTGAGACCTTTCAACCTTTTCGCGTAAAGCAAGTGCACGTCGTTTGAATCCTGCGAATGGGAACCATGCTGGGATATGTCTGGATATCAAGGTATGATCTTCTAGTCAATAAAGAAGGGCTTCAGTACACAAAGCAAAATATACATACGCCAAGGCAGGAACAAAGTCTACGACGGTCGTGGACACAGTTCCAAATTCCAATGTCTTCGTCAGTGCTTCAAGAGCTATATAGTAGTTTCTTTAGTGTTATGCAACACACTGCTCAGCATTTCAGCTTACAAAGCTTAACGATAGGATCCTCGAGCGACTCGACATCATGGCCATAGGCTATCTTCATGATTGTCGCTGCTGTATAACTGTAATTGAACAAAAATTTCAATTTAGCAAAAAAATATCTTTGGCTGAAGCTCTCACCAACTGATATGCCGCTCCAAGTCCACCTCTGGTTCCGAGGTCAATAACTTGATAAAGAGCAATGCGGATTTGGATTGGATGTGACGGAAGGAGTCTACAGCCTTTTCCGACAAAACCGAGTTCATCATGCGTCTGTGTTTTCGGAACTGATCACCACTAGTAGATAGGATGGGATAGGATAAACCGGCATTTATTTGTCAGTGATCCAAACTTAACCAAGGTAAGTACTATGAAAACGTACTAAGGCATCGTGATGAGTGTGTCTTTCCATCCAAGAACTGGCGAGATATCAAGGTTAGTATGAACAAGTAAAAAGTTTTAGTGATATTGACGAACGGTCAAACATGGGTAGGGATGGTCTGTCGCTGTATATGTTTCCACGCTTTTCGGTGAGCTCTTGAGCCATCTCGAGATCGTTGATGAAGACAATTTCACGTTCGAAGATGGAGACATGAACAATAGGACCTTTTTGCCAAGAGTTTTAGACTCGGTGATTGTCAAGACTAAAAGGTTGAACAAGGTACCGTAGGCATCCCACCATTCGGAAATTAGCTCCTCTATCGTTTTGCCTCTTAGTTCCAGGGCGCTCCCGATAAGCGGTAGCTTAGTTGGACCTGGCGGGAGGCTGTTCCCGCGGAAGATTTTCGACAAAAACTTTCCTATTATCCAGAGGCATACCCCCAAGACCGCTAGGAGCTGGAGGTTTTTCATTTGAAAAAGAGGGTGGGCAAGTTGATCAGACATCGTGGACGTATGTGGGAGCATTAATCTAACGAGTGTAATATTTTATACAGTCATTCGGCAGTTCTTTCTTACAGTCAGTACCTGCTATGCAATATCTCCTTCATCCACCGCCTTGATCTCAGATTCTGCCCTTTCACAGATCCGAGTCTTTACATGCGGTATGCTTATCATCTGAACTAGGACGTTTCTGTCATCTTTGCAGGCATTATTGCGGCGCTGGGTCTCATCAAAAGTTCTCGGAATCAACTTTAATTCGACGCTCATCGATTCGCTCCCTGATCGAAAGACTGGGTGGACCAATGTTAGGATGAATATGGAGGATAGAACAACTGAACCAATTAAAACGTATAGTACGGCATGAAAGCGAACTGATTCGACCTCTATCTGAGCGAGCGGATTCAGCAAGATGATGGTAACTGTACCGGAGAAACTCCAGTGACCGGCCGAGCGGGCTTGTAGGTGGGTCTGTACCTGTCATCACTTATTACTATCATACTGTAGAGCTGATTCATCTTGGGGACTTTAAGTTTTGTACAGTCTTAGATCTGGGGTCCTGGATCAGATGCTCAATTGGGCCTGTCAAGACTTAATCAATCAGGCCTGCCGTGAATGCTAGAAACTCCACGCGTCCTGGCATAAAATCCCGAGACTTACTCATCTTCATCAGACACATTCAGGTCCACGTTGTATAAAATAATTGCGCCAAGTTAACTGCTAAGTTCAAACATCCTCTTTCATCCAATCCTCTCAGACTATTGGAAACTTTGTTATCATGGCAGGAGAACTCGTTCTGGTACGTACGCAATTTCAAGGCATACCCAAATGGTACAATTACAGTTTACTTATGGTCATTTTGACAATTTCAGATCACTGGTGTATCTGGACATATTGGATTTCGTGTCCTTGCTGAAGCTGTGAAGAGCGGCTACAAGGCTCGTGCAGTAGTTCGGAAGCAGGCCCAGATTGAAAAGATCAAATCAACTAAGTCGATCCAGCCGTACGCAGACAAGGTTGAGTTTGCCCTTGTTCCGGATCTTGGTGCCGATAATGTCTTCGATGCTCACGTTAACGGGGTGACCTACATCATTCACGTGGCTGCACCTCAATTCACCAGTGTGGACGTACCAATCGACGTCCAAGAGTTCGCTAAGCCAACGATTAAATTTACCGAAAACATCCTCAAGGCTGCCTCAAAGGCAAAGTCTGTCAAACGTGTTGTCATAACTTCCTCCATCACTACCCTTTTCACTGGTGTTGGGATTCAAGGCGACTCCGACCTGGTCTACAACTGTGAGTCTCCGTGTCAATGGATTCTGGGAATTTTTCTAAATTAATGTTCTATCCAGGGGAAAAACCTGTTGCGAAAGACCTTGTCAGTCCAGCCCCCGAGAAAGCTATCGGTCCCGTCGCATATGTGATTTCAAAGGTACTTTCTGCTCAATCAGTCCTTGACTACGTTGCGACCAACAAACCTCACTACTCTGTCGCCAATATGCTCCCTGGAACCACCATCGGTCGTAATGAGCTCGCGGAGGATTCGAAGGAGCTCATGGTGGGATCCAACATTGTCGCTCTCGCTCCTCTCCTTGGCATTTCCTTCCCTCCTACCCACTCCGTCTTCGTCCACATCGATGACGCAGCCATCTCTCACATCCGTGCGCTTGACGTGGACATCGCTCCCGGCACGGCACGTAATTTTATTGCCGTGTACAACACCGCCAAGAACCCAGATGCTTTCAAGTGGGATGATATACTTGACATTGTGAAGCGCAACTTCCCTGGCGTTTTGGACTCGGGCGCATTCCCTCTTGGTGGAAGTGTGCCGAAGAACAAGACTCTCGTTGATTCTGAGGAGGACGAGAAGATTTTGGGATTGAAGTTTAAAACTTATGAGGAGGCTTGTATTGATCTCGTCGGGCAGTTCCTTCAGCTTGCACAGGCAGCTAAGAAGTAAATAGACCTTAAACACAGTTTTTGGGTGAATTATATATTTCCTGTATTCGTGATAGTTATAATTAGAATTTATGAACTCCAAGTTTCATTCTTGTTATACTGAGAGACATCATTCAGTCTGGTCACTGCATTGGACTCAAGTAAGCTGACAGTGTAATTTCAGTTCTACGAGTTTTATGCGGGAAGCAAACGTATTGAATTGGTCTCGGAGGGTCCTTTCTAAATATTGCTTCTGGATAGTCAGGAACGATTTCTAAGATCAAGTCGAAGCTATATCCGTAGTTTTACAAGTTGAATTTAATTTATCCATTAAGTAATGCGCATAAAATTATCATGTTGAACCTGATATCTTACACGAAATGAAAAGATCGAGAAAACCGAGCACCAGAAAGCCCATAGGGCTTTCCTACTTCGAGAGGTAGTCCAGGCCGTTCAGGGCCAATTTCTCTCCATTAGACCTCGGTGTGATTTTACATTGGAAAGGAAGTGGGTGGCTTGATTACAGACAGATATCAGTCCAGAAGTTCCTCCATGGCAAATGAAACAATATACCAAACAAGTGAGCTCGAGTGCTTGCCGTCTGGATCAATAAGAGATCCATCCTGAGCGATAACCTTTGATATTTCAAAGGTAGCCAAGATAGAAACTATCATAATCCAAAGGAATTCTCGAGCTACATCTGGGTAAGATTAGATTCAATCAGCCTCAGTTCCTGCACATACGCAGAATTGAATAGACAGACAACACCTACTCTTTCCAGCACATACCCTTCTGCCATATCCAAAGGCCTGATCTGGATCCGGGATAGCCGAGTTACGAGTCCCATCGGCGTTCAGGAATCTGTCTGGACGGAAGAGATGTGTGTCTGCCCCGTACATACGTTCGTCTCTCATGATGGCCCACGAGTTTCCAAAGACGATGGCGTCTTTCGGGAGCAAGTAACCCTCGTACACGTCATCTTCGACGACGCAGTGAGGCATACCAATAGGTAACACAGGGAAAAACCGGAGGACCTCGTTGAGGATGGCGTCGATGTAAGGTAAGGTACCAAAGTCTGATTCAAAATCTGGGAGGCGTTTGCCTTCGGTTTGTTTGTCAATTAATTGGTGGGCCTTTGCTTGGATCTCTGGGTATTTGAGCATAGAAAAGATGAACCAACGCATAGCAGTCAGGGTCTGGAAAATATACATATGTCAGCTCTAAGAGAATTTGAGAGGAAAGTACCGTATCGGCACCGGCTATATAAAGACATCAATATTCCCTCAGGCTTCGTTGACAGAAAGAATGTCTTAGGTACGTACCTGCATATATACCAGCAAGAACATTCTGTAGGACTCGGAAGTCGTACGTATAGTCTGTACTTGATTCTTCCAGTGCTGTCAAGCCACGCAGGGCGACTGATGAGCGTGCTGAGCCATCCGACTAAAAAAGTTTCTGTCATTATAGGTACTCAATAAAATCGATAAGACTCTTATACCATCTGTTTCTGCACGATCGACAAAGGGATCTGAGGCATATCAATCGAATTTCTCCGAAGCTCGTCGGCGATGCGATAGAAGCTCGTACCCGGAGCCCATCTTGGAAGACGACTGAAGAAGGGAAAAATGTTTACTGAAAGCCAAGTCATTAGTTCTTACGGCGGGACGATAATCTGCTAATTTACGCTTACTCAAGACATTCATCCCATTGTCGAGAGAAGTGTTGAAGCGTTCCACCAAAGCCAGGAGGGGATCATCCGTGGAGTTGATGGGAATGCCAAATGTCGTCTCGAGAATGGCTTCACTAGCGGTGCTGCAGAATATACTTAGAATGAAGAAAGGTCGAATTTTATGGAAGGTCGAACCTGCGCAAGTGGCTTACATAGTCGTACGGAGTGTCAAGCAGTCGCTTAAGCAGCTGGCGGGTCGCAGAAAGTTCATAAGGCCGATGAAGCAATGTCTGAGTATCAAACTCCCGATGGTAGATTTTTCGATGGTCTACGGAACTGTATACGTTAGCCTATTCTGTTATTCACTCGTAAACACGTGAATCGACCTCTCCACAAGCGGTCAGTGGTGTAATTGAGAAAAAGCCAATCGATTGAGCGACCGACCCTGTGGGTTAAATTTAATGGATGGACGAAGACTGTCAAGCGCTAATGATTGACATACAGATCTAACATAGGAATTCGTGGCCTGAAGCAATGACTGAAGTTGACAACAAGTGTTCCCAGAGCTGCAGATAGTGACGCACCGAGAAGAGTAATTCAATCCACGTTTGACAAAGAGCTCCTGAGTTGCCTCCAGCGTGTTGAGGATAACTATGCGTTTTCCAAAGACCGTAAAAGATATCACGTCCGAGTCTGAAGACAGAAGTGTGCTTTATACCCGAACTCGCATTGAAGAATTTCGACACTTACTAAATTCTCGGCTCCAGTCCCAGAATTTGATCCAAGGCTTGTAAGTTGGAAAGTTTAACACATTACCCAACAAGGGTAATTCCAGAGGCCCGGGGGGTAACGGTGTAGCAGAGCGTTTGGATGTTTTCCGAACGAGTATCGCAACAATGAGGATTGTGCTGGCAGCTACAATGAGGGGAACAGTAGAGGCCATAACGCCGTAGTGTTTATCGTCATTATGAAAGTATCTTTATCATAGATCAATCAATTAACACAGAGTGGGTCATTGTCTCGGACGCTAAACCGGAACTGTGAGAATAAGTGGCGGGCGGTCACATGCCATTTGCCGATGTGAACCCACGTCAAACTCCGTTCCCGCTGCTCCCGCGAGTACCTGACCTGAAGTGATGAGCAATCAGATTGAATCAATGGTCACAAATCGAATTGATTTCATGAGTCCCCTTCTAGGAGGAAATGGAGCAGTATTGGCAGCGCTCAATGGAGAATGTTCTGCAATCTTTTGTTTCCAAAGTAACTTATATACTTTTAATAAATCTCTACCAGTGTACTAAACTCGATGTAGGACCAATATACTATTAACAGATAGTGTAGACAGAGTTATAGCTTACACGGGTTCAAACAACTTTTTACATAGTAAGTAATTAATTGGATAGAAGAATATGTGCTAATCTTGTCTAGTGTAAAGAGCCGCCAAGGTAACTAAATGATAAAACGGCTTCTCGGATAGGACGGAAATTGGTAAGATACATAAATCAGTGCGCACTTACCTGTTAAATGGAAATTTCCTTTTTGAAAAACATAGCCACCACCAGCTAGGATGAATTTAGCTTGCTGGTTTAGTGTGTGAAATTGAGGTAACTTTTATCTCTCCGGATCCAATTTACTCTTGAGGTCTTCTTGTATCGCTGCTCTTCCCTTGCTCTTCCCAGATTCTACCACGACTCCACCCATGTCTCAAGGTGTTGCACTCGTTACTGGCGCTTCGCGCGGCATTGGACGAGCTATTGCTCTTCGCCTTGCAGAAGACGGTTTTGACGTTGCTGTCAGTGATCTTCCCTCCACCAAGGAGGCTCTCGAAGATGTTGTCGCCGATATCAGCAAGAAGGAACGAATCGGTAAAGAATTTTATGTCGATGTGATGGAGGAGAGCCAAGTCATTGCTTTAATCGACGGTGTTGTTGAACAACTTGGCCAACTGAATGTAGTAAGTGCTGAACTTCATCAAGTATCATTTCTGTGGACTGAAATAGTCCAATCTTCCTCAAAGCTAATTGCGAATGCGGGTGTAGCTGTATACAAACCTCTCATAGAACGTGAGTTGAATTGAATTAGTCGTGAGCATGATATTTTGCTCATCAAGACTTCATAGATACCGCCCAAGACTGGACACATACTTTTGGTGTTAACGCTACTGGAACCTTCTTCTGTTTCAAATACGCCGCCAAGGCCATGATCGCTCAGGGGAAGGGTGGACGCATCATTGGCACTTCTTCCGACTCTGGAAAACACGGTAAGTATAGATTGTTCTAGCTCATTACGTGTATATTCATCCTTCATTCCAACTAGGTTGGCCTGGATTAGGAGCGTATAGTGCATCAAAAGCGGCTATGAGAGGAATGATGCACGTCCTCGGTATGCTCGAAACTCAACTGGAGAAACAATTTGCCATTCATTGACCACTTATTGCCCGTTAGCCAGTGAGCTCGGTCCACATAACATCACTGTGAATGTATATTGTCCAGGTATCTATTATTCAGCTTGCCATTCCTGCCCTTTAACAGCTTCTGTCAATCAGGTGCTGTGAATACAGATATGGGTGAGCAATACAAGGCAGAAGAATTATTTTTGGATATATAACTGTTCCCGTACATCCATTTAGGTGCAGCGATTGCTCGAGCAGGGGGAATGACCACGGAGATTATGGCAGCTCAAGTCAGTTTATCCAAAATTTTAAAATGTTTTTAACGCAGCTGAAGGCTCGTTTCTCTTGGTTAGATGGCTAAAGTCACACCTCTTGGACGAGTTGCCGAGACCAGCGACATTATTGGTGTTGTCTCATTCTTAGCTTCTAAAGATGCTGGATTTATCACAGGTAAGTCTGATATCAGTTTCTTTGTTTCTTTGTCTTGGTTGAAGTTACTCATGGTCATCTGTATCATTAGGTCAAAGTGTAAGTAATCCTTATTCCAGGTTACTGGAGATTGAACTTTGGGATACTGACACCTGTATTTATCACCCATGTATAGTATTCTGTCAATGGCGGATTAATGCTGGATTAATAGAAATCTCTGTATCTTGATGATAGAAAGATAGACAGGTAGTATTGTAATCGCTGTTATTCCTTAGATATTGCATTGCTTAAAACTAAATACTATGAACTCTGACGAGTTAACGGATTAGAAAAAAATTTCATAAAAAATTATGGCCTGTAGAAAAAGGGCATACTGTACTATTCGATGTGGCAAGTACGAGGCTGTGATATCGGCATAATTGTCAACTTGTAATGCAGTGTATGCCGGGTTTGATGGTTGTGATGCCGACAACTCAATACAATTCTGTCAGATAAGGTTTCATACTGTGCCATATGGGGATTGTACAAGGCATGCTAAGCGACGAGGTTGGTGTCGAAAAAAACTCGGGCTAGTGTACTTGCCGCTTGACTGGCTTGTACAAGCCGAAAAAAGTCAGTCAAGACCAAGGGGTAGGCAAAATGTTTGATTGTATCTTTAACCTTCTCTGAAACTAACGACACTATACATCCAACTTAATTTGAAAAACTACAGATAAGAATAACACAATGCGCACGAAGTTTGAAAGGCTAATAGTAGCCATCGTATAACCCGTGTGGCGTGACTTGGGCGTCATTTTTTCAATGCGATGAAAAACACATACGTAATTGTAAGAGCTGTGATGCACACCGTGTGAATAAGCGGTATGTCATCTTCCGCTCTCCCAGTTGGCTTTATTTTCTATTCATTGCACTATGCAGAATTGAAGCAAGCTTGCACACCGTTTCCACCACAGGTTCCATGCATGACTCCCGAGTCCCCGATGCCATCAACTTTGTTGGACTCTCTGAGAAATACAACATACAAGTGGATGACCGAATTCCAACTCCGTTATGCTGTTTTTTAGAGCCTTATTAATCAAGACTTACTTTTCTCTGAAGATTTCTCTGGCCTTAACAATCTGAATTACTTCTGCTGGTGCATCGATAGAAGATATCAAACCTTTAATTTGGATCAGTTCTAGAATGAATACGATCTCATTCCCCTCCCGCTATCTGTTCCTTGAATAGAACGATCGGTGATATTCTCAGTTCGGACAATTACGACCATTGCCAACTATCACAGTCTTGCCTTAAATGTTCAACCTGGTTCGGTTCGGATTCTTGTAGTTGTTTTAGTCCGCAGTGTCTCCAATCGGGAGCTGTGACCTGTGAAAGTCTATCAGCTTTTAACCAACTTCATTTCCGCCATGAGCACTGAAAATCGTCTTGTTTCGTTTTATTTTCGGCAACTTCGAAGATGCTGAGTTCCACGAATGTGTTCATATTAGCCGCTATTGTAGTTTTGCCCGTCCTTCTGCTGCAGAGCCGTCGACGAAGCAGTCTTCCTCCAGGACCACGAAAGTGGCCTGTTATAGGAAATCTTCTTGATGTGCCTATGAAACACCCGTGGAAGGTTTACAAGAGATGGGCTCAGGAGTACAGTTCGTGTCTTCCCTGTTGTGTTACTGAAGATCGATAGACCACGTTGTAATCCACTGACCTACTGTCTACCTAGATTCAGACATACTTTCTCTGGAGATACCTGGCGCGACGCTCATCATCCTCAACAAGTTGAACATCGTACAAGACCTGTTTGTAAAGCGGGCTCTCAAATACTCTGACAGGTGAGTCTCGAACAAGAGGAATGCATGCAACTATCAGATTGATTTCAACAGACCTCAATCCACATTGTTTGACATGTAAGTCGCGGACCTTCAGGCTCGAGTTTAACCTGACATCTTCTGACAGGATGGGTGTTTCCCGGCTTATGGTCTTCCAAAACTATGGCGAAAGATGGAAACGTGCGTTTAATTCACAGAGCATGATCTTTTGAAACTGATTTCACTTATTTAGACTACCGTAAGACGTTCAGGCATGATTTCGAAGTGGAAGCCAGCTCAGCCAGTCGTACTCACGAGCTTGCTGCTGTCCATCGTTTATTGAAGCGCCTGTTGAACACCAATGATCATGAGAGGGAACTTCGACTGTAAGGCCTTTCATTCATTTCTCTGGTGTTAATTTGAGTGCTGATGTATTGAGATAGTACTGCTGGGGATGCAATCTTGTCTGTAACTTACGGAATTCAGCCGGACTATGATGGTACAAGCGAGTCGTACATCGCACTAGCCGATGAGACGATGACTCTTTTGGCTGATGTTGGTCGCGGAGGCTTCATAGGTAAAGCTCTTCCTGCTTGTCAGTGCAATTCTCGATGTAACCATTTTTTTCTAGTTGATGCCTTGCCATTCCTCAAATTACTTCCCTCTTGGTTTCCAGGAGCTGATTTCAAAGCTAAGGCTCAGAGAGGTGCAAAACTTGTGGACACAGCTATCAAGACTCCTTTCGAATATGTTAAGATCGAAATGGTGCGAAAGTGAACCTTATCCCAGTAGGAACTCGGACTGATATAGCAGCTTTGTAGAACAAAGGCACAGCTGTCTCCTCTGTGGCCTCCCGTTTCCTGGCATCGTTGGACGACTTCAACTTGGCTCCGGACACCCGGATTGATGACATGAGAAACATTCTTGGAATCGCATATCTAGGTGGTGCCGACACGGTCAATTAAATTATTGCTAATGTTGAATAGAAAAAGCGCTCATGCATTCTGTTCTTCAGACTGTAGCTCAACTTTGTTCCTTCACACTTGCGATGTTACTCTACCCCGAGGTTCAGAAGAAGGCCCAAGCTGCTTTGGATGCTCACCTCCAAGGTCGTTTGCCCGATTTCTCCGATTATGGTCAAATTCCCTACATCGAGGCTATCGTCAACGAAGTCCTTCGTTGGAACCCTATGACACCTTTGGGAGTTTTCCATGTCCTCAATGAGGACGATTCCTACGAGGGTTATGTCTTCCCAAAAGGATCTATCTGTGTTCCTAACGTGTGGGCCATTTTACACGACGAAGAGTTGTACGGGCCCCAACCCCATGAATTTATTCCTGAACGTTTCCTGACAGCTCATGGAGAAATGAATCCGAAAATGACCGATACTGAGGTTGCTTTTGGGTTTGGGAGAAGAATTTGTCCTGGTAGAGGTATGTTTTTATGATTTTGAACTGGCTTTTTGCCAGCTGGTAACAACCAATAATTTGCTTATTTACTTAGATATTGCTCGCGAGTTTGTGTGGATCGCTGTTGCCTCGTTGCTTGCAGTCTTCAATATTTACGATGGTGTTGATAAGAAAGGTCAGCCACTTGGCAAGGATAAGATCGAGTATACGAGCGAAATGATTAGGTGATGCTATATCTTATTCTTCTGGTTTTTTGCATGCTGAGAGTTACTTGTCTTCCCTCAAATGTAGCTTCGCACCTCATCTCAGTTGTAAATTCAAACTCCGCCCTGGGGTACCTGAAAGCATCATTCACAATGCAGTGGATGACTAGAGAGAGAAAGAAGAAATTGTTCATGATAGAATATGTCCAGACAATCTTTGGGATTTAAAGTACTTATTAGACCACATTTGTTAAGAGAATTATGAAGGCCCCACCAATAAAAATAAGAATGGGGCCAATGAAATATTGAAATGGGGTTTGGAAAAAAACTTAGAGACATGCTGTATATATTGCACTGTATTGGTGTTCAGATAGGGCAAGAAAATCTTCCCATGCAAGACCCTTAATAGCTAGAGCACAAGGACATTAGATCTGTTCTCCAATTATTTATAACCATTGTGGCTGAAGAGTGAAATGCAGAATACATTTTGGAGCCAGTGGTTGGAAAAATATTTTGGAGTGAACAGGGATATTTTTGGGTGGGGATCTCAGATCTGAAGTCAGATTTTCATAATATTTAGTGGTTCATGAGATATAACTGAGGTAAGAGCACAAAATATTGACAGCTGACTAGTGATCACCTGGGAATGTGGAAAGGTGTATTTGTGGATGGAGATGCCACACTGGGTGCAGGTCAAAATAAAACATGTTGAATTATTTTGAAGTTAGGTCACAAAATTTTAAAGTAATATGCATCAAATTTTTGGACTTTATTTTGATGAGGTATTAAAACAAACAGTATCATTAACATAAATTCAAAAAAAATTGATCTGTATTATTTTAAATTTTATGGCCTAACTTCAATATAATTCACTATGTTTTATTTTAATGTGCACCCAGTGGGCCTGAAGTCAAATTTATAATACCTCTAGTGGTTCTTGAAACATTGGATGAATGCTGATGTAAAAGCACCAAATATTATTATAACAGCTTTATAATGGACTCCATAGAAAACAGTTTAGAGTGTACATCAAGTTGTCAGTAAGTCATTTTTTGACATACAGGTATCCTTGATTCATTATATGGAATGATATGCATTCACTGCTCAGATCATCATCAAACATCCTTGAAATGAAGATCTATGTTAAACTTTGACAGATGTGTAGTGAGTGAAACACAATATACTTTGGACAATTAATAAAACATGTTTCAGAATGGGCATTAAGTTATGTATGTTTGTGACTGCTTCCTATATGATATGCTTAGAAGATAAAATGGCAAGGAATGCAACTGTAGACTAATGTTCCAATGGCTTGGCTTGGCTAAGGCTGGCTAGGTCACATCACAGCTGGTCAAGCCAAATAAAATGCATGGCTTAGGCTTGGCTTGGCTGGCTAAAGCTAAGCTGACAGCTTCAGCTGTTTATGTTCACTTAATGTTTTTCAAGGCACAATTCAGTGGTTTCATTAGATTTTTTTGACGAGTCACACAAATATTATTATACCATAATACAATTTGTATAGTGACTAATATGATTTTTGGTTGTTGGCTTGTGAGCTAAGCCAAGCCAGAACAATAATGAACCAACCAACAAGCTGATCAAATGGCTAGGCTTCTCATGGCTCAGCTTAAGCACCCTTTTTTAGCTGGCTTGAGCCATGCCATTGGAACACTACTGTAGACTGGAGTTGAGCATGATTGTTAATAACAGATAACAGTTGAGCTCTAATATCATATTTATGGACACTTAGTATATTCTGAATGAAACACTGTCTAAATGTGAAGACATACATATACTTGTATATCTGAGCCATAGATTGTTCTCATTGAAGCATGTATAGATACCTAAAACTTATATCCTTAGCATCATGACAAAAGACTTTGATTTTTCCATATCAATTTTCACAGCATCAGGATAAAAGTGGAATGTGAAAAGGAATATTTGGGGCCTTGACAGCAATAACCCTTGTATAATCTCAGAATCTGGTGCTGTTATCTTTGGAGTGTCTCTGCACCAAAAAGGATTCTTCTCCACATGATCAAACCTGTACTAGACATATTCTGATCACAGGTTGTTGATATTGTCTTATGCACTCAGTATTCACTCAATATCTTAGGAATCATGAAGGTATTGTAAATCTGACTTCAGATCTGGTATGTCCATCCAGAAATACTTCTTCCCACTTGAATCCATACTGAACACATTCATAGGTAATCAATAGCCAGCTGTTGATAATATTTTGTGCTTTGAATTCAGTCAATATGAAAGGGAAGTGAGCCACTGCTACATGGCAGTGTCATGAATCTCCCCTGTCTTGATCTCCTATTGTTTCCATGTTCCTATTTTCCATTCCTCATTGCCATTATTTCATTGATATGTTCCATCATTCCATTCCATTCTTCACATCATCAGCTTCTCCCTTTGTTGTTACCATCAACCTCCCTTGTTTCTATTCTTTGATATCTATCTTGGTGGACACTCTCACCCATGCAGTAGCTCTCATATATTCTGATGGTCATTGTAGATAGTTCCCCAGTCTGTCCACTTTTGTCCCTTAGATCCATACTGCTCAGCTTTGTCTCAGTACTATGTTGACATAGGCCCATTGCTGGCTTACCCACTATCTATTCTCTTTGCTGTCTTCTGACCCTGTGTGGGGGCCTGAGAGGGATCCTGATCCCCAGTTGAGCTGTTCCTGACAGGCAGGTATGAGGCTGTAATTCATTTTCAGAAAGTTTGAGTGCTGAAAGATGCAAAAAAGATGCCAAAAACATCAGTTAGTGATCTAAAGCTCCCAGCCCTAAATTTCTGTGCAAAGAAATTCATATTTTAAATCACATAATAGTAAATAATCATGCTGCAAAAAATTAATATGAGAAGTCCAACTATACTGGAAGATATTGACTGGCTGTTCTCACAAATGTACATAGTATTGCTGCTATTTGACTTGGAATATGTTGCAACTTGGAATCAAATTGAACTAATACTATAATATGGAAGCCATTTAATTTGATTCAAGCCAGCTCTTGACATAAATAGACCTTGTTAGAATGTAATACCATCAGGAAAAAGCTCATGAACCATTGGTTATCAAACTTCTGCAAAAGGACCTCCAATGTGAGCCAATAGTGTGAAAAACATCTATAGATTACATGGGGATCACCAGTGCCATGTATGTTTTGACATCCAAAGTGTAAGGTCAAATTGATGCTCAATTACATGTATGTCATAGAATGTCTTTTGGTTCTCAATAAAGTGTCTATGGGCTGTCAAAATATTGTCAAAATTTCATCAATAATCAACTATAGCAGTCTAAATGCAGTCAAAATTTGACCATATTCATCAAAAAAGCTACTATAGCATTCAAAATCCAGCTTGTAGTGTATCCATAATCACTTCTTACACATTCAAATAATAGAATCAAAGTCAAATTTTCATATAT
The DNA here is from genome assembly GCA_037954225.1 of Stygiomarasmius scandens. Lineage (NCBI taxonomy): Eukaryota > Fungi > Basidiomycota > Agaricomycetes > Agaricales > Campanellaceae > Stygiomarasmius > Stygiomarasmius scandens. The sequence goes on along the minus strand of JBANRG010000012.1, from coordinate 426,680 downwards.
TAAAACTACTAAGATGTACAAAGAATATAGCAAAGGCATAGAATACAGCAAAATCCATATAAAAAGAGATGGGCAAGAAAAATACAAAAAGGAGAAGACACATACAGTTTATAAAAAAGAGAGGAAAATGGAAAATGGAAAATGAAGGAAGGAAAGATCCTGGAACAGAGTGATAGATAGTGCATGAGCATCATGGAAAAAGAAGATAGCATACATGTATTAATAACCAGCTTCAAAGGTTCTAGAAACAGAGGCATTAGAGGAAGACATGAGATACAATAGATAGACACACACCATGAAGGCTGAGAAGCTGAGGCAAATACACCAAGAAATGAACAGAAGAATGAGGGAGTATAAGGTCATAAGCTGCATAAATGAATACAGAGGAGACACACCTGGGTTCTGAAAGCAGTGACCATAATGACCCAACAATGAAAGAGTAAAGAGAAACCAAGGACATGGGAGGAGAGAAAGGGAGGCAGAAAGCATAGTGTCAGCATCCTGAGAAAGTAACAGAAGGGAAGCACACACCTAATAACAGTCACCAGAATCATCTAGGAATGAACAGAAAGGGAAACCAGAAAGCTGTATACTGCAGAGAATATGGAAGGCCCAAAAAAAAAGTTCCAAAGGGTATAGAACTTCACAAGGATTGAAGTGTGAGCACAAAAGGTCAAGGGAATCATGAAGGTAAAGAGAAACAAGAATGATGCAGGATTCTGTGACAAGTTTTTCAACATCATGTGACCTGTGGCTGAAATTCCCATGCTCTGTGGTCTGATTTTCTAAGTACACACTAGAGAGTTCATGCAAGGCTGGGCTTTTTGAATAACATGTGACTTTCCCACCAGCTAGGACTTGCCTTTTTTGAGCTGCAATCCACCTTGAGGGATGATGGTATAATCAACAATTAGAATCCTTGGCTGTATTTTCAAGTCCAATCAACTTGGGCTATGTGCACCAGTGGGTTGCAACTGGCAGACATGAGTCCAACTGTTACCTTTGTTTTAAAATTGTATCTTTGAAATTTGTTAATAAAGTGAATTTGTGTGCATTCAGTTAATTTCTGAAACACTGACTCAGTTTGATGGCTCAAAAATCCAGTTTCCTTTGAGAATAGGGGCAGACTGCTGTAGAACAACAAGCATATTGCTTGATAGACCATTCAAACAAAAGCCTGTTTAGATATTCAATAAAGAGGTAAGCAAATAAGAAACAAACCCTTAATTTATCATCAGCAGTTTAATACATTGACTACCAGGATGGGCTGTACAGTTGTTCCCAGAACAAAAAGTATTTGAAAACTTGTAGCTATTCACTAAATTTCTGGTTCTATGGAGCGGGACCCTTAGTCACCACTACTTTTGTACAGTGGCTGTGCAGCGGCAAAATTGGATCGAGCAAAAAAAATTTGCCAACTTATCCTGATTTCTGTGGGATATAGTGTGTTTTCGACAAGCTAATAGCAATATAGTGTTTGGGAAATGCTCGTGAGCGACTCAGAGGTTATTTAACATCCAAAAGCCCATCCAAAATAACTTTCAATGACTTCGGCAGTAACCGGCACTGTAGTTCTCATGATTAGTCATCACCAAAAAAGGCAAACGGCAAATTTGGTCCCGGTCGAAAATACTATCTCCATCAGTTTTGACCCAATCCGAAATCCCTCTAGTAGTTTTGTTCCTCTTGATAAACAGAGCATTTCTACTAGAGGAATAAAAAATTGGCTCAATATCACGTGCACAAGGACCATTGTACAAAAGTAGCGGTGACTAAGGGTCCTGCTCCATAGCTACCATAAAAACTATGGAAAACCACTAATGTTTACTTTTTTCAGTAATGTAAGAGAGTTTTTGGTGAACCAAATGAGCTGGAAGGGGAACATGCATGGGAAGGCAATTAGTCAACCAGGATGAGTAATAAATAGAAATGATGACCTGATTATAATCATGACATGTGCAGTTCCTGCAGTTAAATGAATTAAAACCAAATAAATACAAATGTTCAGATGTTGACTTCACACTTAATGTCACAATATGAAATGTACCTAAAAGTCTGATAAAGAATGAATCCTCATAAATTCGGACTCATAACAATATCTTCAGCACTTCTGGGTAAATGGGTATGATCCAAATTTTGTCTGCAGGTTCCAAGCTATTGGCCATACTTGCAAGCAAAATATAACCCTATTAGCCCACTCTATACTAACAACTGCTCAACAGAAAAAAAATTGAACCTCTGTTGTTTCTGACCTGATTTTAACAATGCAGGAGTCATTCCCAATGTTTATGGCACCCCTCTATCACTACCCCAGGGCTTTTCTTCTCAGGCCTATATACATTATTCTAAACATTTTTTTATCTGGACAGAGTATCTCAAATAAATTAGTATCCAAATATACTCAATGTAGGTTGAAATATTAGGAGATACTATGCTGGTGTTCATATCCAATTCTGGACAGGAAAGTGAAAGAAATTGACATTCAATCTATTGAGAGAAAGCTAAAATTTTCTATGTTTGATGGCATTACTTTCTTGGACTAAAAAGATAATTTTTGTTTTTTACTTTCTACTCACAGATAGTTTTTCTTTTTGGGTCCAGAAATGCAATGGGCGATCATTGCCTTGTCATCTCCCTATACTTGGTATATCATTGCCCTATCACTGGCCACTCACTGCCACTTATCAGCCACTCATTGGGTCCGATAAGAGGCCTGATGATAAGATTGAAAACTTGTGGGATTTTACTGTTACTGTGCATCACTGCTGATCAAAATAAGTGTTCAGCATTATCATTGATCCTTCCATTCAACCTGATCAGCAGTTGATGTGTAGAAAGAGTTAAACTCAATGAATTTTCAATCTTATGATCAAGCCCAATAAGAGGGCCCGATGAGTGGCCAATGATTGGCAGTGAGCGGCCAGTGATAGGGCAATGATATACCAAGCATAGGGAGATGACAAGGCAATAATCGCCCATTGCATTTCCGGACCCAAAAAGAAAAACTATCTGTGAGTAGAAAGTAAAAAACAAAAATTATCTTTTTAGTCCAAGAAAGTAATGCTATCAAACATAGAAAATTTTAGCTTTCTCTCAATAGATTGAACTTCAATTTCTTTTAATTTCTTGTCCAGAATTGGATATCAACACCAGCATACTGTAGTATTTCGACCGTAAGTTCAGTAATGCATAACGTATACCCTCCGAACATGTCATTTTTTACATTTCGTAACGCATAACAGGATGATTTGAACACCAACCTGATCTAATGCGTAACGCACTGATCTTTGGTAGTAGCTCGTTTCGTGCTAGTTTTGGAATACGAAAGTCTTGTTTGACTCGAGCTTTTTGTGTAGGAGTAGCATTGCAATAGGCAGAGGACATACAGGTAAAGCAGAGCAAAAACTTAACAATTTCCAATGTGCAAACCGTATCTGTCCGACAGCAGGCGTGCTGGAGGCCCGCCATCAATTTACCACTGCATAACGCATAACGTCGGCCCCCGAACATACTACCTACTTGACCTACTGCGTGACGCTCAAAATCGATGAACTTATGGTCGAAATACTACAGTAGTATCTCCTAATATTTCAACCTATATTGAGAATATTTGGATGCTAATTTATTTGAGATACTCTGTCCAGATAAAAAAATGTTTAGAATAATGTATATAGGCCTGAGAAGAAAAGCCCTGGGGTAGTGTATCAATTGGACAATGTTCCAGAGCACACTCAGGCCAACCTGTGGCTCCAGGGCATCCTGTCCTCCTTAGGATACATCCACATATGCAATCACTCTTGGAACAGATAGAATTAGCCAAGGTGTGCCCAAAAGCTTCATATCAGTGCTTCTTTCTCTAGATATATTTATTTGATTTCAACCCACCTGCCAGCACATTCACAGATCCACTGTTTCTGACCTGATTTTAACAATGCAGGAGTCATTCCCAATGTTTATGACACCCCTCTATAAAGGAAGAAAGCCATTGCTTTGTGCAGCATGTATGAGGCCAAGAGTCAAAGTTTATAATAGTGATGCCATCTATTATAGTGCCATCATTGTGATTACGTTAGGATTGCTTGACCCCTACTTGACTGGCTTGTTTTGGCTTGTTCAAGCCAGTCAAGCCTAGCAAGTCACAATGAGACCTGCCCAGGGTGTTTTTGTGACAAGTTGCATTTATTATTGATCAGCATTGATTTTTTACAAGCAATTCATTAAGAAAATATGGCTTTGACTTGCTTGTAGCTTGGCAACAAGCCAAAAGCTGGGCAAGCCCATCAATTAAATTATGGCTTTCCATGATGAAATCAGCATTGTAAGTAACCGCAACTCAGATTCATCCACAGGGATTGCCGGGTCAAGCTGATGTAGCAAGCATATGTTGCCAGCAACAGTGGCAGTGTGAAACCTGTCTAATATTAGAATGGAGTTATGGTTTCCATATGGGTTAACTCCCAACCAGCTAGGAGACTTGGGTTAAGTAAAGACGAGTCCTCATAAATTCAGCCTTGTAATCAATTGGACAACATTCCAGAGCATGCTCAGGCTGACCTGTGGTTCCAGGGCACCATGTCCTCTGGAGGACACATCCACATACATAGTCACTCTTGGAATGGATGGAATTGGCCAAGGTGTGTCCAAAAGCTTCATATCAATGTATTATTGCTAATTTCAGAGTCCTATAGCTACTAGAGCATTCATTCTTTCTCTAGATTTGTATGACTTGATTTCAGCCCACCTGCCAGCACATTCAGAGATCCACTGTTTCTAATGCAATTTTGGTATATCCATCCAAAAATACTCCTTTCCACATTCACAGGTGATCACTAGCCAGCTGTCAACATTTTGTGCTTTTAAATCAGTATTCCTTCAATATCTCATAAACCATTAAATATTTTGACTTGAAAAATAAGATCCCCACCCAACGATACTCCTATCCAAAATACATTAGCTCCAAAATTGATTTTGAATTTTTACTCTTCATCTACAATGGCTATTGGCAATTGGAGACCAGATGTATAGTTTTTGTTGAGTGCCCTTCCTGTCAGAAGTCTTATAAAGTGTGGGAAACTTGTGTTTCCCTATCTGTACACCCCTAACATGTAATTTTTATGCCTTATAATCCTATTGTTTGGATTCTGGTGGCTACAGGGGTGTGAGAAAATAATGCCTTTGACCTACCCTTATTTCTCAATCCAGTATTGTAACATGAAAAATCTCTTTTTTTACACAGATCTTTTGCGTATGGTGCACTAAGTCATGGAAAAGTAGCATGCACTTATTCTGATCTTATATGAATAATTATTTTGGCATTTTTCTTTGAGATTTATACAATTTTCAGTATGTTTTTTATATATCTTTGCACTTTTGTATGAGTTTCTTAAACACTATATAAATGCACAAGGCTCAATAAAATTGCCTACCCATGTCTGCACTTTTCTCACTACACACAGTCATCAACCAACCACTGAGTCACAGCCTGTCAATGAGTCAAAGTAGCCAGCAGGACACTTATGATGTCTTGACACATCCAGGAAGGCCCAAATATTGTAAAAGTAGCTATAGTGAATAAAATATTGGAAGCCAGGCTTGAAATTTGGACTGTAGGATGCAGGGGAAGGTAGATAGATGAAAAAAAGGCAATGGGTCAAATTTGTTTCTGTTAATAGCAAGATCAATAAGGATACAAGGCTTCTAGAATTTGGTCAACAGATTTATTTATGCTATTTACATGGATTCTGATGCTCACGTTGGTAAAACTCAGCAGTGAGGTTCAAAACCAGTTCGAAATGAGCTTTTAGGCCTCGGAGGAGCATGTGAAGTAGTGTGATGACAGTGTGATGTGTCCCTTTTTGGAAACAATTGAATGGAGATTAATCTTATCATTGTTGATCTGGGCCTGACTCGCTGACTGGTTCCATTGATAACACGATCTTTTTCATTTATCCACTATTGTGACTCTTGGAACACCTCTAATTTCAGTCTGGTACCCCAGCAAGATAGCTTTTGTATTATACTATTTATTGAGATACTCAGTTATGAGAGAAATGCATATCAATGAATATCTAAAAGCATTTTAAAATTCAGTGACTCAATGGCCAGTTGATGACTGTATATTTAATCCACATTTTTTGTGTATTTTTGCAATTTTTTTGTTTCTTTTTCGCAATCTAAACATTCTGGGGAGTCCGAAAATGCATGGAAAAAAGCCAGCCTTTGCCTGGACATATTTCCCACTCTATTCTACCCATTAATTATCATATTTTTGTGGTCTTTTTTTCTTTGCAATTGAAACATTCTTTGTGGTTGCACACAGCATAGGACAATAGCCTGCTCAAGCCTGCCACTGCCAGCACCCTCATTTGTAGCTAAAGGATGCATGTGAATATTAGATAATCCTTGCACATGTTTATTGTTATTTTAGCAGAAAGCATCAGGAATATTTTCCTGATTTATCCATACTTTACATTTTCTTATAATTCAAAGTGTGGAAAATTTTGATCTTATCTATTACATGCACATTTTCAAATGCTACAATGGTATTTAGAGTTTAAAGTATGCTGGGACAGCCACCTTTGCCTTTTCTTATGTGAGTCACTTGGACCCTGGAGGTGCTAAAATGGCTTTTAGGTTAAATTACTCCTCAGCTAACCACATGGCTACATTTGCAATTGTCATTCAGTCATTTTCACAGGTACTGTACCATTTTGAATAAGTGTTCAGTAACGTGTAACGTGCAACACTGAACTGTTCAATTTTGGAAGATAGTAACACGTAAACATTGAGTACTGAACTGTGTTATGAACTTTGATTTCTTTTTAAAAAAAATTAGAATAATTACAGAAGATAAATTTGAGAAATTTAAAGCTGTTTGGGTAGACTGCCATGGTTCAGCATTCAGGCATGTGTCACATGTGCATCAGGGACTCCAATTTGGATACTATAAAGACAAAAAAGTGCACTATTGCACTCAAAAATGAACTGAACTTTTGATCCGTAACATGACACCCAAAAACTGAACTGAATGAACTGAGAGAAAAAATTGTAACAGACAAAACCTACTGAACACTTATTCAAAATGGTACAGTACATTGTAAATGAATTACAGCATCGGCTGCACTGGAGTGACAATAATGTTTGGATCAAAAAAAGAGATGAATATAAAGCAGCATTCGAAACAAATCACAGCATGTTTGAACCAACAGTCATGTTCTTTGTGCTGATGAATTTGCCAGCAACATTTCAAGCAATGATGAATAATCAGGGAAGGTGGTCCTCCACATGGACAATATCTTGGTTTTTATGACAACTTTGTTGGAACATTGAGAGGTCATGAAACAGGTATTGCAACAACTGATGGACAATGACTTATATGCCAAACCAGAGAAATGTATCTTTGAAGCTGAGTCCATTGAATTCTTGGGGTTAATAATCTCTCACAACACCCTTGCAATGGATCCAGTTAAAGTATCAGGAGTGACTGAAACCCCTAAGTCCAGTCAAGCTTAAATATGGCAGCAGATTTGAGGAAAAGAAACAATAAGTACCATGCAAAAGAAGGAGTGGAGTTCAAAGTGGGAGATAAAGTTTTTACTGGATGGAAGGAGTCTGAAAACAAACAGGCCAAAAGCTAGGTTATCAATCAGCACATGGACCTTTTGTCATTACCAAGAAAATTGGACAAGTTAGCTTCTGACTGAAGTTAAATCCTGGAAAATTCACCTGGTATTTCACATGTCACTGCTAATTTCCTACAATGAAATGGAAGCCTATGGTCTCAATTTCCCTGGACCACCCCAAAACTTCTTTCAGAGGATGAAGAATATGATGTTGAAGCCATTTTGGACTCCAGACCAACAAGGAACTGGTCAGGAATGGAATACCTTGTGAAGTAGCTGGATTCATAATAATTGGAAATTTCACAGGAACCATCTGTCACAAAGTGCAGTGTGTGGTAATGGAGATCTTAACAATGTCTAGTCCAAATTGACCAAGAATAAGATTAAAGGTGAGAAGTAGGGAAGCTACAAGAGACATACCTAGTCTGAATTGACCAAGAGGTCAAGATGAGGACTATGTTACAGAATAAAGGTCTTAAATACAAAAGGAATCCAATCATAAACAAAAGAGCTGTAGATATGCAAAGCAAGGGAAATGCATGTACTACAGGCTGGATAGAAAGGCTCTGGTAAGGTTATGGAAAGGCTATGGACAAGGATGATCAAACAGCCATAGGGCTATGGGAAGGTGTAAAGAATAAGAAAGGTGTGGGTGTAAGGTGTAAAGGAGCAAGGCAGCAATAAGGATACATGCAGGTGCAGGATTAAGGTTAAAGGGAATAGTAAAATGGGAACATACAATGGTAATTGTCTGTAAATAAGGGGAAAGTGAATATTAGTAAGGAAATAGAAAATCTGATTATTCTTTATGACACCATCCTCAGGACTTTGAGGTGTACAGCACCTGATTACAAGGCCTGTAAGGGACTCATCCTTACTGAACCCAAAACCACTTGCAGTGGCTGTGCTGAAATCAAACCCTATGCCCATTTGGCAGTTGGTCCATGGACATGAGCTTCATGCTGGCTTCATTTTGGCATTTAGTCTACAACCTACGGCCTCATACTTGCCACGTGAAGTGATGGCTCACTTCTTTATTGATGATTTTCATAGAAGAAACCCCTGTGCATATTCTGTTTATGAATGCCAAGGCTCTGTACTCTAAACTCTAGGTATTCCAGTACAAAATATATGGGAAAGTATGACAGTGCTCCAGGTGCATGTCATAAAGAATAATCAGATATACATTTTCATTTCTATTTCCTTACTAATATTCCCTTTCTTATTTACTATTTCCTTTAACCTTAATCCTACACCTACACACAACCCTATCACTACCTCACCCTTGACGTAAAGACTAATTAGACATACATTTCCACTTCTATTTTCTGACTAGTATTCAATTTTCCTTTATTTATAGACAATTATCATTGTATGTTCCTGTTTACTATTTCCTTTAACCTTACTCCTACACCTGCATGTAGCTCTATCACTGCCTCACTCTTTTACACCTTATAACCATACCTCTTTCACTCTTACACCCTTACACAGCCAGACAGCAATTCAACCATCCTTGTCCATAACCTTTCCATGATCTTTCCATAACCTTACCAGAGCCTCTCCATTGTCACCTGGTACAAGCAGTTCCTTTACCTTTTATATGTACAGCTCTTTCATTTACAACTGGACTCTTCAGTATTTAAGACCTTCTATTCTGTAACCTAGTCCTCATCTTGACCTCTTGGCCAATTCAGACTAGGTATGTCTTGTACTCTCTTCTCTTCTCTAACATTATTCAGACTAGATGTTGCTGAGATCTCTGCTACCGTATACTGCACTTTGTGACAACCCTTTTACACCTTACAATCACACCTCTTTCATTCTTTACACCTTCACATAGCCTGTTGGCTGTTTGATCATCCTTACCCATAATCTTTCCATAGCCTTACCAGAGCCTTTCTGTTACTGTCAAGACTTGGGTTGATGACACTGCAACCACTCAAGTCACACACACACACAACTAAGGGAGAAAGGATAGATTGTAAGTGAAAAGAGATGAGAGGTAAGATGAGCTGGCCATCTGTTGCTCAGATACAGTGCAGAACTATCATTGTACAGTGTAGAGATGAAGAGGATGAACTAAGGTGCTACTACAGTGTCCATGGTATTTATGTATTGTCCTAGGCTTTGTTCTGAATAAGGAACAATGAACTGAGATGAGTCAATGAAGGTATCCAGGTGACTATCATAGTACAATAGTCTGGTCCATAGTTGATAGTTGGTCAGATCAGATGATGATACATGTGGTGGCTGTGATGTGGTGATATCAAGGGGGTTTGGTCCAGACCAGCTTGTGATCTGGTTTTGATAAAGTTTGTTGATGGGGAATTGATGGTGGAGGTAAATAAATTCATGACAGTTACAGCCTGTAGTACATGCATTTTCCTCACCTAATGACCTCAAAAATCAAGTTTCAATGCTAGAGAGCTAGGGCATAAAATCTTTTTTTTACCCAAATTCCACTATGAACTCAATGCTATGGAGATATACAGGTATGGGCTAAATATTGTTACTGTGAGGAGGACAAGAAAAAATTTGAACATGCAAAACTGGCAGCAACAAATGGCTAGATGTATGTCCAAAAGACACTATTAAGTGTTTTATTTGCAATTCATTTCATTTCGTGTATGCATACCATAAGTGTTATAACTTTTCCCCTTTGCTATGGACACTCCTCTCAGTTTCTCTATAATCACCATCTCATTTCCTCATGTTTCCTATATCTACTTCTTCATTTCAAACACTTCACAATTGACCTCACACATACTTCATTTCTCTCCAACATGTGGCTACCTCATGTATGCCACACCTCTTCCTTGCTACTTACATGCATTCCTTGATTGCCTCACTGATCCCTCACGTACTTTCTATTAGTTGTTCACCAGCTGGAGATCATGGCTTGTCAACTGACTGGGGTCCTAGACTGTCTTGCAAGTCTATGGGTTTGTCTGGTTCTGTAATGCACCAACATAGTGTCTGATGCAAGTCCAACTGTATAGATGTTTGTCCTATATGGGTCTGTAACACAGAGGCCTAGTCCCTCTGTGAGTTCTGGGGTCTAAAGATGTAAGTCTTTACAGATTGTTTGAGGATTCAATAAACCTCTTGGAGAGAGGTTTGAGAAGGTTCCAAGAGCACAATGTTGTTACAAAGTAAGACTTGTTGTGTATTAACAAGGTTGAGCTGAGGATTTAGCTTGAGCTGGCTTCTACTTAAATACAGAAGAGTATCTACATACGGTCCATACTGCTGCATGTACTACATGTGTAAAGCAGAAGGTAAGTCGTCTGTAGGTAGCATGTAAGTAATGTACAACATGTGGTTAAACACATGTTGATAGACTTTGATCCTCAGTCACGAACCTCAATTCCTTACAAAGTATGACTCCCGTTGTAACAGTAAGTAGCTAAATGGGCAGTTTGGAAGTAGGAACAACACCAATGATCTGAAAAGGCAATAAGATCAATTGAAAAGGTTTTAGACTAGTTTAGTATATAAAAATGTCCAGTCCAAGGCCACAGAGGTATGCAATGTCTTTTTTCAAAGTCCTGTCATGGGAAATCTGGAAAAATCATTTTTTGATGTATTTCACCTCTCAGAGTATGATTCCAGCACTAATTAAGCCCAATTAACTCCCATTCACCTACAATGAAAATTGCTGTCTTTGATTGTCCACAACTATAGTAACTTGGGTATGTGGGCCAGCAGCAGTCTGCTGGCAGGAACAAGTCCTTTTTTATTGATATTTCCTCACTGTAGGGGAAAATAGAGCTTTAGCATAGCAATGTATGGAATACTGTGGCAAATGCACTATACCTGTTATTATTATAATATGCATTTGTTCACAAATTACAAGTGACTTGAAGTATATTGGCAATGAATATAATGACTACTGTCTTATTATTTTGGTTGATAAATATCTTATAATAGACATGTGCTCTGTCAAAGATGCTTAAGATTTTTACCCCTAAGTATTGTATTTTTATATAAGGGCTTGACTTTGGAGTAAAATTTACTAAATTTAGTATTATTGAAGAAATTTCAATGTATGGTCACTGTTTTCTTCTCTGACATTAATGCCAAAATATTGGTCCCCAGAAAATCTTATAATGATTGCTAAGAATCAACAAGATTTCTATAGTGTACCTAGTACTAGACAATTTGGAATAAATCTTTGGAGGTAGTAAAACATATTAAAACCACATGATAGAAGGTCAGTATATTTTTTGTTTATGCAATTATATATTTTATCTGCTTAACTATCCTTTCAAATGCCCCTATAGAACAGCTTAAAGCTTTTATGTTAGTAAGTAAGTGGACTGGGTGATTATATTACAAAAACCAGCTTGAAATAGTAAATTTCCGCGCCCCTTTGTTGATCTTACTGGGACCAGTCCGAGACCAGCAATTGATCTCATGGCATTGAATGGTCAACCTCAGTCAAAGGGTTACATTTCAAGAAATTATATATATACAGTACTTTAAATACACTATTCATTTTCATATTGACCAACATTGACTGATACAAATGACCAAATGAAATCCAAGTTGAGTACTACAACGATTGACCAAAATTTGATCTACTGCAACTATCAACAAGATCAAACCTGGTCAATATGTAAATTGACCAAAATCATTCCTTCCAGTTATGGTCAGATCTGGTCAACCATAGATCAATCAATACTAACGAGCTGCTGGTCACAAGTCGTTTTCACAGTAAATTACCATTACATGAATTACGACCACAACTGCTAGTTGATTGCAGTCACAAATTGGTCAAACAGTGGGCAAAGGATGAGGATGAACGTAAGATGTTAAGGAGGCAAAGGGAAATTGAGGAATTGCTCAGAAGAGAAAGGATCAGGTACCGAAATTACAATAGGCTAGGGAAGTAGAGACAAAGAGACAGAAAGAGACAGGGATACTGGAATGAAGTCATAGTGTAGTCATCAAAGTCATCAAAATCGTAAGTCGGAGATGAGGTCAAGCTGGCAATGGTTTTGTGCATTCTTGATTCAGTTGCTGTGACGCTGACCACTTTAGTGTATATGCATTGGTCAATGTCAGTCAATGACAATCAATAGTATTTCATCTGTACTCTATCAAGTACTACGTACTTTGCTGTATATAGACTTTTCTATTTGATCGGATTTGACCAAATCTAAGTCCTTTGATCATCCTTTGACCGGGTTTTTACCCAAGTCTTGGACTAGTCCGAGTATGATCAACAGGGAGGGGCAGTTTTTCAGTGAAATAGGAAAATATAGGTATATTACAATTCTCTAGACCCAGGGAAATAAGTAGAGGAATAAGAGTTGCAAGGAGTTGTGAGTAAATGGCAATGACCTGAGAAGCAAATAATCAACAACAACCAGCCCCGCACGTCCAAATTGCCGGTAAATGCTGGTTATCCAGTTAAATTGTATTGCCGGAACCAGATGGCCAAACAAACCATCACATTCACTTAATCATGCCATGGGGTTTCGATAAAGAACGAATCCTCAATTACATTTCAGACTCGTAACTGTAACTGGAAGTGCTCAATTAACATAGCCATATCTGCAAGCTGGTTGTTATAAGAATGAGTCCCTAGAGGGCCTTGTAATACTAACTTGTACTCATTAGTTACTTACATTTCCAATAAACCCATCTGTTCATTGTATTTAGTTTAACTCATAGTCCTACTCGTTATGTTAGTCAGACACTGTCATGAAGATTAAATCCTAACATTTTATTCCAATTACTAATATTTATTTTTCCTATATTTATAATTGTATGTTCCAGTTTACTATTTCCTTCAAACCTTAACCTTAACTACACATTGCACACAGCCTTATTGCTGCCTTGCACCTTTACACCCTGTATACACTTTTTATTCATTTCTGTTCAATTGTACTTGTCCATAGCCTTTCCATAATCTTACCAGAATCTTTCCCAAACACACAGCAGACATGCTGTTTACCTACAGCTTTCCATTCACACTCAATCCCATCTTGATCTTACTACTACTGTATTTAAGCTCATCTATCCTGTAACCTAGTCCTCATCTTAACCTCTTGGTCTATTCAGACTAGGTATGCCTTGTATCTTTCCTTACTTCTTAACTTGGTCTATTCAGACTAGACTCACCTAAGAACTCATCTCGCTCTCGCTTTGCCCTGTTGATTGTCACCTCTTCATGACAGACACTGACAGCACCATCTGTGCAGAGTCTAGAGCATCATCAGACAAGTATGTATTGGAAGAAATTGGAAGTGCAATGCTACGTGTTGGTGAGATCTGTAGTATTATACGAGTCCTTACGTGGACGATGAGATGGTTCTTCATTAACTCTATCTAATTTCTGTGGCTCCATTCCTGTTTATCATTTTGGAGCTTCACAAATTTTCGTTGCAGATATAGTATAATGCTGAAGGATTCTATTTGGATTCTACTTATGAAACTAACTGTTATGAGCTCATTAATTATTCCTGCAGGGATTTCGATGTAGTATTCGGATTAGATAGCTTCACCACGAGCGACTGTTTCACGACCTTATTCTCCTTCCCAAAGTACCGCTCTGTTTCAAAGCTCCATCTGTTCAAAGGGCAGTAGTCACTATTAGTTCAGCACTAGCATTATTTGAAAGAAGACTTACTCGACATTACCTCGAACCCAGTGACCGTAAGCTTCCAAGCAGTGCAAGGCATCTCTGAGACTATTCGCTAAAGCTTCATCTTTCTCCTTCTCAGCACGCTGTTCAACGGCAAGTTTGGCATCTTGGAACTCTGCAAGAAGTTCTTGGCACAGTGTTCCTACATAATCTACAGCGTCCTGAAGTTCAACGTGATTGGACTTCATAACTACCGTCACAATGTTGGCACCGCTATGCCCCTTTGCCTGTTCCATGTTATACGAGTAGAGATCCTGTTCAAAAAAGTACAAAAAAGATGAGTTTCCGCATATGATTCCCATTATTTGAAATTACATTTGACAAAAAGATTAAGTCGAGTGCTGCTTGATACCCTTTGCTAAACTGTTCGTCATCGTACAAAGCTTGGGGAAGATCAATGTTCATGAGATATTCTCCCATGTCAAAGCAAGTCCTTGCACCACTGGTCTCTCGACGGAGCGCGAGATACTTTTTGATAGAAAGGACCTCTCCTTTTTCACGAAGCTCGGCTTCCCGAGCTCCTGCGGCAAATGCAACGTCACAATGGTCCAAGAATCTTCTCATGCATTCTGGACCAGCACGGGAGATATGGTTGACTCGGAACCTGTACAGTATAATCAGTACACGAATGCCCTAGCGTAGAAAACATGCTCACTCCTTCATCATACGACAAAGAGAAGTCCCATCGTCATACTCAGAATCTCGCAGAGTGTGACAGACAATGGCAGCCGACTTACGGGCGTCTTTCCCGCTTTCAGTGTCGGTGACCTCGTCAAAGAACCACAAGATGTTGTGCTGCAATGAACGTGATATAATGAGTAATGTAAAACACTGTAAAAAAAGCTCCTACCCAATCCATTGTGGCGCGCAACCCTTCTTTGTCGACATAAGGATATGTGAATGATGTGATGAGCTCAAACTTGCAGCTCTCTAAGAATGCAGTCATTTTGGACCCAAACGTGGTCTTGTTGTACTGAGCGAACCACTGACGTGACTCTGCACATGCGTCATCGTGATGGGGATTCAGCCCGCCGTCAGGAAGGACAGCATACATTGACTCTAGGTCGGGTAGAATGAACGATCTAGCAAGAGGTTGAGGCATTGGTGCACAATGAGTGAGACTGGAGGTAGTACTGAAAAAAGTACCAATGGACAGTCAATAGTTGATGTGTTTTTGAAATGCTTATCATCTTATCCCAGAGTCCTTGAGCTGTGCCGTAGAGACCCGAACTTTTGAACAGCGTCTTGGGACAGTTGAAACAACGATATCGCATCAAGATCGGATCTTGCTCTTGTTATTTGTACACTGTCCTACTTCAGCATTCAGGCACACTGGTTAATATCCTATCCGTATGTCCAAAAAAACTGAAACGGAAGTGGAATTCTAAAATCTATAACCTAGGTTAGCTACACAGTAATGCAATATAAGATAGATAGATAGGTACACGGCATGAAGTTAGCATTTACCGTAGCATTAGATCCACTCCATCAGAGCGATAATCATCATAGACTGAATGTGTACTTAGCTGCCGTTAAGATGGCCACTTAAAATCCGGGTTTTACGTTGTATGGTTTTCTTTCCGATTGTGGCTATAGTTTCTGAACCGACTTAGTCCTACCGTTCTACCACGAACCATTTCAGATCAATGGAGAGAGAGGATAGGGATGGATTTGAATTAAGTCAGTGCTGTTTCCCCTCTTTAGTTACTTATTAATCGAAGTTTAGTTCTTTGATTTACCCCCTCTTGTCTTGATACTACAATAAGAGGTCACTTTAGCCCTAGGAAAACGATACTTATCCCACTATCGCTCTCATAAAGCTACAGCCCATTTTCTGAAGCAATGGTCATATCAAGCTGCAGCCCCACTGTCAATTTTCAAGTCCCTGATGGGGACCGGTGGTCCCTGCACGATGAGAATGTAAGCGTACATTCACTTGCTTGAATCTCCTCAAGGGAGATGCTGATCCGCATGTCTGCTTACAGTCTATCATTGAACCATACACATACATTGCCTCTGCTCCTGGAAAAGACATGAGAGGTCATTTCATAAAGGCTCTAAACCATTGGATGCATGTTCCTGAAGAGCCACTCACAATCATTTGTGACATTGTCGCAATGCTTCACGCCTCGAGCTTACTGTACGTTTCTGACTTTACAAACGCATGACTTAATAGGCGTGCCTTTCTAGAATTGATGACATTGAAGACGACTCCGATTTGCGCAGAGGGGAACCTGGTGTGTCTTGTAGTGCACAGAGACCCACATTAATGTTGATCATGTTCGATGTTTTTTTCTTCTGCGATAGCTGCTCACAAAGTTTTCGGAATCCCTCAGACAATAAATGCGGCAAATTACGTTTATTTTCTCGCTATAGAGAAGGCGGGTCTTCTGCAACCGTTCTGCAGTGCGGAAAGCAATGCAGTCAACGATGTCGTTGGCAAGTATATGTTCGTGACTTATGACTCGACCCAATCCTTACAGTTGAACAGCCGAGCTTCTCAGTTTACACAGAGGCCAAGGCCTTGATATTGTATGGCGAGATACACGACGATGCCCGTCAATGAAAGAGTACATTGACATGGTCAATAAGAGTACATATTTTCTTCTTTCTCTATTCTAAAGCAAACCATTCATTTCATTTCGTTCTGTTAGAAACAAGTGGACTTCTTCGGATTGCAGCACGGCTAATGATGGCTTGCGCCACGCAGAATACTAATATGTATTTTTACTATCTTTGAATCCAGCGACCGCATACTTACGCCAATATTTCTTTTCTAGCAACTTCATCCCACTTGTCAATTCATTTGGCGTCTTCTTTCAGATCAGAGATGATGTCATGAACCTTGACAGCCACGAGGTAAGCTCTTTCTCTCCGCTCGTTTTTAGTATGGATCACAGATATATTGTAGTATGAGGAAACAAAAGGGTTGGCTGAAGACCTCAGCGAAGGAAAGTTTTCTTTTCCGATCATACATGGAATATACGAACAGCCACAAAGTACCCTACTAAGCGGTCTGTGTTTGACTTAGCGATCAAGTTGATCACAGTTCTAATGTTTCACTTTCAGACGTTTTGAATGAGCGTCCCAAGACTCCGACACTTAAATTAGAGGCGATTGATTATCTGCGGCACAAGACACGCTCCTTCGAATACTCGAGGCTAGTCTTGAATACGTTTGAGGAAGAAATACGTGGAGAGATTGAACAATTGGGTGGGAACGAACATTTAACAGTTCTTGTGGATCTATTGGCAAATAAAATGAAAGCGGGTGCATAGTATAGCAGGGGGTATTATGTTATTGATGAATGCTTACTTATATTGGATATAAGCTAATTATGAGGCGTCAAGTACCGAATTCCTTACACCAAAAATCTTTTTGATCATCAACAGTCGCTAGGATAGGATAGGATAGACCGGCTGACAGTCGCCCGAGTCCATCATCTAGGCACCTGAATTGCCCAGTAATCGGAAGTAATTGGCCGGCTTGTGTGTTAGCTTGTTGGCCATCTACAAGTCGACAATGTGACATAATTTGTATTCATCGCTATATACCTCTTATCAAGATGCGCCATCAGCTTTGTACATATTTGTCTATAACCCCTTTTTCGTTCGGTATTCCATCACTGGGACCTGGATTCAGCACATGCACAATTGCTTAGGGTTAAACCTGGCCCGGAAGTGACGGAGACTGACCAAATGCTTGTAGAAAATGAACTAGAATTAAACTTGGAATGGACAGCAAGCTGGCCACTCGGCGCTTGACCCGCTTATATACAAAAGCCGAAAAGATGCTAGGCAAGAGGGTCAAGTAACCACGATGTATGTGGTCCTGGTTCAGACCAGAGTCATCTACCGGCACGGGCCAGTCTTTCAACATCTTCGGCTAATAGGTGATGATTAATGGTCGGGTTTGCACCTGCCACACTTGTAGTGACCCACCTCCTTCATAGATTAGTATATCTTTTCCCTAGAATGTATAAATAAGGTCATAGCCTCCCACCAGATAACTCCTACTAGTGGGGAGATGATCAGGTCATTGATTGAACCAGCTGCAATTTTCAAGAACTACGCAAGTCCGAGTCCAACCGAACCGATCTGAATGTTCAGGCGTCCAGGGATCCAGGACAAAACCGTGATATCTGACAGAACCGTATGTAGTTGTTCGAACTGAGGATATAGATTGATGTCAGTCTGTGAAACTGATAGCGGGACGAGGAGAATGAGATTGTATTCTTCTTGGAATGCCCTAGCAATGTCCTAGAGCCTAAAGATATCTTCTTGTGATTCTTCAGAACTATCGAAGCTTATCGTGGCCACGGAGAATCTCCGGGTGAAGAATAAGCAATCTAAGGTTAAAAAGGAAGGTCTTCGGGATTCTGAGGAACGCCGCAACGAAGTAGATCGGTCATCCAGTAGTTGTATCTGATGTAATTCCCTGAGAGTCCAACAATGTTAGCGCTTGTATAGTACAAAGACTATGATTTAAAATTAAAGGCATTAAAGGGGATGATAGAGCAGCTGATTATTAAATCTTGTAGTACGCCATGAACTGATTCAACAAGACCGATCGGGAATGGGAATATTCAAACACTCAACTTTCGTGATTTTGACCATCTGGACCGGTCCGACCAAAAATAAAACTTATGGCAGCTCAAAACGGACGAAAAACGAGAATTCGCATTCCCCTAGTGCCCGCCCAGTCTGAATTTAGGTACCTGGTATAAATCCCCAGTCTAACTCCAAACGCTCAAATCAAAGCTTTCTAAAAGTGTATGATTGGATATAAAGTCAATGTAACGAGCAAACGGCGCCATAGTCAGCGATCGGCATATGTATCATGCTGGTACTCATCTGAACGACAACGAACATCACAACAGGGGTTTGAATTCTCCTATTAATACCAAAGCTCCCGAGCTTAGGCTAAATTCGGAATGATCGAAAGCTGCTGAAGCCTAGTTGTATGTGCCTGTTCATTGTAGTTTGTTCTCCAAAAAAGCTCGCTCAGTGATGCCACACGGGTTAGACGGGAACCAATATTAGTCTGTCAAACTTCGGGTGTGTTGGGGCGCTGTTGTGATCTGCGATCTGTCAAAATCTTTCCGGAAACATAGGAATCATATTTGGCCTGTGAGGTTTCAGAGGCGTTGGAGAGCTAGAGCCTACCATGATGGGTGGTCTACCACAGCAACGTCGGATTCTGTGGAGCACTGGCACTGCATTAAATTATGAATCTCGTAAAATCGGTTCAGAATGTATCTTCATAGTAACCTAAGGTACAATCAACATTGGATGAATCAATCAACTTTGACGTGTTGTGTGGATGTATTTCTTGACTCAAGAAGTATAGCTTGCAAGTATCTAGTTTGTCTTAATTACATCATTTTTTGGTCTCCAAGATCCCTTGAGCTTCAAGATATTCGAAAAGTTTGGATCCATGAGCATCTATAACAAAGGACTAAAGATTTTTTGCCCATTGAGGTGGCTGAACCGTACTTGAGCCCGGTACGTTAGATTATCAGCAACTTAAGCTATTGCCCCTGGAGCAAGATCTCAATAGACACAAATTGTTAGCATTGTTACAGACAGTCACTAACTGCGGACTGATATAGCTGTGCTATAGGTACTTAAAGCCTTCAGACCGACGCAATATTTGAGGTTGATAATCGTCTTGTGAGCCCCGTCCCTCTTTTTGTTGATATCTTAACACCCTATTATATCTATTTATCTATGGGCCGCTTGTCAGCGTTTGGCATAGTCAGCCTCTTGGCCCAGATTGGTAGTGCTAGATTGTACGAGAGCGTTAGTTCTCTACCCGCAATAAACTTCGACTATATCATTGTGGGAGGTGAGAGTCTGCGGCTGAATAAACCCTATCGAAATCTGTATCTTGGATTATCACAGGAGGAACCGCCGGATGCGTACTCGCCAACCGTCTTTCTGAAGACTCTGACGTGAATATCTTGCTTTTAGAGGCAGGGGGAGCGTAAGTGATTTAACAAAATCTGCCTTGCCATGAAATAACCAACACTCATAGCTATGACGGGGTGGAACAACTAGAGATACCTTTCAATTCAATTCGTTCAGCAGGATCTGGCTCTGCATGGGATTGGAACTTCACTACAACGACGTACGTTTTTTATTAAACTCTTGATCGCTGCATCTGATTTCATTCTGCTGCAGCGGCTCTTCTTATTCACGTGGATACGTTCTTGGTGGATCAAGCTCCGTCAGTAAGTGCCCTTTTCTTTTTATCCATTTTATAAAGGGGCTTATGAATAACTTTAAGATGGAATGTTCTACGCCCGAGGCTCTGAAGATGACTGGGCGCGGTATGCTGCCGTCACCGGAGACGATGGTTGGACGTGGAATAAGATCCAACCCTATCTCAAGCGAGTACGTATATTATCTTATTGATATTGTTCGTCGTGTTCTGATTCCTATTTTAGAATGAAGATCTCGTCGCTCCTGCAGATCATCACGATACCACTGGTCAATTTGATCCTGCTGTTCACAGGCAAATCTGTTCCTTTTACGTCTTCTGTTTTGACAAGGCTCATACAACTTTGGTATAGTACGGATGGCCTCGTTGGAGTCAGTCTCCCTGGATTCCCTCAGTTTACCGATAGTCTTTTCGTAGAGACAGTTATGAATAGGAGCACAGCGGACCAATTTCCATTTAAGTTGGATTACAACGACGGCACTCCCCTGGGATACGGTGAGCAATCTGATATACCTGCTTTCAATCTAGTTAATAATCAAGTTCCTAACCTGTGATAGGTTGGGTTCAATCAACAATCAAGGACGGCGCACGAAGCAGCGCCGCTTCGGCTTACCTCGCAGATGAATTCCTGAATAGAGAGAATTTGCATGTCTTAATTCATGCTCAAGCATCGCGTGTACTTCCTTCCGGTGACAATAAAACCATCAAAACTGTTGAGTTCTCACAAGCAAGCATCGGGAACAGTGTGTCACTGCGTTACCTGCTGCTTTTTATAACTGTATCTGACCATTTCTTTCTTTGTAGGCACACGGACTACACTCACTGCGTCTCGTGAGATCATTGTATCCGCCGGTGTCATTGGTACTCCTGTTCTTCTCTTGAACTCCGGAATTGGTGATCTCACTGAGCTTTCGGCTCTTAATATTCCTTCTATTGCGAATATTCCCTCCGTTGGAAAGAACTTCTCCGATCATTTGAATCTCCTCGCTGCATGGGCTCTAAATGTGAGCCAGCCTTTTAGCCCAGCAGAGAGCACTACCTTTGAGAGGTTCACCCTTGATTTGGCGCAAATGGCAGCATTTGTGGACCAGTGGCGTGAATCAAGGGATGGACCACTTGCTATGAACGGACTTTCCAATCAAATTGGATTTAGACGTCTTGATAGCAGTGACCCGAATGTACAACATAGTTTAGATTCCTTTGGTGACCCATCACCTGGACCTAGGGCAGCTCACTTTGGGTACACACCAATCGTAAGTTGACCTTTATTGTTCGAATCTATTTGATGATCTGCTGCTTCTAATAGAATGGGTTTGCGTTCGGTAGACCACCGACCAACAACAGCTATCTCAGTATGGTCGCTACGGTTGTCCAGACCAAGTCACGTAAGTGAAACCGTCCTTTTCTGGACTGACCCCTATCTGACATTTGATTAGGCGGCTCTGTGAAGCTTAATTCTACCGTCCCCTCCGGAAAGCCCATCATTGACACTGGTATCCGTTCAAATCCATATGACTTATTCGCAATGCGCGAGGCCTTTAAAGCTGTCTTTGACTTCCTGGCTACCGCACCTTGGGTGAATTATCTTGAAGATTCTCAACCAGCGCTTGGTCTACAGGCCGTCATCGATGCCAACTTCTCCGCGGATGCCATGAACACATATATCACGAGTCTTTCATCTGAAGGATTGCATGGAGTCGGTACGGCTTCAATGTCGGCGGCTGGAGCTGGTTGGGGTGTCGTGGATCCGGATTTAGTAGTGAAGGGATTGCAGGGACTGCGAGTTGTGGATGCTTCTGTATTGGTGAGTTCTCCGTCTTCCTCACCGGTTTTCATTAGATCCTGGAGCTGACTGCTTGCTGTAATACGTAGCCATTTGTCACGTCGACCAACCCAATGGTTGCTGTTTATATCGTCGCTGAGAGAGCGGCGGACCTTATCAAGTCATCCAAAGATTGAACGATTAGAAGCTGGAGTATTTCTGTTAACTATTTTTCAATATATACATTCTCGAAGCCACACCATCTCTTTATCTAAATAATGCATATAGTATTCCTAATGAAATTACTAGTGTAACCCTACAGCCTAAATTTTTCGTTCTGCTATGGATGTATTTCTACCATCAAGGTGACTTACGTGCAACTTGAAGTGGATAATGGATAATATTTGTCCGTCTTTCCGTTCAGCCGCGGAATGAGTCAGCACTCGGAGGAGTCCATTGCCGGCATGTGGACCAGGGCGTTAGGTAAAAATTTTCGCAAAGTACGGTCGAGCAAAGCCCAAAAACACCGCAAAGAACGGGGAAGATATGCTCAGCTGACTTTCATAAGTAATAGATGAGCTGAGTGCGTCGCAACGCAGGCTGTGAGCGGACCTATGACTTGCGAAAATCTAGATAAAAGTAAGTAAAAGCTGACCCAAGACTTGCGGGGGTCTACACAGAAGAGGAATGAGCTGACGGGAAACTTGCGAGCTGTGAGCGGACCCATGACATGCAGAAGTCTCGATAAAAAAAGTGAAAGCTGATATTTATTGAGATGATATTTGGTGTCAGTGAACATTCAAATTACAGTTCATTCCAGAAATAATATCTCAAATATACCAAAAAACTATAAAATCAGTGAAAGCTGACCCAAGACTTGCGGGGGTCTACATAGAAGAAAAATGAGCTGACGAGACTTGCGGATTGTGAGCGGACCCACGACATGCGAAAGTCTAGATAAAAATCAGTGAAAGCTGATATTTATTGAGATGATATTTGGTATTGAAATTTTGAATTAGTCATTCCAGAAATAAAATATCAAATATATCAAAAAACTATACAGTAAAAATAATGTATTATGAGGTCTTACGGATACGAAATTACCAAAATTACTTCTGATTTTCTAACTCTTCCTTAGATAGGTCAGATAGATCAGACCAGAGTTAGGCTAATAGATGCTCAGCTAAGCCATTGAACAAACTAATGACTACTATACTATTTCGAGACGATGTTCAGTCATTGGTCACAGCACCCCTAGTGTTTTTCAAAGGATGTCACAGGTCACATTGGCCTTTAAACTACTGTGACACAAGCAGTGAAAATATTTTTTAGCCTGAACATTGGAAATTTTTGGGGCCTGTGGCACAAATAATGTGTTTTAGATCAACATTTACTAATTTTACAAGGATTTAGCTAGTTTTACATCGATTTTATCTGATTTGGGATTGAACTTGAACTTCATTTCTCACATGTCACAGCCAGGCCGAGGCTTTGAACTTGAGAAAAAGTGAAGTTCATTAGTCACACCCCATGAACATCACCTCGAAATAGTACAGTATGCTCTCCGATGTCGCATAGCATGGCATAGCTGAAATTAAGGCAGCTTTGAGCCTTGAGATGCCAAAGTGAGCTGAGCATATCTCAACCGTATTATGCGGGATTTTTGAGAGTTTGGTGAACGGTCATTTGCGAAGATTTTTACACAACGATGCGCGTAAAGGACCACGCCGTGTACATCAGGAAAATCCCCATTTGCGAATTCGGGGAAATTAACTCGGTTTTCGGGTAATCCGTGCCGTTACCTCAATTGACATGGATTACCTAGTTTTACCTTCATTTATGTGAGAATAGTGTAGATTAGCATACATCATACTCTCAGATTGGCATTAAATACATAGGTACCATACAATAGAATTCCTCTAAGACCCATCTTGTTATGAGGAAGTTCAAATTATCTTATTAAAGCGTTTGTCAAGACAAAAATTTCTACATAAGCATGGTATACACTGTTGTAAAACTTATATACAAATATCTAGATTTTTTTGGTCATGCCATTGTTGTGAACATCAGCAAATGGGGGTAAAAACTTGCGAGGTTTCGGGCCTTGTAGCTGGTTTTCCGCTGGTATGCAACCCGGAAACCTCACAAGTACAGATACGAAAAAGAAAATCAGCCTAAAATGTAGCTTACCAGATTATGAGCTCCTGGATGTATAATGTAGACTTGTTTTTCAGTTTAATCTGGGTGTATCTGTAGGGCAGGGGCTACACTCTCCGTAAGCTGGAAGTACAAAATGACCCGGTCATCGGAACTTGCGGATTTTCCGCATTTACTGTTCTGCTTGCCGGCTTTCAAGCTTTTCAGGGTTGTGCAAGCTTGCACAACCCGGCGCAAGCCCTTGAAAGTTTTTACCCCGATTTCCTGATGAATGTACAGCAATCAAGACTGGAAAGATGGGACTTGGAGGAATTTCGACATGGGTGCATGGTAACCTGCCACGTATCTGTCTTGCTCAAGCTGCCGATTCAATATAGTCATGTGTTGTCTTCTTTGTAATTGAATTTCCTGTGGGCGCTTATGAAATCAAACATCCCTTGTACTTGTTCCACCACCATCCAGTGTTTGCCTTAAGGCTTTAATTGGGGCCACCAAATGCACTTAGGTCTTAAAGGGTTGATTGGGCCTTAAATTAATTTGGATTTGAGGGCAATTTAAGGGCTTAAGTATCAAAAAATTTAATTACTGTCATACTCATGTCTTGAGCCTTCTTCAGCCCCATCATCAAGAATATTGTCTTGCTAATATAATATGCAAGGCTTCTTCAGTCTGAACCATCTGGCATTCTTGACTGTTCAGTCCACCTTACATTGTACAAACTCTGAGATGCATGCTGCTGCTTCCTATTCATAATTAATTGTGAATGGCAGCTCCAGAATGGACCTATTTCTGATTCCTGCCACTCATCAGGTCCATCCAGTTCCTCTGCATAATTTGGAACTTTTGAGTCCTCACCAGGACCTCAATTGCCTAACAAAATTTTTGCTCCAAGATCATATGTGTGACTGGCTTAAGGTCCTAATTAAGGCTTAGGAAAAATTCTCAACAACTTAGGCCTTAATTTGTTAATTTTTTAAGGGCTAAAGCTATTTAGGAACCCCCTTCCTGGAAGGAACCTGTAATGAAACCGGGCTAGTTTCGGGCTCAGAAACTCTTAGTTGATTAATGAAGGAATGATGGAGCCTAATTCGGTGAAATCCAAGTAAGCTTTCGCGTTACAGAGGAAACCGAAGGATCTCGAGCACTCAGTGAGCTCAAAGGCGTCAGTAGAGGTCGAGAATAGCAACCAATACAAGCTAGCGCGTTGTAAAGGATGCCGAAACTTACTATCAGTCAAGATGTAAGGGCAGAACACAGATGCGTATTGCAAGGTAGGAAAGGCCCTCTTTACACTGTGCTAATTAGCTACTTATATACTGTACTGTATATTAACTAGAATACTATAGAATACTCGAGTAAAGCTGCAGAATTATGGAGAAATGAGTAGAACAAAGGAGAATTTGATGCCCGAAGTACACCCGAAGCACTGCATTGTAGGTAAGGTAGATCGAGACTTGGAATGGGAAAACAACGAAAATAATTACAAATGGCTAAAAGCCGTAATCCATCACAGAACCCCTTGTCAAAAGTGTTGATTATATCTTTGATGCTTGGCCAGAGTCCAGCGACAGGCCGGATTTTAAGCGCCTAAACTCTATCACTGAACTTTATCCTGAGCATCAGCTTACGTGTCTGTTGATGTTGGATACGAACCACCATGATCATCTTCAAGGGGAGACTGCCAAATGCTGGCTGATTTAGTGGTTGGGCTTACTAGGACTACGTCCCAATTGCTAGAGCAGAGTATGTATAGTGCTCAACTAGCTTTTTCCTTAGTGAGCCATGGATGATCATTGCAGGCTCTTCACTGTCCATCTGCTAGCAACAAATTTTGGTGCTCCTACCAACAACTCTCTGGAGCCTCTTCTCCCATTGACAATGTCTGCGACTGTCATTCTGGAACGGTATTCTTGTTGGGCCTCCCCCGGAGACCCATGAGTGTCCTCCGCTCCCTTCGTCATTTCCTGTGGTTATTAGGACCAGAAATGGAGTTCCATTTTTTCCCACTTTGCGCCTACCATGATTCCAGTTGAGAGGTCTGAACTTTTGCATGCCTACAGTGCTTACAGCACACCTTCGCCAACAGCCACATATTCAGACATCTACTTTTCATGGCTCACATTTGCACAAGTCCAAGATGTATTCTTGCCAAATATAGCACAGCCAAACTCGTTGTTACATTGGGTTTACAACTCAGAAATCCCATCTACCGCCGCTTCTACTGTTATCTTACCGCAAGACCGTATTATTCCTCATGCTCAAGACTTGGCACTGGTGATGAAGACAATGGAAAATGCATACATAGAGGGAAAACACTCGGTTTATTTGGTGTTACAAGTTGGTGGAACCTCAGAGACAGTTGCTTGCTTGTATCACTTTTCGAAGGTATGTGCAGGCAGTATTTCTACATTTCTACGTCAATTGACTGCTGTATTTACATTTCATAGATACAACTCTTCATTTTGATCAACAATAATACACCTTGCCTTCAAGCTGCCCGAAATGTTGCTAAGGCTCTCACCGTATCATCGCTTCCCTGTGACACTGTATCTCGTTTCATGGAAGAGCGGATTCATGGGCAACTACAGGGATTTTCAGCGACTTGTGCATTGTGGAACTTAGACAGCCTCCTATGAGAAGAATGGGTATGGGATGACATCATGAACTGCCTGGCTGAACTTGTGTATTTTGAGCATGTGGCGGCTACACCAAGTTCCGAGGTCTCTTGCATGCTGTTTCTGCCTAGATGGTTCATCGAGGCAGCACAAGTGCATTGCTCAGAGTCTGTAATGTACAGTCCAGACATTGAGGCTCTTCGACAGTGACTCTGAAATACTCCAGCCCCATTCTCCCTTGGTTTTTTAAACCACCAATCTCATCCTTATGCATCATACTTCTACTCAAGTTCCAATGGGAACCTTCTCCATGCCGATTCACTGTCTCAGCCTTGTCATGATTCGATCAAACCTATCCTGGATTGGATACTCCGTGGCATTGCCCTGACCATCAACCTATAGACTGCATCTGGTATAGCTGTCCAACCAATGTCAGGTGATGGAAGTGGCAGTTGTTGTGTAGCTGCCTTCAACTTCATTCATTGTCAGTTTGACCCAATGATAGCCTCTTGAGTCCCCAGCAATCTCCTTCTATATGCCAGGAGATGCTGCGGAATCTGATTACCTACCATTTTGTTGCTGCAGACACAGCTGGTGTGAGTAATTGTTTATTCAATTCTTAATGACATCTGACCACTGTCCATTTCAGTGTTTTGAAGATTGGGTGGCTCCATATGCTGAAGGGGCCAAAACAATAGAGTCTTTGGCATATCTTAACTTCAACTTGTACCGTCCAAAGGTGTGTATTTTCATATTGTCGCGAAGGAGCGACAACGAGAGGGCAAAGCGAGAGCGAGACGAGAACTGGAGACCTTAACACAAACTAGTCCGAATAGACCAAGTTAGATTAGAATAGTAAGATGATACAAGGCATACCTAGTCCGAATAGACCAAGAGGTCAAGATGAGGACTAGGTTACAGGATGAAGAGTTTAAACACAGTACTACAGGGATCGGCGATGTGAACCTAGGGCTAAGGGTCTACAGCACTACTGACACATGTTCGGGAAAGATTATGGTAAGGCTATGGAAAGGCTATGGATAAGTATGATCCAGGCTTGCCGCGGTCCGGCCAAAATTTTTTAGCCCTCGACCCGGACCTCAAGGTTCGGTCCACCCTTTGGTTGACCCCCGGACCCGAACCTGAGGACCCGGGTCAAGAGGTCCAGGCCAGGGTCGGACCTGGTCCGACTTATATTTTTTAAAATAATTTTTTTATCCAGAATAAAATATATTTTTGAGATTTGGACACATATTATAGTCCAGAAAAATGTATAGACAATGAGAAATTCATTAGATCCCCATAAATAGCTGCAGCTATATTATCTTTGGGTTTTTTGGGTCACTGAATACTGTAAATATAGCAGGAACAGGCTGTATAATAGCTTTTCATTTGAAAATGAACATCACAATAAGCTTACAGCTTCACAAAACAATAAAAATTTCATACTCAAAAAATTTTTCACTGCTTTCTATTCCCTAAGAGGGTCAAGGGTCGGACCTGGTCCGACCATATGCTCAGCTACTGGCCCTCGACCCGAACCCACAGGTCCAGG
The DNA here is from genome assembly GCA_037954225.1 of Stygiomarasmius scandens. NCBI lineage: Eukaryota > Fungi > Basidiomycota > Agaricomycetes > Agaricales > Campanellaceae > Stygiomarasmius > Stygiomarasmius scandens. The sequence continues at coordinate 398,095 of JBANRG010000012.1, read as the reverse complement.
TCCAACCCGGCATAGCCACTGAACCTGGACCTAAGGTCCGGTTCAGGTTCGGTTCGGGGCCAACGGGGTCATGGCCCTGACTGCGGCAAGCCTGGTATGATCGAAAGGGAAATGAAAGAAAGGTGTAAACAGGGTGTAAAGGTGCGAGGCAGCGATAAGGCTGCGCGCACTATGTAGTTAAGGTTAAGGTTTTGAAAGTAAGGTTAAGGGAAATGGTAAACAGGAACATACAGATGTAAATGTCTGAAAATAAAGGAAAAATGAATATTAGTAATCGGACTAAAATGTTCGTATTTAATCTTTACGACATTACCCCCCTCCTTAGAGTCCATCGTCCTCGATGACTATATTCTGGGTGCCTCCGGGTGTTTCTTGTGGAATGCTGTAATTGATCGTTTAGCATTTGTGAGATTTGTTACCGGTTCCCATGAATTGTGTCTGTCGTCGTATCCTTTCCACTTTACCAAATATTCGATCCTCCTCCATCTGATCCGACTGTCTAATAATTTTTCTACTTCATATTCTGGTTCGTCTTCTTCCTCTAGATAGACTGGTTCCGGTTCCACTTCCAATTTTCCATTAACTATATTGCCTTTGAACGGATAGAGCTTGTTGACATGAAAGACAGGGTGTATTCGCTCTAGGGATCTAGGAAGATCCAGTTTGTAGTTTAGGTTTCCGATCTTCTCAATGACTTCGTACGGCCCTAGTTGTCAGTCTCCTAGTTTTTCACTGGAAAGTTGGAGGTTGATATCTTCGGCACTAAGCCAAACATGGTCTCCGACTTTAAATTGGTGTGCCTTCTTTCTTCCTCGTTCGAAACCTTCCTTCATCTTCCTCTTTGCCAAATGTAAAGCTGCTCCTGCATCTCTCCTCGCTTCTCTCAGTACTTCGATCTGTTGTTCTACACTCGCATTCCCTGTTCTCCTTCCTACTGGGATGTTGAAGTGTGGTAAGTACCCATAGGTAACTTTGAAGGGTGCCAGGCCGTGGGCTGAGTGGGTTCGGGAGTTGATTACGAACTCTGCCATGGGTAGGTGTTCCACCCAGTTGTCTTGCCTTCGGTTTACAAATATCCTTAAATACTTTTCCACTTCTTGGTTTGCCCTCTCTGTCTGTCCATTTGACTGGGGTCGGTATCCCGAGGTTAGGGTCAATTGAATGCCTAGTCTTTTGAGCAGCAATCTCATTACTGCGGCTGCGAATTGGGGACCTCAATCGGAAATCATCCTAAGTGGTAATCCATGGAGTCGGAAGATTTCTTTGTAATATAGATCAGCAGCTCCTTCCACTGTAAGATTTGAATGACAGGGTACAGTGTGTAGCTGTTTGCCGAAGTGGTCTGTACAGACCATTACAGTTCTCGTCTCGCTCTCACTTTGCCCTCTCGTTGTCGCTCCTTCGCGACATTAGGTCAAGATCCTCTACTGTACCCGTCTTAATTTTCTGCATTTTTTACTTCCTGCATGCAGGTTAAAGGGACTAGTAAACAGAAACATACAGTGGTAATTGAGAAATCTACACTTTTCTGCACTTTTTCACACTTTTCTACACTTTTCTGCACTTTTGCACACTTTTGCATACTTTTTGCAACTTTTCTTCACTTCAATTCTTTTCATTATTTTGCTACACTCTTTGTTTTTTTTTAGTTCTGAGGGTGTCAGACTATTTCAATGAGTTTATACTTGAATTATTCTGATGAAAACAGCACACAAAGCGAACTATGAAAAACGGGCTGAAAAATGCAGACAAGTAGGGAAAAGTGCAGAACACCATAAAAAAGTGAAGGAAAGTGTGGAAAAATGCAGTCAAGAAAAGTTGGACAAAAGGGTAATAATTTAGTGTAGAAAAGTGAAGGAATGTGTCTCTTCTCATTTCTGCAAAAATTCCCAGTTTTTACACATTTAAACATTTTTGTATGATTTACCCTATTTTTCATGTCTGCAGTTGTCAACTCTTAAAATTCATTCAATATATTCCCAAAATATAATTTTGCAGATTATGAGATGAACATTTTGAAAAAATCTTTAATATATTATCAAAATATACCATGTGATTTTATGAAGATACTATTTTAAAGGGACATGTTTTGTATGTACCAAAAGCTTCTTCCTCTTTTGTTTGATGATTATTAAATTAAACAACGGATATTAATATTTTAAAAATATGTTAAAGTTTGTCAAGCAATGTTTCTTGATATATGTACACAAATCCTTCAAAATATATCATTTGAGATTACACAGATCATATATTGAGTATATTAAAATGCAGTTGTTTTATGACAGCATCTGAAATTTACTTGATGCATCAAAATAAAATCTAGTGAAATATATAAATAATATTTTGAGTAATATAATGAATAACAACAATGGTTGGGTCTATATAAGCAACAAATTTTCCAAAATATACCATCTGAGATTATAGAGATCATATATTGAGTATATTAAAATATAATGTTTATATGACTACTGATGAAATTTATCCATTGCATCAAAATAAAATCTGGTGAAATATATAGATAATAATTGGAGTAATATAATAAATAATAACCTTCAAGATATAATAATATTTCATGAACTTTCTCCTTCACAAGTCAAAATAGAGAACAAAAATATTCTACAATCATCAATATATTTTGTCATGGCTTATAGAGATAATATTTTAATCATAATTTGATGGTATATATTGAATCTTGCCTTTTCCACTCCAAAATATTCTGCATGAGTATTATCTTGACAATATTTTGAACATATCTTGACAACAGATCAGAAAATTTTCTATTGTTGGCTATCAAAATAATATCTTTATAATATGTTGTAGACTATTTTGAACTTATTTTGATGCACTTCCATAGCAGATTGTGGTTGACCATCAAAATAAACCACTTGTGAATAAAGAGTGAATATTTTAAAAATAAATTGGCAATCCACTGTTTTTTGGATCAAAATATTACATAATATATTATCAAAATAATCCACTGTGGAATATTTTAATTTTTCATCAAAATATTTTCTATATATTCTATCAGATTTTATTTTGAATTTTTGCGGAATATTATCTCTGTATTTTCAAAATATTCCACAGTGGATTATTTTGATATGTTTCCAGTGTAAGGTCATCCCCCGTCTACACGAGCTTCGAAACGTAATTCCGGACTCCCTATAAAGGAGTAAGGTGGTTGACCGTCCTCGTAATTGTAACCAACACTCAAAACTACCATGTCTCACTGCCCCTGGGGCTTTATTTCTCACGCAAAATAGTAAAAAAAAAAATTAAAACCTTTCGATTTGTGATTTAATATATAGTTGCCACTTGATTTAATAAGTTTGCCACTCAAAAAACAATACCATTTGAATATCAAATGTTGTTTGTTTTGCCACTCCGAAAGTTTTTCTTTTTTGTCCTGGAAATAAAATGCCCGATAGTCGCCCGCTTTTTTACTATGTACAAGCGGGCATTTTATTTCCAGGATGAGAAAGAAAAAATTTCGGAGTGGCAAAACAAACAACATTTGATATTCAAATGGTATTGTTTTTTGAGTGGCGGATGATATTGTTTTTGAGTGGCAAATGTATTAAATTGAGTCACCACTTTGTATTATATCACAAACTGAAAAGTTTCAATTTATCTTTAACTATTTTGTGTGAGAAATAAAGGCCCAGGGGCAGTGTCTGACGATTGTGTAAACCTACCACACGGACTAGACCTCTACACGACCCATCACCTTCACATCAAGGAAGACGGGAAATTCTGGAACTGCGCCGAGCAGGTGTGCCCGAACGCAGCCTTAGTATCCATTGCCGCCGAAACCACTCTCGAAAAAGACGGAATCCAACACCGAATCATCCCCATTCCAAAGAAACCTAGAGACGACTCTCCACCCCCACCGAGAGATCAGAACATGGATGACTTGTCCAAAGACGACCTCATCAAATTCTTGATGAAACAGCAACTCATGCTTCAGAATGAAGTCACGTGTCTCGCCCACTCTATCGGAAGGGCCGACATCACCGAAAAGAAAGACAAGAAAAACGCCAACGCCAAACCCACGCCATTCACAGGGAAGAGCAGTGATGTTCGCACCTTCCTCGCATTCTTCCAGAACTGGGCCAGCAAACAGGAAGGCATCCGAACATCGTACAACTGGATCGCCTCAGCCCTTTCCTACATGACCGAAGACGCAGCAGATTGGGCTGCCCCATACACAGACCAGATATTCAGATCTTACAGTGATCCCACCGTCAAGTTCCCCTTTAATGGAAAATGGGACGACTTTGTCAAGGAATTCAAAACGAGATTTGGATCCCTAGACGAGGAGTCGGAGGCTAGGAAACAGATAAAAGGGATGAAACAGGGGAAGTTGACTGTCGCCCAGTTTGCACAGAAATTCCAAGACATCGGATCCCGGACTGGATTCTCCAACGCCAACCTCATGGAGCAATTCTGCAGTGGACTCAACCCCAGCGTCAGACTCCATATGGTGAGCATCAACATCACCCAAGGCAAACCCAAGTCCCTATCTCAGGCCATCTCCAGAGCTATCGAAATTGAGCTAGCTCTACATGATCCCACCTATAACGCCGCCAACAGCCACCGATCCGATCCGAATGCCATGGACATAGACGCTGCTCAAGTTGGAGGAAGAGGAGGAGGAAATTGGAATGGGAAGAGCCGAGATGACTTCCTAAAAGAAATGAAAGAAAGGTGCTTTGGCTGTGGAAGTCAGAACCATGTCCGAGGGAACTGCAACATGAAGAACGAGAAGTGTCGTTACTGCGCCCGAACAGGGCATGTTGAAAGGGTTTGCCAGGACAAGTACATGGGCTTGGAGAAGAATAGAGGAGCGGGAAAGACAGGAGGAGGAGGAGCTCGCGTATCTGCTAATACAGAAACACCATTTTCCTTATTCAACGATGCCACCCCAACCGCAGGCCCTTCCCAATCTCCAACCCGCGTCAACAACTCCACCAATGAGATCCAAGCCTTGAAAGAGGCTATGGCTCAACAAACTGCTATTCTCGCCGCTTTCATGAAAGAACGAAAGGATTTTTAAAACCGACACCTGGTCTTGCTGTGCCGAGAGTGTCGTCTACTTTTGAACAATTCCGTTTTTCTTCTAAGTACGATTCTATACACGCCTGTACCCTAAATATGACTTCCGAAATAAAGCCTGGCGCTTCGCATTACAGAGTCAACGTATGGCTACAGGAAAAAGGATTGGAATTGAAAACAGCAGCAATGGTGGACAGTGGGGCAACTGCGTTGTTCCTAGACAAAGAGTTTGTAAAAAAGCATAAAATCCCCACTTTCCTAATGAAGAAAGCCCTACCGATCTACAACATTGATGGAACGGAGAATCGAGCGGGAAAAATAGATAGGTGTGCGAGTCTACGGTTAATGGTGGACCAGATGAGTGAATGGATGGACTTCCTAGTAACAGACTTAGGAGGAGAAGACATGATCCTTGGGTTGCCATGGTTAAGGGCCGCGAACCCAAACATCGACTGGGAAAAGGGATTGCTGCAGGTAAGAGGAAGGAGCGATAAGGTCTATGACGAAGACGAAATATGGGTAACGGACGAAGAGATAAAAGCCGGAGCAATGAGAGAGGAGGAAGAAGGACCCCTCTTAACCCCGGTAAAAATCAAAGCCAACCGAAAGCAGCGAAGGGAGTGGAGGAGGGAAGGGGTAATCGAAGAACTAGAAGACAAGGTATGGTGTGCAGCAGGAGTGACGTATTCCCAGCAAATTGCGGAAGAAGCAGCCAAAGGAAAGGAGAAGAAGACATTGGAAGAAATGATCCCCGAGGCATATTGAGAGTTTCATAAAGTGTTCTCCGAAGAAGAGTCAGAACGATTGCCGGCTCATCAACCCTGGGATCACGCCATAGAACTAACCCCGGGAGCCCCAGCCTCCATCCGAACTAAAGTCTACCCTATGTCAGTCAACGAACAGCAAGAGCTGGAGCAATTTCTAGAAGACAACCTAAAAAAAGGGTACATCCAGACGTCCAAATCGCCTATTGCATCCCCGGTGTTCTTTATCAAGAAGAAAGATGGAAAACTTCGCTTTGTACAAGACTACAGAAAACTTAACAAGTTCACCATTCGAAACTGCTACCCCCTCCCCCTAGTCCAAGACATTATCAATCGACTCCAAGAAGCCCGATATTTCACCAAATTCGATGTACGATGGGGATACAATAACATTAGGATTCGAGAAGGAGACGAGTGGAAGGCTGCCTTTGCTACCAACCGAGGGTTATTTGAGCCCAGAGTTATGTTCTTTGGACTGACTAACTCGTCTGCGACTTTTCAAACCCTCATGAACTCGATCTTTGGAGATCTGATTGCGGAAGGAAAAGTAGCTGTCTATCTAGACGACATCCTCATCTTCACTAACACCAAAGAGGAACATAGGGAGGTTACGAGGGAGGTACTTCGAAGGTTGGAAGAGTACGATTTATACTTGAGGCCGGAGAAGTGTGAATTCGAGAAGGAGGAAATTGAATACTTGGGGCTAGTGATCCGATGTGGGGAAGTGCGAATGGACCCAGCCAAGGTAGAAGCCGTGAAGAAATGGCTGGTACCCAAAAGTATCCGAGAAGTGCGGGGCTTCATTGGGTTCGCCAACTTCTACCGAAGGTTCATACAGGGTTTCTCGGATGTAGCAAGGCCTCTGCATGACCTCACTAAGAAAGGAATGGTATTCCAATGGGGGACCAAGCAGCAACAAGCCTTCGAAGAACTAAGGGATAAGTTCGTCTCGGCTCCGATACTTACACTGTGGAACCCAGATCGACCAACCCGTATTGACGTAGATGCCTTGGGCTTCGCCACCGGAGGAGTTATCATGCAAAAACTCGAAGACGAACTCTGGCACCCAATCGCGTTCCGATCCGCCTCTATGGACGAACACCAGCGGAACTATGAGATCCACGACCGAGAAATGCTGGCGATTATCGAAGCTTTGAAAGAATGGAGGCACTATCTAGAAGGACTCCCTGAGCCCTTTGAGGTCATTACTGATCACGACAATCTGCGTTACTGGAAGACGGCCCAGGATCTAAGTAGGAGACAGGCTCGATGGGCCTTGAAACTAGCCAACTTCAACTTCCTATTAGTACATAGGCCAGGCAAGATCAACGTCTTAGCCGATGCCCTATCTCGATCCCCATTACACCATGTCTCCGACGAGGAGGATAACACCAAGCGAACAGTTCTACGACCTGAACACTTTGTGAAGTTAGCTGCATCCCATTTCAGCAACCCGTTGGAAGAAAAAATCCGTCGAGCCACTACAAGAGAAGCGGAAGTAGTAGAAGGGCTGAAGGAATTGAAGAAGGGAGGACTGAAGAGACTAGCGGATGGAATAGCGGAATGGGAAGAAGATGGAGGGCTAATCTATCATAGAGGAAGGGTGTATGTTCCACCAGAAGGGGAGTTAAGGAAAGAGGTGGTGAGACAATGCCACGATGCGCCCACTGCAGGACATGGAGGGAAACATGCAACCTTTGACCTGGTTAGTACTCACTACTGGTGGCCGTCGATGAGAGCGTTCGTAGAAAAGTTCGTGGAAGGATGTGATATTTGCATGAGGAAGAAGCTACAAAGACACCCAAGAGCAGTGATGGAACCGTTGGAAGTCCCTGAAGGACCCTGGGAGTTCGTAGGAGTGGACTTAATCACGCAACTACCAAAATCTCAAGGATACGATGCCAGAGACCTTAACACAAACTAGTCCGAATAGACCAAGTTAGATTAGAATAGTAAGATGATACAAGGCATACCTAGTCCGAATAGACCAAGAGGTCAAGATGAGGACTAGGTTACAGGATGAAGAGTTTAAATACAGTACTACAGGGATTGGCGATGTGAACCTAGGGCTAAGGGTCTACAGCACTACTGACACATGTTCGGGAAAGATTATGGTAAGGCTATGGAAAGGCTATGGATAAGTATGATCGAAAGGGAAATGAAAGAAAGGTGTAAACAGGGTGTAAAGGTGCGAGGCAGCGATAAGGCTGCGCGCACTACGTAGTTAAGGTTAAGGTTTTGAAAGTAAGGTTAAGGGAAATGGTAAACAGGAACATACAGATGTAAATGTCTGAAAATAAAGGAAAAATGAATATTAGTAATCGGACTAAAATGTTTGTATTTAATCTTTACGACACATATCTCATCTCATCAGCATCTACTAAAAATGTGCTGCAGCCCATGTATCCTATCCATACTTTTTTGGCAAACCGAACACCACTGAAGACAACACCATTAGTTGGTCATCTCCTGGGTACCTCACCACCTCCCATAATCATTTTGGGCAAGTCCTCACAGCAGAAGCAATTGCTCTCTGTCATCTCCATCTCTTCAAGTCCCCCAAAGTCGATTAAGCAAGTCAATATTTGTCCTGCGCATGTTGTGCTGTTGACACCCATGGCACCTGGTGTTAAACAGATGGCACGTTCACCATCAATCATTGAGGTAACACTTCTCCCCGCCAAGCTGGTCAAAATGGAGCGTTCTCCCTCTGTTGCTCTCATCCCGCCACCACAATTTTGTACACCTCCCCTCAAAAAGAATAAAAAATGTTCACTATCCACTCGACTCTCACCATTCCTTGTTAAGAAGCATTCCTCTTCCATTGTTGGATCTTCCCTGTTGATTGATCCCAAAATACTACAGTGGTGCCCAAAAATAACCAAACAGTGTATAAAAGCAGAAAAGACCACACGGTGATTTTGGAATAGAAATTTGCTAATTTTATGTATATGGCATGCATCTACTAGATGCATACTTTGTCCCATAGTGACATATGTAAGTCTCTTCATAACATAGAACTTGGAAGGGACAAGAACAAATTTCCCACTGTTCAGTTATTTTTGGGCACCACTGTATATTCATCACCCCTTCACATATCTAAGTCACTGACAGTGAAAATATATACACGTTCTCCATCAATTGTCTGTCTATCTCCTAGTGAAGTGAAGAGTGAGCTGACACAGCAGCAGAAGTTTGCTTGGTCATGCTCAGACTACAACTCGTACCGAAAAGAAGTCTCACGACTCAGTGGTGCCAGGACCTAGTGTTATCAATATTGACACTGTTTATCCTTCATTAGATGCAGCATGCAAGGCTATCTTCAGTCAGCAGGGGAAGCTTGGTCATAAGTGGATTTGGAGGCAGAATATGGTAGTTGATGGGGAGCTGGTGAAGCAGATGTTGTGGTGTAATCACTGTGACAGACCCAAACATTCCTATTCAAAGTCTGTTGATCCGTCCCAATTGCGTAAAGGCAAATCTATGAAGACTGATTGCAAGGCACATGTTAATCTCTGTTGCCATGGCAGGCTTTGGGTTGTCACCACAATCCAATGGGAACATAACCATGAACAACAAGTCCCAATTGGCAGAAACATATCCCATCCTGCTACTCTTGAACAACAGTCTTTCATCACAAATCTTGTGAAGTCAGGTAGCAAATTCACGCGTGGTCAGGTTGCATCTGTTCTCGAGTCGCAGCCTACCTCTGGACATTTTCTTGAGCCAAAACAAATTGGTAACATTATGTTGACAGCACGAAGACAGGCAGAGTCTGACGTCACTGCTCTTGGTGGGGAGATTCATGCTATTCTCAAGAGTCTTGAGCGAAAGAAAGATGCTGATCCTCACTGGCAATATCATTTTAAAGTTGATGAATATTCAGTGGTCGAAGCTGTATTCTGGCAATCTCCATTTCAAGTGGAGCTTTGCAAACACTATGGTTATGTCATCATCAATGACGACAGCTACAACAAAACCAGCTCACAGTATCCACTCAATACTGGCATTATCATCAATGGGCACTTTTCCTCTTGTAACATCTGGTACTGCTTCCATTGTTCTGAAGATACTGAGACCTTCTCATGGATTTTCCAATGCTATCTTGGTGATGATGATGTGGGAGACTTGGTCCCACCTCCATTGACCCTTGTAACTGGCCGGCATTCTTCCGTCAGGGCTAGTGTTCCAGAATCCTTGCCTTTGACTTTCCATATATTTTGTCTCTGGCATCTGGAGGGAAATATTGATGAAAATCTATGAGTTGTCATTGGTGCTGAGTGGCCAAGTTTTTTGTGTCTGTTCTGGACTGCATATTGTGCCATCTCACCAGAGGAGTTCAATAGACAATGGGAGAATCTCGTTTCAGTGCACCTGTATCTGCTGTTTGAAGCCTTCAAGATGGCAAGTTGACCATATTTATGGATGTATCACAGAGGGCAAATTGTCATTTGAATGCTTCATAAATCAGCAATGGCAATTTTGCTGCTAATTACAGGACTGCTGCAGAAATTGTCATTTTCGGCAGCCTCAGCATATTGATTTTCCCACACTCTTGGAATTATAAAAAATGAAAAAATTCTAATAAATCTAAAAAATATTCTTGCCATTTTCCGATTTTTCATATCTTTAGTCATAGCAGAGATACAAGCACTTTTTTGCTTAATTGCCGATATGTTTATGTAAAATTTCCCACACCTTCTGGAACTTTTTTCCGGCATTCATCAACCATTGTGGCTGATATAGCTGATTTTCCTGGTTATTCCCATGGCCTCTAAATAGGGGCTGTGGCTGAAATTTTTCGAAAAAATGCCCAAAAATCACAAAAATAATAGGTATGGAAAATTACAAAATAATGGTATAGATAGGTGTACAGAGGTAAATGATTTAGCTACCATTGCTGGTTACTCCCACAGCCTCTAAATAGGAGCTGTAGCTGAAATTTTTCGAAAAAATGCCCAAAAATCACAAAAATAATAGGTATGGATAAGTACATATTGTGGCTGATTTTACTGGTTACTCTCACACCCTCTGGCTCTGGCACCCTTCCTAACCAAGGGCTGTAGCTGAAGGAAAATCAAAAAAATGCCCAAAAAATCACAAAAATAATAGATATGGATAGATTTATTGGGTTAATTTGTCAGGAAACCAAATCTGAGCACAGAATTGTCATTTTGTGCTTGAGAATAATTTATTAACCATCATCTAAAATTCAACCTAATGCACAAAAATAATATGTGGTGAGGTGCACAGAGAAACCTAAGGTTCAGAAGCTGAGATATTAACTCTAAATTATTACATGATACATAGATATATATATCTGAAAACCTTCAAAATGCACAATAATAGCTATGAATTGCACCAATTAAGAGTACAAAAGGTCAAGCTCTATGAGGTACATATGTCAGAAGTACACTGAATCAAGAGTAGATCAGAAGATATTGTTAGAAATAACCATAGAATGATAATCATGTATCTGAGAAATGCCAATGTATCTTGTATTCAGAAAATGTTACTATGCTTCAATGCAGGTTTACCTTTCATCACTTAGTAGAGAGGTATTTGCATTATAACTATGATTTGCAGTTGGTTATATACAGTGGTGCCTGAAAATAACTGAACAGTGGGAAATTTGTTCTTGTCCCTTCCAAGTTCTATGTTATGAAGAGACTTACATATGTCACTATGGGACAAAGTATGCATCTAGTAGATGCATGCCATATACATAAAATTAGCAAATTTCTATTCCAAAATCACTGTGTGTCTTGTCTGCTTTTATACACTGTTTGGTTATTTTTGGGCACCACTGTATATTAGGCCTCTCCATTTTCTGATCTAATTATTGCTTTTTATTGCCAATAGAGGAGCAAATGTTACCAGAGCATCAAGAATGTATGTCGGAGATTAGGCTATTGCCCTGAACTCTGGAATTGACATGTTGTTCCATTTAATGTAAGTACAGATGATGATTGGTTTAGGGTTAGATATTCTGGACTAGAGCTGCTTCTGCACACCAAAAGACAGTTTCACGTAGAACTAAGTTCATATTTAGATTCCTAAGCACAAATGTACTATTGACATCCATTATTCTGATAATTTATTAGCATTTATTTGCTTTTCTGAGAGTTCTATGTGATAGACTGTGAATAAATGAGTATCAAGCTGAATATGATATTTCTGAGCTTTAATTTGGATTCTTGAGCCAAATTTACCTCTATACACCTATATTCCATACCTATTATTTTCTTGATTTTTTGGAAAGTTTCAGCCAAAGCCCCTATTTAGAGGCTGTGGGAATAATGAGCAACATTAGCTACGACATCTACCCCTATATACCCATCCCATTATTTTGTGATTTTCGGGCATTTTTTTGAAAAATTTTGACCATAGCCCCTATTTAGAAAGGCTGGAAGAGCCAGAGGGTATGGGAATAACCAGTAAAATCAGGCACAATATTTACCCCTGTACACCTACCAATACCTATTATTTTTGTGATTTTTTGGGTACTTTTCGATTTTTTAAGCCACAGCCCCTATTTAGAGAGTGTGGGAATAACAGGAAAAATCACAATGGCTGATGAATGCCGGAAAAAAGTTCCAGAATGCGTGGGAAATTTTACATAATCACCTCGGCAATTAAACAAAAAAAAGTGCTTATATCTCCACAATGGCTAAAGATATGGAAAATTGGAAAATGGCAAGAATATTTTTTAGATTTATCAGGTTTATTAGAATTTTTTCATTTTTTACAGTTCAAAAAGTGTGGGAAAAAGTCGGAAAATGCCATGGCCTGTGAGAAATCAGCCTAATGCCAGGGCATGCCACTCTGGTTCTGCCTGTAATGGGAGATGTTGAAGTTACACTCTCAACCGAAATAGGGGTTAAGGTTTAAGCGGCTCGAGATGCCATGTAAACTTAACTTTAATAAACTATACAGTTAAAATCTAGACCTTAAGTCTAGATTTACGGACACTTATAATAATAATAGTGTACTTTAGTAATTACAGTATAATCATACCATAATTACTCATATTCACGGATATGTTCTGGACCAATAGCATTAATCACGCTTTGAGTCAGAGTGAGTCATAATACACAATATGACTCAACTCTATGAGTTGGACAAAGTCAGCTCCACAATGACTCTACATCTATAGATAGAACAATGGATCCGAGTCATGTTTATTGTTAGTACAATACAATATGGAATATATCAGAAGAGACAATAGAATACTTTTCTATTGTCCTACATGTCTAAAATAGAACAATGGGTAAACGGACCATTGTTCCTTTAGATAGTAAGTAGTTCCCATCTACAGTAAAATAGTATAAATACTGGGTGTAGTAGCTACTCGAAATACAGAATCTTTCATACTCTTATATCTCTCAAGCTCTACCAGCTACCTATAACTAACTAACTCAAGGTGAGTCCCTCTGTGTGCTCACCAGTGCTGACAATGCTGCTTTCAACAGGAGATTTGCCTTTTCTGATGTATTAGTGGCTATGGGGATTTGTCCTCTGTGATACATCCATAAATATGGGCAACTTGCCATTATCGATGCTTAAATCTAGCAGCTAGAGCTGTTCAGTGTTCCCTGCTGGGAAGGCATATCTAAAGAAAATCTGTATGCTTGTCGTGATCATTGGGCATGGGTGTGGATTGGTATTAGGTTTACTGCAGGTGTTCATACAACTGGTAGATCAGAGGCAGAGCATAGGGTAATGAAGGGAATCACTGGCCCCAAAATGGGACTCTACGTGGCTTTCAATGCCCTTAATGACTGGAGAAATGGACAATCAGTTCAAGATATGGTCAAAGTGCAAGATGTATGTTGCTGATCCCTATTACATATGTTGTTTGCTTCTGAAATTCTCGTCTATTTAATCAGCTAGATGACAAGGCCCAGATAGTATTGAGAGCCTGTTCCCTAGCATCTTTTCTTTACTCCGGGAGCACGCTGGGCCTCATGCACTCCATATTTGTTTTCGGGAGATGAAGGAAAGCATGTTTTATAGCATCACAGTCCTTCATCATCCTGAGGGTGTCACTAATTGGGTATACCACGTGCTTTCCTTCACTGTTTACTTTCTCTAACCAACCACACTGCAGACTGAATATGTGCTTCAAGTCAATAATGAGGTTGGCTATGAGTGGAAAGATGGGTAAGAAAAGGTACTATGATTATCTTCAGATTTTACTGAACCATCTGATCATTGTGCTGTAGCAAATGCAAAATGATTTTACAAATGACTGAGCATATACAGTAGCGGCTGTTGAAATTTCCAACCCCCGTTTTGGCAGACAATTCTCACGACTGCCCAGGACCTTCGCCTCATTGTACATCACATTAGAACACCTCTCATAGTCCTAGGATTACCTCCAAAAAATATAGAGAATGCTTGTTTTGCACTAAGTCCATATCTGAGAATGATCAAATGCATAATTTTGAGCTCAGCTATCTGATGACACGTCATAATGCTTCATGTTGACCTACAACCACCATCATGGCATTCCATGTCAGGGGACTTCCAGTACGACACCCTTTTCCTTCATCCCACACCATCATCATGCTTCCATACCTACATACAGCCCCATGATCACATCGTTACCTTGTACTCACTCCCCATCATTTCCCATTGTCTCAGTTCCTATTGTCTTTTTCCCTTGTTCTCCCTTGTTCTTCTTTCCATTGTACTTTCACTACTTCTTTCTCTCGCGCTGTCATAGATAGTATATATACCCATCACCTGCAGTGGTTGTCCTTTGAGTTTTTCTCTTTGGATCCCCACCTGCAGGTGCGTAGTATGCCCCTCATGTATGTACATAGCACTGACTATAGACTCTTTGGATCCCCACCTGCAGTTGTGCTGAGTGTAGTCCTTACGCTTTCAGGTGTTGCCCTTACATTCCGACAGTATATCCCCCCAGAAACCACACACTTTACCCCTCCTACACCCCCAAAAACACTTCAGAAAGCTTGCAAGGACCATGTTGCATGTACCCCCTCTAAACGACGCGTCATTGTCTATATGCGTGATGAAGGCAACAAACCATTCACAGAAATCGGGAGATACCTCAACATTGACCCCGGCTCTGCTTGGCAGTGTTATGAAAAGATGAAGGAGACTGGGAACCCATACTACAGACATGCAGCAGGCAAGAAGACAGGAAAAGAGAGGAAGATACAGCAAGAGAAACTTGACGAGATGATTAGGGCTATTGAGAGGGGAGAGGTCCGTGAAGGAGAACATGCCCGTTTTCTCTACTGTCCAGACGTGTCCTCTCGAGCTGTGCGACGAACCCTTACAGCTGCAGGTCTATTTGGGAGAAAAAGAGTTAAGAAACCGAAGTTGACACAGAAGCAGAAGGGGAAAAGACTGGAATGGGCACACGATATGGACGATATGAGTGCTGATGATTGGAAAGATGTCATCTTCTCCGACGAAAGCAAGTACAATATCTTTGGGTCTGATGGGGTTCAATACTGCAGGAGGCAAGTGGGTGAGGCGTTGGAGGAGAGGAACTTGAGGTTGACAGTACCACATGGAGGGGGAAGGGGATGTATCACGAGGTATGGGACAGGTCGTCTTATTCGAATTGAAGGGAAGGTCAATGGGCAGAAGTATGTGGAGATTTTGAAGGAAGGGTTGTTTGGGACATTGGAGGATCACAACATGTCCCCAGACAACGGTGACATGGTTTTTCAGCAAGACAACGATCCAAAGCATACCTCTTCTGTCGCTGCTGACTTTCTTGACAAAAATCACATCCCATGCCTTCCATGGCCAGCACAGTCCCCCGACATCAACATCATTGAAAATCTTTGGGCCCACCTAGAGTGTCGTGTCCGTAAAAGAGTACCATTGCCAAGCAACAAAGAGCAGTTATGGATGGCCCTACAGGAGGAATGGGAGAACCTTGACCTGCAATACATCCACAACCTCTATAATTCCCTCCCCAACCGCATTAACCTCATCAAACACACAAATGGTGGTCCAACCCGGTACTAAATGAACTTTTCAATTTTGCTTTGATTTTGCTTTGACACTGCTATCCCGATGGACTTTGTAGATAGGAACATGCAGTATGATTGTATATTGACCTTAGATCATCACGGGCTACTTGAGGCACATGTAAATACGAATAATTCTTGGTTTCTAACATGACGTACGACGAGGCGAAGGTCCTGGGCGGTTGTGGGAACTGTCTGCCAAAACGGGGGTCGGAAATTTCAACGGCCACTACTGTATTTCAATGCAATGGCTCCTCCAACTTAATCTCAAGCAAGGCTTGAAGATTCAACATATATTCAGGGTCAAGTGCATGGGCAGAGTAGCTGTGCATTACCTCATTCTATCATCAGACAGCTGTTTTGTGACTGCTGTATGGGGCTCAATCTAGGGATTCAAGGGCAACACTTCTTTCATGCATTCACTAAGGTTGAAGGTCTCCAGTTCAGCATTGGTTTGATACACTCAAGGTATGTTTATCATGATATCTGTACATACACATATTAATTACAATTCACAGGTGGCTGCAAAAACCAGACCTTGATGTTAGCGAGATTGCGCCAGTTATCTTCAACCACAGCACCATTTGTGAATCACCTGATGCTTCATTTGTCAAGCTCTCGGCTGTCTTGCAGTCAAATCCTCTTGAAAGCATGTCATCATCAGTGTGCTCACAGTTGACTGCTACTGTCCCTCCTCAGCTTGCCTTCCATGAGGCACATGCAGCTCTATGACCAATTCTTTACAGTGTACAAACCCAAGAGCAGTTAACCAACATAGTGGAGAGACTTAATGAAGTGAGGTAATTGTATTCAATTGACTAGACAACATTCAGATCCCAGTCTTATATTGCTCTGCAGGAATGAGATGGATGAACAATGACATGCTGAGCAGCTTCGAGACCCAGTCCCTCATGTACCTACTGGTCAGCCAAAAACTGCTTGCCTCAAGCCAGCTAGGGAAGAGTCCCACATCAGGGAAAGGAAGTGCTGACTTTGTCATAAACCTGGGCATAATCATACTACTTGCCCTCTGAACCTACCACAGTCTTAGCTACGAAATATACCAATCCCAATACATACTGCTGTTCGACATATGAGTTTCACTCCTTGCCGGGCAAAATCATATTATTCAGAGTCTCGGCCAGATGACTGACCAGTAGGAACAGGGTTCCTAAATAAGAGCAAAATAAAGTAAGGGGTTCCTAAATAGCTTTAGCCTTTGTTAAGGCCTTAAATTAATTAAGTCTTAAGTCTTAAGGCTAACACTGCCACCATCCACTTGGCTCAGTGAGCCTCTTATTCTCCACTCACATTTTAACCATGTTAGGCTTGCATACAAATATTTATCACTATCATTCTATATTCTCTCTTGGTGAGAGAATTGACCATTGTTTGTCATTCTCTTCTTGGTGAAGAGTTATGTCAGAAACATCATTTCTTGATTATAAGCCAATTATAAGGGCTTATAGCACTAATTTTTGAGTTTTTGCTTATAAGCAAAACATTATTATAAGCCAATTATATGACGTTATGATCAGAAAGTTCAAAAAAAGAATTGTTTCCTGACTAATGGGAGGCATACTTAGACACACTTAATATGGTATTTGTTAAAGCCCTATCCAAAGGTTATATAACACATAGTTCACCTCAAGCTCAAAGGAATGCAGTGTAGAGAAAAAAAATTCTCTTCCTATAATTACCCATAATCCAGGTTTTCGGCGCCTCTTATAAGTGATTATAAAGGCCCCATAATTCAAATTTACTTTTTCCGACATATATTCTTGGTCTTGCATAAGTAACACGCTGGCATTTAGCTGTTGCATGCATGCATTATTATTCAGTATTGTGTCCATTTGCCCCATCTCTCCATTGATAGACGTTGTTTATTGGTATCCTCTATCTGGTCTTCCATTTTTCTGACATGTGACTATGGTTTGACTTGACACAACTCAGAAGTCCACCCCTATCCTTCACTCACTCATTTGTCTGGCTCTGATCACCCAGCAGCCATTGGACAGATTTTCATGTGCCATGCTGAGTGGACCAATGGAACATATGCACCAATCAGCTTTTCAGGTGATAGGTACTCTAGTGTCTATAAAAGATATAGGCCATTGCTTCCACATGGCAAGTACAAGGCCAATTTATCCAGCTCTGACTGTAAGCCTTCTGGCTTAGCATCTTTGATGCCATCAGATAGAACTGAGATCAGATGCTACTGGTACAACAGTAACTGGTTGGACTGGCATCCTTCCATCCAGAGATATGTAACAGAAAGTAGCACTGCCACCTCTGTGACATGATTATAGTAAGGACGAGTCCTCATAAATTTGGCCTCATAATAACGTGCATGTCAAAGCGCTCGACAATCTGATCCAAGTGCATCCCAAGAACATGCATAATATCCTTGCTGGTTTACTTGAGTATTGCAGGTACATCATTGTTCAAGTTTAGCCTCTTGATATATCAATGAACAGTTATTATACTTAAGTCTCAGTCAGTGGTTTGAAAAGGCAAACATCAGCAAAATGTCCATTGGACTTTTGTGCACTTTCAATCAACTTTTGGGTTCTTTTTTGGTCTTAAAAAAGTTCTGCGAGTGCTTTCAAAAGTACTACAATACTTTAATAAGTAGGAAAAAAAGTACCTAAAAGTATCTAAAAAGGTGCAAAAAAATAATATGCAATACAGCTTTTCACCCCGCAGCCATTGGAATACATTAGCAAACCACATGTGTTATATTTCAAAGGAACAACAGAAGTACAGAATATAACAACGTACATTTACTATTGTGGTGCGCTCATGAACCTGGACTCCTGTAAGCCAGCATGCAGATGACGTGTGTTGAGGCCTGGGAGAGCGAGAAACGAGTACATTGGGTTGGTTATGATGTTAACCAGCACGACTGGGGCTCCAGCGAGGAGCAGATATGGATGCTCGGCCGTAGCAGGCATTCAGACTTTAGGTAGAGAAATCAGACATGAGAGAAGAAGTGATGAATCGAGCGTGTTATCTAATCCTTAGTAATACAGAGTTACTTGTAAGCATGTATACGACTAGAATATAACCATCCGCCTCACAATGCCCCCCATGCGAACGAGTAACTGTGAATGCAGGAAATTCATGATGTGCTATTGCCAAAGTTCTGAAACCATTGATATCCATCCCAAGCCTCCCATCCGATTGGATCTACTGTGTGTAAGGGACCGTGTTGTGTGAAGAACCATTTCTTTTGAACCCCTCCTCTTGCTTTCTTTCGACGCTGACAATTCAAACTAGAACTACTTGGTGTTCCTCCTAAACGGTCTATTAGAGATGATTGAGGTGATACCTCATCTTGTAGTCTATCTTCCAACGCTTGTTTTTTACGTGGTGGAGGTCCTCCTGAATTTGTTGCAGGGTCAAGGTGGGGGTGAAGAGGGGTAGGAAGGCTCCATTGCATGTCACCTTGAATTTCGATCATATTCCTCCATTCTTGTAGGCTAACCAGACTGATCCTCAATCTTTCTCCTCTCTCGGTAGTCATTCTTCTGTAGGCTTGGACTACCCAACCTGCTTGCTCTTGGTCGTAGATTTTTGTCCAGAATTGGACTTCTTCTCCTATAATCATGCGTACTATTCTTGCTATAGTCACTTCCTTTACAGGTTTCATCCATAGCAATGTTCTGTAAAGGAAGGCTCTGAAGTCGTCCAAGGACATGTCATCGATCCCGGTGAATCTTAGTAAGGAGCAAGGAGCAGGGAGAGAAGGGGTAGGGCTTTTGAAGTCTATTTCCCAGTATTGCAAGAATGGGTTGTTTTCCGAAGGAGGGTCCATTTCTGGAGGATTTATGATTTCTTCGTCCTCCGGTTCTTCTTCAGCCATCTGATCCTTTTCTTCTTCTCGGGGTTTGATGTTTTGTATTGGAGAATCAGGAAGGTTTTCTTTCTGTGATGGTAGGACTACTATCGGCATCTCGACGTCTGGATCAGTTGGATTCTCTGTGGGTCCTAGGTATGGGGAGTCCTCGAAAAGTGGCATTTCGTATGGGTCTGCTGGTGTGGGTTCTCTTTGTGGAGTAATGGGATCTCGGATGATTGTGGTGTTAACGGATAATGACGGAGGTAACTCTCGAGTCGATTCCATAGATGGTGGTTCTTCTGTGACTAGCTTTGGTAGCAGCTTTGGATCTGGATTAGACGCGATTCGGCCTATGTCTTGTGTCTTTGGTTCTCGTTGACGGTATAGCCATAGTGAAACTCTGTCTTTGCTAGATCCTTCTTTGTTTCCCCAATACGTTCGCTTGGGAGCTGGAAGACCGAAGACTTCTATGTCGTGAACTAGGCCATCTGGTGTTGGTAGCTTAGCGGAGAAAATTAATTCTCTACAGAGTTTTCGGTCATAATAGGAGTAACTCTCTTCGTCAAAATCGTGATTTTTTCAAGTGAGCTTCTTCATTATGGGGCCGTTGTCATCGAATTCTTCCATGAACTTCTCCCAGCGTGCTCCTTGATGAGCTTTCGTGACTGGAGGGGGAACGATCCATGGAATACAAGAAGGATCGATTGTTTTCCATTCAACTTCAGTGAGATTGTTAGCGGGCAAAATGAACTTGGAGGAGGATTCTAGCCAATTGGGACCTGGGAAGTTTTCTTCCTTGGCTTTTGACGATGATTTCCAACTCGAAACTGGGTCGGAATGAATCAAGTATTGTGGAAGGAAACCAAGGTCGAAAGGATCAAAACAGCACGAGAGACGACTTTTTTCCACTAGGTTCTTCCATTCTGCGGAGAGAGGATTGTTGTAGAATGAAGTGAGCTCCTTGGGATCTCTTTTCCACCGCGGATCATTCGCGTTGAATGGCCTGTCCTTTTCACCTCGAACTCGGTGTACGATGAACAATGGAACGCGTCCTTTATTCCACAACCACGCAACTTTGTCCTCAGACATTCTGTTAATCCATACTCCTACTAGGTCATTGTCAGCGCTCAGCTTCTTGATTTCCTTTATTTTTAGACTGTTCACCAGAGGATCTACTCTCAAAATGCCCCCCATTCTAACCCAAGCAGCTAGCTCCTTTATCCATGTTTGTAGCTCATAGATCTGGTGGACAAAGTAGTCAAAGGAGGTTGTTATGGGCAGTTGATCCCATTCACATCTGGAAGGACATCTAGGTCTGCTGTTTATAAATCCTGGCCACGAGTTACAGTTTTTGCTGGTATAGATTTTGTCGGCTTCCCATAATAGTGCGCGGATCCTCGCGAACTAGGGTACTCCAGTATTTCCTCGTCATCTCTCCTTCTTCAAAGTAAGGATAGGGGGCACTTTTCCAGATTTGAAATACCGGAGTGTTCTCAGGAATGTCAGAATCTCTTTGGCCTAATTCAGTGATGAGTCATTATTTTAGTGGAAAGAACCCCACCAAAACAAACAAAACACTCCTAATTGTTTGAGGTGCTCATGAACAGATACAATGTTCTTAGGAAAAAGTACACTTTTGGGGTTAACACACTTTGTAAGACTTTTGGGTTTTATAACAGAAGGTATATCACAGACACAGTAAACAAATCAAGTTCAATCACTTTTGATCAAAACAGTACTTCAGATTCAATGCAGATGTTCAGTCAGATCAGATTTCAGCAGAAGTCCAGTATTCAGACAGACAGACAGTTCAGATTCAACAGTAACAACAGTATAGATTCACAGTATATTTTGACTTTAGAGGTGATCAACCTTTGGTTCGCTTATTTATAGGTTTTAGAGCTTACACTAGTAGGTTATATTCACGATGGTCCAAAGCTATAAGCTCCAGACGCTCGCTAGTGTACCGTACAATGCGTCACTACTTTTCTACTGTACCACCTACCTACTTTTATACCTATTCTAGAATATATTTGAATGTCCGCTAAAATACTATTATAATAATACAAAATTATCGTTTGGTAGGTGTATCGAGTCCAATCATTCCTTATAAGTATATTTTCTCCTTTCTTGCTCATTTTACCGTATAGATTTTGTAGGAAAATGTAGATCCCTACAGCTTTTTACTTCCCCTGGTTTCAACATTTTCAACTCGGTAGTGGGCAATCATAATGCTCCACTACACTGCGGTTGTCACTCCTGATAGTCTCGGTAGAGCGATTGGTCGGATTCCCATTATCCAGCTACGTTCAGTACTCCCGGACTATAATACTTTTACTTTCTCTTTTTATTATTGTGGCGCTACCGAAAGTCCTTGGTTAACTATTCCTTTGATAGTATTCTCTCTTCGGTAGTGCAGTTCTAATCAACGGATTAGTATACCCGATGATATGTTGTAGATCGATAGTATTCGATCTATAGTTTCATTCCTAAAACCGATTGTATCCCGTTCTACCGAATGCCAGTCTTACCGGTCTCGGTAGAGTTCGCTCTTCAGCATTGGTCCAAGGTATTATCCTCGGTACTCTGATTTATTATCCTCTCTTTCTTTTGAGTAGTATTCGGTGTACTACTGAACAGTACTTTAGATAGTAGTCTATCCATTTCCCTAGTATACTTGATGATCATACTGATCTTAGAACGCTTTGTCTGATCACTGTTTCGGTAGATCTATTCCATTTCGATCTTTACCCTCCTGATGCATTTATCACGAGATTGCTACTACTGGTCTTTAGTCTTCAATTACCGAGTTGGTAAATCCCTTGAGTCGTACAAGTACACAACTAGTTTAAGTAGGAATTTGAAGTTAACTTAGTAACTTCGATAGGGTGGATCTGCTACTATAAACTGCTTCGTTTGGTAGTACATCTGTCATAGTATTCAGGATAAGCTAGATCTCTATCCGTTCATACTTAACATTATTACTACCGAATGGTCTGCAATACTTAATACTTTAACTAGCAGTTCGGGCTCACTCTAGTCCTTTATTACCCATTTTACACGAGATAATGTGCTTTATTCGTCCAAAAATAGTATCTAAAATGCGATTTTTGACGGCGTATCATCGGATCTGAGGATAAAAGCTAGATATGGTTTTTCTTCGTTGTAGTATTGAGGGATTTTAGCGTGATCAAATCTTCCTGTACTACCGTCGATGTATGGTTTCGGTGGTGAAGGGATGGTCCTGCGAGGTTTGCCGGGGAAGAAAGGAAACTGTTTCGAGTTGCGAGAGTATAGTTCAAGATTTAAGCTATCCTCTGCCATGTAGTCTTTGTCAGAGTTAAAGGAGACTACTCGGCCTTGATAAGAGTCGATATCCAGAAGAATGAAGTTTAAGGAGTCGTCATAGGAGGGCTCAACTTCGAAACCGGCGAAGGTAGGGAGTTTATCGTAACGAAAACGCCTAGTGTCGAATCTCGAGTCAGAAAATTCCGGGAGCCATACCGAATCCATCTCTGATTCCGATAGCAGAAGACGCTGATTAGGAATGGATATTGTAGCGGATTACGCTTTATCCAACAGAGAAGGATCTAGAGAGCAGACAGCGGAAGATGCTAGTCAAAGGGCAAGCTGTTAGGATGGCTTAAGGACAGCGGATTACACTGATTGATGAAGGGAAGAGAGAGCTTGACTGTGAGAGTTTTCTATTACACGAGGTCAACAAACTAATTACTTAATCCGTGTAATTTTAGATATTCTCTATGTAGTTCCGGGGCATTTCTCAAATCATATTCCGTTATCCATGAGTCTTCTGTAGGTTCAAAACCCTTCCAACGCACTTGATAGAGTCTTCTATTACCTGTCTTCCTTTTCGATAGCTTGTGTCCTAGAATCGCTTCTACTTTGTACTCTTCTGAAGCTTGTAGCATGTCTCTTGTAGGGGGCAAGGAAGGACGTTCTCCGAATCTGTCTGGAGAGGGTAGGTACCTTTTCAAGTGGGCGACGTTGAAGATGGGGCCCATGGGGTAGTTGTCTGGTAGGCGTAAGCGGTAGACCAAGGGATTGATCTTTTCCATTACTTCGAAAGGGCCTATCATCCTTTGAACCAACTTCCTGCCCGTCCCTGTAGCTTCCACGAGTTTAAGAGTGTGAGGGTTGATTAAGACCAGATCTCCAGGAACGAATTCCTTGAACGGTTTTTGGTCCTTATTATACGCTTTCGCTTGTCTTTCTTGCGCTACAGTTGCGGACAATCAAAGCCCGCAAATTTTATTGTGACTGAACGGCAATTAATTAGACCCAAATAGTTACAGAATCATACTCAGAAAGGCGAAATACGTCGAAAAACGATTTTTCCAGATTTTTCCCACGACAAATTGTGTTTTGCCAAATTTTTTGGGACTTTCAAAAAAATGTTGTGTACTTCTGTAGGCCCCGGCCTGAAAAATGTTATATATACTAATAATTACAACTAATGGGATTGCTCCAAGTTATGAGGAGGCTGTTGTGATGGTCCAGGCACAGGGCTTGTTTCTCTAGGACTGGCCATAGGGAGAATATCCCTAAGAGAGACTGCAGGTTGGGATTTTGATTTCTGAGACCACTGATATTGTGGCCTTGATGGGATTTGCAAGGTCAACCTGTGCGTTGGGAAGAACATGCACAAGGTTTGGGGTCATTGATATCAGTTGGCTCCACATCAATGAAGAAAACCGGTGAACTCGGACATTAATTTTCTCTAGAACGGCTCGTGAGAATTTGATTTTTTTAATAGAATCATACTTAGATTAATGAAAGGAATCGATTCCGCATTTTTCTGGATTTTTAGCTATTTTATTTAGCTTTTGCCAAATTTTTGGGGTTCAATGTACTTGCTATCTTGCCAACGGCTCGATAGAATTTTGTCAAAAAATTATCAGAACCCCCTTTCAACGAGTTCTTTCGATTCCGCTTATCTCTGAAGCCCCTAAAATAGGTCGGTAAAATTAGCGGGCTTTGATTGTCCGCAACTGTAGTACTAGGGTGTCCCTCGCCCTTTGACAGTGGAACTGGATGTTGTCTACGAATTCTTCTGCCTTTTGGCTTGGCAGAAAAGGTCTATTGACAGGATCTCCTTTCGGAACTAGTGTTCTAATCGAAGCGGTGGGGTAATACCCAAGTAGCAGGAAGTCGGGACATTGCGACAAGGAGGAATGCGTGGAACTGTTGTAAGCGTAAGAGAGTTCCGATAACCATTTAGACCATTCATGGCAATCAGAAGCCACATAGGCTCGTAACATTTGTTCAATCAGAGCGTTTAGGACTTCGGTTTGGCCATCGGTCTGAGGGTGATGCGAGGAGGATAAAGCCAAGTAGCCGCCGTAATGATTGATGACAGATTTCCAGAACGAGGTTGCCCATCTTTTGTCTCTATCCACAATTATACGTTCCGGGAGTCCGTAAACGCATACTACATGTTTAAAGAAAAGGTCAGCGAATCCTTCTTGGTCGAGATTGTCGAAGGTTGGGATAAACAAGGCGTATTTTGTGAGCTTGTCTACTACGACTAGAATAGCCGTGTAGTCCTGTTCCCCTGAATTCGGTAGCCCCGTAATGAGGTCTAACGATACTGTCTCGAAAGGGCGACTAGGAACATGAGCTGGTCTGAGGCCTCCAGCTTGTTTCTGATGGTCCATTTTGATCTTCTGGCAAACGTCGCAAGTTTTTACGAATTCTTCCGCATCTTTGTTCATCTTAGGCCAGAAGAACAGTTCCTGTAGTCTCTTTTGAAACCTTTTAACTCCAGCATGAGCGCTTTCGAAAGGAGAGTCATGTATCCATCCAAGAACGTAAGCCACTTGACTCGATGGAACACATAGCTTAGTATTCCAGTCCACGTCTAGAAAGTACAATAATCCGGTGTCTCCCTTTTGGAAGTGACTGGGAATAAGGAGCTTTTCCGGATGTTGTATGGCATTGGTGTAATGGTTCTTAAAGAATTTATCTAACTCGTAGCCTTTCTTGAATTCACTTATAATTCCTGGGGAGGCCAAGACTAACAGGTGAGCTTGTTCGTCCCATTCTTCATCATAGAGAGAAGGATCTACAAGCTCTTGAACGGAAGAAGGATACGTCCATGGGTCGTTATAAGGAAAAGGGAGTCCATCCGATATCGGATCGTCCGAGGGAGAAGAGTGATTCACGGGAGTATCGAGTTCAGCGTTAGGGTTCTTTGGGGATTCAGCGGATTTCGCTTTAATCATTTCCGAATTTTTACTCTCTGGAGTACTGGGAGACAGCTCGTTCAGTTTTCGTTTGCTAGCTCTCATTTGGACAGGGTAAGTTTGAACATCGTTTATCAATTCAGCCCAGCTTGATATGAAGACAGCTCTCACTGCCGGGGAATGAGTGCCTTTGTCTTCGATTTGTTGAGCCTTTTCCTGGGTATCAGCATCTGGTTCAATACCCTGGGTATGTTCGGGCAGGGGAGAGTTGTGTTGTGGTACTCTTGGTAAATGAGACAAGGGGTCGACGTTGGAATGCACTTTGCCAGGTCTATGAATTATACGAAGACCGGGGTAAGCTGAGAACACTGCCCCCCAGGCTGCAAGATGACGATTCGCGTTTTCATAAACTCTGGCCCATTGCATGATCAGTAATCAGAATTATTGTTTCTCCTTCGATGAATGGTTGGAACTTTATGAGGGCTTCTTTGGCTGCTAGGGCTTCTCTTTCCGTGGCGCTGTATCTTCTTTCCACAGGTTGAAAGGCACCCATAGTTGTAACTGTTATGCATAGTTATAGATAATTAGCAGCAGGCTACATTGCATAGTAACTAGGCAATCTACTAGCTATATATATTACTATGCATAGTTTGCAAACTACACATAATACTGTATAGGAGACACTAATACTATGCATAGTGCCATATATAGACGTAAAACTTGCCCCCCCTGGATCCGAACTGTGTCCCAAAGCTAGTATTTAGGGTTAGGGTTAGGTTAGGATTAGGTTAGGTTAGGATTAGGTTAGGTTAGGATTAGGTTAGGTTAGGATTAGGTTAGGTTAGGATTAGGTTAGGTTAGGATTAGGTTAGGTTAGGATTAGGTTAGGTTAGGATTAGGTTAGGTTAGGATTAGGTTAGGATTAGGTTAGGATTAGGTTAGGATTAGGTTAGGGTTAGGTTAGGGTTAGTATTAGGTTAGTGTTAGTATTAGAGTTTAGGGTTAGTATTAGGTTAGGGTTAGGGTTAGGTTAGAATTAGGTTAGGGTTAGGTTAGTGTTAGAGTTTAGGGTCAGGAATAGGAAAGTAGATTGTAATTAAGTTGTATTTGTTTATATTTGTTTATATTTATAAACAGATTCCAAATGTCTCAAACTAGTTCTAATAATGTATTTGCATGGACACATCCCTCTAAACAGGCAATTTCAGTCAAAAGAATACTTTGTCAGCAATCCCAATATAGTAATAGAGCATTTGTTTTTAATAATTAAATGATATCAATAGAATAATACAACAATGCATAGTACTTCTCATTAACAGATAATATATAACAATATGTAGTACTTCTCATTAATAGACAGCAATGCATAGTACTTCACATTGATATATAGAACTAGTAGCTTGTCTATCAACTATGCAATGTAGTCTGTGGTTAATTTCCTATGAACTATGCATAAAAGTTACAACTACAGCTGTGAAAGGTTCTGCTCCAGTATGCTATGACCCTTTCAATGTAGATTGTTGTTTCGTTCAAAGAAGATCCCCAAGTTTGAGGGATTTTTTCTTCTATGACTTCCTGACAGAATTTGGCTACTAGAGAAGGGGGGGAAGGTTCTTTATTGTCCCAGGCCTTCTTTATATGTTCATAGGCTGCTGTCCCTTCTAGATCCTTTACTTGTATCTGTTGTACTTGTTGTAGGCAGGCACCTAGAGTGACGTCCGAAGCGTCTGTGTACAGACGATAAGGGGAACCTTGTTGAGGGTGACCCAACACCAGGGCAGAGGCTAGCATGTCTTTGGCTTGTTGGAAGGCTATCTTGTGTTCTGTGTTCCAAGTCCACCTAATCCCTTTTTTGAGTAGAGTGAATAATGGAGCTGCTATGAATGTGTAGTAGGGTACGTATTGACTAAAGTAGACCATCATTCCGAGGAATTTCTGCAATTCTGACATAGATTTAGGTCTATCTAGCTCTTGAATCGCTTGTACCTTTTTGAAGTGTGTTGATAATCCTAGGCGGGACACCTTTTGTCCTAGTATAGGATTGAGGCATAGCCCACAAAGCATTTAGACGGTGATAAAGTAATTCCGGCCACGGATATTGTGTTCAGGACTTTATCGAGATGTACTAGATGGTCTTCCCAGGATTTAGAGAATACTACTATGTCGTCAATGTATACTAGCATAAATATCCATAGATACGGGGCTAGCACTCCTTGCATGAGTCTTTGAAAAATGGAGGGTCCATTATGCAGACCGAAAGGCATTCTTTTGAACTGGAAAAGTCCCATGTGGCAACAAAACGCGGTTTTTTCTTTGTCTTCGTCAGCCATACGCATTTGCGTGAATCCTGCCAAGGCGTCGAATGAGGACATGACTTGAGCTCCAGACAGGGCTTGGACGATATCTGATTGTCTTGGTATGGGAAACTCATCAGGAATAGTTTTGGCGTTGAGTTTCTGATAGTCCACTACCAGACGAGGTTTACCATTACGATAAACTACCACTACTGGAGCTGCCCAAGGACTGACAGAAGGCTCGATTACTTCCGCTTCCAACCACATAGAGATTTGGGACTCAATCACTTCTCTTTTGAGTGGAGACGCAGAATACATGGGAAGGGAGATTGGTTCTGAGGACGGTTTCAAAGGAATAGGAACTTTACTCAGGATGTCTCCTAACCTTCCATCTACTCCGAAAGCCAAGTAATTCTTTCAAAGAACTTCCTCTAGTCTAGGGCGTATTTCAGCTGGAATGTCTGGGCCTAGGTTGACTAGAGAGGCAACATCTGTGGTAATGCGCCAGCAAACTGGTTACCGCTGTATTAAGGCTATTTTTGCGCATTTATATGCCAAATAACCTATAGGACATGTGGTATAAATGGGTTAAAGACTAAAGCGAGAACCCAGCTGTTAGTCAAAGGGTTTCAACTGGCTCTAAACCAACTTGATTCATTAGAGATATGTGAGGAGCACCCACACTCAACGTAGTCAACAAAGCGGAGTAAAGTAACTGTGGATTCGAATTGAAAGGATTCCAGTTCCTATGACTTCTGGGGAGTTGAATACTATACCTAGACCTGATCTCTGAATCTTGAGACTCGTCATCTCCTCATAATCCAAATGTACCATTTGAGCTAAGTTGAATCCCAATTCAAGGGTTGTTAACCGGACTCTATTCAATGATTGCGACCAGTTGCACTGGGTTGAACAACTCAAGGTTGTTCGACGAAGGACTGTTAAGGCAGAATCTTGTATAATGTGGCTGTATCACGCAGTGGAGACATGAACAAACATCAGTTGCCGAGTTGCTGCCTGTGGCGACGAAGGCTTTAGCTTTTGGACATCGGTGAATTGGTGTTTCGGACTGGGAAGCAAGTTAATCCTTCATCGGACAACTCAGCCGACCAGGAATAACCGGTCCAGGAACAAAGTGGAGCTTTGGAAGTCCTTCTGCTGGTCTAGACATGGAAGCAAAGCACTGTTTTTCTGGTTGAATCATTGAGGCACCATAGGATAGTTCCTATCAGCGGAAAGCACATGGGAACGCCTGCGGAGCCATAAGGATCAGTTGTACAGGCAGTTGAGTATGTTCCGGCCAGGGCTATCTTGCTGCCTAGGCACAATGAGTCAGGCAATGTGACGACGAGTCACCTCGAATCAGTGGAAACCAGCACCGAATGAGCTGCAGCCACCCCATATACCCTGTAGAAATGGCTTATCCAGCCTAGTGTAACAATATCTGTGACAGATCTCCTCAATTTACTAGTTTCTTTTGTTTTCTTCAGTATATTTTGGACTCTGAACCCTACTCAGTATAAATAGTCATGTAAAAACCATAGTACAGTAGTGAACCTAGAGTAACCCGCTCAAGGACATAACTGTAGCCTGGGGAACACTGTACCCTCCTAGTTTTGACTAGCAGCCACCCGGTGAAACCAGTCTGTTGTGACGTCTCGATGCATTGAAGCTCAAAACCCCACTCAATTGATCTTATTTGTGTATCTATACGTGCGCACTTGAGAGTTATTTTACTTTGAGCCGGTTCAATCGCTAGTTAGCTGTTGAACTTGAACTTGTGGTCTGGTATATAGGGTTGAAAGGCTTTATACCTAGTCACAACGTCTTGTGGATTGGCTGCCCTGTGTGCAGTGAAATAGGACATTAAACTAAACTTCTTGGCGTGTGGCTGTCAGTTGGGCAGTGAGTTAGGAAGCAAAACTAAAGTTCCAACACAACCTTCTTGGGGTTTGGCTGCAGTTGAGCAGTGACTTAGGAAGTAAAACTAAATTGTTCGACTCAACCTTCTTGGGGTTTGGCTGTCTGTTGTGCAGTGACTTAGGAAGTAAAACTAAATTGGCTTTGACTGAATCAACCGTCTTGGGGTTTGGCTACCTAGTGTGTGTAGTGACTTAGGACGATAAACTAAACCTCTTGAGCGACTAGCAAGTGTGTTAGCGTGCCTGAGGACCCAATCTACTTATACTAAGTCTTTCATCTGTGTCGGACTTTGTATAAACCATATATAACCCTCTTATTACACCTGAGCGTCGGTTCATAGACACTCATCTTGGAGTCTTTAGACTTAGTTAGATAGTCGGACAGGCTTGATGAACTTAGTACTAGTTCAGTAGAGCTTTGGACATCAAATAACAAGGACTGTCTTTGTCAAAGGATTCTGTCTCCGAGCCCACTCGCAACTTTCAGCGACTTTTCGACTTAGGTTGAGGTACTGAAGACATGTGAACTCCTATCACTTAGTTGAACTTAGTCAAATCAGTTCTACTTATATCTACCCCACTCAACCCGCCTTAACCTATTGAACGAAAACAGGCACTTTAGCGGGTTCCTTTCCTTCAGTTCCAGGTGTTTCGTCTGGTAGAGCTGCATGATCAGGAGGCAGATTTGTAGAGTTGTATAGGTCCTGAGCTCGCAACGATCCCTGGATCTGGGAGCGGATTATCTCTACAGAGGTCGAGTATCGCTGAAACTTGTTTCCCTTGGGATTGTCCAGTTTGTCGGGGTTGACAAGATGACCTACAACATCCCCAGCTTTGATCATCCATGGCCGATTCGAAGGATTAGCTATAGGCAATTTAGGATCATTTGAATCTATGAAGGTGGATGGGGCAGTGAGTATAGAGGTGTCTCTGGTTCCAATGATTAGTTTTTCCACGAGCCAGTCCGTTCTTCCTTCAAAAGGACCATCTACCTTAACATTGCTGATGGTTCCCAGTTGAATGACTATGTCTTCCTTCACGTAGACCTCCTGTAGGAGATTCTCTCTGGTTTTCATCCTAGCTTTGGCTCAACGAAGAGCTTTCGCTCTAACGAAAGATTGAGATTTCTCGGCTCTCCTGATTTCGAAGTTCAGGTTGTCTCCTTTCCTGGAGGAAGCTGGAAGGATTTTAGAAGATTTTCCTATGGTTATAAGGTGATCTCCCGAGCTTTCTCGCATCACCCCTAGATGGTAGGTCGTTTGAAGGTCTTCTCCTATTAAAATGGAAGCGTTCATGTTTCTGACTACATAAGCTTCTACTTCAAAGCAGATGTAACTTCCGTCAGTCACTTTGATGTACATAGGAAAAATCACGTATCCTAAAACCTTCGCTTCGCCAGTGAGCTGATAGATTTTCATTCTCAGGCCGATTTTTGGTTTGGGGAGATGGAGTTCCTTCCATAATTCTTCTGAGATGAGAGTAATATCTGCTCCTGAGTCAAGACGAGTTTCACAATCTTCGTTTTCTAACGAGGCTAATCGGGACTTGATGAATAAAGCTCTCGTTCCTAGGGAGCCTAACCCTTCTGGAAGACTGTGGCTCTTAGGGATCATTTCCACTGTTGTACCTGCTGAGTCGGTTTTTACAGGGTTAGGAGGAGAGGCTTTACGGATTCTTCTGTTCTTTCTGGGTATTACTCTGGGAGCTGACTTAGAAGATTTCTTCTCTAGGTTGAAAGCGATTCTTCATCTCTCGTTCCTATTGCGCTTTTTTTCTTCTTGCAGAGACTCGACCGAAAAGGATTCCTTCGCATGAGCATTCCCCTCACAAGCTGAAGAAGCTGTGCTATTGGGGACTTGCTCGGAATCAAGCTTAATCTCCGATTGACTCCCACTATACGAAGCAGACACAAATTCTTTGGATTCAGCTAGATAGATGGAGAATACTCTATCATTATCGTCTATAGATTTCTGTGAAGTAAACACCCGTAGCTTATTCTGGGATTTGAGTTCCAGCCAAGTTCCGTATTTGGGACACTGTTTACCGAAATGGAGTTTAGAACCACAGACGTAGCAATTACCAGGTGGGGGACGACTACTTTTGACCGAGTCATCTGGATCGAAGACAGGTTGTTTCGGCCATGGAGGTTTAGGGGAAGTGGATTTCACTGTCCCGCTTCTACTCAAAATCATGGCTTCCTTTTCGCTCTCAGTCTCTCCACTAGACTCTTCGTCTTCTAAATCATGGACCTCAGCCATAATATGACCATCAGAAGCAAAGGCCTTCCTCTTGTATCGCGACTCTCTATTCCTAGAGGAAGACTCAAACCTAGGACCCAGAGGATTCTGTACATTGACGCTGTTCTGCCACATAGATATTAACGAATCTTCATGTACCATGGCAGCGTCAATTAGTTGGTCTACCAATGGACAATTTCTAGTGTTAAGCGAGATCTTCCATACGTCAGGAATGTTTGAGAGAATGAAGGACACTAAGGTAGTATTGTTGTCTTGGTCCATGTTGTAGATGATTATCGCATGTCGTTTCCTTCTTTGGATAAATTCTACTGGAGTTTCCAAGGCGTAGCCTCTCTGTCTAAAGTTCATGTCTTCGTATTCCTTCTTCCTCTGATCCTTCCACTGGCTATTCATAAAAAAGCTACCGATTCCTCCTAACAATAAAGGCCAGTCTTGAGACAAATAACCTCTCGTTTTCGGTGATAGGGAAGTCCACCAGTTTTTTGCTCTGCCAGACCAGTGGATGGAGGCCCAGGCCGCTAGTCCTCGGCTCATCAGGTAAGACTTTTCCGCTAGTTCGTTCATGAGAATGATGTATTCTATCAGAGATTCTCCTTTGCCGTCCCAATATGGGATGATGTTGGTATTAACTTTGTAGTTGAATTGCCAAGTCAATTGATCCATTTTGGGGTCGGGTCGTCCATCGTCAGGGCTTACTCCAAGGATGAATGGTGGACCGGGAGGACCTCCTGGTGGACCATTTGGAGGGTAGCCGTATCGAAAATTATTGGGGTATGATGAGTAGGGAATTGTAGGGGGGTCGTTCCCGTTATTACCTCCAGGGTGACCACCTCCACCTCCCCCAGGAGGGCCGCCTCTACCAGGGTATCCTCCACTTCCCCCAGGGGGACCGCCTCTACCAGGATAACCACCTCCACTAGGATAACCGTCTCCACCAGGATAACCCCCTCCACCTCTGCCAGGAGGACCGTTTCCATCTGAAGAACCACCTCTGCCTGAGGGGCCGCCTCCTGAAGAACCATTTCCACCAGGAGGACCGCCTCTACCGGAGGGATCGATTCCACTGGAAGGACCGCTTCCACCATAAGGACCGCTTCCATCATAAGGACTGTTTCCAGTAGGAAGACCATTTTCCCTGGACGGAGTGCCTCCAATGATAGGACCAAGGTTGTTGCCAAAGGGGAACCCGTAGTTTCCACCATAGGCTCCAGCACTAGAAGGATTATAGTTAGAGACACCTGGCGGATAAACGCTTGGTGTGTCCTTCAGATTCATATTAAAGACTCCTCTGTATCCGGTTTGTTGGGCTGTAAGACCGGCAGTAGAATGAATAGCGTACGGTTTCGTTACTTCTGGTTGATTTGATGGGCTTGGGTAGACGTATCTATAATCATTCGAGGCGGCGAATCTAACTGTTTGGTCCTTTTGGAGTATTTGGTTGTTTGGTAGCCAAGACTCGAAGTTGGTCGATACTGAAGTAGGCCCCCCAGTTGTCGTTACCGGTTGTTGAAGATGAGGGAATTGCTGCATTCCTGGGAACTTTTGTACTGTCCTGTTTGGTAATATCGACGATAAAGACTCTGGCATGGGGGTGAACGGAGATTTCAAAGCACTCAAATCAGCTATATTGGATTGTCCTGGCGGATTGAACGCTTGGGTCCAAGGCTGTTGAGATTGGAAGTAGTAGAGAAAAGGGTCCTGATAGCTTATAGGTTTAGCAGTAGCGTTGACGGAGGTATTCGTCTTAGGAGGAACAATAGACGGGTTGTTAGCTTGATTACTTTTGGTCTCCTTCTTTTCTTCTTTGATCAATTGATGGTGAGAAGGACAATAATACTGTTCTTTTGCAACATATCCTTTTTCGATGAGAGGCTGTAGAAGATGAGAACCTAGGTTAATAGGATCCAGAATGGAAGATTTGTAGTCTGCTCTGGCCATCAGTTTACCAACTTCTTCCTCTGCAGACTCCTTCCCAAATATGGCTCTTTCAGAAGGATTCGTTGAGTGAAGAGATTCCGTTTCCAAAAACTCGTGTTGGTCATTAGGAGCGTAACAATGTTTTATATGTTGTAAGAACGCTGTAATCCTGTTTGTAGCTGTCTCTGTACGATGTTGCATAGTGTGAAGAGTCATAACAATAACTGATGGATCAGCATGGTGTTCCAAAAGTCTGAGGAAGGAATACTGAGGGTCAAAGATAAACTGTGGGGTTACGAGAGGGTCGATGAACCTAGCTAACGAGTCCAATATTTGATTCAGGGCCAGGGTTAGATGTCCAACATGCAGTAAGGTAGTAGTGCCAGCTGACCAATATTCCT
Source organism: Stygiomarasmius scandens (assembly GCA_037954225.1). Taxonomy (NCBI): domain Eukaryota; kingdom Fungi; phylum Basidiomycota; class Agaricomycetes; order Agaricales; family Campanellaceae; genus Stygiomarasmius; species Stygiomarasmius scandens. The sequence continues at coordinate 363,430 of JBANRG010000012.1, read as the reverse complement.
CCTTGCCTGCCGTGGTTAACAGTCTCAAGAGGGACTTGTGATCGAAATTCTGATGAGGGAACGTCCTAGCATAGTCACTGACTGATGGGAATCTCGAGCCAAAAGGTTCCGTAGTGATTCTTTCCTCCCATCTGATGACCACATCCCTCAGAGCGTCTGTCTTGTCAAAGGTCTTGCTAGGCATCAACCCCGTTTGCAGCACCCCATAGTTTAGCAAAGGGTCGTCGTCAGAGAAGGGATTATAGGGAAGGTAATATCGGATTCTAGAGGAGTGTATAGGTTCGTCGCATAAGTCTATCGTCTGATGGAATCGTCTGAAGATTAGGGGATGGACTTTGTCTTCCTCCTTTTCTTTGGGTTCAGAAGATTCTTCCTCCTCTTCATCCTCCTCCTTATCCTTCTCCGTTCCTTCACCTCCTTCTTTATCTACTCCCTTCCCTTTATCCTTGTGGGATGATTCCCCTCGGTTTTCTTTGGCAGCAGCAGATTTACGCTGACTGCTTTCTGAGGGACCAGAAACTTTATCTTCTTCACCAGAGGACTTCTTCGACGGCCTTTGGGCGTTCTTGGATTTGTCCTTACCCGTTTTCTTCATATTAGATCCCGAGCCTAGGGGGCTCATAGATAGAGAAACGGTCTGGCCGGGTTTTCTGAAGATATTGAGGGGATTAACGGATGGAGTAAACACGTTGGAGCCAATACTGGTCAAGGATCTACGAGGGGGAGTCTCGAGATTTTGGTGCGCTTGTTGATGAGAGTTTAGCAAGGACGAGGATGACGAACGAGTAGTTGGTCCGGATGGAAAGAGGAAGGGAACTTTGGTATTAGGAGATTCAGGGTTCACAGTAGCAATCTTCTTGCTAGACTGTTTCGAACTTTGGGACATGGGCCAGAAGGGTGAGGGAAGGAGGGAGTATTCTCCTGGTTAAATAACACCTAAGCGAGAACGTTGCCCCCACGAGCATGGATAATTCGGTTGTCGGAACATAGAAGGGAGATAGTTCGATAAAACTTTGAGGGAGAGCCGTAGGTTGTAGAGTTTAATAAGAATTCCGTTTTCGCTCAGCAGTGGGCCGAACAAAGGGAACTTTTTCTTAAGGAGAGCTGCTAGCGGAACACACTGATGCAGCACTCCGTAAGTAAACGTTCATAGGGAAAGGGTCATTAGCAGGCACAGGAGTCCACGGTACCCCCACCACTGTGGTGCACTCATGAACCTGGACTCCTGTAAGCCGGCATGCGGATGACGCGTGTCGAGGCCTGGGAGAGCAAGAAACGAGTATGTTGGGTTGGTTATGACGTTAACCAGCACGACTGGGGCTCCAGCAAGGAGCAGATATGGATGCTCGGCCATAGCAGGCATTCAGACTTTAGGTAGAGAAATCAGACATGAGAGAAGAAGTGATGAATCGAGTGTGTTATCTAATCCTTAGTAATACAGAGTTACTTGTAAGCATGTATACGACTAGAATATAACCATCTGCCTCACAACTATAAAGGGATTGGGCCATTGCTGCCACGTGGCAAGTACGAGGCCGGAAAGTTATAATAAATGTTACCGAAGAAATGCCGAAATGCTGGTCACACAACTATGTGTTGATGTGATGACGAAGTCATATTATACTTAGTGATGAAGTTACCAAATGGGTTTGCAAATGGAATTCTGTCAGTGAGCTCGAGTTAAGCAAGGACAAGTCCTTTGGTAAACCTCCGGCCTCGTAATTGGAACCAATCTGTCGTGAAGATTAAATACTGACATTTTATTCCGATTACTAATATTCATTTTTCCTTTATTTTCAGACATTTACATTTGTATGTTCCTGTTTACCATTACCTTTAACCTTATTTCCAAACCTTAACCACATAGTGCGCGCAGCCTTATCACTGCCTCGCACCTTTACACCCTGTCTACACCTTTCTTTCATTTCCCTTTCGATCATACTTGTCCATAGCCTTTCCATAGCCTTACCATAATCTTTCCCGAACATGCGTTAGTAGTGCTGTAAACCCATAGCCCTAGCTCCACATCGCCGATCTCCATAGTACTGTATTTAAACTCCTCGTCCTGTAACCTAGTCCTCATCTTGACCTCTTGGTCTATTCGGACTAGGTATGCTTTGTATCTTCTTTACTACTCTAATCTAACTTGGTCTATTTGGACTAGTTGCGTTAAGGTCTCTCGCTCTCGCTTGCCCTCTCGTTGTCGCCTCTTCGCGACATTAGGTCAAGATCCTTTACTGTGCCCGTCTATCAAGAGACCCGTACAGACACGTCGTACTCATTGGTATCCCGATTCCCTTCCTCCCAATTCCCCAAGGGCCCACAAGCCCGCCGACTCTAGCCTGTGTGAGGAGCCTCACAGGTGGGCAGGTACGAACGGTTCAAGGAACTGTTGCATAAGGTCATCCCCCGTCCACACGAGCTTCAAAACGTAATTCCGGACTCCCTATAAAGGAGTAAGGTGGTTGCCCGACCTCGTAATTGAAATCAGCCTTCAACCCTACCAACACGAGAAACAGTCATGTCCGATCCCACTACCCTCGCATGCTATAAGCTCCCACATGGAGTAGACCTCACCGGAAAACGACACATACACGTTCGAGCAGACGGAAAATTCTGGCCTTGTCAGGACCAAGTCTGTCCCAACGCCTTCTTCCAAACAATCAGCGAACCCACTACAGCCACCTGGGATAATGTCGAACACGAAATCATCCCTGTTCCACCAAAAAAGCCCCCAACACCGCCGAAAGATGAGAACATGGACGATATGTCCAAAGACGATCTCATCAAGTTCCTCATGAAACAACAGCTCATGCTCCAGAACGAAGTCACCCGCCTCGCCCACTCTATTAGCAAAGCAGACATTACGGAGAAGAAGGACAAGAAAAACGCTAACGCCAAACCAGCGCCATTTACAGGCAAAGGAACAGACGTGCGCCGTTTCCTTGCCTTCTTCCAGAATTGGGCGGGAAAGCAGGAAGGAATCCGAAACGCTCATGACTGGATCGCATTGGCTTTGTCCTATATGACAGAAGATGCAGCAGACTGGGTGGCCTGATACGCTGACCAAGTGTTCCAACACTACGCTGACCCCACCAAGACCTCCTTCCCGTTTAATGGAAAATGGGATGAGTTTGTCAAAACATTCAAAACTAGGTTCGGATCACTAGACGAAGAATCGGAGGCTAGGAAGGAAATTCAGGGAAAGGACAGAAAAGGCATGAAGCAGGGGAAGCAGACAGTGGCGCAGTTTGCACAGAAATTTCAGGATGTTGGATCCAGAACAGGATTCTTGGACACCGACCTCCTAGAGCGATTCTGCAACGGACTTAACCATGGTATTCGACTCCATATGGTCAGTATCAACATCGCACAAGGGAAACCCAAATCTCTGACCCAAGCTATCTCGAGAGCCATCGAAATCGAATTGGCTCTTCATGATCCCACCTACAATGCAACCAATAACCATCGTTCCGACCCAAACGCCATGGATGTGGATGCCATGCGAGTAGGAGGAGGAAGAGGAGGAGGGAATTGGAATGGAAAAAGCCGAGACAACTTCCTAAGGGAAATGAGGGGAAGGTGTTTCGGATGCGGAAGCCAGAGCCATGTTCGAGGAAACTGCAACATGAAGAACGAGAAGTGCCGTCACTGTGCCTGAACCAGTCATGTCGAAAGGGTCTGCCAGGACAAGTACATGGGCTTGGAAAAGAACCGAGGAGCTGGAAAGACAGGAGGAGGAGGGGCTCGCGTATCTGCTAACACAGAAACCCCATTCTCCTTGTTCAATAACGACACCCCAACTACAGGCCCTTCCCAATCGCCGACCCGCGCCAACAACTCCACCAATGAGATCCAAGCCTTGAAAGAGGCTATGGCTCAACAGACTGCCATCTTAGCTGCTTTCATGAAAGAACGTAAGGATTTTTAAAACCGGTACCGGACTCTGCTGCGACCCGAGTACCCAATACATTTCAGAACTTTCGCTTTTCCTCTAACTACGATTTGATACACGCATGTACTTTAAATATGACTTCGGAAATAAAGCCGGGAGCTTCGCATTATCGAGTCAATGTGTGTCTTCAAGAGAAAGGATTACAACTGGATGTAGCAGCAATGGTGGATAGCGGAGCAACTGCATTGTTCTTAGATGAAAAATTCGTCCGAAAACACAAGATCCCTACCTTCCTAATGAAAAAGGCCTTGCCGATTTACAACATACACTGCCCCTAGGGCTTTCTTTCTAGTGCAAAAAAGTTAATCAGAATGTAATATTATCTGATATGTGATTATATTAATTTTTGCCACAAAAATAAATGACATTTTTGCGCAAAAGAATAAATCAATCTCATACAAGAAATTCTTTGTTTTGCCACTCAGAAAGTTTTTCTTTCTTGCCCCGGAAACAAAACGCCCGATAATCGCCCGCTTATTACCACTAGTGGCGCTTAGCGGGCGATTATTGGGCATTTTGTTTCCGGGGCAAAAAAGAAAAACATTCTGAGTGGCAAAACAAAAAACTTTTTGTATAAGATTGATTTATCCTTTTGCGCAAAAACGTCATTTATTTTTGTGGCAAAAATTAATATAATTACATATCAAATAATATTACATTCTGATTAACTTTTTTGCACTAGAAAGAAAGCCCCAGGGGCAGTGATAGATGGAACAGAAAACCGAGCAGGGAAAATAGAGAAATGTGCGAACCTAAGGTTAACGGTAGATCAGATGAGCGGATGGATGGATTTTTTAGTCACGGATCTAGGGGGAGAAGATGTGATTTTAGGGCTACCATGGCTAAGAGAGGCTAACCCGAGCATAGACTGGGAAAAAGGCCTACTACAAGTTCGAGGAAGAAGTGACCGCATCTATGACGATGACGACTTCTGGGCAACAGAAGAAGATGTAAAAGCCGGAGCCACAAGAAAGGAAGAAGAAGGACCTCTGCTAACCCCAGTAAAAATTAAAGCAAACCAGAAACAGCGCAGAGAATGGAGGAGAGAAGGGGTAATTGAGGAATTAGAAGACGAAGTATGGTGTGCAGCAGGAGTGACTTACTCCCAGCAAATCGCAGAAGAAGCCGCAAAAGGGAAGGAAAAGAAGACGTTGGAAGAGATGATACTGGAAGCCTACCGAGAATTCCACAAAGTCTTCTCCGAAGAAGAATCCGAAAGACTTCCGGCCCATCAGCCTTGGGATCACGCGATCGAGTTGACACCGGGAGCCCCCGCCTCCATCCGAACTAAAGTGTACCCCATGTCGGTGAATGAACAACAGGAGCTTGAAAGATTCTTAGAAGACAACCTGCAGAAGGGGTACATTCAGACTTCTAAATCCCCCGTCGCCTCCCCTGTGTTCTTTATCAAAAAAAAAGACGGCAAGCTTAGATTCGTCCAGGATTATCGGAAACTTAATGAGTTCACCATTTGAAACCGATACCCCCTACCCCTGGTCCAAGACATCATCAATCGACTTCAAGAAGCCAAGTACTTCACCAAGTTTGATGTCTGATGGGGATACAACAACATACGAATCCGAGAAGGAGATGAATGGAAGGCAGCCTTTGCGACCAACCGAGGACTGTTCGAGCCAAAAGTAATGTTCTTTGGGCTGACCAACTTGCCCGCCACCTTTCAAACTCTTATGAATTCTATCTTCGGGGACCTAATTGCGGCAGGAAAAGTGGCAGTATACTTGGATGACATCCTCATCTTCACGAGTACCAGGGAGGAGCATAAGGAGATCACGAGAGAAGTGCTCAGGAGGCTGGCAGAATATGATCTATACCTGAGGCCGGAGAAATGCGAATTTGAGAAAGAAGAGATAGAATATTTGGGACTAGTGATCAGACATGGAGAAGTGCGAATGGACCCGGCTAAGGTGGAAGCCGTCAGAAAGTGGCTGGTGCCCAAGAGTATTCGGGAAGTGCGGGGTTTTATCGGGTTCGCCAACTTTTACAGAAGGTTCATACAAGGTTTCTCAGATGTAGCAAGACCCCTGCATGACCTCACAAAAAAGGAAGTGACATTCCAATGGGGACTTAAACAACAACAGGCCTTCGAAGAACTCAGGGACAGGTTCATCTCGGCTCCGATACTTACGCTGTGGGACCCGGACAGGCCAACTCGTATCGATGTAGATGCCTCTGGTTTTGCCACAGGAGGAGTCATTATGCAAAAACTCGAAGATGGGCTATGGCACCCAATCGCGTTCCGGTCAGCCTCTATGGATGAACACCAGCGGAACTACGAAATTCACGATCGCGAAATGCTGGCCATCATCGAAGCCCTTAAAGAATGGAGGCACTATCTGGAAGGACTTCCTGAACCTTTCGAAATTATCACGGACCATGATAACCTGAGGTATTGGAAGACGGCCCAGGATCTAAGTAGGAGACAAGCGTGCTGGGCTCTCAAACTAGCCAACTTCAATTTCATCCTGATTCATAGACTGGGTAAGACGAACATACTAGCCAACGCACTCTCTCGTTCTCCCCTCCACCGAATTTCGGATGAGGAAGACAACACCAAAAGAACCGTTCTGAAACCAGGGCATTTCGCGACGCTGGCAGCATCCCACTTCAGCAATCCCTTAGAAACAAAAATACGTAAAGCATCAGCCAGGGAAGCAGAAGTACTGGAAGGACTGAAAGAGCTGAAAAGGGGAGGGTTGAAGAGATTAGCGGATGGGATAGCTGAATGGGAAGAAGACAAAGGACTGGTATATCACAGAGGGAGGGTGTACGTACCACCAGACGAAGAACTGAGGAAAGAAGTAGTAAGACAATGTCATGACGCGCCCACCGCCGGACACGGAGGAAAACATGCGACCTTCGATCTGGTGAGCACCCATTACTGGTGGCCCACAATGAGGGCTTTCGTGGAGAAATTTGTAGAAGGATGCGATGTGTGTATGAGGAAGAAACTGCAAAGACACCCCCGAGCAGTAATGGAACCATTGGAAGTACCTGAAGGACCCTGGGAGTTTGTAGGAGTAGACTTAATCACTCAACTCCCTAAATCTCAGGGCTACGATGCCATAATGGTCTGTACCGACCACTTTGGCAAACAACTGCACACTATTCCTTGCCATTCCAACCTCACTGCCGAAGGAGCGTCTGATCTGTACTACAAAGAAATCTTTCGACTCCATGGACTACCACTTCAAATAATCTCAGATCGAGGCCCGCAATTCGCAGCTGCAGTAATGAGGTTACTACTGAAGAGACTAGGTGTTCAGTCAACTCTAACCTCGGGATACCGACCTCAATCAAACGGACAGACGGAGAGGGCGAATCAAGAGGTGGAAAAGTACTTACGAATATTTGTGAACCGAAGACAAGACGACTGGGTCGAACACCTACCCATGGCAGAGTTTGTAATCAACTCTCGAACGCACTCAGCCCACGGTTTAGCACCTTTCGAAGTAACCTATGGATACTTGCCACACTTCAACATTCCAGTAGGTAGACAGACTGGAAATGCAAGTGTAGAGCAACGGATTGAAGTACTAAGGGAGGCAAGGAGAGACGCAGGAGCAGCGCTACACCTGGCAAAGAGGAAGATGAAAGAAGGCTTCAAACGAGGGAAGAAGAAAGCCCATCAATTTAAAGTTGGAGACCACGTTTGGCTCAGTGCAGAAGATATCAACCTCCAGCTTTCTAGCGAAAAACTAGGAGATCGACAACTCGGTCCCTACGAGATTATCGAGAAAATGGGGAGCCTAGATTACAAGCTCGACCTCCCCAAATCCCTGGAGCGAATACACCCTGTCTTCCATGTCGATAAACTTTACCCATTCAAAGGCAACGTTGTTAATGGAAAATTAGAAATCGAGCCGGAACCAGTATATCTAGAGGAAGAGGACGAACCCGAATATGAAGTAGAAAAATTGTTGGATAGCCGGATCAGATGGAGGAGAATTGAGTACTTAGTAAAGTGGAAAGGATATGACGACGGACACAATTCATGGGAGCCGATAACCAATCTTACAAATGCTAAACGATCAATTACAGCATTCCACAAAAAACACCCGGACACACCCAGAATATAATCATCGAGGACGATGGACTCTAAGGAGGGGGGTAATGTCGTGAAGATTAAATACTGACATTTTATTCCGATTACTAATATTCATTTTTCCTTTATTTTCAGACATTTACATTTGTATGTTCCTGTTTACCATTACCTTTAACCTTATTTCCAAACCTTAACCACATAGTGCGCGCAGCCTTATCACTGCCTCGCACCTTTACACCCTGTCTACACCTTTCTTTCATTTCCCTTTCGATCATACTTGTCCATAGCCTTTCCATAGCCTTACCATAATCTTTCCCGAACATGCGTTAGTAGTGCTGTAAACCCATAGCCCTAGCTCCACATCGCCGATCTCCATAGTACTGTATTTAAACTCCTCGTCCTGTAACCTAGTCCTCATCTTGACCTCTTGGTCTATTCGGACTAGGTATGCTTTGTATCTTCTTTACTACTCTAATCTAACTTGGTCTATTCGGACTAGTTGCGTTAAGGTCTCTCGCTCTCGCTTGCCCTCTCGTTCACTACTCCTGGAGCTTTATTTCTAGTGCAAAAAAGTTAAAGATAAAGCATTTATTTGCCATAGAACATTCATTTACTTTCTCAAGTGCAAAAAGTATATGTATGCCACTCATAATATGCTTACTTTGTCACTCAATATTGTTTAAGTTTTTTGTGCCACCAAAGCAAAAGAATGCCACTCAAGAAGCTATAAGTTTTTCAAATGACAAAGGATTGATTTGCCACTCAAAATTGTTTAACTTTCTTGTATTGCCATGGCAACCCCTTTGTTTCAATTTACTTTCTTGCACAATAAAACAAGTCTTTGTCATTCAAGAAAGTTAAACTTTCTGGAGTGGCAATTCTTTGTATTGGTGGCACAAGAAAGTTAAACAATCTTGAGTGGCAAAGTAAACATATTATGAGTGGCAAACATATACTTTTTATGCTTAAGAAAGTGAATGAATGTTCTATGGCAAATATATACTATATCTTTAACTTTTTTGCACTAGAAATAAAGCTCCAGGGGTAGTGGTTGTCGCCTCTTCGCGACACAATCATGCATGCAAATAAAATATAAGAGCTGTGCATCTATGGAATGAGAAAAAAGTGAGTAAAAAATATGATAGAAAGCATTGAGAACGTACGAAAAGAACCGAAGGTAGCATATACTAACCAGAAGTAAAAAACAAAATGAGTGATAGACAGAAATTTCAATCATGTTTACACACCGGATTTACCTTAAATAAAAATTTCATGAGCGTTGGACAGTATAACTCAACAGACTTACCGCTCTATCAAGCAGAGGGTGAATAGGACATGGGTGCGAAGACAATGAGCACGGAAATTTGGGTGGCTTAGGTTGACTATACAGTTTGATGATTGGAGTTTGAATGGACTTCATACTTTTTTGGCACACCTTACACAAGTCAATCACTTTGTCTGTTCTGTCCTTCTTGTAGGATAGCTATTGTATGGGTCTGCTATGTGTACCATTTATTTCTGTCCCAGTAGCTTGGATTTATTCATAAGTTCATGAGTGCATAATGCTGAAAAGTACCTCGGCTAAAATTTTAAGTTCAAAAAAGTACCTGTCTATGGAAAAAAAGTATAAGCCGAAAAAAGTACTAGGGAAAAAAGGATAAGCTCCAAAAAGTACACCGAGAAAAGTACATGAAAAGTTCCGGCTGAAAAAAGTTCGGCAAAAGTACCGAAAGTCCGGGTGACATTTTGCTGATGAAGGAGCATTGTCTTTGGTAGATTTTGGTTCTTAAGGGCTTAGACAAATTAGTTTCCATTCATTCATTATAATACAATCTTCAATATAATGTTTTTACTTTTATTCTGTTGTGATTATGAGCTGATAGCACCATACTAATGACAGAAAATCATTGAAATTTGGTATTCTGTGCTTTTTGAAGGTAATCCTGGCTAATCTGAAAAGGACTAAATAATTCCCACATAATCTCAGGTAATTGGGGAAATCCAACTATTTGGGGGAATTACCAGAAATTTGTGATTATTTCCTTTAATTCTCAGATTTCTTTGGTATTGGGTGCTAATCTAGAAAAGGGGTTTTTCCTGATGTAATTCTATCTATCTATCTATCTGATGTGTCGGGGTCTGGGAGCATGCTAGATGTAATTACATAGCTCCCGGGACTTCTCATTACCAGTCCAGACAAACTCGCAGTGCAACGGCTGCTGTAGATCTATATGACAATGAGAGGCTGCAGATGCATAGGGATAAGTAAACCACACATGTATTTATTTGATAGGTATATTTGTTGTCATTGTGAATATGAATAAGAGGGCCTAGGGAGGGACTGCGAGGCATGGAGCATCCAGGAAGTGAGCTTAATAGCACAGACGGTCATAGCTAAACATCTAGGTTATGAGGAGAAAGAGAAATATGATATCAGCTCAGCAAACGTGCATAGCCCCAAATTCACCACAATACTCAAAATGTGTCTGTAAGATGACGCTGAGTTGCATAGGCTGCACAGTGAGCTGTAAAGGAAATGCCAAGATGTGGCAGAGGAAACAATTACAGGTAAGTTCCATAAAATATGTAGTTTATCCAGCACAGCAAAATGTGCACGACCCAAAATTCCCAAATGCTCGTGTAGAATGACGTTGGGATATGCACTGCAGGCTTTTTGAATTGTGATGGTCACACTATCACACGCGGAAAACAAGAATAAGCTCGTTGTTGATGGCGCAATGAGACTCGGAGGCACTCCCATAACGAATTGACATTGCATTAGCAGTATTGCAAGCACCATGTGAAGTTTGGAAGTGAGAACTTCACGACAAATAGCTACACAGAGTATCAATCTCCTGAGGAGCATGCCACAAGTTGTAGTACTTGTATCAATGTGATATAAGAGTGAATCAGCTCTGTAAACATGCATAGCCCCAAAATTGCCAAAATACCCCAAATGTGCTGTAATACCATAATGTGGTATTACTATATTTTCTTGCTTATTCATCTTAGTTACTCATTTCACTGACAATTGGTTTTCTGATATTATTTCCAATGGGCTACAGACTCAGCAAGGATACATTTCTTTGATTTTATCTTGGCATTGGCTCAGCCAGAATGATTCACAATCAATTTCTTTATTTAGTATATAATTTGTTGTTGTAACCAGTTACTATACTGTGCAAGTAACAACCTCCACTTGTCACTACACACACTTGGTTGTACACCAACAGACCAATAGCTCAGTGGCTCAGAGGTAGGTAGGTAGGTAGGTTACATGGCTCCTCCAGGATGTTGAACCTGGAGTGGTGCCAGAAACAGCACAGCCTGAGTCTCAAGGCCAAGCAAGAGCAATCACACAGTAGACTATGAGCCCAGCCAGGGACTGGGTACACTACAAGGTAGGTAGGTAGTATCAGATCCCATAGTATGGTACTAGTAATTACTAGTAATTAAGAAACAAAGAGACCAAGAAATTACTCCACTTCAGACTCATTCTCAAATCTCAGAGCTTCCAATCTCTTCCAAATGATAATGATGTTGTTGATAAATTTTGCTGTTGGGGTAACCAAATTCCATGAGAAGATCAGAGCTTTGAGAAGCTCCAGTGCATGCTGATCTGTCTGCAGACTCATGGCAATAAGGTTTACAGAACTGAGGAATGACATTCGTGCAGTGATAATTTCTGGAACTTTCAAGCATTGGAAGAGAACATGTTCTGGTTGCTCATAGCAGGACAAGCAAGTGTGACAGTGCAGGGCTGTCCATTTGTCCCCATCTCGAGGCAGCCTCCCAGGAGGAGCTCAGAAAATGACAGGCACTAGATTACCACACAACAGATGTGTCAGAGACTGATGATGACAATTATTAGAGACACAGTGAAGATAGTGATGCAAGTGTAGAGTAGGTGGGGACGGTTTGATGTCCTCCTCAGGATCTGTTGTTCCCAGTGGTCTTGCAAAAGTGCCAAGCACGAGAACGAGTCAATCTGAGAGCACAGCCAGCAAGCTGTGCTCTGGTTCTGTTTGATTGAATTTGAAAGGTCCTCAAAGCACTCTGCATCAAGGTTTTGATTTGTCAGCAGGAATAGATTCTTACTCTGGCAGGTTATGAATGGCCCAATCAAGGTCCATAAGCCAGCATGGATGACCTGCCTCATGAAGAGACATGGAACCATTTAACACCACTGGAGCATAGCAATCAGAAGGCAGACCAAGAAGGTATTGAAGGTACCTCAATGTCAGGATGACCTGCCGGGTAGCTATAGGATAGATTGTATTCTGTGTATAGCAGTGTATGAATGGAATTGTCAGAGAGTCCCAAGATACATTGGAGTATAGATATTTGGACCTCTTCAAGCTCAGCAAGTCCAACTCTGTTTACATCTGGAACTGTCTCTGCCCCTGAGGTCAAGTGGCAGTTCACCAGCACAGTGTACAGTTGATGTAAAGCTTGTACCAGAACATGACCATGCCCTATCATTCACTCCATGTCTAAAACAAGGTGATCACAAGTCTTTGCAGTCTTTGCCTTTGCTGAGTATAAGAGAGTGAATATGTTGCAGTGAACAGAAGTGAAGGTGACTCCAACATACTTAAATTTTGGAACAATTTTGAGATCACAATCATGAAGGGAGAATTGTGGGAGTGGGCTTGGTAAAGGACCAAAAATCACCTCTAATTTTGACGGGATGAGTGATGGAAAGTTATTGTAGCACCACAGCTCCAGTCAAGATAGATGCTGTTGAAGTCCATCAGCACTCCAGGATATGATCACCATGTTGTCAGCATGTTCTAGGTGGGGGATTTGGACTCTGAGTATCTCAGCATCAAACAGGTCTGGCGGGAGTGTGAAGGGCACAAGGTAAAGGTCCCAAAGGAGTAGAGATATAGGGTCACCCATAAGAACTCCAGAGTTCACCTCGAACTGTTCTGAGAGTTTACCATCTTGTGATAGGATGTACCTCATCTGCCCATATAGTGACTGTAACCAGTTGTAGTATATTCCAGTCAATCTTGTGATAGGATGTACCTCATCCACTCATATAGTGACCATAACCAGTCATAGTATATTCCAGTCAACCCAAAATCCTCCAGGTGATTCCAAAGGCTATTCTGGTTTGTCAATGGGAAAGTGTTTGAGATGTCTACAAATGCCATGAATAATGATTCATTATTGAGGTCACTTGTTATGCCTAGGTCCTGGGTTCAATCCCCAGTTGGTCCAAGTCATATTTATCCTGAGATCAAGTCACCACAACATAAAAGGAAAAGTGGGCCATGAAAAGGAATGGGCCATCGCTGCGCGTGGCAAATACGAGGCTGTTAAGTCGTAGGTAATATAAAGTTTTAAAGTTTGACGGCTGTAAGCCATGTGAAATAGTGCCATGCCGATGGATTCTAACTAATGCCGTGCCGGGAACACCTATTGGATAAATGGGGATAATGCTAAATGGAGATGTCCTTGGAAGCCCAGCAAGCGCAAGTTTAGTAAAGACGAGACCTTTGTAAACTCGGCCTCGTAATCACTTTGCATGGCAGGTATAAGGCCTCAAGTCCAGGCCATAAACTGTATGAATTGGTGAGATGTCCTACTTACATCAGTGACCTTCCAAATGGGTTTGCACACAAAACTCTGCCAGTGAGCTTGAGTTTAGAAAGAATGAGACCTCTGTAAACTCCAGCCTCGTAATAACATCACAGAATTAGATTAAGCATGAAACTACATAGCCTACTTCTAATTCTGCAATAAGTCCAAATGATAAACAAAGGTACGAATGGGTGATTCATTCCCAAGCAGAATCACTTATGGAGATATACACGAGAAGCAAAGAACATTTCAATGCTGTCCAAAATGTTTAACTGTATCAGTCTGTCACTATCACCAGGAGAGGAATGATATGCACAAGAAAATGATGAAATTTGTAAGAAAATTCTACAATTATCACACTATCAAGAGATGTGGGTCAGCTAAGCCTAGAGGAAGAGTTTCAAGTTGAAGGGATTTACTCACGGAAATTGGACAAGTTGGTTTACATCTCCGAAGTTAACAACCTGATGCGAAGAAAAGATTCACTTCAGAGTAACATTACTGAACCAATGCTTACTAGCGCACTGTGGATGAACTCATTACTGAGAACAGTAATAACTAGGTCCTTCACCCTGAAACGATTGAAATGTTTTGCATATACAGCCTGCTTCTGAGGCGGCATACTCACACTAAGACTGCAACCTAAGATTGACGTTGGAATTAAAAAATCAACATCATGGAAGGGAAACGCACAAGTGTTCGGAGTGGTCACTTATTGTGGTTTGAATGAGTGTAAATCCAAGCCTGAACAATAGTAACTCCAAAAAGACTGCATCAGCAAATGGGGGTAAAAACTTGCGAGGTTTTGGGCCTTGTAGCCGATTTTCCGCTGGCATGCAACCTGGCAACCTCACAAGTGCAGATGCAAAAAACTAAATCTACTTAAAATACAGCTTCTTAGCTCACAAACTTCTAGACACATAATATAGGATTGTTTTTCACTTTAATGAGAGTATATCTGTAGGACAGGCACTATACATTTTGCAATCTGGAAATACACAATAACCGATCATCGGAACTTGCGGATTCTTCGCGTTTACTGTTCTGCTTGCCAGCTGCCAAGCTTTTCAGGGTTGCGCAACTCGACACAACCCCTTGAAAGTTTTTACCCCGATTTCCTGATGTGAGAAGTCTGATATAAGTATCCAGAAGCACATAAGTTACTGGTTCCAACAGACATAGATGACACCAGAAAACCTAAAATATCCCCTAAATTAGCCCTAGCTTTGGAGAGTAGTGAAGGGAACAAACCGTAATAAAGTCCGTCATACTGTGTTGAGATATTCAAACCGCCAGAGGGCGGGACAGTAGTGTTACTGTCTGACATTGTACACAAAAAAGCTGCAAGTCACAATGACAGGAGAGGAAAAGAAAAGAGAGCTCGAGGTGGTGGAGGACCAAACAAATATATACCGGCATTCATTACTGCGCCATAGATCAGACAACCACCGGATTCGAGATGCCCAAATATCTACCCCTGAGATTCTCAGCGGCGTGACAAAGCCTTGATCTAAATCATGTCTGTATCGAAGGCTGCCACACTGGCTGAGTAGGATCCAAGGGTACCACCTTGCTGCTTTCACATTGTTGTCATACTTCCCGTATGTATATTGTATTCTCGATTGTCAACCACGCACTAGATAAGTGTGCTTTCAATTACATCCCTATCCTCATGAAAGGTCATGACTGATGGTCCATATAAGTAATCAAAGATTTATTTTTCCAGCAGTTCTGAAGCTATGAAAGTGGTTGGCCTTTTTAGCGAATTTTTAAGCTCCAAGCCCACTTTAAACTGACTTTATCACCATTTTGATGATTTCTTTCATAATCACATTATATAATTAGTTGTATTTAAGACAGAAAAACTCAGAAATTAAGTATTGAAAAATCGAGGAAGTTGCCAGCTTAAGCCGTTGCCAAACTAGCTGTTTGATGAACCAAGCCGCATGATCGAATCGGCTCAGTAAGCTGTTTTAAGCTGCAGCCGAGCCGTGCCGCGCCTAGGAATTGCAACATTATATTAGCCCATCTGCAACCAGAATATTGAGGGCCCCACCAAAAAAAAGAAAATGAAACTAAATAAAAACAAGACATTTATAACTATTTGTGTAATTGGCTACAGCAGCTGATTGCCATGCAGGGGGGCATGAGAAAGCCATGCAGCTGATGGACACACAAATCATCTTCTTGTTATTCAAACTCTATCACTTTAGTAAATGCGAATGACCATGGAATATGCATTGGACATTGGGGTCATTGGAATGATGGCGGGGCTAAAGAAAAACATGGCTTTACTCCATCAAAAACATTTCTCTATTTCAACACAATTTTGCAAAATGAAGAATGAGTCATTTTAATAACACACCGGTTATGGACTTACAAAAAAAGGTGTGTGTGAAAATCTATTAAACCAGGTGTTTGATCAGATTGAATCTGTCTCTTGTTCACGAGAAACGTAGACTACAGTTGGGACTGCCAGAAACAAAATATTTAGAGAATAGACCACTGCTGTTTATGTCAATCTTTACCTGTACCCTGGTGTGTACTAATTTTGTTCCGCTATCAGATCAGGCATTAGTTTAACATAAATGAATGACCACGATAGGAAGCATACCTGATTAGATGAAGGGTATCTTTTCAAAGGGTAATCATTAGCTGCTTCCAGATCATGATTGTGGCCAGCAATTGATGTTATATGGTTTGTTCCTGTTCCACCCCCGAAAGCACTACCTGGGTCTGAGGCTATGACCCCACCATGTTCTTTTTGGAGGTTGGAGCGGTTGTTCAACCTAGATCAATAATATAAGTTGAAGAATTTCTCTTTCATTTCAGCAGAGAAGAAAGCCAATTTACATGGATACTAAATGGAATAAATATGGTATTCAGCAATGTAGATTTCAGTAACCTGAAGACAAGAAGTTACCCATAGTTATCACATACAACTTGCTTAAACAAAGGTGAAAAGGGGCCCTTAAAAGCATGAAATTAAGATAAGCAATTTCCAGCAAATAGAAATTATTCACCAAATAAATTTTAAAGGATTAGTGAAATACGTGACTGTATAACATATTTGCATAACTGTCACCAAAAATCCACGAGCCACAGTATACTGGAAGAGTTTTTCAAGCATTGTATTAGTCCTAAGAATGGAACCCTCAGAATCATAAAGGAAATGATGATACCTAACACTTACTTTTGAAAGTGACTTCCTAATTTGGCACCTTTAAATGTCCATGACAATGACACGGTTACCGTAATATCAACCAATGCCTCAAGACTGCCTGACACTGCAATTTCAACCTGGGAAAGTGGCATGAACACGCATATATACAAAAAATCTCAATCAGGAACAGACCTTTGTTTTGGATAAGACCAAACGTGATAAATTCCGTTGTTCAGAGTCTGCAATACCTACTACTCATGGACATGGTTAAACATATCCTTTTATCATAATAATTGGAAAGGCATACTACAAACAGGAACTGAAGAACATTTGAGGATTGTGCCTGAAAGAGTAGCAAGACAACTGACTGAGAGATCCAATTGCACAAACAACCTATTAAGATTTTAAGTTCTCAGTACAGGTCAGGATATCCAGGATTATTCCTAAACTTACAATAAAGGCAGGAATAATCCTATGAACACGACGAACTGACAAAATTAAGTAAGCAGGTATAAATAAATAAACGATTACCCCAACTTACGGAGATATACACGAGAAGCAAAGAACAGTTCAACGCTGCCCAAACTGTATAAGTCTCTTATTATCACTGGGGAAAGAATAATATGCACAAGAAAATGATGAAATTTGTGAGAATAAATTCTGCATTTATCACACTGTCCAGAAATTTGGGTTAGCTGAGCCTAGAAGAAGAGTCTCAAGGGATTTACATAGGGAAATTGGACAAGTTGTCTATGTTTCCGAAGTTAACAACCTAATGTGAACAAAAATTTTACTTCAGCAACAACATTACTGAACCAATGCTTACCAACGCATTGTGGATGAACTCATTACTGAGAACAGTAGTAGCTAGGTCCATCACCCTAAAAAGATTTGAATGCTTTCCATACATAACCTGCTCAGATTATATACTGACACTAAGAATGCAACCTAAGTTTGGCGTTGAAATTGAAAATTTCAATATCATGAGGGGGAAACTCACAAGTGTTCGGAGTGGCCACTTATCATGGTTTGACTGAGCATAAATCCAAGCCTGAACAATAGTAACTCCAAAAAGACTGAGAAGCCCGACATGAGTACATATTCAGAAGCATATTGGTTGTTGATTCCAACTGACATAGATGACACCAGAAAACCTGAAATATTCCTGAAGTTAACCCTAGCTTCGGAGAGTAGTGAAAGGAACACACCGTAATAAAGTCCGTCATACTGAGTTGAGATATCCACACCGCCTAAGGGGACAGTACTGTTACTGTCTGTCATCGCACAGAGAAAGCCGGCAGGTCAAAGGGAAAGGAGAAGAGAAGAAAACGGAACTTTAGGTGAGGGACTAAACAAACATATGCCGGCATTCATAACTGCGGCATAAACACCATGATCATGTCAGATGTGCAATCAGAGTACCAGAAGACATGCGGGAGTTGCTTGATGTTGCATAACAAATGAATACATATAACTACCGAGTAGCCAAGAATTACGGTACATTGTCCTTATGACCCCAGCCCGATCTGATTGCTGGGTTTCAACTATGCTTTCTTCCTGTCCTTGGGCACATTGATTTAGATAAACATAGATAATGAAAAACGATATTTAAATTTTATCTACAACTAGAGTTACAACAGATCGTACTTACAATGGTCAAAGAGTTGAAATACTCCGAGGTGTATTGCTGTCAAACACTATTTCAAGTGTGATGCAATGTTCGACCCCCTCCGCTGATTGCACTGAATAGTCTGACCTTGAACCATGAGGACTGCCCTGGTGTACACTGACCCACTAATCGGCGCTATAGGAGGCGGCCCGTTTATACACCTGCACCAAACATGTTCCATTCGGACCAAGCCGCATATCATCTATCTATCTATACCCCCTCAACCTGATTTTTCAATACATCGATTGTGTTACAAGGCTGAATGGAGTGAAAAAACAACGTGGGCTGTGAGAGTCAATGGGATTCTTGTAGTTCACCTATTAGAAATTCCGTCAGACACGACTACCGGATTGGGAAAGACCGATTATTCCCTTCTACTCCCGGAGATTCTTGGTGGCGTAATAAAACCCTGATCTGAAGCATTTCTGAGATCATCTCTAGACTCTAATTAGGAAATTCCGAGAATGGATATAACTTTACTCCTTGTCCCGCTGTCAGTTCCTCAAATAACTACAAGCGTTGTCGTATATCACAGCCTCGCCTTCAAGATTCACGCCGGTTCGGTTTAGACTTTCATAGTAATTTTAATATCGCAGTTGATTCAATGACTTGACTAGTATCTCGGGTATGATGTGGCCTGTACCCACTTTACGAGACGTACTAGTCTTTATCAGGATTCAGCCTTTAAACCTGTTGAAGTGTATCACGCAGCTGATCATCGACTCGGATCTTCGCGTTGGGATACGATCATGAGCAGAGGAATATGGGCAGTGGCAGGGACACATGCTACTATTTAACCGAAACTGACACTTTATCATATCTCCAATCCACTTGACGCATAAGTCCGGCCACTTCGGCTTGATCAGAATAGTTCTGTCTCGCCTTATGGTCCTCAGAACTAAGAAATGGCCGATAGCTGAGTTACGAGGCCGAATTTATTTATGAGGACTCGTCTTTACTTAACTCGAGTCTCCTAGCCGGTTGGGAGTTAACCCATATGGAAATCATCAGTCCGTTCTAATTCCGGACAGATCACGGAAGCACGGGCCGGTAGCATCAGGGAATGACGTGTTTTTCTTGGCCGGCTTTGGTTGCCAAGTGACAATTCACCAAGCGTGACAAGCTGACGCATCATCATTATAATAGGCTAGAGCCTTTGCTGAGCGGCTCAGCAAAGTTGGCTCAGCCTAAGCCAACTTGTGACCAAACCCGGGCGGCTATTGAGATTGTGAATTGACCGGCTTGGCTGGCTTTTACAAGCGGTAACAACCCGGTCAAATGGGTCAAATAAAACTTAATAACTTACAATGTAAAGTGTGTCTTGTTGTCGCAATGAGATGACACTAGTTTACTTGTCGAGGAATAGAATATGCAGAGTCTAGTCCAAAGTTGACAAGTTAGATTAGAAACCAAAGGGTGACTACAGCCACTTGCCTAGTCCAAAGTTGACAAGAGATCAAGCTGAGGACTAGGGGTTTACAGAGGAGTCCTTAAGTACTATGAGGTCTACTGTTTGATGATATCAGACAGAGGAGTAGTGAGCACATGAATGACGATAGGATGAGGTGAATGGAGTATGCTACTGAGACGCAAGGTGATCAGTGGAAGTAAGGAGGGCATGAGTTTGAGGAAAGGTTATGGTAAGGTAAAGGACCAAGCAATTGGTATGCTAGAGTAAAGTGATATAGGTGAGTATGTGAAGTAGAGGAAAAATAGGTAGTTCATGACACTTGTCACATTGACAATCAGCTTGTCATCACACAGGGCACAAACTCATGGGAAGCAGATGGGTTGGCTGCTTGACAGGCAACCAACCTGGAGACCTGGAGCTGAAGGACATTTTGTCTAAGCCGGCTTAGGAACAAAAGGTCTTTGACCAGTTGTCAATACAAGATATGGGCCATTGCCTTTGGCATGGCAAGAACAAGGCCAGAATTTAATAGCCAATATCATACTGTACCATTTCAAATAAGTATTCAGTAATGCATAACACCAGATACTGAACTGTTCATTTTTGGTAGATAGTAATGCGTTGATATGCCATGAGAAAATCAACTTCAACTTTTCGATTTTCACATAAAGAATGATGTATATATCAATTATGTATACTTAACCAGGTGAAAGAGGACTGAAGTGAGCCCAAACTATCAGTCAAAGTGGTTATGATTATGCTCGCGAAGTCATCTGAGAAAATGACACTATATTATAACCCAATTATGAGAGTTATAACTTGGGACAAATATTTTAGTAGTTACAACATGATTATAATACAGTTGTAACTATGTTATAATTCTCAAAAATATTTCGGGGATTATAAACTTGGCTCAAAACATTATATGGATTATAACTCAGTTATAACTCATCAGAAACATTTTTTGCACTTGTAAACCTGTTATAATATAGAGGTTCCCTAAAGTATGCAACATTTGAGTAAAAAGCATGTCCAAAGACCAATTTATGACCTAGTAGTTACCATAACCTAATGACTCTAGTCCCAACTGGCCTAGTTTCTTTCAAGCAGGTGAACTCAAATAGAATTCTTCCATCTCAAGGGACATAAGGTTATCATATCATAGTAGACACCAGGAACAACAACAGAGAAACTATTATAATTTTTGTCCGAATTAGAGCAACAAATCATCTCCACCTCCACTAACACTTCCTCCGCTCGAAGCTCCAAATGATCCCATACCACTTCCCATAGCAGGCTGCTTCGCTCCTGAATTACCGCTACCACCCATAGCACCCCATAACCCTGCGCTAGCCTTTTCCTTCCCCAAATCCTTCATACTCTTTGCCTGATCTACTTCCTTTACCGGCTTGGGAGGTGGTAGAGGTGCGGTTGGCTTTTGCTGGGGAACGCTCCTTCCAGAAGTAGAAGTTGAGGAGCAGACATTGGACCTCGAACTTGTAGTCATAGGAGAAGAGACTGGTTTATCTTCGTCATCTCCTGCGTCATACTCTTCAGAGTCCCTTCTCTCTGACGAATCCCTAAACCCAGAACCCGACGCAGAATATGAGGAACATTCATTCCCGTATCCACTGCTACTGCTGTAGCTGGAACCATAGCCGCCACCACTGCTTCCACCACCACTGCTACCGCAGTATAACGAGTCTGAACCGAAACTGCCACATCATGAACCGCTGCTTGAAAAACTCATACCGTCAGAGCCAGTACCAGTATACTTGTTTTTGTTGATTTTGGCTTTTCGGCGTTCAGCGTGGATAGTGTCAACGTCAGAGAGGAGCTCTACAATCTCCTTCGCACGGTTACGGACTGGATAAAAGTGAGTTATAGGTGTAATTCATAAATGAAGGACGCACCATTGATACCCTGGTCTTTGCCCTTGTCGTCAATGTAATGAAAATTTCTCAACATCTTGATGGTAGAGATGTGAGATCTGGTGTCTTTGACGACTCTTTTTGAGCCGTGTTTGATAAAGTATTCGAGGAGTTGTAGGGCCTAGGTATGTTGAACAAAAAATTAGGCAAGTAGAGATGGAGGCACGTACCTTGTAAATCTGCCTCCATTGCCTAGCTTCCTTTTCCATGAACCTTGCGTAGATGCTGGGCATGATTTCGTTAAAGTCAGGACTGCGGAAGGTAAGTAAATGCAGGACAGTCGAAACAGATCCACGTACTAGTTGAAGGTCCTGTAATAGATAATTAGTGTCGTGTTAATGAAATACCTCTAGTAACACACCTATTCGCAATGACCTGCATCAAAGTCGAACTAGCACCCCTGCAAACAGAGTAAGCAGACCATTGAAACAAAAACAAAGTATTTCGCACCAAGAATTGTCATTCATAGTTTCCAGACCTTTGCTTCAATCTCGCTAACATTTAGAACGACATGCATGAATAGATGCGGTAAATTTGACCAGATAGACGGGGTATTCAGGGTAAAGATGTATAGAAGTGCACAGAGGTAGAAATCGTTAGTAATTCCAGTAAAAGAATGAAGAAACGAGACTCGCCTATTCATACATTGACCTGATGTTGTACATCGTGATCTGGGAAAGCTGGCTCCCCAGCTTTTCTATGGTATCCATCCTGAAATAAAACGAGCCTGTACAAGTAGAATAAAGAGAAAAAGGTCGAGTAGAACAATGGGAACGATGAGGAGGAGGCTGTTGATGACGCTGAAGATGATGAGTTGGATGTCACGCTCGTGACCAAGTCCAGAACCCTAACCCTAACTCGACACGATTTTAGCCCCGACAACGCGCCCAATGCTCTTTACTTCTAACCACCATCATGACCAGAGGGACAAATGGTTGAGGCCGAGGACAAGGAACTGCTCAAGGCACTGCTACTTGAGCTCGTGGTGGTGGATGCTTTTCTGTATGACTTGCGGAAAGGGGTTTCTGCAAGGATATATCCTCCCTCGGGTTCGTGGATCCCTTCCTTCTGTGTGATTATCTGATGTCCTTGCTGCCAGGCATATCGCGCTCTCTTCCTTGGACCTAGTTCGATGTTGGAAGACTCAGCGAAAAAGTCCTGTCCAAGTGTTGCCGCACTCCACCGCATGTCCAAGGTTACTCCTAGGACTATTGCATACACGATCGTATTGGTCTGTGCCCCGTTTCTATTGATCAGTTCCCCTTCTCAAACAGAATTATTTCCAGGCCCGCTTTTCCATGTCTGACGTCAAATCCTGGAGCCTCGAAGATGGCTCCTACAATCTTCGTGACTTGTATGACCTCATCGTTCGCCTGCTGAGCGACCCTGAGAGTATTTTTGCAAAGCGAACGTTACGTTGGTGGAATGAGTTTGTTTTTACCAATTCATCACTGCCGTTAAGCCGTTTACTGACAACTCTTCAGTAAAGTCTTGGGAAGAAAGAACGGCAAGTCCAAACAAGTTGCACCGAAGGATGTCGTCCCCAGCACTTCCACCTTCAACAAACTCGTTGCTCATGGTGGTGGTCCCATCTCTCAAGGTACTCGAGGTGGTTCAGTTTCCAGGAGCGTTACTCCAATCTCTCGTGGTGGTATTCTGCAGTCTCATGGTGGTGGTGTTCCTGTCTCTAGAGGTGGTACAAAGAAGAAAGCGGTCTGAAGGTGTGTCATTTTTCTTTGGGCTATGTCTTTGCTCATGTATTCATTTAGCAATCAGTGTTCGTTATCAACTTTGCTACTGTCTGGGACTCTTTCTTGTTGCTCTCGTGCTTGCGTGTATTCATGCTTTCATGTATGATGTAATTGGGATCCAGATTGGACATTAGGCTATTGTACTACTTATATTGCAATGATAATTGTACTTTTTCTTGTGCATTTCATATGTCTGATTGACTACTAAGGGGTATATAATAGAATACTGATACCCAGGCCTTGTAGTATGTTATAACTGGAATATAAGGCTCAGAATCAGGTTATAACTATAATAATATTTATAGGACTCAAAAATATTCTCTAGATTATAACTAGATTATAACTGGGTTATCATATATGTGAACTGGTATAACTCTATTATAATCTAGTTAGAACCTAAGAGAATATTTATAGGCATTTTGGGAGTTGTGGAGATTATAATCCAGTTATAATAAAGCGTCATTTTGTGTGATGAAAGCGAAAGGATAAGATTAAGTATCTATGCGAACTGAACTAAGTACGCTAGATACTAAGATTGATGCTTGGTACAATACCATGTCTCGCATACTATATCATTCGCTAATAGTACATATCCACTGCCCTTGACAACAAGTTGCAACACATGAGACATTGAGTACGCGTAATCTATAATTCATGATTCAACGGGATAACAACTTATTGGACTTAAAGATGATACAAAGACAATATCAGGATTACTGAATAAGAACTAGGGATTAGTCTATATTTAGAACTAAATTGATCCTATCCAAAAGACCTAAAGTCACAACTTGACGTGAAGCTGTCTTACACGAAGCACCTTACGCGAAACAGTACAAGAACTTACACGTATAGGGGTATTCCGTTCATTGCAAGACAACACTACTCAAGATAGTTCCCTTACATCCTGACCCATGCTGATAAGACTGTCGGATCATGGTTAAGACATGCATTGGGATTTCCATACCGATATCAAGAAGACCATATGGATGCAGGTTACACGTAACTGTGCAGACCATATGGAACCATTTGTGTATAACGGAATCTAGTTATTCCTTAACGCAAGACTGGATAAGACTATCCATCATATGCGAGGGTACTAACCCTTGACCCAAGAGCGACTAGATCACACTGATAAGAAGATATACCATATTTTCCCATTTCTTGCACATATTTCACGGACCTACTACCTCTATAGGTAATAATCTTTCCTGATATAGTCTCTCTCAGTGTCAATCTCTTTTACTCTCGTATTTCTTTATATCTTTTATCGGACTTTTAAATAAAATCTAAAACTATACAGTTACTAGTTTCTAGAGTATAAAAGGACCATGTAGTCGTAGGTAGACGACAGAGTAGTACTGTAGCACTTGCTGCAAATCCTGGTGTCTCTTGGAGGGTTCCTAAACCCCACTTGCCCAGGCCAGCTTATTGTGTCAAAGGATACTCTACATTACCCTTACCTACAAGACAAAGGCCTAAGAACCTTCAACAAAGACTATTATTTTGGTGCAATCATTTTGTGTGCATAAGAATTGTGACTTGGTTATTGTTTGAACTTTGGTTATTGAACTTTGAAGAAGAAAGAACTTGTCATTTGGAAAGATTTGTTATTGGACTTTGGAATTGGTCTTAAACCTTTGTGTGTCTCATTCTTGAGCTAGGGAACTCTACAGTTTATCAAGAAGTGTTCCTACACCCCACACCACCTCGCACAATTATTATATTTTGTGTTGGTTTTGTGTTGTTTCGTTTGCAAAGCACTACAATAATCGTTCGCGAAGCTCATATTTGAGTTTCACCAAGCAAGCACATTACCGGAGTGATGAGCCACAGAAAGCTGAAGGCCTAGTGAGGACCATTCTAGTACATTGCTATGGTCAGTCAGTGATAGCATGCCTCTTTGAGATACCAGGAAAGGGTTCAAAAGATGTAGGGAATCTAATGACGGTGGTGATGGTAACTCAAGCAAAAGAGTAAGGTTGCAGAAATGCAGAATTTGGGATCAAACAGATTGAATAGATATGAGGAATCAGGTTCATTCAGATGTGGGACTGCAGTGGCTATCATTTTTAGAAAACACCAAATGGATCAAGGAAACAGGTGCCAATGTGTTGCAAAAATGTTGGAAAGACTACAGGGAGCTGACAACAATTAAGCCTGCCCAATGTTATGGTGTTTGTGCCAGAAGACAGTTTGGGTTAACAGTAGAGTGTTACTTTAGATAGAGAAACGCCCTCAGCAATACTACAGTCCATCAATCAACACTTGAAAGTTAGTCATGAGGATATTAAGAAGTACCCTTCCAATTATTTTAAACATAATAATCCTTTACTTGATAATCACTATTTACACAAGGCTGGTGTCTTTTCACTAAGTAGAGGTGATGCATCATCAGTTCAATTGGATATCTGCAATGATTGTCACTGTTGTCTCGAGGGAGGCAAGATACCCATCTATAGTTTAGCCAATTTGAATATGCATGGTTTTCTACCATACCCATTGTGAGATGATACATTCACTGAGGAAATGGTATGTGCAATATACTGAAGCACTGCACATGTATCCCAAATATTGAAAGCAAGCAAGAAAAAGATTCGCAGGTGCTGCACGGGAATCCTTGTGCCTTAGATATAATGTGAAAAAATTGCCTCAAGTTCCTTCAGATGTACAGTGGTGCCCAAAAATAACCAAACAGTGTATATAACTAGACAAGACACAGTGAGTTTGAAATGGAAATTGACTAATTTTATGTACATGGCAAGCATCTATTAGATGCATAATTTGTCCCATTGTCACACTGGGTGCAGGTTAAAATAAAAGAGGTTGGATTATTCTAAAGTTGTTTTGAAGTTAGGCCACAAAATTTTAAAATAGTACTGATCTGATTTTGTTGATTTTATTTTGATGACATTTTTTACTCTAACAAACCATCAAAATAAAATCAACAAAATTGGATCTGTATTATTTTAAAATTTTGTGGCTTAACTTCAAAATACCTTCAGAATATTTTACCCTGCTTTATTTTAAGCTGTACCCAGTGTCATATATCTGAGTCTCTTCATAAATATAGAACTCGGAAGGGACAAGAAAAAATTTCCCAATGTTTGGTTATTTTCGAGCACCACTGTATGTGACTCCATTACTGGTATTTGTAAGTGCCAGAAGGCTCACTGAATGAGATATTCGGAGTGCGTGTCATTATCGTGTTCGGCAACCCGTTATACAAGCTTCCTTGTCTTATCTTGTTCAACACAGCAATTGTACAAAGGTATGCCTCTTGACACAGACACTCTGGGGTAGTAAGTCAATGGTATATTAACCAGTTTACTTGAAAACATTGTATATGATCAATCAGACACACAAGAAGCCTTTGAAGCTAGTCTCGAGTATCCAGACTGACGATACACACTGAGTATATGTGTGGATGTAGTCTGGTGTTTTCCCATAGGGCGGGGCCATGCCAGAAATTTATGAGGTAAGCTATTTTGCTCCCACGGCCTCTTGCCTTCCTTCTCGTATGAACACCAACGAGTATTCCACCAAAGCAAGCATCCCTCACTGTGATTCTTGTTTGAAATCCATCAAGTTTTATATTTAGCACTCTTCATGGCCCAAACTGGATGAAACCCACGAAAAACCATGAAAAACTGGCTAACAAGTGCCAATGCAAACCCCGAAATTCCTTCCATACCGCAAAATGCTTCAGATTACCGTTTCCATCCATATTCACCTTTGAAACAACCTTTGAGCTCCCAAAAAGGACCACATCAAATTATTCTCCCTGCCCAAAACCTTCACGATACATCCAATGCTGCGCAAAGCAACTGCAACTTCGATACATGCATGTCAACTTTCCCATTTCAAATGCCTCCCTTACCATTGTCTAATCCTTTGGATCTCTTAATTCCTGATATGCCTACAACATTTGTCAATGAATCATTGAACGATTTAACATTCCTCGCAAGTCCAATATCTCAAGCTATACCTTCTAGGTCTACCCTATTTCAAGACATTCAAAACATTCCTCCAGCCCCACCTCCCTGTAAAAAGTGAAAGCTTTTGCCTGACAAGTGTCTTATTGACAGGCTCTCATTAGTGGACATGCATCTACAATGTATATGTGCAGACTTTGGCTCAGTTGGAGATTTCCTCTCATATCTATTTTGGAGTCACCCGAAAAAACGAGAAAAGGATCTCCATTTATCCTTCCACAGGAGTTCCATTTCACACTTCCTTCAAGGCAGTTGACATTGTGAAGTGTATCTTCCACCATCAAAACAGCTATCCTACCTACCACCATCAGGATGAACATTCCAAATCATATTCTCTCACAGAAGAACCCACCTCTCTTTCATTTGCACAAGTAGCCATTTCAGCATGGATTGCTCAACTATGTGCAGTGCGTGCCCATTGCAATATCACAACACTTCTCAAGGTTATTTTAGTGGAAAGGACCCCACCAAAACAAACAAAACACTTTTAATTGTTGGAGGTGCTCATGAAAGATACAATGTTCTTAGGAAAAAGCACACTTTTGGTTTAACACACTTTGTAAGACTTTTGGGTTTTATACACTGCCCCTGGGGCTTTCTTTCTAGTGCAAAAAAGTTAATCAGAATGTAATGTTATTTGATATGTAATTTTATTAATTTTTGCCACAAAAATAAACAACATTTTTGCGCAAAAGAATAAATCAATCTCATACAAAAAGTTCTTTCTTTTGCCACTCGGAAAGTTTTCCTTTTTTGCCCCGGAAACAAAACACCCGATAATTGCCCACTAAGCACCACTAGTGGTAATAAGCGGGCGATTATCGGCTGTTTTGTTTCCAGGGCAAGAAAGAAAAACTTTCCGAGTGGCAAAACAAAGAATTTCTTGTATGAGATTGATTTATTCTTTTGCGCAAAAATGTCATTCCTTTTTGTGGCAAAAATTAATATAATTACATATCAGATAACATTACATTCTGATTAACTTTTTTGTACTAGAAAGAAAGCCCTCGGGGCAGTGATAACAGAAGGTATATCACAGAAACAGTAAACAAGTCAAGTTCAATCACTTTCTCTCAAAACAGTACTTCAGATTCAATGCAGATGTTCAGTCAAGATCAGATTGCAGTAGTAGTCCAGTATTCAGACAGACAGACAGTTCAGATTCAACAGTAACAACAGTATATATCCACAGTATGTTTTGACTTTGGAGGTGATCAACCTTTGGTTCACTTATTTATAGTTTAGAGCTTACACTAGTAGGTTATATTCACAATGGTCCAAAGCTATAAGCTCCAGATGCTCACTAGTGTACTGTACAATGCGTCACTACTTTTCTACTGTACAACCTACCTACTTTTATACCTATCCTATAATATATTGGAATGTCCGCTAAAATACTATTATAATAATACAAAATTGTTGTTCAGTAGTCATATTGAGTCTAATCATTCCTTGTAAGTATATTTTCTCCTTTCTTGCTCATTTTATTGTATAGATTGTGTAGGAAAATGTAGGTTCCTACAGCTTTTTACTTCCCCTGGTTTCAACATTTTCAACCCAGTAGCGGGTGATCATAATGCTTCACTATACTGCAGTTGTCACTCCTGATAGCCTCAGTAGAGCAATTAGTCAGATGTTGATTATCCAGCTACATTCAGTACTCCCACAACGTGAACAGTAACTTGCAAGAGTAAGCAATTTACTCAAGGCTTTGATGTGCAGAACTTCACTTGAACTGGACAGTAAATGGTGTACCTAAAGGGATAGGGTTTAGTTTTACCAAAAGTAGTGCAAAAAATGAAGCAGCAAGGCAGGCTCTTATTCTAAGATTGTGTTACTTTATTCTTCTTACTTTGGTTGCTAAGAAGATAACATTGAATATTAGGCTCTTGGTGCAATACCAGAAGAAGTTGGAGTGATATTTTAGCATACTTTGTGCACAAGTGTGCAGCAGATTTGCATCAGACAAATAATGTTTGTATTCAAAATATATGGAACTTTTTCCTTCATCAGCAAAATGTCTCATGGACTTTTGCGTACTTTTGCGTACTTTTTATCGTGGTCAAAAGTACAAAAGTACCAAAAGCACAAAAGTTTCAAATACTTTTAGAAGTTACGTCCACTTTCTTGTAAAAGTACTAATGTATTTGGAAAAGTACTGGTGTATTTGTCAAAGTAACGTAGAAGTAGGTTCAAAATACCTCAGAAAGCACACAATAAGAAGTATAAAAGTACGACCTCCACCAGAGCAGTAGCAGTAATGCTAGTGCATTTCGGGTAGTAAACAGTCCAAAACGGCAGAAGAAAATCCTGCTGAGCACACAATAAGGAAACGGCAAGGTCGAATCAAGTCAAAAAAGTACACACCTTGTGCTGCTTTATTCTGGGCTCTCAGAAGCATCCTCATCTCCTGCCAGTGATACCGACTCTTCAGGAGGAACTCCGGTCTCAGGCCCATCACCACTCTCGTCTACCATCTCCGGATCCTCATCCCCAGTACCACTTGTTACTGCTGTGCATGACATATCCTCAGTTTTCGTGCTGTGAAGGTTAGCAGCAGAGATAGCCGGATCATCGTCCTCCAATTCCCATTCCGATTCCTCATCGCTGCCCTCATCACCGGATTCGACGCTAATGGCATCAGTGGCAGTGCGGCCAGATTTCGGTAGGTGAGAAATTGCAGCGTCGTTGATCTTATCCCATAATGCAGGACCTAACTTGTCCAGGGCCCGAACAAGCTTTTGAACACTAGTGAAAGTCTTGGCTCTGACAGGCTTGTTTTCGATGATTTCCATACGATCTCCCCATTGCTTTTGGGAAAAGTGGCCTGCTTGCCCGGCAAGTATCTTGAAATTGCCGGTTTCATAAAGCGAGAGTGCACACCGAGCCTTTGGCCTCAATCAGAAAAGAAAATTTAGCTGAAATGTAAACGCACTGCCAACACAGATAGAACTAATGCACCTTCCGCATTGTATGGCTCCCGCTTCTCTTCACTTATGGTTCGGACTATTTTGTGGTACTCGGCGAACGCTTTCGTGATGATGGAAGACTGAAATAGCCCCTGTGGAATCTGGTCAGTCGATTGTCTTAACGGGTGTAATGACATACCTCTTGACATTTCAATACATCTCCTTCATAGGCAACATTTTGATAATAGTAGTTATACTTGAAATATTTCTTGTCTCTGCTGAGAGTGCCGTTGAGCATATCAGCAACAAACAACTTTTGTTCTTCGGGAGTCTCCAACTTGCTGCGGACAAAAATGGCTTTGAGTTCTTTGAGAGCGGCCGTTGCAACCGTATTACGCCAGTTTGAAATGCTATGGCCACCCTAGTCTCGTTTCATTGAACATGAGTATCATTCAACTAGAAATCAAAAGGAAATTACAGTGCACCAAAATTTTCAGGTCTTTCAGAAATGCTACATCTTGAACAAGAGAGTGTTTGTCGGCCAGTACAACATCGGTCCACTTCTTCTGATATTCGGCTGCCGTTAGCTCTGACCATGCATCGAGACAGCCTATGAGGTCAATGATGGCAGGAGTGTATAATTTACTGAAGATGGGACGAATATCCTCAGGCAGCCCCGCAACCTTGATATCCTTCACTCGTTTTTTGGTCGGTGTGACAAGCTCAGGAGTTGAGGTCGTTGGTTGTACTTTTATCAATGCACGCGGCTGCAGGGTATCAAATGAGTAACGAGAAAAGCTGAGAAAATAAGTCTACCTTGGTGTCCCCCTTTTCTACCTTGGCCAAAAGCTTGACAGGCTTCGACTTGCTGACAGCGGTCTCAAGAGCTTCGCCTTGATCACCATCTTCATCACCAAATCCGTCAAATTTGTATTCATGGTCTTCAGTGGTGTTGGTAGACTTGGAGAGTATACCATGAGCCAGCGGCTGCGCAATGCTACGATGCGACTGCTCTTGCCATCCAGGCCTAAGACCTCCTTTCTGGATTTTCTTGGTTTTCTTATTCGGTGCGCTGGGAGTTCTAATGGAAACCAATTCAGTGGTTGACAGTTGCCATAAGCAGATAAGTAAATTACTCACGAAGAATCATCGGAATGCTTGTTTTCAACACATTGGCTTTGGACTTGAGCCCTCATCTCACCCTTTTTCTTACCAGTCTTTTGTTTCTTTGGTTCCGGCTTACCCTCACTACCTGAATCATCAAGGCCGTCAACGAATTCCTCAATGTCAATCTCTTCTTCACTGCCGGAATCTTCAATGGACTTTTGACGACTCATAGTGTCTGCAAGCGGGGATTTGGCTTTGGTATCTGTTTTGAAAGACTCGTCAGTTTGCTAGTTATTAAACCAAGTGAAAAAAACAGTGTTCACTCGTTTCCCGCTTGCGTTTAGACTGAGCGACAGTCGTTTGCATTTCCTGTTCATCTGAAGGAGGTTGCAAGGCTGGTAAGAAGTCAATCCGTGTTCCATACGACTTAATGATTTGCACGCTTACCGGGGGTTCGATTTTCAGGCCTTTTGCGTTCCTTTTTTTGGATTGGCACTATTGGAGGATGGTTGACGGACATCTCCTTATCATGATCCTCCTGTGCCATCTTGTCCTCAAGGACAGCTGCGTTAGCAATGGCCTTTTGACGTGCTGTTTTGTTAGCCTCTTTCTCCGCTTCTTTGGCCTTTTTTTCAGCTTGGACCACTGCAGAGGGCCGTCTAGATGCAGTCTTGTCGGGAACACCTGGGTTTGGATCACGGTTTCGGCGGAGTGACATGCCATTTCCCGCTTTCAAGAATGGTAGCGGAGTTGGAGTTGGAGTTGGATTGGGGTCGGCTGTATTGGTCGGAATGGCTTCAGGGTCAGAAGTAGTGGGAAGCGTTGTGAGACGAAGAGGACGGCCCTTTTTGGCCATGTTTTGAGGGTGATGGACAGTGTATCGAATGGCGTATCGAAGGTGCTTGTGCGTTGGTACACGAAAATTTTTCCAGATTTTTTGCTTATCAAATCACCTGTATAGTAACTTCAACCCGCCGTTCCACACAAGTCCAACATTTGCTTTTCAACGTCACCTCCTAGAATGTCCATTGCCCTCAAATCCACCAAGAAAACATTCAACCGTAATCGTTACCCATGCGATCAATGTAACAAGGTTTGCAGACGCCCTGGAAACCTTAAAATGCACAAGGATGCGGTTCATCCACCACCGCCATCACCCCCTGCACACCGATTCCCGGCACCAACACCACCTCCTCGTACACCGTCACTGCTACCTCCACCTTCATCTCCATTTTCTTCACGTCGTTCACCCAGGCGTCGTCAGAATGGTTCACCTGTCCGTCTACCGTGGTCGGCGGCTCCTTTCACATTACCATTGCCCTTCCGAAAGAAACCAGACATAGAAGCACACCCAGTCATTGATGGTATGTCACTATTCCGCTGTTGTATTAACACACTCTGATGCTTTACTATAGGGACACCTTGTGACACTGAAGGCTTTGACCTTCCCACTGATGCACTGCCGCCGCTGCCACCTCATCGAGACGCTAATGACTATACGCCATTCGAAAACTGTGGTGCTTTTGAACTTGCCGAATTCCTCTACCATGACGAACAGATGTCTGGGGCCAAAGTTGATCGACTCAATGAAGTCCTCGCTGGCTGGTTGGGTGGACAGCGAGATCCACCATTTGCCAACCATCAAGACATGTACGCAACCATCGATGCTATTCCTCAAGGGGACATTCCCTGGGAAAGCTTCACTGTAAAATACAATGGCAATTTGACAGACGATACAAGCTCAGTACCAACATGGAAGACGCGTGAATACGAGGTCTGGTTTCGGGATCCTCTTTCCATCCTCAAAACAATGCTTGGTAATCCAAACTTCAAGGACGAGTTTGATATTGCTCCGAAACGCATTACACGAAATGGGAAGCGTTTGTACAGGGATTTGATGACTGGCAATTGGGCTTGGTTTCAATGTGTGCGTTGCTATTGTTTTTTTTTTCGAATCATTGCTTATAGTTTTACAGGATGAGATTGCCAAGGACGAGAATACACACGGCGCGATGTTTGTTCCGGTTCTCCTGGGAAGTGATAAAACCACTGTCTCCGTTGCTACTGGTCAAAATGATTATTATCCGCTCTATATATCGCTGGGAAACGTTCACTCATCAGTCCGCCGAGCACATCGTGATGCTGTTGCACTGTTGGGTTTCCTTGCTGTGCCTAAAAGTAAGTGTTTTTAAAGTCCAAGTTTACTATTAGCAGGGCTGAAATCGTTTGAAATAGCTTCACAAGAGAACTCCAGTAGTGCAGACTTTCGGAAATTCCGTCGACAGTTGTTTCATACTTCATTGGAGCATATTCTCTCCAGTCTCCGACCACATATGTCTACACCGCGTGTTACACAGTGTCCTGATGGGCACCTTCGTCGGGTCATTTATGGTCTTGGCCCCTATATTGCAGATTATCCAGAGCAAGCTTTATTAGCATGCATTGTCCAAAACTGGTGTCCTCGGTGAGTACAACAACAAATCTTTAGTGTCAATCTTTCTAAGTATGTATGGTTTTAGATGCACTTCACCTCCGAATGATCTTGATGCAGACACAGGCCGACGAAGTCACCATCACACCGATACCCTCTCTGATGGTTGTACCCTGAAGGAATTGTGGGACGACTATGGAATTGTCGCTGACCTCGTTGTAAGTCGATGTATCATTGCCAATTTTTGGACCAAACCCAAATGTTATGCTAGCCTTTTACTGCATCGTTTCCGCGAGCAGATATACATGAACTTCTTGCACCGGACCTTTTACATCAGATAATCAAAGGTACTTTCAAGGATCATCTTGTTGATTGGGTTACGGAATACATTCGGATATCATATCCCAAGAAAGAGGCTGATGAGATTCTAGCGGATATTGATCGACAGTATGTTATCTGACATATGTTTTATGTCACCATTCACTAACACCTTGTTCAAGAGTAATGACTACCTCACCATATCCTGGTTTGCGTCATTTCTACGAGGGACGCGAGTTCAAACAATGGACCGGAGCTGATTCCAAAGGATTCATGAAGGTATGATATGCAGCTGGGTACCATTTTGTATCTGACCAGTGTAAACAGGTTTATCTTCCTGCTATTGTCGGTCATGTACCACCGCAGATGGTACAAGCAATTGCAGACTTCATGGAATTCTGCTATCTTGTCCGACGCAATGTTATCGACGAGGACACGCTTCAAGAAATTGACAATTCTGTCACTCGATTCCATCAAAACCGGGAAATATTCCGTGCTGTCGGTGTTTGGCCTGATGGCTTCTCACTTCCTCGACAACACTCGATGATTCACTACCGCTCCCTGATTCAAGATTTTGGTGCACCCAACGGTCTCTGCTCTTCCATAACCGAATCAAAGCATATACACGCAGTTAAACGGCCTTGGCGACGGTCCAACAAGAACAAACCATTGGGGCAGATGCTGCTCACTAACCAGCGTCTTGACAAGTTGGCAATGTATCGTGCAGATTTAGAGTCTCGTGGGATGCTCTCAGGCTCTATGCTGGACGATCATCTTGAACCAGCACCAACATCTAACGGAGAGACGGCTGGTGCTGCCGATGTTGAAGAGGGTCCGGTTGATGACGAGTATTCCCAAGGTGAGGTTAAACTGGCTAAAAAACCGGGTATGTTGTCCTTATTCTAACGTCTTACTTCTGCTCACATTTGCTGTAGCTCGTGGAGTTCCTCGTCACTTAAACGAACTTGCAGCCTTTATTCGACAGCCTTCTCTACCCTCTCTGATACGGCAATATCTCTACAATTCTCGTCATCCGGATGCTCCCGACGGACAGCGTGGCTCTGATATTCCGCTAGACGAGTGCCCATTCCTAGACAACAATCACTCAATATACCGCTATAATTCGGCTCGAGCAAAGTTTTTTGCGCCAAGTGATCTATCTGGCCTGGGTGGTATGCGTCAGGAGGTTATTCATTCCACGCCATCTTGGTATAACGGCCCACCAAGATATGATTGTGTTTTTATGGAGGGCGATACAAATGAAGCAGGTTTTCGTGGACTGCTCGTTGCACAAGTATTCATGTTCTTTCGGTTCCAGTACAGCGGTAGACGGCACTCCTGTGCCCTTGTCCACTGGTATTCAACTATAGGCAATGCACCTTGCGACCAGACTGGCATGTGGATGGTGCAACCCGATTTCAATCAGTGAGGAGAGCCAAATCTGGAGGTGGTACATATTGACTGTATCTATCGTGGTGCCCATTTAATTGGTATCACTGGTGACTCATGAATACCTGTTCATGACTTTTATGCTACTGATTCTCTTGATGCATATGCATCGTTCTATGTAAACAAGTATATAGACTACCACGCTCATGAGATAGCTTTCTAGGTACTTTTTAGTGTATCTCAGATTTGCACTTTTCCGGTGTTGTGATGTACCATTTTTTTAGCTCAGGACATTTATTCATATATCTATAATGTACTCTGATAGTTTCGAGGTCTATCCTATTCAGCATGACCTACTATTGAATGATTACTGAGGCTTGAGGAATGATGGACATTGCCATGTCCAAATTTGGCAACTTTTTTCTGACAGATGACTGCATCTTCCACCGTACCGTTCCGATGCTCGACTCCTACTTCTCCTGCTACCAAGCGACCCCAAAACAATCCTTTATTCTCGACCCCATGCAAAAGAGTGAAGACACTCTCACAGCTGTCAGTTTTACTTAAAACACCATGTTTGATGTCTCTAACATGATCTATGACAGTCCAAGTGAAATCGATTACGTTCCATCGTCGCAGTCTCCAGAGGAATGGCCAGACATTAAAAAGGAAGTACTGTCTCAAATCCTCAACGAAAACTTAAGGTGCATTACCGTGTGTCTTATCAATGTAGCAATACTCAAAATTTCAAGGTAGTGTACCTCAGGTCAATCCAGCGGCAGCAGTTCGATCTCCCAGTCAAATATCGGAAACTCAAACTGACTACGATTTCCAATTGTGCGTTATGATCACTGGCATGTATCTGATCAATATACATACTCAATCCCAACAGTGCATCCCATGTCAATCCTGCGGCAGCAGTCCGATCTCCCAGTCAAATCTCAGAGACTCAAACCGACTATGACTTCCAATTTTACAACCAGCAGACATTAAGGTGCAATGGGACGGAAATCACAGATGGTTTTTTTGATGAGCAGGCTGTGGATTTGGATATGCCGGTGGGGACCATTCTACCATCATCTCAGTACGTTCCTCCAATTGAATTGAGCCTGTCGCTGACTGATGCTTCCCTCATTTTTAGAACGAGTGCACCAAAGATTGCAGATTTCAATCTTTCAAGGTCGGCGTTTGAAATCATATATTCTTCTAGTGAAGTGAAGGGTCTACTTGGTGGTATGGACTTAAGAGGAGTGTTGGAAGAGTGGAAGGATCCGAATACAATTACAGAAACAGCCCATAGTGCATCTTTGGTTCAATGCTAAGCTTGAAATATAATACTAACCTTCATTTTTTTACTTCTGTAGAGCCGTTCCCATGCTTGCTGCGTGCAAGACGCAATTCCTATCCATCCATTCTTCCGGACAGAATGCTCATCCGTACCAATGAAAATCTCTGCACTGAGCTGTTTTCAATGCGGCAAAAATGTGATACTCTCAGCTTGCATCTCAGAGCGGCAGCATTGCTTTGTGAGCTGACCAAATCTGAACTCAAGGCTGTGCAGGCAAAATGTACTGAAAGTCTGCAGGAGAACGAAAGATTGCTTCGAGAACTGGAAGCTCTGCGATCATTTTGGAAAACTACGGTGGGACACTGGCATAAATACGAGGCAGAATATAGGAAGTAATCTTATGTATCTCAAAGTACCCAAAAGTATTTACAAGCATATTCTATAACGAAGAAAGTACAACTTCGTAAAAAGTTCAAGCCGAGAAGAACAAGTATTCAGAAAATACGCAGGAAAAAGTTTGGGAAAAGTGTTCTGAATGAAAAGTTCTCCCAAGGCCTGAAAAGACCGAGTGACATTTTGCTGATGTTGGTAGGAGGATGTTGGTGTCTACTACATTTGTACCATTTATAAGGTGACAGCTGATAACAATTCAATCGAAAGTAATGTGATTTATATTGGGTGGTCTAACAAGGGTGTTGTACACACTGAACCTCCTATGAAAAGTGTGGATTGATTGAGATCTGTAGCACATTAGTGTGAATTTATAAAAAAAAAAACTCTACCTATAACAATTGTGATTCATTCTAAGGTAGGGTTTATCTTCATCACCATGGTCAAGCTGGTAGACACAACATTGCCTGTAAGATGTACTTGACTAGTTCAAGTACACACAAGCCCTGTGGCATGTTGAGCAAGCCAAATCCTATAGATTGAGTGCGTATATGAATGAACAAGAAAAGTAAGTGTAAGTCATTACATAATGTGCAAGTGAATAAAAAGGCCGAGTAGAGCTGAAGTAAAATAGTCCCAAACAATTCTATATCTGTTACACTCTCCCCAACCAAATTGATCCCAGGGGTCAATTTCCAAACAGATCCAGAGAGAGAAAACAAATGCCATGTCCATTTTCCAAGATTTCTACTTCCCAATATTGCCTTTGGAATGTTACCCCAGAGAGACGACAAGGGATGGGTGGGAGGGACATTGTTGGAAAACCTAAGGATGAAGCACTAAGGCGACGTAGACAGAAGGAAAGATTCGATATTGTAAAGCTAAGGTAACTACAGGAAGGGAGCAAGTATTTATACTACTATGCCTTGTGTCTACGGCGTGTACTACACATGTACTTTAGGGTAGGTCCCTTATGTAAGTAAAATAATAGATATTGTGGAATTCATAATAATTACCCCCTCGTTAAGGATCATGTCCTCATGATCTCTTCCATGATTCTTCGTGCTTGTTGGATTCCTGGAGCATTTGGGTATTTTGTGTAAAATTCGGATAACGCCTCATCACAATGAGTAAGATTTTCAGCAGATTCCCATTCCGGTTCACTAAATCCTCTAAATTTTACCAAAAACTCCAATCTGTGTCTCTTTATCCTAGCATCTATAATTTCTTGTACTTCAAACTCTTCTTCACCATCAATGAGATCAGGGACGGGTTCAGGTTCTGACGGTTGTAATGTCGAAGTTGGTCAGGTATAAGGATATAGAAGGGCTTCATTGAATACCGGATGAACTCCTTTCCTCTTCCAGGTTACAGGTAGGGCAAGTTCATAGGCCGATTTTCCGATTTTCTTTATCACTTTGAAAGGTCCATATCGTTTATGGTCTAATTTTTTGGAAGGACAATCTGTTTGTATATTCGTTCCTTCTAACCATACTTGATCTCCCTTTCCATATTCCCGAGAATCTCCTTTTGTTCTATCATAATACTTCTTCATTACTTCGGCCACCTTTTCTAATGCCTGGCGTGTTTCTTCGAAGGTCCGTTTCCTTTCTTCCACAAAAGATTCAGCTCTCCGGTCTTGTGTCTTCCCTTGGGGTTCTTGTCCCATATAAGGATGATATCCATGGTCTATTTCGAATGGTGTTTTCCCTGTGGCCGAGTGTTGGTCCGACCATATTTCTAACTCTTTTGCAGCTCCCATCAGCAGATGTCTCCATTCCTCCAGGGCAGCCATTATGGCATAGAGTTCTTTGTCATAGATCTCGTAGTTCCTTTCGGTTTCGTTCATTGCTTTACTAAGGAATGCGATAGGGACCCATTTATTATCCTGCCTCTGAGAAAGTACTGCTCCAAGTGCTCCATTGGATGCGTCCGTTTCCAGTTTGAATTGTCCATCATCTATGAAAAAGAAGTGGGCCGTCGCTTCGCACGGCAAATACGAGGCCGGATAGGTCATCAAGCTTTAATGTAAAGCACAATCTGAGCATCCTTGTGAAGAAAATGGTTAAGATCATCAGCAGAAATATGACATGGTTGAGGATAAGCATTCACAATACCATCGTAGACCCACTGATGCTCACCTTCAAACATCCTAGTAATAAAGTGTCCCTGTCCAAAATATATAATTCCAGATAGAGCATATTCACGTATTTCATTTTCAACCTTTATGACAATATTTCGGTTGATATGTGTAGTTTGAATATTTTCAACAGGAATAGCCATCAAAAAAAAGGAAGGAAACTGTTTAAATTTGTAAATATGCAGTAAAAATTCAGTGCAGAAGCGACATCGGTTAGTTCCTGACTCCGTACATTGTGATACCCAAGCCTGTGTAGAATCATAATTCTGAGAGTATGTTTCCATCATCATTATGTCTTGATCAGCCCAATTTGCACGTACATGGCCATTTTTACATGTGATTTTCTTTGCCAAGTAAGGAAGATCAGTATGAAGGATGTTATCAATCACTTGTTCAACAGCCGCAAAATGACCAATCTGAAATTGATTGGGTCTTTGACTGGAAAGTGATCTTCGTAAATTATCTCTAGAATTAGCTAAATCTCCAGTATTTGATCTGAAGCACTCAATGAGGTCACTATAAGTCATGGATGTATTATGTACACTCTCATATTCGAAGTTTTCTCTTTTAGTGATATACAAGTGATGCAGTAAAATTATAATTGAGTCATAGGCACAACTATTGTCTGACCATGCTAATGCCTTGTCGTGAATTCTCAATGAAACAGGCCAATCAGTAGTTTCACTTTTTATTTTCATTTTCTTCCTCGGGTGTATTCTATTCAAGTCTGATGAGATATCCAACATTTTACGTTTAGTAAGATTTTGATCCAAGCCAACTGACATGAAATTCCCTCTCCTATAAGTATTTTCATTCTGTTCCTGTCTTGTTGATACAATGGACCATTGTGATTTGGGCTCGTCAGAAGCTTCAAATGGCTGACTCAATGACCATGCAATAGCAGAATGTATCATCGGGGGTAAATAATGAGTACCCTTTTTTGCAATAAATTTTTTTAGGAGATAAGATCGTGTTTCACCTGCAGTGCTTTGTGACAATTGTCCTAGATATCTCAGTCGAGTGATTTCATCTAAAAGCTCAAGTTCTCGCAACTCTTGTCTGTAACCTCCATTCTTTAAACCACCTGAGATAATTTCAGAATTGAAGCCTTGGAATATCAAAGTTCCTGATGCAGAGGAACTACGAGACAAGGAAGTATAAACTGCACGAAAGTCACGACTATTGTTGATATCAACCACATTCCAAATTCTTGTTTTTCCTGTCGCGAAGAGGCGACAACGAGAGGGCAAGCGAGAGCGAGACGAGGGCGAGAGACCTTAACGTAAACTAGTCCGAATAGACCAAGTTAGATTTAGAATAGTAAGGGAATACAAAGCATACCTAGTCCGAATAGACCAAGAGGTCAAGATAAGGACTAGGTTACAGGATGAAGAGTTTAAATACTGTACTACAGGAATCGGCGATGTGAAACTAGGGTTAAGGGTCTACAGCACTACTAACGCATGTTCGGGAAAGATTGTGGTAAGACTATGGAAAGGCTATGGATAAGTATGATCGAAAGGGAAATGAAAGAAAGGTGTACACAGGGTGTAAAGGTGTGAGGCAGCGATAAGGCTGCGCGCATTGTGTAGTTAAGGTTTAAGGTTTGGAAGTAAGGTTCAAAGGAAATGGTAAATGGAAACATACAAGTATAAATGTCTGTAAATAAAGGAAAATGATTATTAATAATCGGAATAAAATGTCAGTATTTAATGTTCACGACATTACCCCCCTCCTTAGAGTCCATCGTCCTCGATGACTAGATTCTGGGTGCATCCGGGTGCTTCTTGTGGAATGCTGTAATCGATCTTTTAGCATTTGTAAGGTTTGTTACCGGTTCCCAGGAATTATGTCCTTCATCGTATCCTCTCCACTTTACTAAATATTCAATTCTCCTCCACCTGATTCGACTATCCAACAACTTTTCTACTTCATACTCCAGTTCATCTTCTTCCTCTAGGTAGACTGGTTCCGGTTCGACTTCCAATTTCCCGTTAACGACATTGCCTTTGAACGGGTAGAGTTTGTCGACATGAAAGACTGGGTGTATTCGTTCCAGAGACCTGGGAAGGTCTAGTTTGTAGTCTAAGTTGCCAACCTTCTCAATGATTTCGTATGGTCCGAGTTGTCGGTCCCCTAGTTTTTCACTGGAGAGTTGAAGATTGATGTCTTCCGCACTAAGCCAGACATGATCTCCCACTTTAAACTGATGTGCCTTCTTTTTTCCTCGTTCAAAGCCCTCCTTCATCTTCCTTTTCGCTAAGTGTAGCGCTGCTCCTGCATCCCTCCTTGCCTCTCTTAACACTTCAATCCGCTGTTCTACACTTGCATTTCCCGTTCGCCTTCCCACTGGAATGTTGAAGTGCGGTAGATATCCATAGGTAATTTCGAAGGGGGCTAGACTGTGAGCTGAGTGGGTTCGGGAGTTAATTACAAATTCTGCCATGGGCAGGTGTTCGACCCAGTCGTCTTGCCTTCGGTTTACGAATATCCTTAAGTACTTTTCCACTTCTTGGTTCGCCCTCTCTGTTTGTCCGTTTGACTGAGGTCGATATCCCGAGGTTAGGGTGGATTGGATGCCTAGTCTCTTAAGCAGTAATCTCATCACTGCCGCTGCGAATTGAGGACCTCGATCGGAAATTATTCGGAGCGGTAGTCCGTGAAGACGAAAGATCTCTTTGTAATACAGATCGGCAGCTCCTTCCGCCGTTAGGTTCGAATGGCAGGGTATGGTGTGTAGTTGTTTGCCAAAGTGGTCCGTACAGACCATTATAGCATCGTAGCCTTGGGATTTTGGGAGCTGTGTGATTAAGTCAACTCCTACATACTCCCATGGTCCTTCCGGGACTTCTAGCGGCTCCATTACGGCTCTCGGGTGTCTTTGCAGCTTCTTTCGCATGCATACATCACATCCTTCTACAAACTTCTCCACAAAAGCTCTCATTGATGGCCACCAGTAATGAGTACTGACCAGGTCGAAGGTTGTGTGTTTTCCTCCATGTCCCGCAGTCGGTGCATCGTGGCACTGTTTTACTACTTCTTTCCTCAATTCTTCCTCCGG
Source organism: Stygiomarasmius scandens (assembly GCA_037954225.1). Lineage (NCBI taxonomy): Eukaryota > Fungi > Basidiomycota > Agaricomycetes > Agaricales > Campanellaceae > Stygiomarasmius > Stygiomarasmius scandens. Next base: position 320,873 of record JBANRG010000012.1, on the reverse strand, counting down.
CGGAACATACACTCTTCCTCGGTGATAGATTAGCCCTCCATCTTCTTCCCATTCTGCTATCCCATTGGCTAATTTCTTCAGTCCTCCCTTCTTGAGCTCCTTCAGCCCTTCTACTACCTCCGCTTCTCTCGTAGTGGCTCGACGGATCTTTCCTTCCAATGGGTTGCTGAAATGAGATGCTGCCATCTTCACAAAGTGTTCTGGACGTAGGACTACCCGCTTGGTGTTGTCTTCATCATCCGAAATGCGGTGTAACGGGGAACGAGACAGGGCATCAGCTAAGACGTTGGTCTTACCAGGTCTGTGTATCAGCAGGAAGTTGAAGTTGGCCAATTTCAAGGCCCATCGAGCTTGTCTTCTGCTCAGATCCTGTGCGGTTTTCCAGTAACGCAGGTTGTCGTGATCAGTAATAACCTCAAACGGCTCGGGAAGTCCTTCTAGGTAGTGCCTCCATTCTTTCAAAGCCTCAATAATCGCCAGCATTTCTTGATCGTGGATCTCGTAGTTCCGCTGATGTTCGTCCATAGAGGCAGATCGGAATGCGATAGGGTGCCAGAGTCCATCTTCAAGTTTCTGCATAATGACTCCCCCAGTGGCGAAGCCTGAGGCATCCACATCGATACGAGTGGGTCGGTCTGGGTTCCACAGTGTAAGTATCGGAGCTGAGATGAACCTGTCCCTAAGCTCTTCGAAGGCTCGCTGCTGCTTGGGTTCCCATTGGAATACAACTTCTTTCTTAGTGAGGTCATGCAGGGGCCTTGCCACATCCGAGAAACCTTGTATGAATCTTCGATAGAAATTGGCAAACCCAATGAAACCTCGTACTTCTCTGATACTTTTGGGTACAGGCCACCTTCTGACGGCTTCCACCTTGGCCGGATCCATTCGCACCTCTCCGTATCGGATCACCAGTCCCAAGTACTCGATCTCCTCCTTCTCGAATTCACATTTTTCGGGCCTTAGGTATAAATCATACTTTTCCAGCCTTCGGAGTACTTCCCTTGTGATTTCTCTATGTTCCTCTCTGGTGCTAGTGAAGATGAGGATATCGTCCAAATAGACAGCGACTTTCCCTTCTGCAATTAGATCTCCGAAGATCGAGTTCATGAGGGTTTGGAAAGTCGCAGGTGAATTAGTCAATCCAAAGAACATAACCTTGGGCTCGAATAACCCTCGATTGGTGGCAAAGGCGGCCTTCCACTCGTCTCCCTCTCGAATCCTAATGTTATTGTATCCCCATCGTACGTCGAATTTAGTAAAATATTTTGCCTCCTGGAGTCGGTTAATGATGTCTTGGACTAAGGGAAGGGGGTAGCGGTTTCGAATGGTGAACTCGTTAAGTTTTCTGTAATCTTGTACAAAGCGAAGCTTTCCATCTTTCTTTTTGATAAAGAATACCGGAGATGCCACTGGTGATTTGGATGTCTGAATGTACCCCTTCTTTAGGTTGTCTTCTAGAAATCGCTCCAGTTCCTGCTGTTCATTGACTGACATAGGGTAGACCTTAGTCCGGATGGAAGCTGGGGCTCCTGGGGTTAGCTCTATGGCATGATCCCAGGGCTGATGCGCCGGCAGTCGCTCGGACTCTTCTTCGGAAAACACCTTATGGAACTCTCGGTATGCTTCAGGGATCATCTCTTCCAGCGTCTTCTTCTCCTTCCCTCTGGCCACTTCTTCTGCAATCTGCTGCGAATATGTCACTCCGGCCGCACACCATACCTCATCTTCCAACTCTTCGATTACTCCTTCTCTCCTCCACTCCCTTCGCTGCTTTCGATTTGCTTTAATTTTTACCGGGGTCAAGAGGGGCCCCTCTTCTTCTTCTTTCGTTGCTCTGGCTTTTATGTTTTCATCTGTGACCCATATTTCATCTTCGTCATAGACTTTATCACTCCTTCCCCTTACTTGCAGTAACCCTTTTTCCCAGTCGATGTTTGGATTTGCTGCTCTTAACCATGGTAACCCTAGGATTACGTCTTCTCCTCCTAAATCTGTTACTAGAAAGTCCATCCATTCACTCATCTGGTCCACCGTTAACCGTAGGCTTGCACACCTATCTATTTTTCCCGCTCGGTTCTCGGTTCCGTCAATGTTGTAGATCGGTAGTGGTTTCTTCATTAGGAAAGTGGGAATCTCGTGCTTCCTTACAAACTCTTTGTCTAGGAACAACGCAGTTGCCCCGCTGTCCACCATTGCTGCTGTTTTCAATTCCAATCCTTTTTCCTGTAGCCACACGTTGACTCTGTAATGCGAAGCACCGGGCTTTATTTCAGAAGTCATATTTAAGGTACAGGCGTGTATAGAATCGTATTTAGAAGAGAAACGGAATTGTTCAAAAGTAGACGACACTCTCGGCGCAGCGAGACCGGGTGTCGGTTTCAAAAATCCTTTTGTTCTTTCATGAAGGCGGCGAGAATAGCAGTCTGTTGAGCCATGGCCTCTTTCAAGGCTTGGATCTCGTTAGTGGAGTTGTTGACGCGGGTTGAGGACTGCGAAGGGCTAGGGGTCGGTTCGGCATTCCCGAACAGGGAGAACGGGGCTTCGGTGGTGGCCGAGACTCGGGCTCCTCCTCCTGTCTTCCCGGCACCTCGGTTCCTCTCTAAGCCCATGTACTTGTCTTGGCAAACTCGTTCCACATGTCCGGTTCGAGCGCAGTGGCGACACTTCTCGTTTTTCATGTTACAGTTCCCTCGTACATGGCTCTGGCTTCCACATCCGAAGCACCGTCCTCTCATTTCTCTAAGAAAGTCATCTCGGCTTTTCCCATTCCAATTTCCTCCTCCTCCTCTTCCTCCATTTCCGACTCGGGTGGCATCCACATCCATGGCATTTGGGTCGGCGCGATGGTTGTTAGTGGCGTTGTAGGTGGGGTCATGGAGAGCCAGCTCGATTTCAATGGCTCGCGAGATCGCTTGGGTCAGGGATTTGGGTTTTCCTTGCGCGATATTAATGCTTACCATGTGGAGTCGAATGCCATGGTTGAGCCCGTTACAGAATCGTTCTAAGAGATCGGCATCCGAGAACCCGGTTCTGGATCCGACATCCTGGAATTTCTGCGCAAACTGCGCAACTGTCTGTTTCCCTTGTTTCATGCCCTTGCCGTCCTTCCCTTGGATTTCCTTCCTGGCCTCCGATTCTTCGTCCAACGATCCAAACCTAGTTTTGAATGCTTTGACGAACTCGTCCCATTTCCCATTAAACGGGAATGAGGTTTTGGTGGGATCAGCGTAATGCTGGAACACTTGGTCTGCGTATCGGGCCGCCCAGTCTGCAGCATCTTCTGTCATGTAGGACAGGGCAGAGGCGATCCAGTCATGAGCGTTCCGGATTCCTTCTTGCTTTCCCGCCCAGTTCTGGAAGAAGGCGAGGAAGCGACATACGTCTGTTCCTTTGCCCGTAAAGGGGGCCGGTTTAGCGTTAGCGTTTTTCTTGTCCTTCCTTTCTGTAATATCGGCTTTACTGATAGAGTGAGCGAGGTGGGTGACTTCATTCTGAAGCATGAGTTGCTGTTTCATGAGGAACTTGATGAGGTCATCTTTGGACATGTCATCCATGTTCTCGTCTTTTGGCGGTGTGGGGGGTTTAGGTGGTTGTTTCGGGGGAACGGGGATGATTTCGTGTTCAACGTTGTCCCAGTTGGCTGTAGTAGGTTCGCCGATTGTTTGGAAGAAGGCGTTGGGACAGACTTGCTCCTTGCAGGGCCAAAATTTCCCGTCTGCTCTGACGTGTACGTGTCTTTTTCCGGTGAGGTCTACTCCATGCGGGAGTTGGTAGCATTCGTAGGTAGTGGGATCGGACATAATTGCTTCTCGTGTTGGTAGGGTTGAAGGCTGATTTCAATTACGAGGTCGGGCAACCACCTTACTCCTTTACAGGGAGTCCGGATTTACGTTTCGAAGCTCGTGTGGACGGGGGATGACCTTACGCAACAGTTCCTTGAACCGTTCGTACCTGCCCACCTGTGAGGCTCCTCACACAGGCTAGAGTCGACGGGCTTGTGGGCCCTTGGGGAATTGGGAGGAAAGGGATCGGGATACCAACGAGTACGGCGTGTCTGTACAGGTCTCTTGATAGACGGGCACAGTAAAGGATCTTGACCTAATGTCGCGAAGAGGCGACAACGAGAGGGCAAGCGAGAGCGAGACGAGGGCGAGAGACCTTAACGTAAACTAGTCCGAATAGACCAAGTTAGATTTAGAATAGTAAGGGAATACAAAGCATACCTAGTCCGAATAGACCAAGAGGTCAAGATAAGGACTAGGTTACAGGATGAAGAGTTTAAATACTGTACTACAGGAATCGGCGATGTGAAACTAGGGTTAAGGGTCTACAGCACTACTAACGCATGTTCGGGAAAGATTGTGGTAAGACTATGGAAAGGCTATGGATAAGTATGATCGAAAGGGAAATGAAAGAAAGGTGTACACAGGGTGTAAAGGTGTGAGGCAGCGATAAGGCTGCGCGCATTGCGTAGTTAAGGTTTAAGGTTTGGAAGTAAGGTTCAAAGGAAATGGTAAATGGAAACATACAAGTATAAATGTCTGTAAATAAAGGAAAATGATTATTAATAATCGGAATAAAATGTCAGTATTTAATGTTCACGACATTTCCCTGTGAAGCATAATCTGTCATTGCAAAGTTTGGGAGGACTTGAACTTGTGTTCGGGAAATTGTTTTATATGTATCATTTGACAGTCTGCACTGTACACGCACTGTTCTTTTTGTTATTGGTACAACATTCTCTGGAAGGCCCTCAAACTGCACTTTGGATGGAGGATCACATAGCTTTACAAATAATACATCTAAGGTTTGTTGTCCATGCTGTCCAACTGCAGACTTCCAGCCATAGACATGCCCTTCCTGCCCTTTTGTAATGCAGAGCTCAGTTGCTCCATTATGTCTTATCATTACAGGCATACCTCTGCATAAGTCAAGTCTACCAGCAACTTGCTGATCATTGTATGAATGGGGTTGATTCCATATTTCTTTCTGAAGAGATATGTTAAGTTTTCTTTTGCTCAATTTACGCCGTTTTCTACCTGTTAGTTGACTTTCATCAGTGTCATCATACACTAGTTCTTGATCATCTGAGTAAAAAGATTCAAGAGTTTGCTTAGTCTCTTCAGCAAATCTTTTGCAGCCTTGCATATTGACAACATCTTTGTGCTTATTGTAAGTAAGTATAATTGGGGTGTTGCGGAAATTTTCTGAAGTGATTGAACGACCAGTTTTTATTGGATTGGAAATGAGGCTCCGTAGGAAGGAAATGTCTATAGGTGTGCATGCCTTGTAACGCATATTCTCAAATGGTTTCTCAGGTCTGTTTAATACTTTAGCTAGTTTTTCACTAATTTTGTACATGTCCAGGCAGGAAAGCATAGATACTTCATCCATAAAGACATAGTTAACTCCATCAAGCCGAGAGCAAACTTGTTCAGTGGAAGTTGAATTCTGCTCTCCTTCACTTTTTGAATTGATGCCAAAGATAGAATGGTATGTTGAGCCCCCAAGTAATGCAGCTGCAGTTCCAGTGGGTGCAACAGTTATCATTCGATGACTTTCACCCCGAACAGTGAAAAAATCATTCAAGGCTTTTAAAACCATGGATTTACCTGTTCCCCCCATTCCACCTAGATACATATTAAGTTGTTCACTAAATGGACTAACAGCATGGTTGGCTACAATTCGGAATGCGCGTTCTTGTTCAGTATTAAGTGAAAACTTTCTCACTTGATTATCAATTAAGTCCTGTGTTGCTCCTGCTCTATATCTTTGTTCAAAAGCAGATTTATCTAAGATATTCACTTGATTAGGATATTTATTATGAAACTTATTATTGTTGGAACTGTTGTTATTTCTTTGTCTTTTATTTAAAATTTCTTGTCTTTTTTGACTTATCACAGTTTGCCATGCATTTGCAGACATATTAAGTGGTAATATTGTATCCTGAGGTATTGTGTGACTTAAATCAGTAGTTGCTTCATGCCATCCAGAGTGGTGTAAAAGAGTATCCATTTCTTTCATATCATTTTGCCTTTGTTGCTCTCGTGCACTAATAAGATTACTGGAGGGATCAGTAAAAATATCTAGATCACCATACTCCATCTCGTCTTTATAGTCTAAAATAGCTTGGGATAAACCACTATCATTTGCAAGCTTCCTCTGTGCTCTAAAATCATCTCTTGAGTCCAAGCATTCATATCTTAGTTGAAAATTATTCATCATACTATGATCTCTGTCACTGAATTTAAATTGCAGGAAAGATTCATCCCATGATTCCTTATCCTGCTTGAGATCTTTTCCTGTCCGCCAAGGCTTGAAAAAAGTCAACATTGTCACACAGTAATATTCACGATCACCTTTGTCTCTTCTTGGCAATCCAGGGCCAATAAAATTTGGAACTAGTGCATCAGTATCACTTGATACTTTTACAACATGAGAGTTTGCTAAAGGATGTCCATGTACAAAAGGAAAGATGTTTTTCGGCAAATGTTTTTGTGCAACAGGTATGGGAAATAATGATTCTGAAGATTCACCATGAGTTCTTTGTTCACTGGTTTGTATACAACCCTCATCTGCATCGCTCTCTACTTCAATATCAGTGTTAGATGCCATTAAAAAATCATTTTCTTCATTGGCACTATCATCCTCAAATAAAGGAACACAGGAAGGCTTATCAGTTTTGCGATTAACCTTTGAGATGCTTACTTTTTCACAAAGCCTAATCCAGTCATATAGTGACATTTTTTCAACTTCTGATGGCCTGTACATATAATCATATACTTTTGATAAGCCATATATTCTACCCCTTTTTTGGATTAGCATTACTCTATTATCATTATTTTGGGCATCATTTTCTTCAGTTTGCCATGATTTCAGTGCCTCAGTAACATAACTTTTCCAATGGAAAGGTATGAACTGGTGTGAAGTGTAATGATCAGGATTATCCAATAGATACATACAAATCATTGGTGCTCCTAGTTCCATTCTTACTGATAGAAGGTTGACCATCTGTGTAACTAATCAACGAACTTTTTCTTGACGATTTGAAGATCCATGAATAAGCTCTGTATTTCGTGTCAGTACTGTGCGGATGACATCAAATATTATATGTGTATTTAAGCTCCATTTTGTGATGTAATCTGATACATATGCTACAACAGCCTTAATTGCAGTTCCTGAAAGTAATGATGTCACGTCACTATTGCAGCGCAAAAGATATGTCATTATAGGATTGTAAGTATTAATCCAAGGCTCCAGCTTTTTTAAACGTAATGCACCAGAATCAACATCTACTTGTGTTGTCTGAAATGTTTCACGAGGAAATCTTGCTTTACAAGTACCCCACTTGTTATCTAGACATCCTACATAATCTTTACCTCTCATACGATTCCCAGATTTATCCAATGTAGATTTACATGTATGCAGGTGTGTGCGCAAAATGATATCATCTACCTCTTCAAGGTACTGCTGATTCCACTGCCTCAAGTTATTGCATTTGTCACAATTATGCTGGAGACATGAACATTGCACTTTGGGTGGGGCATTTGGAAATGTATGCAAAGGGTTACTATAGCCCTCCTCTTTGACCCTTTGTTCTAACATATCTTCAACTTCTGCTTTTGAACCAGTCATGAAATCACCTGTGTGCACACCTTGTAAATATTCTACAATTTTACCTTGGAAATCACTGTTCGGATCTAAGATTGCGTCACGTATTTCTTGAGGTGATTTGCAACCTTTAATCCAAAGTAGCATGTGCAAATGCAATGTTAAACGACCTTGCTGTTCAACTGTGCCATAATAGCCAGCTGTTTCACCGAAAATTCCGGCATGATCAGCATCAACACCTAGAATGTGTTTAATGAACATTCTGACCATATAGTCAAAGAACCTGGCACCAGCAGCAGGATTTTTGATTATTTCTCTAAATCTGTCATCATCTGTAATGTTTAGATTTGAATCAAGATGCTCATTATTACTAGCAAAAGAAAAACATAGAGGATGAGTAAGGTCTGAAGGTGCAAATGTGATATACCATGATGGTGCCCCAAGGTATGATATCAGAGACCATAGTTCATTCCGTAAATATTTTTTACTTGTCATAGATCCTCTGACTCCAGAACCAACATGATCCAAATCCTGGATTATAGAAAAACATTTCTTTTCTTCAGGTGTTTCTGGTATAACAGAGTCACCCTTGCTCAATCTGTGAGTAATATTTGACAGTACAGCTTTATCTACACTTAAAATTCGATCTACAATGGCCTCAAAATTTTTTGTGTTTGTCATTGCAAATCCTTTACTTGTTGCTGATTTCACTTGTTCATGGCTAAATGCAACAAATGGAAAGCTTACATCTGTCTGAAACCTTTTATCATGATAATTCATTAAAAATGATTTATGAGATTTCTCAGAGAAGCGACTTATATTTGACATCCCAATTCCTCCAAGGCCATATGGAAATAACCAGGGAAATATTTGAGGATATAAATTTGGGTTATCATAAATTGAAGCTGCTTTCTCACTGTGTCCAACTGCTAAAAATTTGCCACCATTCTGTAAATGTGCCAAAGCCTTTGCACGCTGAACCTCAACCTTTGTAGTGTTTAGAGATTCACCTGTGATACCATGAACTACAAACGGTACTTCTCCAGACTCAATACCAATCTCTGTGTTATTATCATATTTATTAGTGGCTTCAGGTGGGATATTACTTTCACCAGTGGTTTGCTTAAATTCAATTGAGACTGGTGGCAAGTTCTCAGGATACTTCTGAAGATTTTCCAAAGAGATTTGCAAATTTTCATATGCTGGATGGTTCAATTTTAACCATGTAAGTGCCTGATATACATTTTTATGACGGACTAACATCATTTTTGTTTTTCTGAAATCCTCTTCAGTAGGCTTACATGGTCCAGTGAATAAGATTGCTAATACCTCATCCAATTCCTCGGGTGGTGGTGGTAGGATGTCATAAACCTTCGCTATGGGAGTTTCAAATGCAATAACATGTGAAATCATTTTTCTCATTCCTGAAGAAACTTTTACAAAGCAACAGTTTGTGCGTATTTTTTGAATCAAAAGTTTCTCCATAAAATTTAAATTTTTGAGCTCAGGAGGGACTTCTCCAAGCCAAAGTCCGTTGGCAAGTGAAATACGTGGGATTTTCCCTTCACGCAGGCTTTTCCGGCATATACTACATACATGATTACACATTGTATCAATAACAGGATCAGCTAACCCTAACCCTAACACTAACCCAAATTTCTATGATTTCTTCTGAATCAGATGAGCGCTCTCTACGTGTCACACCTGGATTGATTAGAATACGTAGATAATTTTTCATGCTTTTAAGGGTAACCAGGTCAGCAACAGGCTTTAACTGACCACATACAGCGCAGCCTTTTTCATGAAGGTGGGAGTGTTCGAAGTCTTCAGTCCAGTTAGTTATAATTTTACTCACAAGTTCGCTGGTAGGCGGTGAGGGAGGGAAATGTGATATTGATTTTGCTTCAAAATTAGAATCAGAGTTAGACCTTTGTGGTGGTGGTGCTTTATGAGGTAGGATGGATTGCTGGAATACAGAAATGATATCCAGACACTTGTGTTTGCATGTATGTGAAAGAAGCATTTGTTTTAGATGGGCAACTCTCAAATTGCGAACAACTTTTATGTTATGAGCTTTAGCGAGGTCCTTTAATTCCCGAAGATTCATCATCTCAATAAGCATTTCCATTGGCAACTTTGTGTAAATACAATTTGATATGGATGCTGCCCTTCTGTTAATATTACTGTGAGTGTCAGAAAAATAAAAACTATATATTCCATTCGGATTGAGAGCAGACTCAGACATTAGTTCCGAAACAACATATTCTTTAAGGTCAGAGTAAGAAAAAAATGTAGACTTAGTACCACCACCTAGACTTTGCTTGGGCAATTCTAAGCATAGTTCTGAAAGGTCATCAATTGAATTAAAGCAGTCAAGAAAATCTGAAACAAGACAGCACCAATATAGCATCTTTGTAATGCACAAATTCCTAGTCTCTGAAAAAATTTTGTTGAGATAGTTTTTACACAGTAAGTAAAAAACTTTCTTGGCAAATAACAAAGATTCAGTAACCATATACTCTACCTTACTTGTACTCAATGTGAAACCTGTGTTGAGAATGTCTATAGATCCTGGAAATTTTAAGCAAGTGAACAAAAGTTTTGTCTGCAACACATGGAAATCATTTCTGTGCATGAGATTTTGTACAGCCTGTAGCCATGATGTTTTGACTAACAATGAAACATCCACATGATGTAATGTCCATGTTTTATTCGCCATATGTGCACAGGATAAATGTAAATTGTGCAGCACATAGCAGTAAGTCCATGCATTAAGAGATACCTTAATTCTGTTAGAAAGACCATATAGGAGGTCAATGAGAGCTAATTTCCTATCACTCACAATAACAATCATACTTTTAGGAACTCTGAGTTTCACTGTGAGATGATCATAATACAATAAACTAAGAAAAGTATGCAGGTGAATATGAATGTGGGCGGGTTTGGGCTTGTATGTAGTTGTATTGGAACTAATATTCTGCATATCGACATGCGATGAAACAGTGGGATGGTCAAATGAAACGGTTCCAAAAGTAGATAAATTTCCATTGATTATATAATTTCCAGGTAGGGTCAATTTCCAGCAAGGGTGATCACCTCCAAGCCGATAATGACCTGTGTGATTATGACTGGCAACTAGATCAATTACTGCGAGGACTCGAGTAACAATATTTCTCACCTGATTTCTTGCTGCAAAGTCAAAGGACGATCTAAACAAAATATTAGAAAATGCTACCTTATCAATTTGGACGAACACTGATATATACCTTCAGAATCGTTCTTGTCTGGACACGCAGCAGTCAGAGTAATTACAAGGCTGAAGAATGCGAGTATATATGTAGATATTCTAAGAAGGCGAGGTGCCATTGGGTCAATAGGTACTGGAGTAGCACAATGGGACAATGGTGGATGACGATGGACGGTAGTGGACGATGGTGGTGGTTGCGATGCAAGGCTGTTAGCTTTACGTTGAAATCACATGTTGGGGTAAAAGGCACTATCGTAATGATGACATATTGACCAGTAGCCATATGTGGACTGACCCCGTTAGGGAGTATTGAGTAGCTCGAGAAATTCCAGCTAATATCCAACTAATATCGATCTATCCGTGGTCGAAGGCGAACGATCAAGGAATGCACAATGTATGAATACAACTGCCATCAATCCAATATGACTCAGAATCATTTATTTGCCCTACTTCCTATATACATAGCTTTGGCTTATAATTCAGAACAACTAAGAATAGGAAATTGCAGAAAGTCCACGGTTGAGCATGGCTAGAATATGGTATAAGGTATAACGATGTGGTTGAACACATCATTAAGTAACAGATACTAGATGGATGATATCAAGCAGTAGGAGTAGGTGGGGGGAGCTTAGGGATTCCAAGTAGAATGGCAAATCTAATGTTGAAGTTAACCTTCAATCTAGGCCCTCTAGAATTCGGTATTGTTGTGATAGTGGATGCAACGACAGCTAAAGATTGTGGTGGAATGTCGGAGTTCAAGCGAGGTAGAATAGTATCAATTCGTGCAAGGTCCTCAAAGACGTTGAAGGCAGTCGTAGCACGAGCATCATAGATAGGAACTGTGTGAAAAAATGCTTGTTCAGGCATGTAATATGAGTGGTTGTCAGGATACATACCATCTGCGTTAAAAGGCAATGCAAAATTTGTCGAGTTTGTTGAAGCGGAAGACGAGCCTGCAGTTGATGCTGAGAAAACCCGATTCTGAGTCGTTTCTGATTTAATGGTAATTAGTAAGAATACACTATTCATACTAATATACTCACCGTTCTTTAAAGACCTCCACGAGTCCGGGTCCGGGTCAACCCGTGATCCATGAACGGGTACCCATGTCTCAAAAATGCTGACCTGTGACCTGTCTAGGATCCGTGAGAAACGGGTACTTGACTCATGGGTCACGGGTTTTTTCGCGGGTACCTGTGAGTTTTATGTATCAACTGTTTAAATTACACTGGCAGTATAGAGTAATGTTTCAGTGATACTCATTGCATAAGTCAAGATAGAAACTATATATTTTAATGATTAATACACAAATGTGTAGCTGGTGTATGCTCAGCCATTTTTCAATTCTAGAAGTAATTGCAGAAACCTTGTTCTGGGGAGTTATTCAGAATCTTTAATATTGTGGCACCACATCTTGCAATGGTAAGAATCTGGCATAAAAATATGTTTGCAATGCCAGTTTGTAGAATCCATTGGATAGATCAAATTTCATTTCTGAGTATTGTTCAGCAACTTATTTTTCAGATATGTAAAAGGAACACTGGCATATTTCAATGAATTGTTTATCATAAGAATTACTTCAGAATGATTCACTTTCAAATTGTGTTAGAGGATGTAACACTAACAAAAATCGATTTTTTAAATAGCTGACCCGTGACTCATCAAAGATCCGTGGGAAACGGGTTTTTGACCCGCGGGTCAACAAACTCGTGGGTTTTCCCACGGATCTACCTGCAGGTACTTGTTGAAGACTCGGACTCGTGGCGGTCTTTACCGTTCTTTGATTGATGAAACTCGAAGCGCGTTGAAAAGGTAAGTACATCACCAAGAATGTCAGCGGCAAGTTCAGAGCCGCCCTCCCCTAACACCATTGTAATTGCAGCAACTGCTCTGTCAGCATCCTGGGAGTGCAGCAAACCATCAATTTTCTTAAAATGCTTGGGAGGAGAAGTGTTCGTTTGCATGAATGAATGTAAAAAGCATGCCTCCACAAGTATTGGGAATAGACAGATGGCAGGTTGGTGTGTGTCACGTGTATAGAGTGCTCGACGCACTGACTTTAAGCTGGATGGTGGGCTGTAAGCAGTCAGACACCGCAGGTCGATTCTCGCTGGGTTGATGTAGTTCTCACTACGAACAAATTTGAAGAAATCTATGATTGATCTACAAGGATTGTTTAGAAATTTTCATGGATATCAAATTACACATACAGTAAATCGGCACTGTCATCGCCAAGTGATCGCCACTCTGAGAACTGCACATGACCTTTGCGTTCTGCGGAGGAGCTCCACGAAACCAATTTTCCTGCTCTTAAGATTTCAATTTTTTTCAGTACATGGATCGGTGGAAAATTCAATTAAACCCCATACCTCAAAGGGGGCAACAAGTGATAACCGATTCCTTCACCAAGTAAGAGTCGATCTTGCAGATTGTGATTCGTAACCTCGCACTCAGTAGGAAGGAGCCTATACAAAAGATGTAAGCATTGGAATAAGCACAAAAAAGATTGAAAATTACACGGGATCAGTATATGTTTGAGTCATAGTGCGTGCAGGTGGTACAGGTAAATTTTGGTCAGCTAATCGCTGGGCAATAGAAATTCTCGGGCGTGATGGAGAGACTGAACTTGGACTGGGAGATCTAAAGAATGATACTAAATTAGTGCCCAGAAAGAGAATGCTTAAATCAAAGTTCTTACGCAAGTATCTTGGATGTAGCTGAGCTGTGGTCATAAATTAAATCGTCTGAGCCATGTAATATGATAAGGGACACTCACAAGGATGAAATAGTGCTAGCAGGAGAGTCATTTATTTCTTGTTTTTTCACGAGCGATTTCGATGGTGTAGACGGCGTGGTTGGCATCATAGAAGCTTGAAGTTGGCTACTTTAACATGAAAGATCAACATTAGTCGATCAACGCAAAAAAATCTTGCTTACTGGAATGGCTCTGGTGAAGCCCAGTCTGGATCTTCTAGTCATGACTTCAGGCGTGGGACTCGATGCCTACATCACACTTACATTTCAGTCCCTAGGAGTTCAAGGTGAACTTGGACTTACTTCACAATCTCATCCCATTCATCACGACTAATAAACAGATTTGCTCCACTTTCTTCCCACACTGTATCTGGGTGGTTGTTGGTCCGGAATCTGCGATAAAGAGATATTAGGTGCGAAGACATTTGAGACAGAATGTTACACACAGCTCGCGAATAAAGGTATTTTGGATGGAGCCAATAATGTCGTGTGGATCATCAGGGTCCGGAAGACTGTAATACTGTCAGCGGTAATTAACTATAGCTATATGAATAATCGGTCTACATCAAGGGCCCATTCTCTCCGACTCCTGATACATACTTGGCAATCCTGGTGGTATATTGAACATTGAAGCTATAAAGGAGCCAGCTGAAAACTTACAAAACTTTCAAGTCAGTCCTAAAATGAGGCTATAGTTAAATGCAAAGCTCGGTAATGTGCAAGTTACTTACAAAGCACTGTAAATTGTTGTTGTATTCCCAAGTCGATCTAAGCTTTGGCGAAAATTCAGGTGGGTAATTACAGATATACAGATCTGAACGTACATGGATTGCAGATGTTCACTGATAGCGAAGGAATACTCTGTAAGGATTACAGTACAAATATTAAACCAAAGACATACACATCGTTGTTTATCACATATCGTCCTTCATCGCGGATTGCAGACGAAAAGTCAGGGTAGACCAAATCACTGTTGAAGTAGAGAAGGTATATAACTGACTTCAGAGCTTCCGATAAAAGGACACTTACCCAAATGTCCCTTCAAGGTCACTGGATTGTATTTGAGGTGTACCTTGTTGGTCCTCCGTTTGGGATGGGTTGCTATGAACGGGATGGGAGTGGTGGTCACAAACAAAAAAAATGGATTCGATTGGACATACATTAACCTTGTAAGAATCGGAAGTAATGAGCGACAAGGTCTTGGAAATGTAGGAAATGACTCATACTCTGGGTCCTCCTCGAAATCGTCCAACATCTTTGTTCTAAACGATCCATTAGCGATTAGATTACAGGAACAAATTGCAGAACATCATACCTTTTGGACTTCCTCGGAGCTGGTGGAGCATTAATTTTGCTGACTTTGCGTTTAGGAGGCGTTGTGGGGGGCTCCATGAACATGCTTTCAGCAGTGTCAGCAGCTCGTGCACTGGCCTTTCGCCTGGAATAAGTGTGAGTTGTGAGTTCCAGATCAGAAAGAAATTTACAAACGTGCGGCCTGAACGGCGTTTTGCAGGAGTATTGGGAGGCGTTAATGGAGTTTGAGTCGCAGGTAACAAGGGACCACTCGCGCCCCAGTGGGCCGGCTTCTTAACCATCGTAGCTGAATGTTCTGGGTATTGACAGATTGCGAATGCAAGGCCTTATATACGATATGGTATCGCTATATTTTCTCTGGATACCAATGGATTTCAATTGATGATAAATATATCGGGAGTGATCTTCCTTTGAAGAATGGAAGCTGGATCAGCTAAATCATTTTTACGAGAGAAACTGGTTTACCGATGTCATCTCTTCACGTTTGAGCTGTGTTGCTACGTGAACATTTTTTTCCATGGTGTAGGTCGAATGATAACGTCATATTTTTTTGCAAAGGGCTGTCCATATATAGTGAAAACTATCGAAAATTTTTGAGTGTGAGGAATGCGCCGCCACTGATTTCATTTCGCATCTTGGAAAAGGTATTTTCCAGAACTGCCGACGGGCTTCGCGGAAGTTCCTATGGATAACCGAATGGATATGCTCTATACCTTGTGTTTTGTTGCTCAGTCTAGCATGCAATGTGACGAGATCTACGCCACAATTCCAAAATGAAATCTAACATACAAAGAACTTGGCTTACCTTCGAGTTGTTCACATTGGCAGTAGAAATTTGCATTACATATAAGTAAGTTATTTGTGTCAGATGATCCTTCGAAACCAGAACTAACACAAAAATTTCAAAACGGAGTTATGTATTGCAGCTGAAATTTGATATAACAAAGATCGGAAGACACTGATGTCATAGATTTAAGCTCTACTTTGGGTTGCTTCGCTGATGCGAAGCTTTGCCATGTCTGTCCGTACTTGGCGGTCCTCGGCAAGCTCAGTTTCATCATCACTGTCATCGTAACGAATTCTTTTGAACGACATGAATGGCTTAGAAGGCACTGCTCTTACTGCCGCAGTTCTGTTCCTAGAAGCACTGGCAGCCTAAGACACGAGTTAGTTTTATTTATTGTGAGGTATCAGAAAACACGAACCAAGGCAATTGAATCATCTAATAAAGCAAGGGACTTGAGTACCGTGATGACTTTATAATTACCCTGTTTCTGATGAACAGCCATGACTGTAAATTGCATCTCGACGATGTCTCCGATTGAGAAGTTCATGGGATTTATATTAGTATATCTGAGAATATCGTCAAGGAGAAATTTATTTCATATGAAACGAGCGAGTACATACCGCCACTTGGAGTCAGGGAGTTCAGGTCTAGTCGCTCTCAAATAGAGCACTGTGTTTTCTGTCGTGTGAGAAACACCGTCACCAATAAAACGTTGAAGGATACCATCTGGATCAATCACATCACCAAACGGGATGGATTGCTGTCCAGAAGTACTACGGCCAACAGTAAAATAACGACAGTTAGCAGAAATACCCTCATACAAATAAGACTGATCTGCAGCCCAAGGGTCCAGCTCCCCCGCTGGCAAAATACGTTCGAATTTGGCGTACATTTTGTGAAGATTCTCAATTGCTCGAGACATGTACAACAGCCCCAGTCTAGTGATACCAACATGCTGTCGCAAATATGGCACTTCAGTTCGCCGAACTCTGAAGTATAATTATCAGAAAGAATTCTATTGAAGAGTTGAATATTAAACATACTGATTATGCTTCAAAGGAGGTAGCTCCCGTTCATACACCACACCGGGCAATCTAAATAAAGTCTCCTCAAAGACCCCCTGATTGTCCAGTGATACGGCACGATATGTATGCGGTTTTTGATACTCTCGGATTTGTAGATCATCAATCTGTTGTGTATCATGAGTATGCAGAATGCGTTGTACAAGGAAAATTTACTGAGGCTAAAACAGATTGAGATTGTTTCAGCTTGAGATTGTGCCGATTGTCTTGAAGACTTTCAAGTAGAACTCCTAGATACTACATCAACGAAGTCACTGGGGATCAGAGCCAGTACTCACTGGCACGTTCGATGTCGAAATGATCATCCATGAGTAATGGTTTATTGACAAGAGTGGGTCCACAGTCACGTCGTTTTTACGACGAGATGAATGTGGGAAGATTAGGACAATCCCATTTAGGTCAGTTCACAATCACAGAAGACGTGAAATAACCATGGCATCATGGTGTGATGGTTACCGTGGATGGGATTAATCTCCTTGGGCGCTGATTTGCATATCAGAGCAGAAGCCTAACGCGTAAGGAGGATGAGGGATTAGCGTGAAACTACGCATGTGTCATGATAATCTATTGTTACTGTGAAAACTTACCTATGTACTTGCTTTCTTTCAATCGTCCTATCCTTGCATTACTGTGGTAGAATTATTGCAGTATGCTATGAGCTACGTGACCATCGAATATCTTTACATAGGCTAAAGAACCGGATGTAAAGATAGATAAGTAATATTCAACTCAGATGAGAAGGTTGCCGAGTTCCGGTTGCCAAATGGGTTTGGCAGTCGTTTTGGCATAGCCACACTCAGCAACCCCAGGACTAGTAAGGACGAGACCTTCGGTAAACCTCCGGCCTCGTAATTGGGAGGTGTAGTACTGGGGCCGTTGTTAACGCCTTTTTCAAGGTTTTGAATGAATTTTGTTGTTCTTCACCCCATTCCCAAGGAGACTGTCCCATCAGTCGACTCATAGGTTTCACGATTTTGCCGAAGTCATGAATGAAACGACGATAAAAGTTTGTAAAGCCTAAAAACGATTGGATTTCTCTTTTACAAGTAGGTACAGGCCAATCGGTAACTCCTTTTACTTTCACTGGGTCCATCCTAACCTTTCTGTCGCCTATTATCATTCCGAGATATTCGACTTCTGATTTCTCAAACTCACACTTTTCTGGTTTTAGAAACAGGTTGTTTTCCTGAAGGATATGTAGGACCTTCTTGACTAGCCTTCTGTGCTCGTTTAAGTCTTTCATAAAGATTAGGATGTTGTCGAGGTAAATGACGACCTTCCCTTCGCTGATCAGGTCTCAGAAGAGGTCGTTCATCATCGTCTGAAAGGTTGCGGGGGAGTTTGTGAGCCCAAAGAACATTACAAGGGGTTCGAACAGACCTCAGTTGGTCCGGAACGCAGCTTTCCATTCATCTCCTTCTTTGATTCATACGTTATTATAGCCCCATCTAACATCTAATTTGGTGAAGATCTGTGCGTCTTTTAGTTTCTCCACTAATTCTGTGATCAGAGGTAACGGGTATCGGTTCTTGATGGTCATCTCGTTTAGTTTCCTATAGTCTTGTACTGGACGTAAGGAGCCATCCTTCTTTTTTACAAAGAAGAAGGGAGAGGCCATTGGAGATTTGGAAGGTTGGATTCTGCCAGTGCGTAAGTTTTCGTTAAGGAATTCGTCTAGGGCTTCCTGTTCCGTTCAGGATAAAGGATAGACTTTACAATCTACCGCCTTTGCACCTGGAATTAACTCGATCGTGTGATCCCATTGTCTTCGCTCGGGTAGAGTATCGAAGTCTTTCTTATCAAATACCCCTAGGAATTCTCGATAGGCTTCTGGGATTATCTCGTTCAGGGTTCGGTTCGGAGTGACCTGTTGACTAGCAAACTCTTGGGTGGGCGTGGTGTGAGCTCGAATTCTTATCTCCTCCTCCATTTCCACAGCCAAAAGTTTATCTCCTTTACTCGGTTGATACTCGTCATCTTCCAAGTCAAGATTGATTCCTTTGTCCGCAGGAAGTCGATAGTTACAGTCTTCTGAACATCGTGAAAATCTAAGTTTATGACGGGCCCAATCTACTTCTGGGTTATGTTTGGTTAACCAGTCAAATCCTAGATACAGATCTGCCGTCCCTAAGTCGGTAACTGCAGCCATGATTCTTTCTTCATGTCCTTGGATAATCATTCTTAACTCGACGTATTCCGTTATGGGCCCTCCTTGGTTTTCAGTTCCATCAGCATTAAACACTCGAACCGGTTTTAGAGTTCGCATCGTAGTTAATCGTTTTTCCTTTACGAACTTCCTACTAATGGTAGTGCCCGTGCATCCCGAGTCTAGGAGTCCTTTCACCATCCATTTTTGTCGATTGTCTAGAGTTTCGATCAGACACGGGACATTAATCTGAGGAGCCCCCTTTCTCTGTATGGGTTGAACCTTAATTTCCTTTGTCCAGTTGCCGTGTTTGCCGTTCTGTACTTTAGTGGTTTCTTCTTTCAATTCGGGGCCAGCCAATACAAATATATTATCAGTAGGGTAGTCACAAAAGAAAGAAGAAGAAAATAATCCATGGGTACACGCATAGCCGCTATCTACTGCGCACCCTTCAGAAAACCCGGCCCTTCGGCTGGGTCCCACCCCTTGCCCTTGTCTACTGTCTTGTCCTCAACCGGTCTGGTTTCCGGCTTGTTGGACTCCTCCGTCTGCGATCTGACCTTCATGCCTCTTCTTTTGCATTGGTCACAATCCTTCCCTTCACCCCACTTCTGTCCGCATTTATAGCACAGTCCCCTGGTTCGTGCTGTGGTTTGGTCGATCTGCATTGCTGCTCCCTGACCGCTTCCTGCTGAATAGGCTGGAGCCGGTATTCCTGGTCCTCCTACTGTAGTCATGGTTGTTGTTTTGGAGGTTGTGTTTGTGGTTCCCGAGCTACTTCCTCCCGATGTCCCTGCGTTCCCCTTTCCAATGATCTTTCCATCGATCCATCGGAGTTGGTTTCCTCCCTTGCTATCTTCTTCGTGGTTCTCGATGTTGATGCCAATACAAAGGGCCTTGTTTCTGTAAGGGATGTAATTGGCCAGGACTTCTTCAGCGGTATGAATGGCGTCGACGATTTTTGTTCAGAGAGATTTATCGAGAAGTTGGATATGGGTAGGGTCTTCTCCCGCGTACCTTCCTTCCGCATCGGGTTCATGCCAATCATAACCTGCCTCTCCACACTTTTCTTCGGACCAAGCCAAGAACTCTTGGACGCCAGTCTTCCCTTGCCTGGTGACTTCTAGAAGTTCGGCTGCCTTCTTTGGGAGTTTGCCGTCTGTGAAGCATTCATCCAACTTGTCCCACATCTGGTCCTCGGTGAAGGTTTCAATCCAGTTTTGTTTCTCAGCGGCGGCTGCAAATTTGGCTGCGGCTCCAGATACGAAATAGGATAGGAGCCAGTGATTGTACTCAGCCTTAGTGTTGAAGCTGGCTTCATAGGCCTTTCCATAGTTGACAGCTAACCTTTTGAAGTCTTTGTATTTGGTTTTATCACCTTCAAAGTCTGGAGGTTCCCTAGCATAGGTGACCTTTCCTCGGGCTCGGGGACGGTTTCGTTGGGGCCTATTGTCATCAGACTCATGACCTCCACCGCCGCCTCCTCCTGGTGGTGGGCCACCGCCACCTCCACCTCTGCTGTCACCATCATCTCCTGGGTCATATCCTCCTCCACCTCCTCCGCTTCCACTTGGTCCTCCACCACCACTGCCTGATGGGTCATCACCTCCTCCTCCGCCTCCACTTCCACTGCCTTTCTTTCCCTTGCCTCCAGTGTCAGCTCCTCGGATGTGAAGATCATCAAAAAGATTGTCGAGGTCTAGAGGTCCGGGTTGTTGCGGAGTCTGGGGAGTTACCGTCCTGTTGGATTCCTCCTGGCTCCCTTCTTCGCTAGAGGTTTCCGGGATTGTCGGTTGATCTCTCCAACTTTGCCTCTGTCGTGACTGGATGTAAGCGTCGATCCTTTCTTCAAGGATCTCCTGTTGTCTTTCTATAGTGGGGGTCTGAGCCGGAGTTGGAGTGGGAGGTTCTATGGCTTGTGTCGTGCCAACTGGTGTTCCAAAACGTCATCCTCCTTGCCAGAAGATTGCAACGCCCATGCCGAAGATCAAAAGGGTGTCAACGAGTGCTGCCGTTGCCATCCCGCCAAAGTATTGGTATATAACCACTACTCCTTGTATCAAAATGAAGAAGATCAAAGCCATAAAGGCGATGAAAAGTGGGTCCATGTTGAATAGATTGTACCTGATGACGTTGCCAGGCATCTGAGTTTCAAAAACTAAGTACGGTATTGTGGAAATACAACTCCTAGTGCGAAGAAGAGAATACAAAAGTAAGTGAGTAAAAAGATTTCAAAAAGGGGTATGAAGGGTATTTGGATATTGTGTAGGTATCTTTCCCCGACGTAGCAGAAAGTAGTATCTAAAAGAGCAACTAAAAGGAGAACGAGACTGATGAGAGTAAGAGAAATAATTTTGTATTTTGTTTTTTTTATTTTTATTTATGAGTACGATAGATGACGATAGTAGAGAAGAAAAAGGAAATGAGTAGGGAAAAGAAGTATAGAGAGTTCGTATCAAAAAGTAAAGGTAAACACGAGGTGGGTGTTGGGTCTCCGAAGTATTCGGTGACTTCTACGCGATCGCAGTCAAAGAGGACGCCAACGATGAAGCCTTGTAGGTACTCAACAAGGTACCTGAGGAATAGCGTGAAAAGAAATTGGAAAATGGTGAATGGATCGGGTGATTGTTGAGGTTTCAATTACGAGGTCGGTCGACCACCCTACTCGTTTATAGCGAGTCTGGAATTTACGTCTTGAAGCTCGTGTAGACAGGGGATGACCTCATGCAACAGTTCCTTGAACCGTTCACGCCTGCCCACCTGTGAGGCTCCTCACACAGGTTAGAGTTGAAGGGCTTGTGGGCCCGTAGGGAATGATAGGAAAAAGGAAATCCGGGGTCCGGGGTCCAGGGCTATAGACCTATAATCAAAAGAGAGTCGGTTGTTGTTGGAAGGATGTGTAAAAAAAGAAAAAGAAGATGTTGTAGAGAGTAAAAGGGGTTTGTTTGTCGAGTTAGTGCATGAGAGCTTTGCAATTTGTTGGAAAACCTAAGGACGAAGCACTAAGGCAACGTAGACAGAAGGAAAGATTCGATATTGCAAAGCTAAGGTAACTACAGGAAGGGAGCAAGTATTTATACTACTATGCCTTGTGTCTACGGTGTGTACTACACATGTACTTTAGGGTAGGTCCCTTATGTAAGTAAAATAATAGATATTGTGGAATTCGTAATAGACATTTTGACAGTGTGCAAGTTACTTTGGCCTTGAAGACCTCATCCAGATGTGTTGGCATTGGATCTGGGCTGTAGCATCAATTGTGCTTTCCTCTGTTTCTGATTGCTCTGGTGTAGTGCATGAGGATGCTGTGGACAAGGTTTCTTCTGGCTCCAGTGGATAGTTTGATGGTGCAACAGGCGATGAAGTAGTAGGGGAAGTGCTCTGTTGTTCCACCATGAAGCATGGTTGTGCTGAGTAGTATGCATTGGCTTCCCATCCAGACTCGATTGATATTGCATGCTGCATTATGTCATTTATTGGTGAGTTCTCTGCAGTGATGCCATCTGTTGAGATTTTTTGTCACATTGAGCTGGGGAACTGGCTCATGAGTTTCCTTTTGAATCTGTAGGCATCGGGGGGTACTGGCATGATCTCTGCATAGAGGACAAGATCAGAGTAAAGTTGGCGTACTTCACCAACCTTGGTGTATTTGACCTTATCATACATTACACCTATTTCATGCAATGCTGCCATGGTAATAAAATGTTGGAATCATTGATTTACATTTCTATCAGAATTCATTTTACAGCTATTGTTCTAACCCATATGCTACACAACAGCTTCACACTTCCTGATTATCAGTGCAGTCATCTATTGTCATTTGCTGTACTACACCACAGGTTTTATTGTTCTTTGTTCACACTGATTTAGTTACTCTAGTATAAATATTAGGTAGAAATCATGTAGTACCTCATGCAATTGCTGCAAGCTCAAAGCAAGCGCAATACAAATTATACTCAGCTCTATTATGTGGTCCAAGACATAAATCTCTTATTCTTACACAATCGCATCCAACCTGGCTGATTGTAAAACATGCCCAATTGCTTCCAAGGTTAAGCTCCTTGTAAGATATGCTTGAACAGTTTACTCTGTGTTACAGGACCACACACTCGTTATTATCATCTAGGTTTATATTGCCATGCTGGAGGCATGCTGCTAGCCCAGGATTTTGTCACAGGAACTTGCTTATCATCAGAGTTGTCTTACCCATGGATTCATTCATTTAAATTCCCCATCATCAGCTCTTATTGTTATCACATCAGACACAGGATTTACCCATCAGAATTATATCACATCAGCCACCCCATGCCCACACAGCCTATTGCCACATTTATATTGATTTATGGAAGCACCCTGCACAAGTGCAACCAACATGGAGATGCTATTGGAATTGCATCATTATTGGAGGCCATTTGATATTGGCTAACAAGAGAGATCTATTGAGAGATGCTCTCAGGAACAGGCTAGGCAAGAGATAATGGAACTTATACTGGGCAGTGCATATGGAATTGCACAGATATCACATTCAGGGGAAGCAGAAATTGCCGAGCACAGATGGATTTGTGCAAGGGAAGAAAGGGAAATCAAGGGAATCATCATTATTGCTGTTACATCCATGTGGACTCATCAGAAAATTCATCGACATCAGGACAACAGACACTCCATATCCGGGCCACACCATCACATCTATTCATTTGGAAACCTTAATTGGAATCTATTGGAACTCATTCTATCTGCCGAAGTGCCATCAACTCTCATTTACAAAGTTTGATCTCATTGAAATTCAATTGGAATTATATTGCGGAGCTATGAAATGCTCATATCATTGCTGTATCCAAACCACACGAAGCCCACATACTCTGATTAAGTCTGGTTAGTAGGATTGGAGAGGAGCAGCATGGAGATAATGGAAAAAGGCACATATTGAATTATATTGGAAATATTAGAAGGGAACCACGAAATTGGAGGAACCCAACATCACACAATATCACATCACATCACATCAGAAATCACAAATTGGAATTAACAACACTCGAAAATTTATGACATCAATTGGAACCACAGATGGAACCAAGAGAAGACAGGAAACAGAAAAGGAAAACAGAATATATTGGGAAGGATAAAATGAAATCAATTGGTTAGCAAAGTTATCACTCATTACCATTCACAATTACTTTGAGGGGAAGTGTTGGAATCATTGATTTACATTTCTATCAGAATTCATTTTACAGCTATTGTTCTAACCCATATGCTACACAACAGCTTCACACTTCTTGATTATCAGCACAGTCATCTATTGTCATTTGCTGTACTACACCACAGGTTTTATTGTTCTTTGTTCACACTGATTTAGTTACTCTAGTATAAATATTAGGTAGAAATCATGTAGTACCTCAAAGCAAGCACAATACAAATTATACTCAGCTCTATTATGTGGTCCAAGACATAAATCTCTTATTCTTACATAAAACAGTCATACATGGCTTGGAATATCTGCATGAAGGTAAGTCGGTGCCTACTAGCATTCATGCCAGATTTGAAGGATCTTGGGGGCTTCTCAGCCACACCTTTATACCATTCTTGGGCAGCATCTTGAAGATTGCCAGCAAACAGTATGGTACAGTTAATGTCCTCACTGGACACAATCATCTCCCCATTCTCATCCTCCATTTTTGGAGGCCCAGTTAGTCCATGTATTTCCATATGGTGTACAAGATCTCATACAAACGTGTCCAAGGTGATTATGCTGTTTTCACCTTTGTATGGGCGTACTTTGGGGATCGAGCTAACTAAACTCTTCTGGGTTTTGGCGTTGCCAATCACCTCATATTTAGTGAACAGTCACCACTCAATCAGAGTGGCCAGCATTTGGAACACTTGTTCTTTGAGATTCACCTGACCTTGTGGTGTTTCAGGTTTATATTCAAAGAACTCAGTTTCATAGTGAGGCAATTCCTCAGGTTGGATTTCGCCAAATGGTATAGCACGTCGACATTTTCCCAAGGTGTTTTTTGGGGTTTGGCTTTGTTCAGATCCCTCTTCTTCCATTCCAGGGCCTCCACCAGGAGGTCCGTCATCTGGTGGTCCTCCACCGTCTTTTCTTCCTCCTTTGGGCAGGTCATCACCTCGTCCACTGTTTCTGCCTCTTCCAACCCCTCTGCCATTCCTCTCATCATTTCTCCATCTGTCACTCCCTGAGTGACTGCTTCCATCATCACTTCCTCCACCACTTCCACCACTTCCACCTCCAGCCACTGTCTGTGCAAATTCCAGTGGTGGTGAGGCTTGGTTAATTGGCTGGAACCAATTGACATGAATTGTACCACTTGGGCTGGCATGTTGTTGTGGTACTGGGTGGATTGGCTCTGGGATGTGGTTACTCATTGGTAACATTTCATTTTGGGTTGTTCTAGGGGTCTGTGCTTCTCATGGCATTTCCCTAAAGTTAAGCAGGGCATTCATCCTGCTGTCATACATTGGTGGGTATATATATACCCAGCTGTTGTGCAACGCGTATGTCTTTGGTGATGATGGTGCTGGTGTCATACATTTCAGGGCAGTGGAATGGGGCTTTGTTGCCATGTTTATTGGCAGTGGGGCTGGTATTTGGGTCATATTTTCTGTCCTCAGTTCCTGTTTCAGGAATATCAACCCTGGTACAGATGGTGGTCACATTGTCTGCACTGTTACTGGTTCTGCTACACAAGTCAGTTTTGGTGACTCTATTTGATGAGGGTGGTCATGGCCCCGCAACCTCCATTCCAATGGTTGTTGTTGGCCTTTGTCATGGTCCGAATCTGGCTTTTCCACCTTACCAGTATTGCGAGGTGAATGTCATCTCACTGTTACTGTTGGGGGAACTAGTTGGTCTAGTTTTCCCTTCTTGTCATCTGCTTCCATATCTTCCGAGTTACACTGTCGTGTTGATGGTGCATTTGGATGCTGGTATATGCCAGTCAACTGCCTCAGAGCAGAGTTTTCATATATCTGGCAACACTGAAATTGTAGAGGTGTTTCTCCCTCCCATTGATGTAGAGACATAAGTTGGTTAGTTCCCATTCCCTTCTGTTCCTCATTCTGTTCGACTTCATCGGCCCAATTTAGGTCACTAGTCAATTCTGTTTTTGTTACGAGCTGTGCGCTCATATCCTCTTCCTCATTTGGTTCCTCCTGAGGAGGATCCTGTTGTACATGGTCTGTAGCTATGTTAGCTACATCTGTTACATCCATACCTTCCATCCGGATCTGCTTTGTCCGACTTATTTTCCCGCACTTTATTTAATCCCTATTCCGCTCGGATCCGCTCTGTCCGAAATATTTTCTCGCACTATTTAACATCCTTTATTATCCGCTCGGATCCGCTGCATCCGAAGATATTTTCCCACGCTTTATTCCTTCATTATCGCTTCCTCACAGATCCATCGGATCCGCATTTTCCACACCTCCGATTTCTTCCGCATCGCTGTTCCGTATGTTCCGCTTTCCCATCCACATGTTTTACTCGTCTCTCCTCATGACCTCTTCTCATGATTTATGTGCT
Organism: Stygiomarasmius scandens; assembly: GCA_037954225.1. Classification (NCBI taxonomy): domain Eukaryota; kingdom Fungi; phylum Basidiomycota; class Agaricomycetes; order Agaricales; family Campanellaceae; genus Stygiomarasmius; species Stygiomarasmius scandens. The sequence goes on along the minus strand of JBANRG010000012.1, from coordinate 294,392 downwards.
GTGCACATTTCTCCTTATATTGTTTTATTCCCTTGCTATTGTCTTTTCTCTACAACGTGTTTTATTCTGGTCCATTCCAGATCCATAGTATAAAAGCTAGATACTTTTTTGTATGTAGCTTAAGTCAAAAATCGACTAAGCTGGTCTTTATTCTCTTGTGTTCATTCTGAGCCAACACAAACGTCGATCCAGTTCCGGCCCGGTAAATACTCAGACTTCATCCTCTCATTTCTTATTTCATAGGATCCGCTTCGGATCCGATTTTTCTATTTTTAGTGTTTCCGAGACTTCTGCCCAGGCTCCGGAGCTCCAGAACTCTCTCTCCTAGCTTCGGACTTGCCCAGACTTAACAACATCCTCCTGCCCTCATAAATCTTCCACTTCATCTGCATTGGGTGTATGGTTACCCCCACTAGGGAATGTTATTCCTCTGACTTGTAAATGGGGCTGGCTGGCATGGATTGGCATTGATGCTGACCTGTGTTTTCAGGATCAGAAGTGATCCCTAGTTTAGCTCGGTCTCTTGCACATCAAGCTTGTTCAAGTTCATCTTGTGCCATCAATACTTCAATCTTGAGCTGGTTCAAGATTTCTTCCGGTGCTTCGGGGTTCAGGCTTGCCTTGTTGAAAGCAAGCATCATCTTTGATAGTGTACTTTTTGCATTGATAACTCTGACCGCTATTTCTAGTGGTACACCTGTGCTCCTTGTACTTGAAGTTTGTGAGGCTCTTGAAGCCGGTCTTGATACATGTCTTGAGGCAGGTCTTGGTGCAGGCTCCCTGGTATACGCAGGGTGTCCATGGGTAAAATGGTGACCATTGTTGTCGTTGCTGTTTGAGAGCTGTGAATTACATAGTTCCAGCATTTTGGTCCAAACACGTGGATTATGATATCATAGGTTAGAATTATATGGATCCATAGGTGCCAGCGATGCCAGTGAGCAGGAGAGACCGAGTTAGGAAAGAGAAATGGGCAGTTGAGTAAACACAGTTGTATATGTGAGGGTTGGGTTTTATGCAATACTTGACAGAGCACTGCACAGCATTGGTGAAGACAGCAAATTGACAGCGAGTAGAGTTGATATAAGGTTTGATGGATTCGAGTTGCTCAGAAGAGCAGTAAGGTTCGATGAGAAATCAGGTTTGATGGGTTCGAGCTCAAAAGAGCAATAAGGTTTGTTCAGGGGGAATACCTCCGAACATACTCGCACTACTGCAAATACTAGATACCCATTCTGCAACAGATACAACACCAATCTACTATTGATGCTCAAAAAAGTGTAAGACATACTTGACTAGTTCAAGTACACACGAGTCCTGTGGCACGTTGAGCAAGCCAAATCCTATAGATTGAGTGCATATACGAATGAACAAGAAAAGTAAGCATAAGTCATTACATAATGTGCAAGTGAATAAAAAGGCCGAGTAGAGCCAAAGTAAAATAGTCCCAAACAATTCTATATCCGTTACATTGACCTAATGAGACTGATCAGCTAGTAGCTACCTCATGGACTCATCAGTTCTGATAACTGCATGTCAGGCCTGGCAAGGCAATTCCCACATCAGCCTATCCTATCCAATGGAAAAGAGATTCAGTTTGATATGCCACATGGAGTTTGCATGAAGCAAATGACACAGCCACATCTGCAAGTCAACTTTAGTAAGGACAAGTCCTCATCTCAGCCTCATAGCTACATAAGTAAGGTAGGGGATAGGCAAATGCAATCAATTCAATGTGGCTTAGCCAGTCACTCCTCATACAGTGATAATTTGCCAGTTTGACCTTCACCAAGCCCTGGCATAATGACAACAGGCAAAGTTCTGTGATTTATTTTTGCTTCAAATCCCATGGCATACACTCTTTGGGCTGATACACTCAAGCTTTGGGCTGATACACTCTGTATCAGAAAAGGCATCAGATGCATTGAATGTACATAAATCAGTATTGTTTTCATCTCTTCCGCTATAATATATTTCAATAATTGATTCAACTCAAGTCTTTATTATGATCTACAATTTTTCATTCTAAGTCTCCACTTTATTGTAAAAAATCCTTTGCTATATCATATATGATGTTATCAATTTTGATATATCATATATCACCAAAACATTCCTCTGAGAATTTTTTCCATTTCTGGTGTGTTTTATGCCATGGGATTTGAAGCAAAAATAAATCGCGGAACTTTGGCCTATTTTTAGCATCCACGCGGAACTTTACGTCATTTTTTGATTCATCCGCACACTTGCAGCGTGACATGTGACTGGTCTCATTCCGCAACTTTGTCTTTCGTCGCAAACTTGCTTTTGGTTGCAAAAATTTGTACTTTGTGCCAGTACAAAAAATTATTATATAGACATTCACCAGTTACCTCAACAGTTACTCAAACATGAGGTGAATCAGTTACTCAAAAACTGAGGTGAGTCAGTTACTCAAACATGAGGTGTGTCAGTTACTCAAACATGAGGTGAATCAGTTACTCAAACCTGAGGTGAATCAGTTACCCAAAAATGAGGTGGATCAGTTACTTGAAATGAGCTGAATCAGACTTGTTTATGAGTTGAGTCAGATCTTAATGTGAGCTGACTTAGTAGCTATTTAGGTGCTGGATACGTTACTTTTTTTGAGTTGATTCAGTACCAAAAAGATGTGCTACTTCAGTTTCTAATCATCGTGCTGGGTCAGTATCCCTCAGTGAGCTCCTTCAGTTTCTACATTCAGCTGGTTCAGTACCTCATAGTGAGGTGTCTCAGTACGATTTTTTGATGTGAAGTAGATATTTTTGATTGAGCTGGATCAGTTTCAAGATGAGGCCAAATCATATCTTGCTTTTAAGTCTACCTCATAACTGCAAGATTTTTGTTAAGTCACTGGTCACGCAGCTGTACCTGAATCCCAGTGCTGTATGACTCAGGAACTTGATGGCTAGCATTAGATATCAAGATACTACTTCCCGGGACTTGGAAGATGAAAGATGTTTACCATTGATCTGTATTCAACTTACAAGCATCATGCTGATTAATAGTATGTACACCTGTTCTGAAAATGCACCAGCCACACTAGCATCTTAAGTTCCAAGTAAACCCAAACTATACACAGTATTCGGCTTTCTACATGCTGCAACTTCTCACATAGAATCTCACTGGTTTCATCATCAATGATACCAAAAACTAATCATCTGTAAACTGATCAACATTCATAAATGAAGGATCAAAAAAGGTTACCATCACAGACCGCACAGCAAATTAATATACAATGATGGCTTCAATCACTGAATGGGTATTCTTTGTGGACCTGTAAAGTATTTAAGACATGCCAGCTCAGCCTTTCTAGCTTGGTTTTCATGGCACTGACTACTATTCATCCAAGCTCATTTGTTGGACTGGATCTATCTAAATTCTTTGATGGATTCTTTTATGGAACCATTGTTTCGGTTGGGTAAAACTTCCTGTCTATCCTTTCCTTTCTTACAGAGCAACTGATTGATATTGTTCAGACTTTTTGGTATAACCATTGTCCAGTCATGGACATATATTAGTACCAATGATAAATGGTTCATGAGAGCTTTGGTATGTTGATGAGGCCAAAACCCATGATCTATCTTTTAATCCAGATCAATATACCTAGGTTTCAGCATTATTGTAAGTGTGATAACCTTTGAGTTCAGGAATTAAACTCACATCACATTCCACATGTTAGGCTCTTGAATTTTGCAGCAATATGTTTGAATATTCAGAGCCTTCATCATTATCTGGTACATCTTGCGCCTTCTGTTAAGATAAGCACTGATGTCTTACACACAGGTTGCAAATTTCGGAGACTTGACGGTCTTCATCTCCATCACAAAGTACAGATTTTTAAATCGCTGTCTGTCACCAATACTGATTGTCAACACACTAGTTCATTAATAATCGAATACATGATTACACTCATTGTTGTCTTCTCTGTTGAAGTGTTTCTTGCTTCCCGTGTATGGTTGAGTAAGCTAGAAATTATTTCATTCATATTCTTCCACTAAATCTGTTGATACTTCAGTTGGAAAATGCCATTGGATTTTCCCTATTGTCATTGTAAAGTGTTACCACTAGAAACAAGGGATCTGTACTTATTCAACTTATTGCAGCTGCTATTTGCTTTGGGTGGTGTTGGTAAGTTGTGTGATTAACTTGTACACCATAGAGCTGTTTGGGGCGCTTACTGTGACACACATGCTAGGTACAGCTATTTCCACAGTGGTTACACTATCCCAAGATAACACATTAAGTAGCTTACAGAGCTCCAGGCAGAAGGTAGCGAATTCTTAAGTCACACATTTACCCTGGATATCGCTGAAATTTTATTCCCAGTTGGAAGTGAGCCTCAGCTGTGCACTCTCTGCTATTGCTGATCTAGTGGCAACTGTTGTACTTTGCTGGTCACTTTCTGCTTCTAAGACCTCTGTTAAAAGGCAGGTTGATTCTACTCAGGAGAGGAGTGTACACTGACCATTTTTATTTTGTATATATTTAGGACAAACACACTTCTTCAGAAACTTGTTCAATATACTGTAACCAGAGCAATATTTGTTTCCGTTGATGAGATTGTGCTTTTAATTTTATTTGTGATAAATCCCCAGAATATGCGGTGGTTAGTTTTCAGTATGTCAAGTAAAGATTTATCTCTATACTAAATGTTCACACTTAGGATGCCATTCTTTCTCAGCACGACTCAAGTCTATGTGATCACCATGCGTAAGTGTTTTAATTTGAATTTGAAGAATGAATTTATATTCATCCATATACTCACTACTCACAATTAATCTAATACCAGTTGCAATGCTCAACTCACGAGAAGCTCTCCGGAACGATGCTGCAGTTGGTATTATCAGTGACTCTGAGATGGGTTTTCAATCCAGTAGTGCTGAACCATGTGATCGAGCCGAACGCCTGGAGCATGGGATAAATCCTACTTTGCAATCCAATCATAAAATCGTCCTGACACCCCTTCGAGGCCAGCCAATTATAGTGAAGAAAGATGTTGCGACAACAACAGTCTAGCTTTATTTCAGCTACTCGCACATGCAATGCAGAAGCACTATTTTTAGCAAATCTAATGGTATTTAACTGCCAGGTACATAGTACCATACACCAAATATATCTTTGACTCTGGAACCTTTTCTCTCACTATTCAAGTAATCATTCCCGTTGGCTCTACCATGAGCATGTCAAGTTGTTCGTAGATTTGTGTATATCACAAAGGTTGGCAATATGACTTTTCAGTGTTACATAAGCAGTCTCCCAGCAGGTTCCGAAAAGCAATGTTTGCCATAAAAATTACATGTGCACCTAGGTATGCCTCCATATACTACAGAAACAAAAAAACTAAGGAATACGTGGGGAAATGAAAGAGTATGAGCCTGCGGAAGATTGGTGTCGGAAATTTGAGACGCGCGCGCAAAACCCGGGTCGTGCCCTAATACTATGCACCCTATGTTCCGAAAACAGCTGTAAAGACATCTTACAGCTATTTGCAGAATTTAGGGCGCGGCAGAATTTTTTTCACACGAATCCAATCTTCCGTCCCCAATCTTCCGCCAGTCATAACTCCTGCAATTTCATACATTTTGGACCGATTCCTGCTTTTTCGAGATCCGTACACATAACCCTACATGCTTGTACCAGTTTTATCACGAGAGATGCACAAGTAAAAACGGTCTATGGTCAAAACCTTTAATTTTGGTATCAGCATGTAGATGTGAATGAGGGGAATGCATTGCAAAAGGAATCGAGTCAAAAGACAAAGAAATGAAGTAGTGGGAGTTGGCGGAAGAATAGATTCTTATGATTCTGGCGCGTCCTAAGTTCCGCAAATAGCTGTAAATGCCCCAGACCAGAATCTTGAGATTCGCACTGGCCAGAGTTTTCCTCAAATGCATCTTGCGTGTACCTTACTAGGGAGTACCCTAGTGCAATTTCATTTTTCTGCTCCAGTATTCTTTTAGTCACATAACCTAAAACGGGAGGTCTTGCTCAAATGAGTTGTCAATTGTTGGGAGGAAAAAGCTAAATCTATTTTGGAACGTACAGAAGTTGGTTGTTGGAAACAAATTATAATCCCATACACAAAATCACGCACACAAAACCGTAAAAAGACTACCAGGGAGATAATATTCTCCCTGGCTGGGAGTCGAACCCAGCTTTCGCGCGCCGCAACTTCTCATCTTCATGACAGGCGCGTGTACTAACCGATATACTACCAGGGAGTTGAATGGGAATCATTCCAGCTGTCCATGTGCGTTCCTTATCTGATACTCCTGAAGTGCCGATCTAACGGAATCTCGATCACAAATGTTCCTGTTCTGATTCACACCGCCGTGCTTCGAGGATGATTGACAGACAGATGTCCTTCTTGCATCCGCCGTCGCCGACCCTTCCATGCCTCCGGTACCTCACGGCCCCTGTTCGGGCCCTGGCCGTGTCACAGTCCGGGTGACAGAAGAGGATACAAATACTCTAGAACACGGGGAACAGATACTCGTCCAATGTCCGACCCATTCGCCTCACCAGCGCCGAGCATCAAACACGTCCACGTCGAGTCGTCCGAAGAGATTGTCGAGGAACACCAGCATGTTCATTTCGAGCAAACGACGCGTACGAGGACTTCTAGTCAGCACCAAACAACACAAAGTCAGCATGTAGTAGACGTTGCAGCGACACTAGCCAACGCAACTGCATTTGCAGTCACCAATTCTCGGATTCCTTCTGCTATTTCTCTGAACGGGAGTTATAGTGGATGGAGTACGCCCTACTCTACACCTGGTTCACCTATGGGTTCTTCCGTCCCACTTCCTCTCGTTTTTCCTCCAATCGCAGGTACAGGCGCGAATGCTCAGGTCCGACCAGCATCTTCTGCTATCGCTCTAGGAGGAGCCCGCGAGAGCACACTCACAAAACGCGCACCACCTGCACCTGTGACGAAAAGTACACTTCTTCCAGAGTTGCTCGACATTCCTTCCGCTTCTCCTTCTACGCCAAACACAAAACCCGACCCAACAAAAACAATCTCCCTCCCAATCTCATCCAAAACACCCTCTCGCCAACCACGCGTCGCCAAACCTTGGCTTTCTGACCGATCACGAACACATCTCTTTTCTCGACACCGGATTTCTCGTCTCCTCGTATACGGCATGATCCTTCTCGGTCTCGGACTTGGTGGGATGCAATGTTATCTCACATACCGAAACGTCAAGTTCCATCGCATGGACAATGCTCCTCTCTGTCTCGTCTTAGATGAGAACTTTGATGACCCAGAACAAGTTTGGGGTCCAGGAGGAAACGGTAACGGCAATGCAGGTGGAGGTGGAACGTTTTGGAGAGAAGTTGATATGAGTGGTGCCGGAAACGGACAGTTTGAGATGACTACGGCGAATGAGAAGAATAGCTATGTTAGAGATGGATTTTTGTATCTCTTACCGACGCTGACGGAGGAGGAGATTGGGAGGGATAATGTTTTCGGGCAGAGTGAGTGCTCTCTTCGACTTCTTTTTCTTCTTTAACTCATATCTTCATGTGTAGACGGTCCATACATCTACAACATTACCGGTTGCACATTCAACGATACTGCCACTGACGACGGCTTCATCATCGACCCCAAAGACCCCTCTGGCCAAAGAAAGGTATTCGACTATGGATCCTACTACCGCGCTTGCTCCGCGACCTCAAACCAAACAACAGGATCCATCGTAAACCCCGTCCAAAGCGCTCGAGTGAGTACTCGGATAAACGCTTTGGCCGAGTTGAATGGGTGCGTTGCTTTCTTCTCATCTTCTAGCTCATCTTCCTCCATCACGTATCAAACCAAGCTAATCCATCTCCTCATCTCTTCTAGCAACACCTCCCGCCCACACGGCTCCCTCTCCTCCGGCCGCCTCTCCGTCCGCGCTCGTCTCCCAACCGGAGACTGGCTCTGGCCCGCAATCTGGCTCTTACCCACCAACAACACATACGGCATCTGGCCTCGTTCCGGCGAAATCGACATGGTCGAAGCTAGAGGCAACGATATCCACTACACCGCTCGTGGATCCAATTACGTCCAAGGTTCTCTCCATTGGGGACCTAACGCGTTTTTAGACGCTGTAGGCAAGAGTTTCTCTTGGTGGTCCCGGACTCGGGGTGATCCTAGTGGGAGATCGTTCGCTGCGGATTTCCACGAGTATGTGTTGGAGTGGACAGAGGATTGGATGAGGATTTATGTTGATACGAGGTTGCATACGCTTCTCGAGTATAGGTTTGATGATAAGCCGTTTTGGAATAAGGGAAAGAAACCGAATTTATGGGGGGATGCTGTGTTTCGGGATCCAAACTCTGGTGCACTCGAGGTTATCGAGGATCCTTGGGGACAGGTTGACGGCTTGGGTGTTACCGGGGATGGGAGTATCGTTGCTGGTGGGACTGGGAGGGGAGATGGGAAGGGTAAGCTTCCGAATGGGGAGGAGCCGAAGTGGAATGCTCCGTTTGATCAAGACTTTTATTTGATTATGAATGTTGCTGTGGGAGGTACGAATGGGTGGTTCCCGGATGGACAGGGTGATAAGCCTTGGTTGAATGGTGCGCAGGGGGCTATGAGGGATTTTGCGAATACGCAGGGGCAGTGGTATGAGAGTTGGCCGCAAGGGGAGGAGTTGGAGAGGAGGGCGATGGTTGTTGATCATGTTAAGATGTGGAGGCATTGTTAGGTGGTTTTTTTTTCTTGGGCTTTTCTTGGACTTTTTTTCTTGGGACTCTGTCGTTCCTTTGCTGTACCGATCAATGTTCTGTCGCTCACACTGCTATCTATCCTATCTACAAGACTATCTATCACCGCATTCACTATCCTGAAAATCCCTAGATATCCTCATACACTTACATTTGCTTACTGTAGAACCAACCATCCAATTTTAAATTCTTAATGCTATGTCAAAAAATCTCGTCTGAATACAAGGAGTCCCATTCAGGCATAACATGTACATACACTGTAGAATACGTCCCCTCAAATCGCGTATGATTCCTGTGTATCATACTTCTATACTTACATATCTTAGCCAAACTTCAAACTTACCGTTTACTTAGACTGTCAGTCCAAACAGTACTAGTCCCTCGGTCTTCAAACAAGGTATGACATCCCTGGTAGTATATTGGTTAGTACACGCCCCTGTCATATGGCTAGAAACACCTTGGATGACGCGCGAAAGCTGGGTTCGACTCCCAGCCAGGGAGCTAAACTGTTGGGATTCCACTTTCGGTATTATCTAACATCAGCTTCTTTTTCTCTCATTTTTTGTTTTAATCCCCGTCAAACCAAAGGGTGCTTGCTTGCTCTTTCTCACTCTATTTCTCACTCAGAGGTGGGTGGGGTTTTGTCTTCTTCTTGTAGTATTCAAGTATAAATATGTATAGCTCACTAGCAAAACAAACGACCTTTCCCTGTTCAATGACCGAGGCTTCAAAGATGATCCATGATATATTTTCCGTAATTTATAAGAAAAACATCTCAGTTTGAATTTGAAAGTTTTTGTAGTGCATTGTCACCTAGCTAAATGAGCATGACAATTGAATACTCAATGTTGCGCAGGGTATGACTCCCTGGTAGTCTATTGGTTAGTATACGCCCCTGTCTCATTTTACAATCCAAATTCCCATAACGGTAAGTTTTCAGTATATAAAGGATGAAAAATATTCATTACAAGTCACTCAAGTGAAGATTGACAGGAAAGTAAATAAAGATAGCAGCCCCTTTAAGAAGGTGGGCTGTTCATAGCTTCCAACCAATTTTTAATCAAACCTTCATTGTCCACAAGATCAAACTCCTTAGCAACACCATACAAGTCTGTTCGCAATTGAATCTTTCCATCCTGATTCCACCACACCGGCATCTCTTGGTGTGAGCCTTTACAAAAATGCTTAAGGTATTAATCATCAATTGTTGTAATAAGTACATATATAGGTAGTAGATGCATAAGGGTAGTGGACCAGTGGTGAATCGGATGACACATTAATAATGCAATAATGTGTCAGCGTCTGGTAATGATAGTAGGCATAGCTGAAGGTGCAGCTAGTTGAACAAAACATAGAACACTGATACAAATCGAGACATATTTTAATTCAGTATGACATTTAAGCAAGGCACTCCTTTTGAAAGGTTAACTAAACTATGTTTATTTCAAATCACATTGGCTGGTCAGTCAGACACTGTGGTTATCAAACTGAAAAACTAATCAGAAAGTTCTTTTGTATCTCCAGTAGCCTCGCCCCTTAACCATGGTGGCCGAATTGCAGCCTATGTAGTAATGTAAGTAAAGAAAACTCAAAGTAAATAAATGGAACGCACAAAACCTCCTATTGGTTCTGGTATTGTTACCTGGAGTCCCAAGTCTTGTAGAAATGCGGAAATGGGAGTAATCTCTAAGCCATGTTCGCCTTGACGCCATGATCGCCAAATTGCACCTAAATGAGTTTTGACCTTGGGAATCCGAAGTTTGCAAAGCCTTTTTATCACATCTTCTCTCAAAATGTCTATGCCGCAGACTGATAGGAGGCACAAAGCAAATACCCAAAAACCACAAGAGTGACCATCTTTTTGAACTCCAAGGCCTTGGTACTTTTTTTCATACTTATGAGCCAATGGTTCGAATGACTGCAAAGGAACATTGACCACTGGCAAGAAGATATGCTAAAAATTGCGCACCTGACCAAAGTGGGTAGCAATGGCTACTATCTGGGACTCAAACTCATGATGTACATATTGTTGATGAAGTAGACTATGAAGTGGATCAATAACTTCAATAACCGCATTTGGTTCACGATGAACTCGGTACAGAAGCCAATGCTGACGTGAACTATCATGATGGAAAAAGTGGAAAACTTTTGGTGCTGCTGAGAACTTCTTTTGGTAAAACAAAAGATTGGAAAATATGGTCTGATCTCCAAAGAGATCCTATAAGATGCAATCTAAATCAGATTGTAGCATGTGGTAACAAAAGCACATACTGGTTTTAATTTAATAAGTTCTGCACTTTCGGTATGTGGATCAAACTTTAGAAGATGATTCCCGAGTTCGCTGTAGCGTTTTGGCATCACTAAAGTGTTTGACTCCATAGAATTTGCGAGGGCATTTAAAATCTCAGTGAAAGCCCATATTTCATCCTCTCGTACCCAATACGGTCGTTGATGCCACAAGTCTACTGTATCACGGTCTACTCCCACGTCAAGATCAGAATCGTTTGCCTATTGTAAAAATCAGAGCGACCAAGGTGAACATAAAAATGTTATCTTTACTTCAGTTTGTGGATATCCATTTGGTATGTCTACCGCTCTCGATTGTGACTGGAGGGGTATAATTGAGAATTTAAATCAAAATATCAAATTAAAAACCCACTCTCTGAAATTTTGGATGCTCTGGTAGAACTAATTTATCCCCTTTGAATTCCATCTCTTTTTGCAAAAGTGATTCCAGCCCTATTCTAGTATCGAAAATCAAATGATCAATGTTGTTGATTGAATGGATGATGCCAGAAGCAATGGCTTGCTGGTGAACATTATAAAATGGTATCAAAGTATCTTTGGAACTTCGTTTGTTCTTCATGATATCCCTAATGAAAATTCTCCAGAAAAAGGATATTGGATTAACTAATATCTTTAGTGTCTTGTCAATGCTGGTTCTTCCGAGTTGACAATTTTGAGCAATATTGATGATCTCAGTGTCAAAAAACCAGTTCCAAGAAGAAGAATGAGTGTTTTCCCAAATCCCCATCCAATATGATCTTAAATTGTCAGTATAGATAAAAATTTTTTTACATAGATGAACTTACATAGGATACCATAAAACAGCCAAAATAAAATCGTATGTTGATGGGGGATTTAATTGGCCCTTATGCATTGCAATGAATTTGATTAGAGCAAACGCAACAGGTAACAAGGTGTTTATCACCCGCCACCACGTTAGTTTTACTGTTAATGAATTAGTTTTAGCAACTTCATCGTATGAAGACCGCTTCAAGCTTTCGGTGAAAGGTATTAATTCATTTTTCGAGTGTCTAATTTGAGTGAGGTTTGTGAATTCTGGACTCAAGTTAGAAATGTTATTACTATACACTTACTGTACTCCAAAAGTATTGTGATTACTAGGCGCTTGCCCGCCACTTTCATTGAATCGCTCTTGAAGGAAATTGACATTTCCTCTGGTTTTATTGGTATAATAAATGGTATAGATATGTATACTGTTACTTACTGTGCTGTAAAAGAATTGTGATTACTAGACACTTGCCCTTCACTTCTATTGAATTGCTGTTGAAGGGAATTGATATTTTCACTAGTTTTATTAGTATTATAAATGGGATAGATATGTATATCGTTACTTACTGTCGTTCAGAAGACTCCACAATGCTAGCTAGAGCAGCTTCTCGCTGCTTTCTGATCCTCATAGTGTTCCATGCCCCATTCTGAGTATAATTCTCCTGTGATAGTGTCTGCGCATCATCCATGACACAGAATCAAGTCTGGAGTAAAGGGGAAAGTTGCTAGTGTGGTCTGAGGTGTTTAAGTATGAAACAGGTTTCCATAGCTGGTAGTGCCACTATTATACAAACCACTGCCATCTTTGCAGTGCCTTCAATTCAAATAAAAAAACTCCGAATTGGAGAAGTGAGAATTGATCAAAGGGTCCTGAACTATTGATCCGTAACGTAAGTATATGCTTCTGATAGTCAGTACATCCACGGAGCGTGTCGAAATAAACAATTCTCATACACATATACTCTACAAATGTAAAACTTGAATGGTCTGCTACTTGAGAAGCCTAGTAAGGCGATGGTATAAGTATAGTTTTGAGTGATAATTTACAAGCATGATTTTGTCGTTTTAGGACAACAAACTGGTAGTAAGAATGATCAAGCTGTCTTTCTCACTTAGCGAGGTTTTACTGAACATGAGGCAGATACTCGCGATAACTCCGGAGTGTAAGATGAAATCTGCTACACGAGGCGCTTCTAATACAATCATTAGAAAGGTAGCATGCGGCAAATGTGTTGCTATACTTATTTAATGATGCCTTGATGACAATAATATTTGGAGGCTACTTCCTACTGTCGTCTGCTGCTGAGATAAATAATTTTGATGTATATATTGGAGTCATGAGCCTTGGTCCATCGTTGTTGCTCAGAAATAGTGAAACAATAAAGATTCAAAATGCTACCAGAAATAACGAATGCTTCCATAGACTATATAGCACCATGGATAATCAATGATAGGGTAAGGGAAAATAATTCAAGCTGAATTTGTTGCCGGAATCACTGGCATGGTTTTTATAAAAGAGTGGTTTCAAATAATTTGTTGCTGTGGTCGTTGATAAGTACCTAATGGTATAAACCTGGATTGGTTGCAACATGGTAGATAGAAAAAATTAATCATCTAACTTTTATGTAAGCCAGACTTTGTTTACTTTAACCTAGTCATTAACAGCACGAATACGTGCCTCTGTCGTCAATATACGACTTCCCTGGTAGTATATCGGTTAGTACACGCGCCTGTCATATATTTATCCGACGAAGGACGCGCGAAAGCTGGGTTCGACTCCCAGCCAGGGAGCTGCAGACACTTGAAGTCTCTTCATTCTTTGATACCATTTAGCATTTGCTTCTTTTTCTTACTTTTTGTTTTAATCCCGAAATCAAAAGGACGCTTGCTTGCTCTCTCACTCCAAGGCGAGTGGGGTTTCGGACTGTGCTTATTAGAATCTTTTCTTATTCTCCTTGGTGATTCACGAATTATTTGCTCAAGTTCAACTCGAATCTTTTTAAAATTACGGCTTTGCCCTATGATGTTACATTTAGATAATGCAGAAATAAATAAGTCGATTTCTTTTTCTTTTTCCTGTGTCCAAATCAGTCGATCGTAGCTGGAGTGGTCAGCGACGACCCGTCTCCTTGTAAACCTAATTCAAGATACTTTATGAAATGCAACTACACACTAAGCACTTATTCAAGTTCTAAGCTTCATTTCAAATTACTTAGATTTCATCTCAACAATCATGACGTACATATATCAGCGTTTAATGACAACGCAGTGCATCAAAATGGTAGTTACTCATCAGTTCCGTCCATGTTGTAAGCATTTCCCGTCCAGACCCTTGAAACATTGTCATATTAGCCAAGCCATCATCAGGAAAACTCTCCAGAACTTCTGATCATCACGCTACTCGCAATCCTTGTACTTGTGCGGCCCCGCAGTTTAGATTGAATATTATGACATTTTTGATGATCATTTGTTGTAGATATCAGTATGTAGCTGCAGTTACATATTTACATTTAAATAACGCAGTGTGCCTCGCCTCCCATAAGTAAATACCCCTTGCCCAGACGACGAATAAGTAATTTAATATCTATTCCTCCTACCATTCCGCAGTGATTCTACCAGCGTGGAAGGCGGTGAAGGTGTTGCGGCGGTAGTTGTGATGACCGGGATAGAATACGGAAAGTTTAGCCCGTCGTCTCTGATTCCATCTGCCTTCTCGATATCCGAACGGCGATGGTTGTATGGATACTCCAATTCTGACTCTGAGATTGACTCCTCGTACTTCCTTCCGGCCCCCATCCCCATGTCTCGCCCTTGGTATCCTGGAAGATGCGGTATGAACTTTGGCGCGTAGCCAATTTGGGATATGGAATCTGATGGTGCGACCGTGGTGGATAAATAAGTTGATCCTGGGGGGATTGGGGCATCCCTAAGCATCTTGGATCCTTTGAATAGTACGGTCGACGATGCTTGAGATGAGAAATCAGCGCCCGCCGATTCCTGTCTCCCAAACCTTCGGGCGCGGTACCAGAAAATGAATATCACCGTAGCACAGATAAGGGTGACACTTCCAAGAACCGATATCAAAATAACTAATATTTGATTCGAAGAGGACTTTCGATCTGAATCAACTCCAGAATAATTACCTCCTGATCCAAAACTAGAAGGAGCCGAAGTTGAGTTCAAAACAACTATATCATCACTTGCTCCAAAGAGCTGATCCCTTTGTGAATGTGCCATCAGTTTTTGGTTTGGGCTCGATAGCAGAGCATTAGCACTGACCCCTCATACATCTGGACTTGGTATTTTCTGTACTCGGGTGTTCGTAGTGAGGCTCTGCTTTTGAACAAGAAATGAACTTTGACGTACCCTTCCTGGGGAATGAAAAATGTCACACTCCCTTTAGGATCTTTCTGCTTGTTTCCCGTCCTCAGGAAGGTAGTACCTAATGAATTTTGAGAATATTTTCCAGTTTCATCCTCTTTGGCGAGGACAATGATGTAATCTTGCTGAAATTTGGGGTCCGCAGGAAACTCGGAGGAGAAATTTGCCTGAGCCAGTTCTCCTATCGCAACTGTTGGCGTCGCTTGTATCTTGTATCCGGAAACTGACAAGAAATGAGTGGCATAACTATGATATTGTAAACTACTACATAGGAGCGTTAACGTTGTTGACTCACAATAAATAAAGAATGGATGGTTTCATTATCAAAATGAAACTTCGAGCAAAGGCAGAGGATGGGGTATATTGCAGGACGAAAGCTTAACTTCAGTGATGATGTCGGGTATAAGAACTCGAAACTCAATTACATCGGAGCAATCAACGATGGCTGAAACTCTGTTGCTTGTGACGCGTAGCTGAAAAGATCAGTACATGTGTTCTATAAGGATTGATTGATCTGTCAAATCAATTGATACTGAGATGAAATGAATGTTGACGCGTCCAGGACCTTTCTGCCATCATGAACATGATATGTTACTGGCAACGCTGATCTTGATGTGGGTCGTGAGTGAATATCCAAACTCCCCTTTGTTTGATGGATCATCAGCGGAATAGCTCGTCACCTTCAATGTCCTGAAAATTAATTTGTTCTATTCATTAGTTCTGTTCAATTTACTGATACTGCCATGATAGTTCTATCTACAAGCCTATTTGATTGTAGAACAGAGAGATTGGAACTGATAGCAATACTAGAAAAAATAGAGCAAAGAATAAGGAGATGCGACTGCTTTTATAAATAGCCTATTAGCATGCATAGTCAACTAAACGTTAAAGTTCTCAAAAGCCAAGGAATTTTCCTTACCACTTTCCCCATTTGTACAAATTAAGAATTCACGATGATTGCTTGGCTATTAGACTTATCAACCTTTTGCATCGCCATGTGTAGGGGAGAAGCATCATATGGAAAGGGATGAATGGTCATTGCCTTTTCAGAATCTGGAGGTTGCTCCCTTTCAGTGGTCACAGAAACCACTGAGCGGCGAAGCCTTTTTTGTCTTCGTAGGATAATTAAAAGTGGGAGAGCAATGATGACCAAAAGACCTCCAAGTACAGAGGCTAGAATAATTGTTAGTCGTGAGACAGATTGTGAAGAGGGAGAGGCAGGGTTGGGTGCAGAAGTGACGGATAGAGACTCGGAAGCAGTTGAGCTTGCTGTGGCAATTATGTCACCACTTTGACCGAACAATGTATCCCTTTGCAAAATGGTCAGGTTGTATAAGAGAAATCCGAATTGACCGACCGACTCTTCATACATTTGTACCGCAAATGTCCTTTGATAATGATTTTCATTAGACATAGCTCTGTTCTGTGTATTACAAGGATACATACCCTTCCTCGTTGATAATGAAGTTCACGGATCCCGTTGCTTTATCTATCTTGTTTCCTCTTGCTATAAAAGTGGTACCAATATTGTTTTGAGGGTAAAGGCCATTCTGATTCTTCTGAGCAATAACAATCACATAATCTGGCTGATTACTGCTTTCTGGTGGAAACTGAGAAGAATAGTTGGCTTGTACCGAATCTCCGATTTGTACTGTTGAAGGAGCTGATATGGCAAATCCAGTAGCAGAAATTATCAATAAATAAGGAATATAACTATAAAAATATGTTGACTTTTTTATCAATCAATGTGTCACATTAGAAACTCACAATAAACAAAGAATGAACTGTTTCATTATCAAAATGAAACTTTAATAAAACAATAGCCGATGGGATATACAGCAGGGGAAACCCTTGACTTCTATGATTACAGGGCCATGAAATATAAAAACTGGAAACTGAATTATACCCAAGCCATCGTGAAATAGGAAAGATCAGTACCTGTGCTGTATGGAATGATGATCAGTTGAGGACAAGATGGAATGCATGATGAGGTATCCAAGGCATGATCAATACAACTAGCAATACCAATGTCAACTTGTGAGAAAGAATTTTTCTTGGTAACTATGACCCTACAATTGTGTGATAAAAGGAGGAAGGAACACATCAGTGGTAGTTGATGTGAATTTCTTATTTGGTACAATCCCTCTTTATATGAAACCCTAGACTACATGTATGGCAGTCTAGCAATAGTCAGAAAACAAGCAATGTGATTTCCTTGATTTTTTGAGATCATTTGAAGATGTGCTAGATGTCATAAAGATTATTGCTTCATACATTTTTATTTTCCTTTCATTACTAACACCAAGTCCCTATTTATGTTTACAGACACTTATCATTGTGTGTTTCTATGTTCTATTTCCTTCTGATTATAAACCCCTATTCCATGTCCTTATTCCCCAAAGGTCACATATTGTGTTCTTGTTCTTTTCCTTGACCACAGCCCTTGTTCCCTTTATCATTGTACCTTTGTCTCTCCCCTTGTTTCATTTATAGACAATCCCTTATACTCACAGACCCTTGTTCTACATTTGGACGATACTCAAGTATATAAGGCACCCTCTTGTAGCCTAGTCCCTTATCTTGACCTCTCTGTCTTTGGGACTAGATATGTTTTGTACTCTCTATCTGCCCTCAATGTTAAACTCTGTCTTTGGGACTAGTTGTTGATTTCTCTGTTGCCATATCTGTTGCCTTGACCATTGTCATATCTGTTGCCATCTCAGCTCTTTGTGGCACTGGAGCTGGTTACTGTGATAAACAGGTTGCACAAGATCAATCATGTGCAAAAAAAACTTGAGAATTTGGACAATTACACACATGCAAAACTGGGAAGATTTGTTTATATCTCAACAACCAAAAGGAATTATGAGATAAAATAAATATCATCTTGATCAGAAAGCCCCTCCTCCCAACATCAGCAAAAGCCCAAAGACCTGTACAGCTCTGTAAACCTCAATCAGGCCTGTAAAGGTTTTGAATACTTTCCAGGCAATATCTGCCTATGCAAATCTTTACAGACCTGTAAAGTTGTGTACAACCTGTAAAATAAATACATCCTGTATTTGTAAAAACAATCTGAAGAATCTGAAAAGTCACTATAGAGTGATAAGTATTTACAGGAAAATCCAGGATGATTAGTTTATACAGACAGTACAGGATGTATCTGTGAGGACAGATCAAAACAGACTGTATTTCTTGCTACATTTAGCTGGAACAATATTGCATTTAAAAATGATGATTCTAAAATTACCCAAGGTTACTGCGATATCAAGCCACATGCCAGGGTTGAACTCTGTACCTCACTGTTTTGATCACTCGCCTCACAATATAACCAGAGACATTGGACCATGGTCCAAATCTGTGCATAAGGAAATATATAGGTCTGCATATCATTCACTTCCTATACCTATTACCACAATTTAAATATCAAAAGAGCTAATTTATGATATTTTTGTAATCGTTTTGTTGTAGAATAGTATAAGTACTATACATGTTTTGAGACAGGTCTGCCCAGACCTGGAAAGTTTTCACATCCTGCATTTATTTGGTTTCATGTTCAGTTTCACTCAACCTGATTAGCCTGTAACAGTAATTACAATCTGTTTTCTACTCACATTCTGTAAAGGCTGTACTCCCTGTCACGGAAAGTCACGGTCCCATGACTTTTCTCACGATAAAAATTTGCCAGTGATGTTTCTTCTCGTGCTCATTAACCATCTCACTTTGTTCATCTGTAATTTGTTTCATTAGGGTAGCTTTATTTACATGAATAGAATATATCTGTACTATCAAAATTGCGTGTGTCCTCCTTTTGCATCCAAAATAGCTTCAACAATTCTATCCATCCGGCTGGTGTACTTGTCAATATCCTGAAGCCTTAACTGTGCCCAAACTTCTTGAACAGCTACAATAAGCTCCTGGACAGATGAAGGCTGGTGTGTATGCTTTCTGATACCAGACTTCAGCTCGTGCCAAACTGGTTCAATGGGATTAGCATCTGGAGAAGCTGCAGGGTGTGGGAACTCTGGGATACCATGACTATGGAGTGGGGCCAGTACTCACCGCTACTTTCAAATAGCTTACTAAGCATTACATAAAGCACAAAATCGAGGTTGAACCAAAATTTTTTATTTTTCCTGTACCCACATCCTGTTGAATGTAAGGTGCTAGTATGCTACATCATGTCCAATGTCAAAAAAGAAGCCCTCTGAAGCCCAATTCGCCTGCACTATAAGAGCCCACATATTTTGTCACCATTCTACATCAAATTTGATAGCATATGTCATGCTTAGTAATATACTATATATGGTAATACGCAAAAACGGTCTGCCAATGGAACTTGTTCCCGGTATAGCTCAGTCAGTTTTGACCCTATCAAAATTCCGTCTTACAGATTTGTTCTACTAGTAAAAAGGAATGTTTCTGTAAGAGGAGAAAAAAATCTGCTCCTTATTCAAAAGTAGCAGTGGGTACTGGCCCTGCTCCATAGAAAGCCATTTTTTTGTCGATTTTGCTGTATGACTTGATGCACCATC
The DNA here is from genome assembly GCA_037954225.1 of Stygiomarasmius scandens. Taxonomy (NCBI): domain Eukaryota; kingdom Fungi; phylum Basidiomycota; class Agaricomycetes; order Agaricales; family Campanellaceae; genus Stygiomarasmius; species Stygiomarasmius scandens. The sequence goes on along the minus strand of JBANRG010000012.1, from coordinate 274,671 downwards.
TTGTTGAAAGACCACATTGCCCCTCTTTGAGTCCATCACCCTCCAAAACTGCAGCAAATGACCCTCCAGAACCTGCTCCTGATATCACTTTGCAGTCATACCTCCTCTTTTCCCTCCTGGATGATTTAAGACTACAAGTGGACCCTTCCTTCCCTTCATGATGCAAGCCCACACCATAACACAAATATTAGACTGCTTAAATGTTGGAATCAAACAGTCCTCATTGAATTGTTCATCTGCATGGTGGGTAACAAACACTTGGCCCAGAGCACCTCCCAGATAAATATAACATTCATCCGACCATATCACTTTTGACCAATCAAATCCCTTCTGCTCTTGAGCCCACAATAACCTTTTGCTCCTCTGAGCCTGTGTAAGAAATGGAACCCTCTTTGCTACCCGTCTACCACATCCTTCATCCCACAGTTAGGCCCAAACAGTGGTTGCACTCAACTGTGGTTTAACCTAATTCCCAAGCTCTGCAAAAGGCATTCGACAATTTTTTTGTGCAGTGCGAACAATAGTGTTCCAACGGCGCGGCTCAAGCCGGCTAAAAAGGGGCGCTTAAGCCGAGCCGTGAGAAGCCTAGCCATTTGATCGGCTTGTTGGCTGATTCATTATTGTTCTGGCTTGGCTTAGCTCACAAGTGGCTCCTAGCCGCTGAAGCCAAAAACCAAAAATCATATTAGTCACTATACAAATTGTATTACGGTATAATAATATTTGTGTGACTCGGCAAAAAATATATAATGAAACCGCTGAATTGTGCCTCGAAAACATTAAGCGAACATAAACAGCTGAAGCCGTCAGCTTAGCTTTAGCCAGCCGAGCCAAGCCTAAGCCACGCATTTTATTTGGCTTGACCAGCCGTGATGTGACCTAGCCAGCCTTAGCCGAGCCAAGCCAAGCCGAGCCGAGCCGTTGGAACACTAGCGAACAAGCTCTCACCTCAACCTATCTGTGACTTTCCAGGGTCGGCCACTGCAGGGCTTGTTCAATGTAGAGCCAGTCTTGTTGTATTTTTGCCAAATCTTCTTGGCAGTGTCATATGGTATGCCAATCTCCTGGGCTCCTCTAGTGACACTCCTGTGAGCCAGTATGGCACCAATGAGACAGTTCTTCTTTGGGGAATAATGCTGTGTGTGTGCCATATAGTGCAGCACAGTGTAGTGTAAGAAATGAATGAAAACTTTTGACATATCAAATGCATGTGGGTGTCACAGGACTGTGACTTTCTGTGACAGGGAGTAAACTATTCAGAATCTGCACCATTGTGGCCATTATTTTGATTACTGGCCCAGGACTAGGCATTATTATTTATCATGTTATAGGTGAGTACAGCATCATAAGAAATTACGCTATGTTCTAACCAAGTTCCCAACATTCAAATGTCTGGAACAATTTTGTTTAGTTCCAAGGACTTTGGAAACTAGGTACAGTGTTTGACCGGCCAATGGGACATAGTGGTCCAATGGGACAAACGTCTCTCATAACTGCAATTCTTCCTAGTTTCATTCCAGGACATTCGGAATGGTTAGATGTTATCTAGATACAAGTTTGTACCAAGCCATAGGTCAATATCTAGTGTCGTTGTCTATCTACGCAATATTTAATGCTCAGTTTTTGAGCAGCACTGAAAGTTTGCAATCAGCGCGCCCGAACTATATATTTTACCACAGTTTTTTTTTGGTACATCCCTTTATATACTACTCATGAGTGCACGGACACTTGAATGAAGGTCATAGCATGAGTATAGCCAAGTAGATAAATGAAAAGTTGAAACTGTACCAGAAAGTGTGGTCGCGTCTGTCACACTCCCAAAAAGGAAATTAATTAGAAATATCCGCCCCTCCGAAACCTCTTGTCTACCTCCAGCTATGGGTCGACGTGCTGATTCTGAAACTCTGAAGGCTCACAAGCGACGAGAGCTAATGGACAGTCTTTACCAGGAGGCCCTCGAGCTCTACCATTACGAACATAGTCCTGGTGCCGTTTTTCCTGAAGGTCGGACAGAACCTCTCGGCCTTCGTAGTGTCTGTGCAGAAATAGAGTTTCGATACCATGAACGCACAGGCCGACACACACCTGAAAAGCTTCAGAAGTCAACTCTGCAGCGCTATACCAAAGGCGGTATCCCCAAGAGCCAGTCAAATGCAGAGCGTGGTTATCTTACGCGCGGAGAGGCCAACGAAGTGGTAAACTACTGCCTGGAGATGGCTGACCGTGGATTCCCGCTCACTCATCAGGACCTCCGAATTGAGGTCAACAGTATTCTCCGGGCACGCTGTGGCGAGTCGTTCCAGGGTGTTGGTGTTCAGTGGACGTACCGGTTCCTTGAAAAATATCGCAACCACTTGAAGATGTTTTGGTCATCTTCACTCGAGGAAAAACGTGGGCGAGCGGTTAACCCAAATACCAATAATCGATACTTCCGGCTTCTAGGAGACATACTTGCTGGAAAACATGACTGGGAGTTTGATAAACCTGTCCAAATAGAGGATGAGGACTGGGATGATGAAGGAGCAAATAAGAACCAGGAGATTACGTTTGACACCGTGGTTGAGGTCGTTAACGAGAGGGAGCTCCTAGATGAGTCAGGGGTAGTTGATCAAATGGACGTCGAAACACCAACCGAACCCACAGCACCTACAATCACTGTCCCTATCAATCCCGAACTTGTATATGGCTCAGACGAAATAGGCTTTATGCCCTCTCGAGGATCCAAACGGAAAGTCATAGGAGCTCGGAAAAATAACATTCAGCATCTTCAAGGAGACGGGGGCAGAGAGAATACTACTGTCATTGTCACCATTTGTGCCGATGGCACCGCGACGAAGCCAACTGTGATCTTCAAAGGCAAAGCCTTTGATGTCCACTGGCTTCAAGACAATCCAGCTGAGGCATCGTGAGTCTAATCATTCATGTCAAATAGACACCACTGACATTGACTATAGCTTGGGCCAATCGGAGAAGGGATGGACAGATGGAGAGATTGGTGTCGAATGGATACAGGACTTCCACGAGCAGACAAAGGAGAAGGCACAAGGACGTACTCGGCTCCTACTTGTTGACGGTCATAATTCTCACTATACTCGTGGATTTCTGCGTTTTGCCCGAGAACATCGTATCCATGTACTGTGCTATCCAGCACACGGAACCCATGTCTACCAGGGACTTGACGTCGTTATCTTTGCGGTCTTGAAGCAGAACTGGACCAATGAACGCAATGCCCATTACCGGAGGACATGGCAACGTGTCACTAAAAAGAACTTTCTCAGTCTGTATGGACGCGCACATATAAAAACCCTTACTGAAGAGAACATCAAGACAGCATTCCATAAAACTGGTGTTGTTCCCTACAACCCTGCCATCGTAACCGACAAGCTAGCTCCTAGCAAAGAGACATCTAGTCATGGAGAGCTGCCAGCTACGCAGCCTAGTCCTGTCGTAGCAATGTCAAAGATGCTTAGCGAGGTAGCCAAGCGTAGTTGGAAGCGCAGGATGGAGGATATTTCCTCACCTGCTGGGTCCGTCACAGAGCCTCTGTCTCCCCTTCCACTCCAAGTCGCCGCCGTGCACTTCAGTCGCCAGTCAACACACTGTTCCGAATCCAAATGCGTCCCCAGAATACTCCTATGTCTGGCACCCAACACCAGACAAGTGCTACTCCAAATGTATTTACAACTCTCATTTGTCATGGGGTTTCAGATCTGGCACGGTCATCCTTCTCCTTCCTGATTGACTCATCTCCCATCCAGTCCTCTTCGGCTATTCCTCCAACTATGCAGCCGTTCCAATTTTCACCAGTCAAAAGGAAGACAGTATACGATGATCTACTCAACCAACTGCCTTCAACTGAACTCGAAGAGAACCTCCAAAAGGCCATGCGCTCCCTGATTAGAAAGTACAACATGGTGAAGGAACAGTCAATAACTATGCAGTCGTGTATGGTTCTCAACAGCACTTACTGTGAACGACTGCGGCAACAGCTTCAGGCCCAGGAGGAGAACCGTAAAAAGAAGGGTATAAATCGATTGATGGGGGATGGGATGCCGAGACTGTTGACAAGTGTGGAGTTTATTCGGCGTGTTGAAACATACACGCGGTCGTGTGAGGAGAAGGAGAAGGCTGCTAAAGAGAAGAGAATTGCACGGGAGTCAATTGCTGAGATGAAAGCTGAATGGAACAGGTTGAATGATCACAGGAAAGCAGAGAACAAAAGACTGAAGGCCGAATGGAAAGAGGACTTACAAATTTGGAGAGAAAAGAAGAAAATGAAGATTCAAGGGGGTCCTGAACCGAAGTGGAGAGACTACTGTCTCCCACCTATACCCAAGCCATGGGAGCAGCTGGCAAAGGAACCCAACGATGATGCTGGTGGTGGTTCAGAATCAGAAGAAAGTGACAGCAGCGATGGGGATGACTTGGACTGAATTGATTCTATACATTCGCGTTTCAATACATTTATAATTTAATCACTGTCTTCATCGCCATAGTCAGAATAATATATACGCTTTCCTTCACCACCGATATAATATCTTCTGAGAGGCTGGTTGGGATTATCCTTTTCCATCATGACCTCAACCTGCCCCGCATCATACACTATATTTTCCAGAAACTTTTGGCCTTCCTCCACCATTCTCTTCATTAATGTGTCCAGATGGGTCCGCCAAGCTATCTTGCCCTCACGTTCCACCGTCAGTTCCCGAACCTTCTCAAGATACTTGTCATGCAATTCATGGTACTGGGCATGTAATGTGGTGAGCTGACTTTCTAGATCTGCGTTATTTTCTTCAAGAAATGAGATGTATTCGTGGTCTATAGCAAATATACATTGGTCTGAATGGGAGGAATTAGCTATGAAGAAGGAAACACACTGGATGCGAAAGCTTTCTCTATTTCTTTGAAGGATCTCATCTCCGGTACCCCGTTGTTTTGTTTTGGTCCCTGATCCAAAGCCAGAGTGGAGGACATAGTAGGTGAGGTTTCTTGTTTTGTTAGAAGTGTTTCCGGGGCACTGTAACCGGTCATGGCAGCATAAACAAGGTTGTCGACGCGAGCGACGCGACCAGGATTTCCTGGAAATGATTGCTTATTTAATACGTTGTGACTCCTGTCACATGCGGAATGCTGTCCCAAATGCTCACTTTCGAAGACAACGACGGCGAGAGCACTCCCACTTAATAGAAAAATATAATTGTCTATCAGATGAAGGATTTTGTATGTAGGATCGATAATATCAGCTTGGAGTAGCAGATTAGGTAATGTGGAAGAAATCCGAGGCTGTCCTAAGTTTTGTGTCCCATTGGCCGGTCAAACACTGTACCATTATTTTAAGATGTCAGAATACCCTTAGAGCAGTGTTGGGACCCAAAAAAACTGTTTGTAGCTATTGGAACTTTGGTAGAACTCAATTGGAACTCTATAGAATATTTTCAGAATATTGGAACTCTGTTGGAACTTTGTAGAATCCTTTCACTATGTTAGAACCTGGCTGGAATTTATTAAAACTTTGAGCTTGCATTAAACCATAGTGATAGGACAAGACCTATATATAACACCATATTACCATTGTAAGTACAGCCATTTGGCCTAGTTGGTTTATTGCCTTCCTGAGTCAAAACCTAAAGGTTGAGAGTTCAATCCTGTGCAGTGGCAACTTTATGTTCATGTGTACATTTCAGTAGTCCCTGATCTTTTGACAAACCTCTTGCCATTTATGGTCAATTTTTATCCTAACTGAATTCCCATCTCACTATGTTCTAACCCCATTGGAACCCCCAGAACTCATAGAACCTGGGCAACATTCTATACAGTTCTAACCAAGTTCTGGTGAAGTTCCAATTAAATTCCAGCTTTTGTGATCTATAGGAACCTAGTTGGAACTTATCAAAATTATTCCAGGAGTTTTGGGGTTCTGGGGGTTCCAATGGAGTTGAAACATAGCATAATTTCTTGTGATGTTGCAGTTCTGGCATGTGCATGTATTGAGACCAAGTTCTAACATGGTGAAAGGATTCTACAAAGTTCCAACAGAGTTCCAATATTCTGAAAATATTCCATAAAGTTCTAATAGAGTTCTACTGAAATTTCAATATCTACAAACAGTTTTTTTGGGTTCCAACACTCCTCTAAGGGTATTCTGATATCTTAAAATAATGGTCCCTAATTTCCAGAGTCCTTGGAACTAAAAGAAATTGTTCTGGACATTGGATGTTGGGAACTTGGTTAGAACATAGCATAATTTCTTGTGATGAACATCACATTTTGTTTGGCATATAAGCAAAAATGTGAGATGCAGAAAAAACTGGTCTAATGTTTCAAAAACCACTGTAACCGTAAAGTTGACATCTTGACATTTGTATTTATTTGGTCCATCCAAATTGGGTGCCATGTTCACACAATTGGGCATCACTTATTCTTCCGTTCTTCCCAATTCTTCATGTGTTACCTTTGGCATCAGGCATTACACTATTTATATATAGAAAATACTGCTGGAATATTTTCATTTTTTTTGGAGTATAAGAATCATAATGCTGGAATCATGCCTTTCTGAGCACAAGCCAAGGGTTCAAATCCCAGGCTGGACAAGAATGTTCTTGCATGTATATTAGTGATACTTACCAGTGTCATGGTCAAACTATGTTTTAGACCAAATGACATGAAAAGTAATCTAGCAAGGAATACACAATTAATATGACCTTTATGCATGCTCCAGTTCACCTAAGACATCTCTAATTTCAACTCGGAATTTTCTAGTATTTTTCTAATAATTTTCATTTGGTTCCTTTGCTTCAAAACTTCTATGTTTAATCTTTTAACAGTTTCTAACCCCTATCTTGAATCCTATTATGCAACAATAGTTACTCATATCTTACATCACCTAAACACTTTTACACTCTAACATTTTGTTCTACAGTTCCCACCCTTGATTCAGACCTGATTATACCAACTTGTTTATGCTCTGCATTACATGAACACTTTCATGCCCTGATGATTGATAATATTCAACTTCCATTTAGGACATATTACCTTTCTATTTTTGGTTATATTCTTCCTGACCAACTAGCCAGAGATCATAAGGAATCTAGCACTTAATCTAACCCAGAATGGGTTAATTGCTGATCTATCCTTATACAGCTTAGTTTGAAGGCTAACATTTACTCTGACCTTAGATGGGTAAATTTGAAGGGTAGAATTTAATCTTACCTTGTATAGGTAAATTCAGTCTGTTTCATTTACCCTGAATTGGGAATCATTTAGCTTACTTTAGAAATTCTCAATCTAAACAATAGTGGTAGTAGTTATGTAATTAGGTAGCTCAAGGGGTATATAAGGAGCTTGGGAACAGGCCCTGACCCCAGGTAATTTACACCCCAGAATCCAGAGAGATTCTAGTTTTGCCTCACACTCTATTCTGTTCTTAAGTACACAGGTACTTAAGCCTCTTGTCTTTCTGTAGCCAAGTAACCAGTCTTGCATCAGAACCCTATACTGTTGTCTATACTTAAGTACACAGGTGCTTAAGTCTGTTTTGTCTTTCTGTAGCCAAGTAACCAGTCTTGCAACAGAACTTTGCTAATACTCTTGGGAATTGCTTGCTTGCTTACACAGGTAATATACAGCAAGAATTCACACTCACTGCACTTAACTCTACACTCTCCCTCTCTGTTGACAAGTGACCAGACTTGTAACAGTACTCTACCTCTGCTATCTGAATAGGAAATTTGGTTTGTATAAAGAAGTAACACTTCTAGGTATTGGAATAGTTGTTAACTAGCACAAGGCTTGTTAATAACTTACTTTGGTCACTGCTAACTGTTCACTTTTGTTTAGGTTATTACTAGTTGTCAAGAAAAAGTACTCACCTACTGCTCATCTCTACCTACAGAACTTTACACTAGTTACTGTAGACTACTTGATACACCTATCTCTATTGTCTTACATTCTTGATATAAGACAGTAGACACACCTCACTATAATCTTCACCTCAGGAGTGATAAATACATCACACACCTATTTGACACTGTGCTCTCGAGCCTACACAGACTGTTAAGGAATTTCCCATGAACAACTAGGTGATCTGCTTGCCTACAGAATATTCATTCATAAGGACTGCTACACCTAGGTTGACTAGGATAGCTTTCTTAAATAGTTTATAACTCAAGAACCTTTCCTAAGATCAATGCCAGTATCTACTAAGCAACTAGGGTACATGCATGAATACTTTAGATAAGCTATACACAAGGTGAATAAAGTGCTCCTGCAGGACCATAACAACAACTTGAAGGATCTTCTCTATTTTGTTCATGGCAGTTTCTTAGTGGTATAGCCTCATTAGACAGCTCCCTCACTCTGTGTCCTGCCAGAATTTGACAACCTTGAATGGTTCTGAAAATTTTATGCAGTTAAAATGAGGGAGATTTTAATAGACACAGAAATGCAATAATACTATACTGAAACAAATGTGTCTTCAATATTAGGGACTTTTTTTTTGCAAAAATAACCTGATCTGAAGAAAGAAACCATTGTTTTAGTGTATTCAAATTTTATCATTAAACATCAAAATACTTTAGATTTGATTGACAAGTTTGTTCCCATTTTGTTTCCTGAAGATGCTTTTTCTATAATGGAAGTAGTTCTGAATTTACCTTCTCAAATGCAGTAAAATATATTATATGTCATATTGTTAGTTCCATCTCTAACTCAATTCCATACGAACTATTATCTTTTAGGGAGTAATTTTAGGTAGCCAAAAAGTCATTGCATATGAAATATTCTACTGCATGTAACTATAAGAATCTTGTTTTGTAGACACACTGTGTAAAGCTTAAAATGAAACATGGTGAATTACTACATTTGAAGTTGGGCTACAAGGTTTTAAAATAATACAGAACAGGATTTTAATAGGGACGGTCAATCTGGAGCAACAAAACATCGCAGAATTGGTCACAGAAATAAATGTTATATATGATTTCTGCGGCGCAGAAATTGACCGTCCCTTTTATGTTCAACGCAGAAATGCAAAGAAAATTCAGCCGCAGAAATCATGGAAAAGGTTTTCCCACCAAATAAATTTAATTTCTGCGGCAGAAACGGTTTCTGCGACTTTCGAGTCGCAGATTGCAGAATTGCGCAGAATTCATTTATTCATTTCTGCGCCAATTTCTGCGAGATTTTCTGCGACCAGTTCTGCGCCGTTTTCTGCGCCAGATTGACCGTCCCTAATGGTACTGTTTGTTTTGGTGCACCATTAAAATATAATCAAAAATCCATGTTATTTCAAAACTTTGTGGCCTAACTTCAAATTGAATTCAAGATAATTCATCATGTTTCTATTTTGAACTATGCCCAGTGACCATTCCATGAATTTTACTACTTTTTTGAAACAAAACTTAGTTTGGCAGCCTCTTTTAAAAAAGAATCCATAAAATATAACAGTGAAAGCAAAATTGAATTGATGAGTGAAAAAAGTCATATCAAGTTTCATATATGTATATCCCTAATCAGGTTGACTATATCAGATAGTATATTATTCTGAAAAAAAAATATAAGCATTGATGTGTGCTTCTTTTATATGACCATGGAGCCAATGCAATTAAAGAGCCTCACTAAAGTTCAAATTTAGCATTATTATACATGTTGTTTTAGTGGGCTTAGTATGTTTGCCTGCTGATTGTCTTCAGGATCAGAATTCTTTGTTTCTGACACTTATGCATGCAGTTGACACTTATTGATGATTAGTGAGCTTGTAGTGTGCAACAATGGATATAAAATTTATTTAATTGAAATCTTGATGAGTAATAATAACCCTTAATCACCCTCAATTTATTGAGGTTTAAGGACATAACTTACCCTTGGCAGCCCTTTGTTGACCCCTTGATTGACAATACTGTTGAATACTCATACAAATCCTTTAATGCACAAATTAGTCACATTGATTGTATAAGAAATCTGGACTCATATCTGCTGGCCCACATAAACCAAGTACAGTAGTTTCGGCTTGGTACTGTTTGAACCAAGTAAAGGTATTCTCAATTATACCAATGTCATTAAATGTGAGTGTTGTGATTGTATTGGGATTGGGAGCGGGATTAATATCCCCGATAATTGATTGATGGCCATGGTCAGACTACTGTGTTATCAGTAGACATGATGAATGGAAGAAGAGTGAGACGAGAGGAGTAGAGGAGTGAGACGAGAGGAGTAGAGGAGTGAGCCGAGAGGAAAGAGGAATGCTCTTTCAATTGAATCTAGTTAAATCAAACTGTAAGGGTTTGAGATGCCCTTATAATCCGAAGACTGAAGAGAAAAGAATTGGGAGAGAATAGAGAATAATTGAGTTGATTTGACTAGACTACTACAATACAATATGGTAGTATAAGTACTAGTACGAATATCATAATAATAAAACACGTAAGAACCATATAAAGCTTGTGGTAACGAGCGGCAAGAAGTATGAGAAGTAATTATAAAACAAGTGAGAAATAATAAGAATTAAGGAGTTGCTACTAGGCGATCGTTACACCAAGGGAATCGTCTTTGTCAAATTTTGTGTTCGTTCTGCTTTTTTACACTTCCGAAAGGGCGCATCTAGTATTCTACTGTGCAATCGCAGCATCTCCCATCCCCGAAGTACTTGCTGACTCAATATGACTGTCTATAGCGCCAGCCCGTAGCTAGTTTACTATGGAAGCTCGTCTTTTGCCATGCTACGCGATGGTCCACGGCCCTTTCATATTGTGTATGAGGTGTTGAATGATGGCGCTCTTGGACGCAGTGAACATCTAGCTTGCCGTATGGAATAGTACCTTGATTAGCGGGCTCTGAGGCGCCACCAGACTTCACTGGACCTCATTGTTGAGTACCTGTGCATGATTAATAATATATGCTGGTATGGAACAAGTTTGATGGAGATCAAGGGACCTGGCCGCACATGATGTGGGAAGAATCAATGGTTTTTGTATTGATCGGATGATGACAATGATACAAATCTTTTAACTATATGTAGCTTGACGAGGTGCCCTGAGTTGACCCCATGTCCCCCCACTCCGCCAACATGGGTAGGTACGAAGAGTACTACCTCGTCGAAAATCCTAAATCACGGGTTGGAAGGTTGACGATGACCATGGAAAGGTTACCAACAAAGGTTATACAGTGTATTGGGCGGAAGGTGAGTTGTGGAAACTGTTGCCTTTGACAGCGGGCGCTCACTGAATCCATAGCTGGACGAAAGCAGAGACCAAGCAAACTTTCGTCTTACTTGTCGGACAATTAATGCAGCCATAGAACCGGTTCTGTTTGAATCGGTTGAGATAGCTATTCATGGGCGGGATTTATCCAAACGCAGCACACTGCTTCTCAACGTCCTCATCGGACGGGATGTCGTCGAATCTCCTAGTCGGCCCAGATTTCTCGAGCGCAAATCACGTCTAGTTCTTCTGGTACATCGCCTGAAGATTCATTCACTCGACTCTTCAGAGAAAGTTCGATCGCAAGTAAGGGAGAGTATCCCTCCCCCCGTCTCATCCGTGGAAACCACTGATCGACGTGGTGATGGAATGCAAAGGAAGACTAGCAAACGAGGGGCCTCCGGATCTGGGACTCAGCTTATCAGAAAATTCTCGAAAACTTTAAACTTACAGAGAAGTGGGAGCAAAGGGGGAGCAGTAGGGAAATCCAGGGAAAGAAGATTGGAGGAGCGCCTTGCTTCAATAGCCGCCTTGAAAAACATCAATTCTGTCATGTGCGCATCATAAATCATGTCTGGTTTCCCTGATGTGCTGATATGTTGATCCTGCAGATGGCATATTTGGTCAAGCTCAAATGGATACCAGGTCTATGACACGACTATCTACAAGGCCCTTGGCTCCCTACCTTCCTTGAATCAATTTACCCTGGCCGTTCCCGGGCTAACACCTCTCGTCCTCCCGGATCTCAATCTAAGAGATCTTCGCATGCTTAGGGTCCAATGTTCCCTACCTCCCTCGACTGAAGAAGTAAATCATTATATCCTTGACCCCCTCTTATCCGTGATAAATGACTCTCCTGGACTCACGGATCTTCAACTTGACTTCCGGACAAATCATCTCAATCCCGAGGGTACGACACCACCCACACTTGGAGAATTCTTCACGAAGATATCCGTCTCAGTATCCCTTCCCATCCCCGGCTCCGATGCCCGCGTACGGACTCATAAGTCTTTGGATCTTGAACGTCTAACTCTACGGGGCTGGAATATCGACTTCTTGGAACCCAGAGGTTCAACGGCAGCAATGCACCTACGGAAACTTTCCAAACTCAGAATCGTAGACTCTTCAGCTGTCCAATCAACTTTTTGGAGGGTACTAGAGCGGGAGCAGGTCAGACTACGGGAAATCTCGGTTAGGACCTTGCCTAGACCGTTTTTGGACTACTTGGAATCATACAGCGGTGTCGAGATTCTTGAAGTTCATCCTTCATCCAATCGCGATGAGACAGTTGGAGCCCTTGACAACCGCGGCTGCGACCGTTGCGAGCATCAAAATTTGGCCTCTCAATTTTACCAAGCGGTACAAAAACATCGTAGAAGTCTCAGAAAGCTTTCTATTCAGGGATTCACAAGGGGAAAGTGGTGCCTGGGGGAACATAACATGCAACCGGTTATGGCATGTCGTGAGCTGCAGGAGCTTGTTGCATGCCTCGATCCAAAAGCTATCGGCCAAGCTGGACAAAGGGGAGACGTAGTGGTAAGTCTATCTTTTTTTGCTAATCATAGGTTAGCTGATATTTCCATTTTTGGAAGACCATGGTCATGTACATGATGACGCAAATGCCATCGTTGCGAACACTCCGCTTATACATTGCCAGAAGCATGGGGCCCGGTGGATGTCCAAACTGCGCAAGTGACTCGGACGAGAAATTGGGACCTGTTGAGACGACTACAGCGCAAATCGAAAAGAGTATATGGGCTCTTCAACCTCATGGCAATTATCCCAGAGGCTTACGTATATACCTCGAAGACAGATGTGTGGACTGGAGAAAAGCGACGCGTTTTTGAACACCAGACGTGTAATCTATTGATATTCACTATATATATACCCGTCTTTATGTGTAGGTTGCACTGTATTCATAACCGAGAACTGATGTATAAGTTGGGCTGACGCATACATTTCTGAATCGGGAGTGGACGTACTCCTATGTATTCAATCTGTGATCTCTCTTCTTCTCATTAGTAACACGTCGGACTGATACTAACTGATCAATCGCTCAGAAAAAGGCCGTTGAAAGCAATAATATACACCAAACCCGCTGAACTCTCATGACATGCTCTACAGAGTCAAAAATACGTGGGCACCAAATCATCCTGTTATTTATGTAAAGCTATTGTCTGTAAGTACACAAACTATGATAATCTCCTCCTCTAGTGCAACAATCCCTAGTCATCGGCTCATATGAGCAGTTTTATGGCGCCTAACTAGATCAGTTTTGAGAACAAGACCATCGACAGTCTCTTATTTTCCTTGGAACGAGGTCAACACTCCATTCTTTGTATGTTGACTTTCGTGATCTAGCGTCAATGCTTTGGTCACCTCCGGCCTCGTTGTAATCAAGCTGATTAGGAGATATCGACCAGAATTAATGGAGAGGGGAGAGCTTTCGGCTGCAATACGGCCATTGAAGAGGCGGCCTTACAGTTTTGAGAGGATTCATGAGGTAACACGGTTGAAAGTCGAAAATTATTTTTTACCCACTATAAGCTGAGCGTACCGCTTTTTTATAAGTTGCTGATTTGTCTCTGCTCAGACGCTCCTGGATATGTTGGATAATTATCTGATGCTCGAGGTGGAATGGAAGAAAATGGTCCTGATACGTTATAGAAACATTCTGATTACTTGGTGATTATTCGGATGGTCTATGTGTCATGCATATATCCAGACTTCCAAAGTAAAACATACAATGTTAGAAGCCTGGGACACTATTCAATCCCCTACCACTTTTTCTCCAAAGCCAAGTAATCATCATACATGTCCAATAATGTCTGGATAAAAGAAAAATTAATACCAGGTCTCACAGAAAATATTAGCGTTCTCCAAACTGACCTGCTCGACCGTATGAAAATCACCAGCTCTCAGCTCAACAACTTCCTTGATTCTTTTGAAATCACAGGGTAGCTTCTTCATTTCCAACTTTGGAGGCTCTCCTTGATTTAGCCTTCCCCTTAATTCTGGCCTCGCCTTTTCCAACACCCCAATCACCTCCTTAAAATCCAATTCATGAGGTGAGCTGAATACTACACGTTTTCTCCCTATGTCCGAGGTCGGTGGTGCTATTAGAGCGTTGACGTGTGCTCTGGCCAGGTCTCTGGCGTCTACGTACAAAGCATGAGGAGGGAACTCGCCTTGAGGGGAGAGGAGTCCTAGGAAGAGTTTGTTGGAAGAGACTTGTTTATCCGGTTTGGGGTTATAGAATTCATGAATGTAGGGACCAATGATTAACGATGGGTGGACTGGAGGTTATCATTCAGAACATGAAGGATGAAAAAAAGAAATGACGAATTGACGGAATGTCACCTCCACATCAGGATGCTCTTCAGCCCACTCCCAAATGGCTAGCTCAGCGTACTTCTTGGAAGCGGCGTAGACCTCAACTTGACCGTTGCTTTCGATCGCTTCTTCCCGAGTGATTGGGTTCCAATCTATGTTATACCCGTCATCAGCTCCTCTCTTTAATTGAGAAATCTGACACTTACCATCGTTATTAAAGGTTCCCTTCGGATTATCTATTGCAGATATAGTCCCAGTAACCACGATAGTTTTGACACCAGCCCTTCTGGCTTCCTCTACAAGATTGAGCGAGCCTTTAACGGATAAATCAATTACATTCGACATGGGACCAGGCGTCTTGAGAACAGATGGAGTGGCTACGTGGACCATTGCATTAACGTCTTGGAACAGCCCTCGAGGGAGTTCTCCGCCAAAGAGATCGGAAACGTCAGCGACTCGAAGACGGTCGCTATATTGTAGGGCAGCAGTTTTGAGATGTTGAGCGTTAGTGCCTCGAGCGACGCTGAATAATACCTAATGATATATGGAGAATTGGTTCAAAAGCAAGGAACTCACGCGACTGCCTTGTAATTGCGCTCAGAATCTAAAACTGCTTTAAGAATATGAGAGCCAACGAAGCCTGAAGCTCCAGTTATCTGATGCGCGCGATGAATTGTGAGTGGAGAATGCGGCTCCAAATATCACTTACAAGGACCGTCTGGGGAGACATTTACACTGATATTCTTTGCTGAAGAGCGCTGCGACTGATTAAATAGAGGTGCAAGCGTAGTCACAGTGCAAAAGGACCATTTATTGACGCCAGAACATATAAAAGCCGAGGCAAGAACTGAATTGGAAGAGTCTGGTGAGCAAGTAAATTCAATGAAAGATGGACGCGTCATCCCTAATACCACTAGCATCTGTATCCGTATTTGCATATAGGGTCACCTTGGGGGGCATGATATTGAAGCTTCTAAGCGTTTTTGGTACTCTGTGAGTCAAAAGATGAATCCGCTTTCCAAGCTATCATATAACTGATCGGTCCGAGTCCAACCGGATTGTTCGATCCTCGCGAGTGGATAATTATACTTATGTCTTGTTTTCCCATCTCCTGATTCCACCGGCTGTGAACCTCTGACCTCCCGGGATTATTGCAGAGTCTGTGACCTCTCTTTGTTAGCTCAACGCATGTAGTCGTACGTTGGTACTCGCGCTAAGTCCCCCGACGGATCACCATCATGGTCTAATCATAACATGCTACTCAATGGTTCTTACTGGCGGTGAGGAGATGACGTTGACAATGACACTGACAGGATGTGCCTATCTATTTGAACTGAATCTACGGAGCGTGCCTATCTATCTACGTCCTCTGTCCAAAGTAATTCAACGAGCAAAAAAGAAATCTCCGAGATTATGTTTTTGCCAGCATCGGCGTCGACATCGACTTTGGGCGCATGTCATGTCGAGACCAGTACTTATCCGGATTGGCTAGCAGATACTTACTTTTCAAACACTGATCGTATATGTACACATAGACTACTAGTTATCAGATAAGGAATGCAGCGTTGAAATGATTCTGATTGAAGCAATTAACCGAGAGTCTCGAGCCCCGCTGACGACTCTCGGGGTTTCTTCTCTTGAGTACTTATTTATATGTTATAGATCCGTTCTGTCCATCGCAGCCCACGCGTGAACGTGCGCCCATTTAGATACACTTAAGAATAGCAAAAGAATAAATAAATCAAAGTCAAAGAAGAGAAGCTTCAGAGTCTAAGTTGTGTTCGTACCTACCACCTCGGCCAACGCCAAAGCCAAGCTCTGTGCCTAAGTTCAAGTTAAACATAGCAGCTCCGAGTCCGAGTCCGAGTTCATGTCCGGGTCCGGCCTGGCTTCAAGAAAGATATACATAACTCCGCGATATTCGAGAACGAGTACTAGTGAAGCCGATCATATATGGTTGAAAAGGATTGGCGCCCTCGTTTAAGAAGTTTGTTCTGAGAGGTCAGTTGTGTTCTATGAAGTTCAGTGAGCTCATGGAATCTGGCGAACCAGTGAGGAGTTTGCCGTTTCCCCGCATTCAACCTGGGGATCAACTTGTTTCCCCACATTAGAGCTCGGCATTAGAGTAGTACTGCCCGAGCAGATCATGTTAATATTGTGGAAGATGTGAGGGCATCATCGTTGAATAATTTACTTACCAGAATAAATTCCAGAGACGAATAAGACTAAACGGATATCTGTGCTTATCTCCGTCATTTTGCGGAATATGCTTACTCCGAGTTCAAGACCGATCATGGATAAAAACTCAACCAGGCCACAAGAAGGCGAAAGGATTGGCGCCCTCGAAATTCCTTAGTTCTCAAGTTCTCGCATCCGTCAGTTTTGCTTTAATCGAAAGTTCAAGTTGATATTCGATGGAACGCAAGGGAATGTTACGATATAAGTAGGAACTTGCCGTTTCAACTTCCGTCTGCTCAAGCAGCGTGTACGTACCCAGGTAAGATATCTATGACTCTGTGACTTCCTGAAGGAGTCTCCGAGGCTTTATCGTGTTGTTGAGTACGTATATCAGTGAGGATGATCACAATTAGTCAGAAAAGGGTTGGTGCCCTTGATATTCTCAGTTCTCAAGTTCTTTATCCGTCAGTTTTGGCTTGAGAAAAAGCACAATGAGTTGACTTTGGACTCGGTGATGAGCTCGCTGTGTTATTTTGCTAGAAAAAACTTGGCCCCCTAGATTGAATAATGATCTTATTATCCAGTATTTTGGCTAGTGAGCAGAACTTGAGTCTAGGTTATTGGCACGGTTTCCTGAATAGACCCTTATCAAAGGCCCTCGAGATTTCCGTCGCAGATTTAGCCTTGATAAACATTACATGAATATTATGTATAGGACACCGAAAATGTACATTTCCATAGAACTGAACGCAAACAGAGAGGAGGCAGGATTGGGGAAGTAGATGGTATCTAAGCACTTTATAAGTTGACTGATTGATGTAAGTGAATTTCTACTAGTTACTATGGGATAATACACATAGGAGGGTGATTTTAAAATATTCAAGTAGAATGGTAAGTACCAGTACCAGCCAATCGCACCAGCTACTTCCGAGCATTGTGTAAATGCAAAATACGCGCTCGCAATCGATGATATCATTGAGCCTCCATGTAAATGAACATTTATCAGGTTCCTACAATTCTGTGTCGTTAATAGGAGGGGAGAAGTTGTCTTATTCCGAAGTACCTTACCCTGGGCTCAGATGGATGATGCCACGGAGTGTTGAATCGACCTTGCCAGGAAGGGTAATACCTCAACCCCTAAATTCAAGTATTTACTTGTTTTAAAAATGAAACGGGAAGGTGACGTAGTGGTAGAAGCTACTTCTTACCACCGAGGAAAACGAGGTAAGTATGCAAACGACGGAGACAGCACCAGCGAAGTATAGGGTGAGGATATGTAGAAAGTTCGACGACGGCGACTCTTGAAGGGTGCTAGAAACATTTTGCTGAATACTGTTTAAGATTGTGGTTCACATCTAGCTCGATAAAGTAGTTCGATAAAGTGGACTAGTGATACTTGAATCTCGATAGGTGAGGTGAGGATCGCCCTTTTCTTTCTTCCTTCCTTCTTTCCGGAAAGCGGGTCTGCCCGAGATGATCTCATTTACACCATTTACACCTCTCGGTAATTAATTAACGAACTAATGGTTTAATAAAATCTGATCTAGAAGTCAGGACGGATCCGCCCAACGCCTTCCAAGTAAGTATCCCTACTGGTCAGAATTCGAGCTCGAAGGACCAGCCCACTGTACCATATGATTGTGGTGGCGCTCACTCATAGAATAGAGCGAGGTAGGTACCTGAAGCAGTACCTGCAGGGTCGAGTTTTAATTTTTGACAATAAATGACAACGATAATCTCACCCTTCCTTCCATCCGCCTGTCTTCCGCAGGTGGCGGTGTAGAGTATAATTAACGTTCCTTTGCCACTAGTATCGTAAATCATATATCATAGCCGAGTTCACGTACATGCTTATCATCGTATCCGAGTCGTATCTCGAGCTTTCATTAACAGGAGGAATTCAGGACCTGATTATTATGAAGGGGTGGCTACGATCATTGTGATGCGTACCCGTACGTGCATATTGCATTGTGCACGTTCAATACGATCCCTGTACTTGGTAGCCACTAGACGTGAACATATCGGCCCCTGAGCGTATCCGATATCAACGATGCAGTACGACATCGACTCGCCTTCCAATCTCCTCGAAATCGAAATCCAGAACTACAGTCCTCCAGGGGGACGTGAAAGTACCGGAAAGCGGTGGGCCCGGAAGTAAGATTCATCCATATACAATGCCGTACCTTGACCTTGTTCTCGTATGGCCCACGCCTGCGGTCTTCGGCGTGTTGATAGTATTCTGTTTTCTGATGATGTGTTAGAAGTCAGCTCAGGACCGCATTTAACTTGGTCGGGCGCTTGTGTGAAAAGTTTGGCAGGCCATTGTTCGTTGTTGGACACTGTTGGACAAGGTGAATGATCTTCGAGGTCTGGATCTCTGTTGAATCTGGATCTCGTTTTGAATCTTCAAGTAGAGCAGAAGTACTCTAGGAGAGCTGCTAGGAATGGAGGGTATCCAAGATAATAGCAGCAAGGAATGTTGAGCGAACGAGTCGTATCGTGGCGTTTAGTCGCGGAAGCGGGCGAAGAAACAACTCTTAAGTAAACGCCGTCTATCCGGCGACCTCCCGAAAAAAGGCACCATCTGGCCGAGAGATCTCGGTGTCACACCGGAGCGTGACTCTTGTACCTTCTTCCTCGACTCTTCTTAAGTAGCATGGCAGATAGAAGCTCGTTCCCCGTCCTCGTCGCCGTCGTCACTGTTCCAGACGTCGAGCTCACCGTCGCGCACGTCGCTCAATACCTGTTGCTCACCGACCATTACAATGAGCACGCTGACTATTCTCAACAGCGACTATGACGCATTCGACGCGCTGCTTCATTCGATTTACGAAAAGACGCAGAGTGACAACTGGTTCAAGCCTGTTCAAGACTCTGGCTCTACTGGTGTAGCTCTTCGTGTTTCTTCTGGGACATACCGTGTCTTTCCTTATGATACTCCTTCGCTCCTTCCTTTTGAGGCTGCCGTTAAATCACTCACACCCAACCCGACTGTCGCAGTCAAACTCCGCTCTGCCTCTGTTCACGCTGCGCTTTCTCGTCTCTCAGATACAGAAAGTGTCTTGGAAATCGACGTCAACACTCGTATCCAAGTCATTGACGAGCTAGACCAACTCCGCGTCGCTGAAAAAGAACAATGTCAGGCGTTTTTGAGGAGAGAGAGGAGTTTGGTTATGTGGTCGTATGATGAAGATCCAGAGGGTATTGTCAACTTGTGGAAAGACTTTGAAGACAAGTTGATCAAGTATATCTGGAGGACAAGGGGACAACCAAAGAGGGCAGCGAATACGCCGGGACTTTTTGCAGAGTTGCAGACGCAGGTACAGGAGCCGCCTCTGGCATATATGGGTAACCCGAACCATCCGTATGCGTACTATAACCAGACGCAGACACAAGGTACACCGCACTCGTATCCTCCCTCCTTGCCCTCCACTGCACCTCCTACACCTGGCTTTGGCTCTTTCCCCCGTGGACCTCCCCCTCCTCGTCCTCCAGGCTCCTCTTCCGGTTCCTCTACAGGCGGAAGCAGCCTCCCAGCAGCAGCTTTCGTCGGCCCATTCGGAATGGAAGCTGTCTCCGATAGAGAGGAGATCAAGCGTCATCTCGAGTTTGGTGATCTTCCCTCTTCTTCTAATGCTTCCTCGTCTTCGTCGACGAATGGAGATAAGCCCGAGGAAACTCCAGCTCCCGCTCCTACTCCTCAAGCTCCGAGCAAAAACCCTATCGCTAAAATCCTGGGCTGGTGGAAACTCGACTCGTCTGCACCTCCTTCCAACGAAAGGGGTTCCACTGGCGATATTGAGAGACGTGAAGCTCCTCAGCGTAAACTCGTCTTGCTCGGCCCGTTCTATGCTGGTTTCGGTGCTGGGTTGGCTATGTGTGAGCAGATATTTACTCTTTCCTGTTCTTCCTTGAAGCTAACACTTTAATTTACAAGACTTTATGACCTCCGGTGTCTCCAACCTCATCGAAGAATGGGTTTTGGACGGTGATACGACTCGTTTCCTTTTGTGTCTGACTTTACCAGTTATCTTTTGTGTTTCTATCGTGCGTATTTCTCTTTCTCTCTGCAGGTTGGAGCTGACGACTCGATAATAGTTCTTCTGCCTTCAATTAATCGGTAACCTCTCGCTCGTCTTTGGCCCAGTCGCGCAATACCACGAAAACAGCGCGTACTACTCTGCTATCGCTCCTCCTCCAGACCCAGAGGTAGACAGGAATCTCCCACATATAACGATTCAATGTCCAGTTTACAAGGAGAGTTTGAAGGAGACTATGTGAGTGTCTCTTGGTTCTAGTTTTGACTTGACGACACTGACCTTCTCTTCTTAGTGCCCCCTCCATCATGTCCATCAAAAAAGCCATGCAAACCTACGCCCGTCAAGGTGGCACATCCGCCATCTTCATCTGTGACGACGGTCTTCGACTCGTCTCCCCTGCTGACAGAGAAGAACGTCTCCAGTTTTACACGCACAACAACATTGCTTGGGTTGCTCGTCCGGCTCATAACGGAAAAGAAGGAGGGTTCAAGAGAGCTGGCAAGTTCAAAAAAGCGAGCAATATGAATTATGGATTGAGCGTTAGTATCAAGGTTGAGAGGTGGTTGAAGATGTTGCAGGCGAGACTCGAGGGTCGTGCCGAAAAGGAAGTACATGGTCATGGGCATGAAGAGGATGATGAGTTTATGGTTGACATGTGTAATCCCCATACTGGACTTGGGTTTCATCCTGGATTGCCTACGCCTCCTTCGGACCAAGATCAGAAAGAGTATAAAGAGTACCTTGCCTCGCTTTCGCTGGAAGACCGTGCTCTCCTGCTTGCTTTGTCCGAGTCTCAGGCCGAGGCTGGGGGAAGTGAGGATTTGAGACCTTGGGCGTCGATGAACGGGAGGAATTTGAGAGTTGGGGAGATTATTCTGATTATTGGTATGTTGTTGCTACTGACTAATTCAAGTTTTGGGGCTAACATTATCCCTTCGCTCAATATAGACGCCGACACTGTCGTTCCCGAAGACTGTTTCAGAGACGCAGCGAGAGAGATGATGTCTAAAGGAGCAGACGGAGGAGAGAGTGTAGGGATTATTCAACACGAGAGTGGTGAGCCTCTTTCTCGCTTTCTTCCCTTCTCGTTTTACTCAACTCGTTCTAGACGTCATGCAAGTGGCCCATCACTACTTTGAAAACGGTATCACGCACTTCACTCGTCGTATCAACAAGTGTATCTCTTACGGTTGCGCCAATGGCGAAGTCGCTCCTTTTGTCGGACACAATGCTTTCCTCCGCTGGCGTGCAGTACAAGACGCCAGCTTTATCGAATGGAACGATCCGAATCAACGAGAGGAAGAGTGTTGGATTGGTGAGAGGATCTTACAAGCAGGTGAAGTGGTAGAAGAGGAAGATACAGATGGAGGACGTAAAGGCATCTCTTTACCTTTTATCAAGAGGAGAAAGGGGCAGATTCTGGGATATGAAGAGTCGCTCGTTCTTTCTTCCCTACTCCCCAGCACCTCTACCGGTCTTACTGCATCTGACATTCAGTCCTTGTACAAGAATCTGCGTCAGGTGAAGAGAAAGAGGGGAGTAAGGAAGATTTGGTCAGAGTCCAACGTCTCGGAAGATTTCGACATGGCGCTTAGGTTGTTGCTGAGGGGTTACAATTTGAGATGGGCTACGTATTCGAATGGAGGATTTAAGGAAGGTGTTAGTTTGACAGTTGTGGATGAATTGGCGAGGTGGCAGAAGTATGCCTATGGTGAGTCCTTTTCTTTGGTTTTGGGCGTGATTGGAGCTAACGAATGAACCTCCCTTGCAGGTTGTAACGAAATTATTTTCAACCCGGTCATCAACTGGTGGAAAAAGGGACCTATCTCTGAACAGCTGAGTGGGTTTATGATGAGTGATGCGCCGGTGCATTACAAGATTGGAATGTCTTCCTGTATGTTCTCTTTTCATCGCTTAAAAAATGTGTATTCACCCCATCTTCTTCTCCAGACATGTTTTCTTACTACGGCATTGCCTCTGCCTGCGTCGGCTCCGTCATCAACTATTTGCTCCTCGGTCTCGCAACCGAAATCGACCGTTTCTACCTGCACTCTTTCGAAATCCTCCTCGCTTGTGTCGTCATTTTCCCTGGATTGGGTAATTTGGGCTTTACACTGCTCGAATACCGACTCGGACACCGTAGCGTGATGGCTAGTGCGGTGGAGAACCTGAGATGGGTTCCCTTCTTCTTGTTCTTCTTTGGAGGGTTGAGTATACACTTGAGTACTGCGATTTTGGCGCACATGTTTTCGTATGATATGTGGGTGCCCTCCTTCCCTTTCATCCTTCTCTTACTCTTACTCACGCTCACTCGCTGCCACTAGGACATGGGGCTCCACCGGAAAAGAAGTCGAAAAATCCACATTCTGGATCGAAGTCCCCCGTATCCTCAAAAACTTCAAGCTCTCGTTCATAATCTGCTTTGCTCTCATAGCGATGGTGATTATATTTACGACAAACGCTGTACCAGTGGACTGGCAGATTCCAGGATGGCAATGGGCGTTGAATATTCCTTTGGCGTTGGTTGTTGGGTGTCACATTTTGTTCCCGGTGAGTAATTTTTCGGTTTTTCGGTTTTCTGGTTTTCTGTTTTTGGTTTCGGCGCCCCATGTGGTCTCGCCGACTCGGGCCGCGCGTTACGCGTTACGCTCCTTCCGTACCTTGTTCACCTTGACCTTGTTGTGCCTGTGCTGTCAAGCCTGCATCAACGTATCGCACGTATACATTCGACAAGGTTTACGAAACGAGGCGAGGGCGAGGCAAGGGTGATTAGAGGGGACAAACTGAGATAGATAGAAGTCCCCTTGATCGGTTACGCGAAGATTGTGCGGATACGGGCAGTGAACAACGTCGGATGGCCAGTTGGTTGTAACTTGTGATAAATGGCAACTGGCGGATGGATGAATGAGCACGACGTCGGTTGCTAGCTTCTGACAGATGGATGGATGGATGGGTTGGTGCCTTTAGGTCAGGCTCAGACTCAGGTCCAGTGATTGTAGTTGGTGGGCTTTTTTCCGGTGCTGGCGGTTGATGGAACCGGGACCCAGACCGCGGTATAGTGAAAGGAACGAAGATTTGAGTTGACCTGACCGAGCTTGCCATGTCACACATGCGTTGACTCGTCCATACTCATACCCACACCCACGGCTTTTTGCTTGGTGTGCTTTCCGATCAGAAAGCATTTGCAATGTCGATCTTCTCGCTGTACAGTTTTTCGTTTATTCTTTGCTTTGCTTCTTTTCTTCCGGCCTCCTTCCGTGTTTATATATCATTCGTTCATCGCTGACTGACCCTTGCTATCTTTAAACAGATCGTTCTCAACCCCTGGCTTATGAAGTTTTCATACTAGACGAGCGAGTCGGACGAGTTGTGTTGCAAACGTGTCACAAAGTCGCCACTTTTCTTCCGCTCTTCTGTTCTGTTCATGTCTGCACGTCACGCCCATGTCATGTCCTCCACGACTTGCCGTTTCCATTCCTCCCCTGGCCCTGGATGCGTCTTCTCGCTTCTCTGTGAATTGGACCTGGACTTTCTTCACTCGGCTGTTCCCTCATTCTGTTCTTCGTTCCTTCTTTTGTGAACCATGGTTCGTTATGCGGCCGCTTCCCGTCCTCTTGCTATCTATCCATGTTGTTGTGTTTACCGCCTTCTTTATCCGCGCAATCCCGGACTTGCTGTACTATCCAAGTATCTATCGTTCTTTTCCCTTCCCGTTCGTTATTATTGCATTTATTATGGACTGTTGTCTGTGCGCCGTATCTATCTTTATCTTGCTATGTGTTACCGCAAAGGCAACTCTTTCATTTCTTACCGCTTTCTTGGGCTTGCGTCGTCTTCTTTCTGTTCTCTTGGGTTCCACTGGTATTTGTCTTTCACGCACGCAAGCATCTTTCACCTTCAATCCCAATCAAGACTGTCTAGTAGTATATAACGTTTAGAATAGAAACTAGTATCCCTACGTATATAAGTATCTTATCCAAGTAATCATGATCTCGTTCAAGTGTCTATGTGGAAAGCAAAAAAAAAATGGTGTTTCTTTGCTATTCAGCTATCTACCTCGCTGTTTATGCAATTCATGTTGATTTCGATAATTACGAGTCTCCGAGTCCAAAAATACAACTTCCGAACGGTGATGCTGTTCCGTTATATACGATTTTTGCTTTCAAAGCTCAATAGAGTCTACTTCGGTTTTATGAGTAAGTATTCAGCCACCTGACCGATATACTGCGCATGCCTTTATCATCATCTCCACATCTAAAGGTCTCGCCGTTCCTTCTCCTCACCGAAGAGGCTAGCTGGCCGTAATTTCTATTCAGAATACAGCGCTTTATCAATCACACAATTTCTAACACTACCGGTTGTGAGTTTTTGTTTTGCAAAGCATCATTCATTTCATTAGCACGAAAATTATTGCTGCCACTGTCAGAGGAAGTCCTGGCGCTGTTATGAGCTGCCAAAAGCCGTCCAGCGATATTACAGTTTTGATCGTGGCTGTGTCTCCTTACTCCGCGTCCACTTTCAGTTCTTTCCAAGCTTTGGAAGTCGAAGTCTTTGGGTAATCTTCCGTACATCGTCAGGACCAAGTATGGTGCTTTAATTTACCCCCAAGTGTAGAGGTCTAAGTAATTTTATCGCATTCTCTTCGGACCATCTTCCTGATGGAACGCTTGGGTTTAGATAATTGCTTGACACCACTCGTCCAGGGATGGATAAGCGGAGGGCAAATCCCTTTACGAATACAGCCTTAGCGTTCTCACAGACCTCCGGGATCCATGGATTATGTAGCGGTTATAATAAAACCCCATGCTTTTTCCGTGACCCGTGCACGACCTAGGACCATTTCTCTTGTCATGTCCTTGCCAGAAAGTGAGCAAGAGGCCCTTTTCACTGTTGGTCTAAATATCTATCAAACTGGAGTCAACGTTCTGGTCGAGTCCGCTTGCTGGGGTTAGTCGTTCTCTCTAAACTGAAATAGAAGATTGTACTTAGTTGGATAGGATGCTATTCTCTCTTATTCGCTTTTGCGATCTACATACAATGGTGAGTACACCATAATTCTGTTTCGTTGTGCCACGCTTACCCACTCAATTCTCCTGACTCGTCGCAGCTCGAGGGGACTCAAATCTTTCAGAAGTCTGAGAATGATCGTTGTTACTTGCATTCTCTATCTGAGCAGTACTACATTGCTCACTTTGAACGCTTCTTGGTTCCTGCGGAACAAGATTAGAAAAATACTTATTCTCGACCCTCAAGACTCTATCGCAGACAAGTTTGAGCGGAGTCAGTCGGAAATATCCAAGTTTGGGATACCCAGCGAGGCTCTCTTTCTATCAAATGTCAGTCTTTTCACATGACTACGGCGCGCACATGCTGATTGACAGGTAGATGATGATTGGGGATGCCGTAGTTATCTGGCGAGCATGGGTAATATGGGAGAAAAGAACCATCATAATCCTGTTTCCAGTGGTTTGTTTGCTTGCTGCTCTGGGTACATTATCGGTGTAATTCTTTCATGACGGGACTCATGTTCTTCCTAGGCTTCGCTATTACGGATGTAATTTGTCTGCATGCGAGCTCACTTCCCACCGCATCGACTATTCCTGTCGGTTCAAGAGTTTGTGTGTGGGCGGAGCCAATATCATGGGGTCTATCGCTATTGACAAACATCATCTCCACTTCTTTAATCGCTGTCAAGGCATGGTATGTTTTCATATTTTGTTGGAAAGGCTTGGAGTACTAATTGCCGCCTTAACTTATAGGCTCTTCAGACGATCGATTAAACAATTACTTGGGACGGCGACTCCTCCCAGTTCAAGAGCCCAGCGAGTGTTGATTCTTTTAGTCGAATCGGGCTTTATTTATTGCAAGTGTTCCTATGCGCGCCCATATCAGACCTAATAAACTTATATTAAATCATAATTTAGGCCTTTTCTGGGTACGTCTCCTTTGATGCTCCGTGGAAGTTTTCTTATACAGATGGCTTTAGATCGGAGAAATTACTTTGTTCTTCCCCATCGAACGAACATCAAATGCTCGATACCTCTGGGAATTTTTCGCTGGCCTCGGAGATCAAATATCGGTGCGGCAACCCCTTGCTCTGAAGCGCAGGTAGAAAAGAATTGACAGCTTTCTACAGGGAATGTACCCAACATCAATCATAGTGCTTGTTTCGCTGCAACAGACTTTTGTAGAAACCACTATGGTGAACACGCGCGAACAACCTGAAGCACCACTTTCTCGTATATTATTCGCTCATTCTGCTCAAGAAGCTACGAGTACATTTCCAAGGACGTTGGATACTACTTCAACACAAGTCGAAATGCGTAAAAGACGTACCGAGGGGTCAACTCAAGACGATGATATGAGAACGACGAATGCTATTAATGAGAGCTTGGAAGGCAACTCCACGATCAAAGAAGTTTAGTGTAAGTAGATAGATAGATAGATACACGGCATGGTCCCAATAAAGAACTACCGGTTTGCAGGACACAAGTAGCACACGAGGAGAAAATAAAGTAAGACAAACTAAGAACTCGTTACCCCAATTCTGCATTACTACAGGGCAACTCAGAAAAATGCCCCCTTATGCCTGCCTCCACAAGTACCATACCGAGCCAATCTTCCTTCGGTGTGGCGAGAGGGTTCTGCTATGGGCAAGTAAGCTTGGGAGTATAATTATATACATTATTGAACCTGAAGCTTCATCTGCATCATATTGCGTGCAAAGGTATGCAGAGATTTTAGATGGATAATGCATTCCAGCAGAGCAGAACAGTGCAAGTTTCGAGAGAAATCATGGCAGACTGCTTTAGCTGTCTGAGTTTGTTTCGTAGGAGAAGTAAATTGTTATAAGGCAATGCCTGGCCACATAACCCCACAGTAAAGAGGGTATGCGAAATAAAACCTCAATGGAAAACCTCGTCGAGTAGCTATGCACACATGCATAAAATAAAAACCCCATGGAAAACTTCATCAAGTAGGTATTTATACATGTAAAAAAGCATGACAAAGGATTTCGTCGAGCAGCAGAATGCACAGCTAGAAAGCTAGGGAATTTGTTGAAAAACAAGACATGTAACCAGGATCCCACGGACACCTTTATCAAAAGGATGTTCGTTGAGCTGATATGTGCTCCAGTCAAGACAAATGTCGTCAATTACTATCATGCGTAACCCATTGAGCAAAACGAAAGAATTTTGTCGAGCAGCAGAATGTGCAGCAAGGAAGCTCCATGAAAAAGAACTTAGTCAGATACTATCATGTGTAACCCCACGGAAACCGTCGAGTAGCAAAACGTGCAAACACCGTTACGAAAGGATGTTCGTCGGCACCATCATGCGTGACCCCACGGAGACCGTCAAGCAGCAAACGCCCTTACGAAAGGATGTTCGTCGGCACCATCATGCGTAACCCCAACCCCACGGAAACCGTCGAGCAGCAAAACGTGTAAACACCCTCGTGAAAGGATGTTCGTCGGCACCATCATGTGTGACCCCACGGAGACCGTCGAGCCGCAAAACGTGCAAACGCCCTTACGAAGGGATGTTTGTCGACACCATCATGTGTAACCCCACGGAAATCGTCGAGCAGCAAAACGCGCAAACACCCTCAAAGGACGTTCGTCGAGCTGATACACGGTCCAATATTTGTGGAGCAGAGATATAGTGGCCCCGAGAGATCGTGGATAGCGAGTCCTACAAACATTTTCGACAAAAGCAGCGATGAGTCCAAAACGACCTGAGCGTTGCCCGATTATAATCAGCGCTCGGAAAGCGTGACGATGTCATCACAGTGTCACATATGTCACACCGAGCTCGACGTTGAAGACGACATAGCGGACCACCCAGCTCAACCAAGAGTGCCAAATCCGACATACAGTCTTGGGTGGAAAAAATGTCCCGAGATATCGAGTTTCAAGCAGTTTGAACCGTTGAAAGAGGCTGGATTGCTGTTTTCGAATGCGGATGATGGTGGTTTGCAGGAAGTCACCTAAGTATGTATCTAAAATATATAATAGTATTAAATAAGTAGTGCAAGTAATGGTGTTTAATGAAGACTCAGAGGTCGATACAAAGCACTGCTTTATCGTGGTCTTGGACTCTTGGCTGGCCGATAATCAAAGCAAAACAAAAGTGATTGTCTTTTGTGCAATCGCTTCGTCACAGTTCGACACTGTCCGTACGTCAAGTTACAGTATCCCCAGACTCAGGTTCACGGTTTGGGGCTCATTATAGGCCTCCAAAATCTAATCTTTAGTGATTTGTATGATAGCATTTCTCCAAAGCGTTTAATGCTGGGTATATTCGACAACATGCGAGTTTGGCTCGAGGTCTAGAATAGGCGGCTTTTCATTATGTCTACGAAAATTCTAACGTCTGGTCCTGTATAACGTGGGGCATTCAGCGAAGGAATAGTATTATATCTACCCATGGCTGCATACATCCATCATATCGATCTTGCAAGTTCTTCAATTGTCCCCTGAGCCAAAGAGCTACAGATGTTTACAATATTGACAACGACACCAGAAGAAGTATCTTGTAAGTGTCTTGGGAGGAGGAGGATGAACCGGCATGTGAACCAAATGCTGATATGCCGGGGTCCGGGAGCACACTAGATGTAGTTACTACTACATCATAGTTCCCGGGATCTCTCAATACCAGTCCAGACGAGCTCGCAACGCGCCGGCTGCTGTAGATCTATATGGCATTGAGAGATCGCAGATGTAGTATTGACAAAATTGGAGATGTAGATATATTTGTGTATATTCAGTCAGTACGCTAGTAATCATTGAACTAGGCTTGGATCAACGACGATAAGTGAGACTAAAATACGTAGATGTTGTGGTCATAAGAATCGCGCATAAGGGAAACCGAGGTATGCAGTTCCTCAAGCTGAAGGACGGTTGCACGGAAGTCAGAACAAAGACGACTCATTGACGCGCTCGTGCAGTTCACGAGCGGTGACAGACAGGTGCTTGTCTTGGTGTACCTCAACAATTTCCCTGGCGGAGACTCGAACACAGCCGGCTTTAATCGGCCCGGCACTGGTATCGACGGTAAATATATTATTTGCCTACAGCTTCGGACAATCAAAGACATCCAATTTTCCCAAGCACGAATATGACTTTTTGGGGCTAAAACAATATCGGAATCATACTCAGCTCATCAAAATACGTCGAAAAATGAATTTCCAGATTTTTCCCACGAGAAATTCATTTTGCCAAAAATTTTGGACCTTTTTTTGGTATTATTGTGTACCCCTGTAAGGTTCTGGGTAGATTTTTAATGAGATTTACATGAAAACATCATGAATAATCTACTTGGTCCAAAATAAGCCATAACTGTCTCAGAAGCAACCCAATGCCTCTTTTGTTTTCTGACTGCCCATTCTGCTGCTTTCCCAGTTAAACCCTCCATGTATTCATCCATGAAAAGAAATGAACAGTTTATAAACTTACAAATTGTCTCAGGAGGACAAGCATCTAGCCACTTTTCTGCTTCCATTTTTGCATCATCAAATTTGGGTCTATCCTCTTCCCTATACTGATATTTCATCCATCTCCGGTACATTTCAATTAGATTGAGTTTGCAATGAAACTTTGGGAGAATTCAAATTTCATGACCATTTTCCTTGACAAATTTTTCAAGTCTGAAGACTTGGTTTTTAAATCCATCTTGCTGGCTAAGAACACAAGCCATACAACAATTTTTGCTTTCTATAAGACAAACTGCTTTGCATTTGGCATGATGAAATCTTAAAATGTCGAATCCCCTCCATGGTGGTTGAAGATTGGAATGTAATTGATCAGGTTTTGATGAGCTGCCCTTATAAACATTTGAATATTTTTAGAGTGATCCCATCGTTAAATTACACAAATTGTTACAGAAAAATACTCAGCTCATCAAAAGGAATCGATTCCGCATTTTTTCGGATTTTTAAAAACAGATTTCGCTTATGCCAAAAAATTTCGGGTATATAAAACAAAAAAGGATTATATCTCGAGAACCCCTCGTCAGGATGATCTCAAAATATTTGTGGATTACCTTCTCATCAAGATCTATCTATTCCGCATAGCACTTGGACCTGGAGAAAAAGTCAAAAAAATTGGATGTCTTTGATTGTCCGAAGCTGTACTTTCAAAGTAATAGATAACTGGCGAAGGCCGATCCAAGAGGCGGCACAGCCCAAGTCTCACAAATAAAAGAAACAACTTTACACGCAACCTCTCCATTTAACACAGTAGGGCTAACCGTGACAACAGACAGCTTAAGTAGTAAGTACAGTATCAAAAAAAAAAATAACAGCCGGATTGAACCCGTCTGCAGGATGCAGCACCTGAATTGCTTTCACCTCAATGTCATGACTGCTCTCATTAGAGATCAACAGATAGCTACACAAATCACATACCTGCTTCTTTCCAATGGTGTGGATATGCAAATAAATCCTCAATTGTGCCAGTGCGCCTTCAAGTTCATGGAACCAATATACCAAGCTGGCTGGAGGGTCCCTCAAGCCTGCCGGGTTCAACAGAGGCACCCTCCAAGAGCCAGTCAGCACACAAGGGTCTTCCGGCCGAATATATTGAGAACTTGATAAGATTACGATTTACCAAATGGAGATCGGGCAAGGCAT
Source organism: Stygiomarasmius scandens (assembly GCA_037954225.1). Classification (NCBI taxonomy): domain Eukaryota; kingdom Fungi; phylum Basidiomycota; class Agaricomycetes; order Agaricales; family Campanellaceae; genus Stygiomarasmius; species Stygiomarasmius scandens. Next base: position 243,296 of record JBANRG010000012.1, on the reverse strand, counting down.
GCTAAGCGATGGGATTGAGTAAAGACGAGACCTCATAAATTCGGCCTCGTAATATGATAGTTTCATACTGGCCATTTGCTTTCTCAAATTTAACTCCAGACACCAGCCTAAAAATCAGTGAAACCTGACTTCTTTCAAATGCTACCTGAAATTCATATATCATAATTTGGACACCAGCCATGGTGAAAATCCCACTGCTGATTATACTCGAGCCAGCCACCTCAGTGACTCGCTGCGTCGTTTGATCAATCGAAGAGCCGCGGACGCAGCGACTTGGTACCACTCGCGGGATTTTAGTACAGTCAACCGTTTTCCCCGTATCAACGGTTTCTGACTTGGTGAAATCCAGCGAGGTTATGAATTCAACACTCCTGTAATTCATTTTGATTGGTGGAATTTGTATGCTATGTTTTCCATTTCCTAGATTTCTTAATTTGAGACGAATTATGGGTGAGATACTCAGCAACACGCCTATTTCAGCTCAAGCCCATTTACAACATTGTCAGACTTGGCATTAAGACAGGAGTAAAAATGTAATTGCACATTTGCGGACTAATATCTGAAGAAATCAAAGAAACCGAAAACATAGAACTCATAGAAAAATCTGCACAAATCCCACTCTTCAGAATTGTGGAAGGGAATCGACCTCTGGAAAGGAAAGGAAATTACATGACTCCGCATGTAGCTGAAACATGCGTGGTCCCGAACGGAACAATTTCCGCCTTCCAATTTTTTCGTATGTCTAACGTCTCTCCAAATGATTTAGGCCCAACGCGCCACGAGGAGGCGTCCCCATGGCCGAGAGATGTATTGCTGATATGCGTGAGAGTATAGACGAAATACTGAAACTACTGGATACATCAAAAAGATAAGTAAAAAGAGGTCCATACTATAAGAGAAACATACCTGGGTACAGCAGACGATGAGTGAAAAGAGGTAAGGCTCGTACCCAGGAGGCAGTGTTACCGAAATTTGCCGGGCGCAGCGGCGTAGTGTTGTCCATAGACTCAACGTGTGCACAGCAGTGCAAAATAAACCTGTAGTGACAGGTCAAAAATTGTGCAGCGGCACAATTTGCGCATGCAGCGCGGGCATATATGCGTTGCGACGCAGCCCTATGAGTCGAAGTTGGGCCTAGGACTACCGACTATTGATCTACAGCTTCGGACAATCAAAGACATCCAATTTTTTTGACTTTTTCTCCAGGTCCAAGTGCTATGCGGAATAGATAGATCTTGATGAGAAGGTAATCCACAAATATTTTGAGATCATCCTGACGAGGGGTTCTCGAGATATAATCCTTTTTTGTTTTATATACCCGAAATTTTTTGGCATAAGCGAAATCTGTTTTTAAAAATCCGAAAAAATGCGGAATCGATTCCTTTTGATGAGCTGAGTATTTTTCTGTAACAATTTGTGTAATTTAACGATGGGATCACTCTAAAAATATTCAAATGTTTATAAGGGCAGCTCATCAAAACCTGATCAATTACATTCCAATCTTCAACCACCATGGAGGGGATTCGACATTTTAAGATTTCATCATGCCAAATGCAAAGCAGTTTGTCTTATAGAAAGCAAAAATTGTTGTATGGCTTGTGTTCTTAGCCAGCAAGATGGATTTAAAAACCAAGTCTTCAGACTTGAAAAATTTGTCAAGGAAAATGGTCATGAAATTTGAATTCTCCCAAAGTTTCATTGCAAACTCAATCTAATTGAAATGTACCGGAGATGGATGAAATATCAGTATAGGGAAGAGGATAGACCCAAATTTGATGATGCAAAAATGGAAGCAGAAAAGTGGCTAGATGCTTGTCCTCCTGAGACAATTTGTAAGTTTATAAACTGTTCATTTCTTTTCATGGATGAATACATGGAGGGTTTAACTGGGAAAGCAGCAGAATGGGCAGTCAGAAAACAAAAGAGGCATTGGGTTGCTTCTGAGACAGTTATGGCTTATTTTGGACCAAGTAGATTATTCATGATGTTTTCATGTAAATCTCATTAAAAATCTACCCAGAACCTTACAGGGGTACACAATAATACCAAAAAAAGGTCCAAAATTTTTGGCAAAATGAATTTCTCGTGGGAAAAATCTGGAAATTCATTTTTCGACGTATTTTGATGAGCTGAGTATGATTCCGATATTGTTTTAGCCCCAAAAAGTCATATTCGTGCTTGGGAAAATTGGATGTCTTTGATTGTCCGAAGCTGTACATAAATCGAGCAGTGGTCCGCAAGCCCGGAACATGAGTCAGTATTTTTTAGTAAATTACGGCGATTTCGTCATGTGATATAGGGACTTTCAATGAACATTGAACAGCAAAAGATATTTGTATCCAATATGGCACGTCTCAACGAGTCTTAGCACGACAGGTGCAGCATCAGTCTATGCCCACGTCTTGATTTTTTTCCTATAAAATTTATATGCTAAAAATTGCTATTGTTGCTGAGAAAGATGTGACCGAAAGAACTCACAGATTGTGCTGTTACAGCGTTTTCGGAAAACCTTGTCCCAACCGACTCGGAGTTTTTCCGTGATGCACATCAAAATAAATTCCCAAAACAGAACGACGACTTGGTCCATGTATACACACTTCCGGCCATGGCATAAGAGGTTCAGGGGGAGAGGTGGCTACTTGGGACCATTTTCAGGCATCTGGGCTGTCCAGAAAGAGCTGTAGGAATAAAAGAGGCCAGTTGAGGTGATTACCAAAATGGTAAATCAAGCTCACTTAGTGCTTTTTGGCAGGGCATTTCCGTTCCTGGAATTTTATTGTTTGCATCACGAAAATTTCGCTTGGGACAAGGTTTCCCGAAAACGCTGTAAGCAGGCCGCTTGTTAGCTATCGCTTCCGTTTTTAGAAGTCTTCTCCGAAATCGCTGTAGCATGTTACCCAGGGAGGCAGTCAAACTTGATTATGCCACGGGATTCAGATCTGATTATTTAGTTGAGACACACACCGGTAACTGGGCGCTGAACTTACCTATGCCAAGAGCCAGCTTGATACGGCTCGCATAAATATTTACCGGTCGCCTTTGCTACCCCTTTGTTTATCTATTTTTTGTGACTCCAGTTTCAAACTTCTGGTAACATTGTCCAAACTTATACCAAACAAAACGGAATAGTCTCTAAGCAATGTAAATCCTTTCTATCTTTTTGAGTATGCTCTGAATTAGAACAGTCAGACAGGTCGGAAGATTTGGAACTCAGCAATATCGAGTTCATATAATTGAAGCGCCACACATCAATAAAAACGAGAAAAAGACCGACGCGAAGAGCGGTAAAAATTCCAACGAACATGGTTAGTTTATTGACAACAATCCCCCTTGGCATCAACGGTTGAAACCTCATACACGTTATCTCTGTGGTAATGAAGCTTTGGAGCTGTCAATTGGTGTCACTTCAACCCTAATAAATACAATCCATACGGCTTCTACATGACGTTATAGTTTGTTACTAAGACAATCGTTCTACGTTATAAGGACACTAAGTAAATTTATAAGAAGCTCTTTTACAATTCAGTTCCCTGCCCCAGCCCAACTACCATACGCCAATTGCCATTCGACCTTCTTCAATGAGTAATTGGATTCTGGTAGATGATACAGACAGTCAGATACAGTATTCTGGACCATGGAGGACGACCACTGTAGACGAGTCTTCCACATCAGTGAAACTCAATGACATAACCACATCTGGTACAGTTTGGAACAACACTGTCCATGAAATAAACAGTAATGGTTCAATTGCCTCTTTTGAATACAATGGTGAGTGCCTGTTTAAGTGACTAGTAAATCTTGCTATCTGAATTGATCTTATGAGTCATTTTCCAGGAACTGGATGCTGGGTATACGGAAGTTGGCTTCCAGGGCCAATTAATCCACAGTCAAGATCTAACATCTACATAAGCATTGATGGGCAGTCCGGGGACCCTTTAGACATTCCACAGGGCGGCAATAACATTTGGTTTGGTGGGCTTGGACCTGATAAAATATCCCCTGGAAAGCATGAACTTGTGATGAACATCACTGTGGGTCCAGGCGAATCTGTATTTCTGGATTATATGGTGTATGAGGACCTACCTTCTGCAAACAGGGATGGTGAGGTAGTTAACATTGGTATTGGTAATAAAGACCATAGTCTGCTCAATCGGCATGCATCAGCGGACTGGAAAATAGAATTTGGGTCGGGGTGGGCCCCGATTGATGATCAAACTTTACTGCAGCATGTAGCCTCTACAACAAACCCTGGTGCATCAGTTACTTTGACTTTCAACGGTATGGTTCTAGCTTCTAAAAGCAGGAGTTGAATATTTACAATCTAGCGTGTTATACCTGCAGGTACTGCAATCCAGCTATATGGCGGACTCACTTCTAACGGTACCACAAGTACTGTATTGTACCAGCTGGATGACCACGGTCAAGAGATATTTACTCTAGTCCCACCAAATAGCGGAAGCTTGGTGAACCAACAGCTGTTGAACCTTTCAGCACTCTTTCCTGGTGAACATAAACTGGCAATTACTTACAATGGCTCAGGATCTAGTATCCCTTTAAACATGGAATACTTCCTTATGACTTCCCTTACCTTGGCAGAGCAGGCTTCACTTACCCAGCCATCTCCATCTCCATCACCTATGCCTCCATTACCTGAACAACATTCCAAAGCAGCAATCATTGGGGGCACTATTGGTGGTGTGGTATTCCTTGTCCTAATTGCGAGTCTGGCCTTTCTGTGGTTCCGACGGCGTGATTCTAGATCTTCACAGCCGGTTACTGCCGTAGTCACACCATTGACGGAGACATCCCAGCCCAGCTTCTTCAGTCCATACAACTCTGGAGGCACTCATGCTGCTGTTACAAACCATCTGCAAGACCATTCTGTCTCGCAGACCTTTGACCCAAGTTTACTCTCACGGCGGAACAGGGAACCACCAATCACAGGGGGGAACTCGAGGCTCAAGAAGCGCTTGAATGCCCTTGATCATCGTACAGGCATGACTGAAACCGAAACATCGTCATCAAGGCGGAAGGATGGAAACGCGGACCGTGAATTGAGGATGTCGGAGAGAGAAGAGGATGAACCAGAAGTGTTGGACGCTGGTGACATACTAGAGATACCCCCTCCACGGTACACGGAAACAGATGGGTAAGCTTTCCAGTCTGAAACATACTGCCATTCTTTATCCCTATGCTCCTTATTCCGTCGTTTTGTGTATGACAATGCATGACGTTCAGCATACTTCTCTGCACGGCACATTGATACTACCTAAAAATGATCTGTTTATAAAGGAAGATGGCCGTCGCTTCGCGCGGCATGTACGAGGCCGAGAATACTTTGAGTCAATGTCGTCTATGTGTTCATGTTCACGCCTGTCGAATCGGACATTTTCATCAACCACAGAAACAAATTATCAACTTGTCGTGCTAAAACAGAGGACGAAGAGTCCAAACGTGTCACGGTTTTAAGAGCAGCGACAACATCATAATATTGATTTGCCAGAGTATGAACTTCGTAATACGAAATGACTGAAAATCACTGTTTTGCAATCGCCCGCCAAAATGATCGGACATGAATTGAGGAGACCCTTTACCTTACGGTAGCGGGAATTTTAAATTTGTAATAACCGGCCAAGGCCGACCATGGGGGCGGCACAACCCGCTACCTCAGCTATACATAGGAGACAGACCATCACTCAGCACTACAAGAACTAACTACGACTATCAGTAGAATATACTAAGTACACTATGTATTCCAGGGAAGCCAATCTCAAAGAGTACAGGGTGTCAGACACCAGACAAATTGGATTCCCCTACTCATCATGAAATAGATATGCACTTCATTGTAGTCAAAAAGCACGAGTTCGACCAACTGGAGACGTGGCTGTCAAGGTAAGGTAGCACATACTTTCCAGACATGTTACTGAATTCAACGTAGATACTTAGACCCAGACACTAGTAGCACAAGATGGACGAAGTAAGAACATGGCATACAAGGGCCTAGCATTACCATAAATGCTTGCCCTCTTTACGACAAAAACAATTCTCAGATCAACGCGCTGTCGAAAACCAACAGCCTGAGATCAGACACTATCAGCGAAAAGAACTAATAAACATGTTAGCATGAATATTTGAACAGCCGGCCGCAATGTTTTTATAATGGTTCTGTGGCATCTCTACTTCTATGTCCATCAACATAACATCATCGTTGCCCGGGTACAATTGCGAAAGGTAGAGAACGGGGAGCCTGGACACACATCAGGAAATTGACCTCTGGATAATTGGTATTACATTACAAGTAAGTTCAAGTAATGTCAGTATATTAGAAGCCTTAATGATTTTACTGATTATTACCGGAAATTCGCCGGTCCCTTCATGATATTAGCAGTTCTTATCAATATATTAATACTATGTAACCAGTACTCTATTCATTCTCTAGTGAACAATTACACTGTATTAACATCAGATTAGTTCTCTTAGTGCAGGTATTATCAATGGATTACATATAACAATACATGGGCCAATTGCCCGAATCATTCATTGCAACACAACAGAGGTACATACAACTCAGACAAGATGCTAATTAGACACTGTTACTGGAACCACTGGATACTGATACACCGCTTCATTCACCCTCGCCCTCGGCATTAGAAGAAGTCCCACCAGCCTTACCCGAACCCTCGGCTGCAGTCTGAGCAGAGATAGTGTTCTCCTCCGCTGCAATCTCATCCCATTTAATACGACTGATGATGTCGGAGCGAGTGAGTCCATGGGTAGCCGGAGCAATAGTATGACTTAAAATGACATTAGCCCATACAAAACAGTAAAAGGAAAAGGTAAGACTCACGACGCTTTAAGATACAAATCATGCATGAGCCGATGATAAGCCATGAGGCTCTTGGCTTCCAGAGTGTCGAGAATCTCTATGAACGTGTACCATTGAGTTGCTAGGCCAGGAGGTGGAAAGTTATCGTCGGCTGAGTGAGCATGATCTTGTAGAATAGCATGGACCTAGATAAAAAAACTTTGAGAACACCATTGATAACGAGTAGTATTAGAAAACTTACTACTGATGCCGCCATAGCAACCATAGCCTTTGGTACCTCCAACTCCAATGGTTTCTCGGGGATTGAGGACATGAAAATCTCAGTCTTTTGCACTTTGAGAGCCTTCGAAAGCTTGTTGCTGCTGAAAAAGGCGGCTGCCATAAACTCCGGAATGACCTTGTGACCAAAAGGTTTCAGATAGTCATATGCGTCCCCCTACAAATAGTAAAAAGCTATGAGAAAGTATGCCTTATGTATGAAAAAACATTACCGATAACGGGTAGATATAATCTGCATTCAGAACAAGTTCAAGCGCTGTAGAGACACCCTTAGGGCTGCTATCGATGCCAAGAGAAGAAAGGACTGTAGCCGCAAATCCGGTCTTGAGAGCTCGTCTTTCGATAGTAATGCGCTGCGTGACCTAAGAGAGAATTAGCATCATCCTGACAAACCAAGGTCAACGTACATATCGTGTGAGTGGAGCTGTGTATCTAGTGAAGTCACCACGCTCCAAACGGTCAGCAATGTCAAATGGTTTGCCGAAGTTCAGAATCTTCGCGCACTCGATCAGAGATGCTGTCGAAATATGGACTTCAACTCTTCATTGAGAGGGCAGTAGGTGTCATCAATGACCATTTGGAGAGTGCCCTTTTTGCACGCTTGTTTGATCACCGCCTTGATTTTTGGGTTTTGTCCAGATAGCGCAAGCTTGAAGGTACGTGTCGCGTCTGTGAATGGCTTGAGAACAATGTTGGTGTGTAAGAGCCACTCTTCTTTGTCCTCCGTGTCTTTGTCCTTGTCCTGGTTATCACTGTAGTCGACAACAGGAGCACGTATAGTTTTCGACGACCTTTTGACGGTTGGAAGCTGGAAATGATTTCATTAGCGACAGACACTGATACAATGAATAGCAGCACCTCTTCAACAAGCTTTTTAGCCACTCGAGTCATTGTTTTCTGTCAAAATGATACTGATGAGCCTGTTTCGGTTGATATGACAGTGAAACAAACCTTAGGCTTTTGGGGTTTGGCTACTTTGTTCCAATCCAACTCGCCGTCAGAAGTAGCTGGAATGGAAGTAAGGTCACCTTGAAGATTTTCTTCACCATCGGAGTCGTCATCAGAGTTGTCTTCCTCTTCATCCTCGTCAGCGCTCAGATCACTGTCTGTGAAAGATTTGAGAAACGAGAAGATGCCACGTCAAATCAGTAAGCGAGGCATGTGCGCGTGACTTTACCATGCAGCTGACTTGCAGCGACTGTTCCTTTCTTCCTACCACTGTTGATGATGGTTGGAGCCTGTAGACCATGGTAAGCCAGTTCTTAGTACCTGTCGTTACTTACCTTTTCTGAAAGACTTTTAGACGCATTAATGTCCTCCTCTCGATCATCATCCTCATCAGTGTCATTCTCGTCTTCTTCTTGGGAGTCCTCATCCTGCCGGTTTTTGTTGGCATGGATGGACTTTTTTGATGTCTTCATTGAAGGGCTTCATTCCTCTTCCATCTCCGAATCAGAGGCAATAGAGGGTGGCCTCCCACCTGCAAAGTCAGAAGGTAAGTAGCATACAGCAATTATAAGGAGAAAAACAACTTACGGGTCTGCGCAGAAGTAACAGACTTTCCCTGAGACTTGGTAGTTTTGCGACCAACAGACCCTGCCTCACGAGTTTTAGCTCGGGCCAAAGCCTTGGTAGCCTTGGAGGCCACTGCTCAGTTTAGCTGCTTGGTCGATTTTGAACGTTTTCCCGCAGGTTGTTCCGAGTTCTGTGGGTCCAGGGATTTTCATTTCTCTGAAGAGAAAATTAGCTTGGAGAGAAAGATTATGCATTCAAGTTTGCTGCACTCACGAGAGGGCTGGGATTTTGTCGCAGAAGTTGACAGTGCCATGAGGAGGTTGGAAGGATGCTGGTGGTCGATGCAAAACAAACCGTGAGTAAATTGAAAAAAAATTAGGCAGCTTTGGTCGCGAGTGCTGACTTGCACAAGTCCCTACGTAAGGTTGTCCCCCGTACAATGTCGAAAAATCCTGCTGCGACAACTGGATACCCTTGCGAAGGGTGTAACATTGTCTTCAACCGACAATGTGATCTTAATCAGCACCACCTTGGAACAGGAAAGCGAGCTTGTCAAGATGCCGCCAACACCGCCATAGCGCGTATTCGGGCTAGCCGCTTCAAGCCAAAGAAAAGACGACCACGAAAATCTTCTCCACGGACATCTCGCCCTCCTTCCCCAACTGCACCGGTTGGAGATACCAATAATGCAGCTGAGGATGCACCTCAAGCATTTGTTGGTGATTTCTTTGGGAATGACTACGACGCAGAGGATTTCCCAGGTTTCGACAACTCTGCTGTCCACTCGGAAACTGAGGACCCAGCCAATGAAGACCCAGCCAATGACGACGAACTAGAACAAACTTGGGAGCCTCCTCATCATCCAGTTCAGGCAGCTCCAGATCCCATGGACATTGACGAACCTTTACCACCAACTCGGACTGTAAACCCCCTTCTTCCACATCTCCCTGCTCACCGTGACGGTATCCACGTTGTCACTTTTGGAGGCCATGCTGGTGAAGCTGTTTCAGACTCGGCATCCCAATCCTTTCATAATCCCAAATGGGGTTTTGAAGCGTATGGCTCCAAGATTACTGGGAGTTCCGAAAACTTGTGGGCACCTTTTGCCTCAAAGATGGACTGGGAAGTTGCACGCTGGGCAAAGATGAGGGGTACTGGGTCTACTGCCTTCTCTGACCTGTTAGCTATCGAAGGAGTGCGTTAGTCTTTATTAATATCTTGAAATGCTACTAAATATCTTACTGCTAGGTAGCTGAAGCACTTGCGCTTTCATATCAAAACAGCAAGCAGTTGAACCACATCATTGATCATGGCTTGCCAACCCGTCGACCAGCGTTCACACGTCAGGAGGTTGTTATTGCTGGCAAGGCTTACGACTTCTATGTGCGTGACGTGCTTGACTGCATCAAAGCATTATATGGAAACCCTGATCACACGCAATATCTGGCCTTCACTCCGGAGCGACATTACGCTGATGCCGATCATACTATGCGGCTTTATCATGACCTCAACACAGGAAAGTGGTGGTGGGATATGCAGGTGTGTCTATAAATTATCTTACTTTTCAGAACCTGAGCACTCAAATTTATGAAACAGAAAGCTATTGAGAAGGACAAGCCGGGTGCGACAATCATACCCCTCATTATTTCCAGCGACAAGACCCAGATTACTCTCTTCCGAAACAAGAGTGCCTATCTTACCATTGGCAATCTTCCAAAGGAAATCCGTCGCAAGCCTTCGCAACAAGGCCAAATCCTCCTGGCATACCTCCCTACAAGCCGTCTCGAACATATCACAAACAAAGCCGCTCGGAGACGCACCGTGACCAACCTTTTTCATGCGTGCATGAAGGATCTCTTGGCACCACTCAAAGATGCCGGTCTCGAGGGCGTTAACATGAAGAGTGGTGATGGTGTCATCCGGCGTTGTCATCCCATCGTCGCTGCATATGTTGGTGACTATCCCGAGCAGATTCTGGTCACAACAGCTTACTATGGCGATTGTCCGACCTGTGAATGCCCAAAAGACCAGCTGGGAGTCTATCCTTGTACACATGCATACCGTGATTTCGAAGCTGCTTGCGATGCAGCGGAAAAGCTAGGTTCTGTGGATTGGGTTTCTTCCTGTCAAGATGCCAACCTCAAACCGGTCCAGCATCCTTTCTGGGAAGACCTTCCTTATACCGACATCTTTCACTCCATTACTCCCGATATCCTGCACCAGCTCTACCAAGGTGTTATGAAACATCTCATTTCTTGGTTGACAACAGTTGCTGGTGCAGACGAAATTGATGCACGTGTCCGTCGTCTCCCCCCAAATCATGGTATACGTGTCTTTCACAAAGGCATCACAACGCTGTCTCGGGTCAGTGGCACTGAGCATAAGCAAATGTGCTCTTTTCTGCTTGGCGTTGTAATTGACATACCTGGTTTGACCTCGCGGCAATCTAACTCACTCCTTTCTGCAACACGCGCACTTTTGGACTTCCTTTATCTATCATGCTACCCAATCCATAGCGACGAGTCCTTGACACTGCTGGAGCAGTCTTTGGAAACCTTCCACGAAAACCGTGAAATATTCGTCGAACTTGGTGCCCGAGAAAACTTCAACCTCCCAAAACTTCACTTTCTCTGTCATTATCGTCGCGCTATCAAATTCTACGGCACCTCAGACAACTACAACACTGAGACCACGGAACGCTTGCATATCGACTTCGCGAAAGATGCTTATAGGGCTAGTAACCGCAAGGATGAATACACCCAGATGACACAGTGGTTGGAGCGTCGGGAAAAGATCACAGCACATACAAAATATATCGCATGGAGGTGTGGTGAGTTTGGGGGACTGGATAGTGACGATGACGAGGATGATGACGAGGATGACGTACCTGATGCCAGGTCAGATGTTGCAGCAAGACGGTTGGGTCAGCGTCTTGACTTTCCCGGTGCTCAACGCACAGTCTCAGATCTGCGGTGCATGTACACCCAGAAGCTCAGCCGATTCCCAACCGTCAAGTTTATTCGCTTTTCGAAACTTCAGGATGGAGGAGAACGGGGTTATAGGGCAACTGACTTTGTCATGGCCCTAAAGCGATTCGTAGTTCAGTTCCGGGAACCATACCTTCCAGCTAATCAACTAGATGATTATGCACGCTTTGTTGTGCTGCCATTCCATTCTGTACCTGTCTGGCACAAGTTGAAATTTGTCAATTACGAGCTTTTTGGCAAGAAGACACTTGATTCAATTTGCGCGCATCCTCGTCGGTACAACAACAAAGGAAAGGTGACCCAATCAGCACGGTTTGATACAGCGTTAATCAAACTGAAAGGGCTTGGCAACAGTGATGGTGATGGCGATAACTTTCTTAAAGGTACGTTTTTTACTATCACAGAGACTTCAGTAGTCTTACCTATTCATGACAGAATCCCGCGTTGGTCGGATACGTGTCATATTTTCTTTGCCTCAAGGAAAACTTGACACTCTCTTCGCCGTAAACAGCATGCCTCCGAAACATCTAGCCTACGTCGAGTGGTTCAGCAAGTTTAATCAACGTGCGGACCCTTACTCTGGGCTGCATACAGTTAAGCGTCAAACTGCGTCCGGCACTATAACATCTGCAGTCATCCCTGTTGAGATGCTTCAGCGAAGTGTTCATTTGATCCCGAAGTGGGATGGCATGGTTCCTTCGGAATGGAGTAGTGAATCGGTTCTCGATGACTGTAGTACTTTTTTACTCAATGTATTCAAAGATGAGCATACCTACTTCAATTTGACGTAGTTTTTGATTCTCTACTGTCTTGGTTCTTGTTGACCTGTAACTTTCTTCCTTTCTAATTTGGGTAATATATTCCAACTTGAAGTGATTTCAAAATCTTTCGGAAATGACACCACAGCTAATGATTTAGCACATTATTCTACATTAATAGACTGGCTGATAACAAAAGCTATAGTATCAATAATTACTGAGCCAGTGTAGTAATTTTGAGTAATACTTGGGTAACAAAGTGAATATTATAGCTCTTATTCAAGTTAGCGATAATTACAGATAAAATCAAGTATGTTATACGTTCCTTAACCCGATACCAATTTCCTGATGCACTAGGGAGGCCATGAGCCTGGGCGAAAGACAAAGACAAGGCAGAAAGGGTTAATCGGTAGTCGCGCACATATTTGTTCACGGATATATACATTGTTGTTGGACAGGTTTTAGCGAAGACGCTGTATACGTTGGATACGATAGATGCGATAGGAGAATGAGTGTAAGCACGATGACATATTAGAAAACTTTTTACGATAGACATTTCATTATTATGGATGGATTATAGTCAGTTAATAGGAATTGAGCAAGCTTTTTAGGAGCAGTACACACAAGTCACTAATTATGCCAGCTTACGCTGTTGTCAGTAGGGAATGAGGCTAAGTTGTACGGTACGACATAGTGTTCAGTGTCGTAATATATGATGACTAAATGTCTCGGTTTCGCAAAGGCCCGCCAAAATGATCGGTGCATGAAATTTGGAGCTTCGTGTCGCAAGACCCACTACTATGTAGCGGGAATTACTCACCCTACCATACTTGCTATGCCTCACAAAGACTCTCGAAAAGCCCGCACCGAAAAACTTCTCGCTACTTTCTTTTCATTTCATAAGGCTCATCTAGGAGACATGTTGATAGTATAGAACAAACCGTGTGTTAAGTTTGTGCGAAGACCACACAAAATTTAACAATTTCCCAAACGGTCCTTGAAACGACGTTTCATAGTGATGAAGCCGCATCGACTTTTTGAGCCGTTTCAAACTTCGATTTACTCCTTTTGAAGCGAAACTGAAATCGTTCGTTGGTACTATTACTAATACATAGTGCTGGTTGAGCTCGTGGGAACGTTCTGTGTACCCGATCAATCATTAATCAACTTCAGACGAATCTTCTTCTCGGATGGCAGAGGATGGCAGTGTATACCACAAATCGCTCGGCGCAGCAAGAGTAAAAAATTCAACACTCAGAGCTGCAGAAAGATATATAAATTACTTGGATCCTATGGATATACACTAGTTTACCACAAATCGCTTGGCACAACAAGAGTAATAAAAAATTCGACACTCAGAGAGTTGCAGATAGATACATAAATTACTTGTAGTATTAACTTCACATGTTTCCCTGTAAAATTGCGAGCTTCCTCCTGAACCAATGAGTTATACGCTTTTTGGGAATAGAAAGAGACGCGCGTCTCAAATTCGTCATCCCCGTCATCGGCATTCCATCCGCATCCAAAACCAATCGCGAGTCTGACTCTACCATAAACCTTGACTTGAGCATACTCACCAACTCTCTTTCTTCCAATTTACGATTCCGGAACACAAGCCGAAGCCAAGTGAGCTTCCTCAACAAGACTCTATCGCCCAGTAGCTTCCCGACACCGCCTAGGCCAGAGATGCGATAGAGAAAGTGTCTCGTGAATATCCTGAGATGCTCTTTCCGTTCAGAACGTGTGAACGACGGAGGGAGTCGTTCGTCAATGGTGAGATCAGTAAGCGAAGGAAGCTCGGTTAAGATTCCAAGCAACTCTGTATCCGTGGCAATTACTCTTATGAGTGAGAATGCCCTCAGGTATTCATAGTTTGAACGGAGAAGCATAGGGATGAGTAAAGGAATCTCGGCGATGGAAATGGTTTTTTTCGCCTGTCTCAGCGATGCCAGTTCTAGTACTTTCAGTTTGGGGAACTTTGCTGACCCGAATAAGGCATTCACCTCTTTGTTGAAGTCATCAGTGACCTGAATGCGGATGCATTTGCACGACGTCATCGTGAATTCAGGCATTACTGGCACTGTGCCTCTCCCGTGCCTTAAGTTAGCGAGGACCAGATACTCTACGGAAGAAGCCCGGCGTAGGAAAGATATCACTTCCCTCAGGGGAACACTTTTCAATGTCAAGCGTTCAAGATTGCTGATTCTGATGCTTTCTTGTCTAGTTCCTAGCTGCAATGAGGAACCTGACGTGTCACCGTATAGAGAGAAACCACAAAGATACATATAACGTAAGTGGGGTGCATCAAACCTGGGAAGACTTGGAATTTGTCCGGGCCCGAAGACCTCACAAGTGAGGCGCGCAAGCCGAGGTAAGGTCTTGGGAAATGGAATTTGGTTAAAATCTCCTGGATTTAACCTGAATTCCAAGTTTTGCCAACGATGAGCATGAGCTCCAAGAGCGACAAACAAAAGTCGCAGCGGTTCACCGTAGTCTTGCGTGGCACGAAAGTTGGCAAATATACGGAGGGGAGCGTTCCCGGAATACTCTAAATGAAGATTGGCACGATTAAGGGCCTTTGCAATCGAATGGGGTTCATATACACGATTATGTTTGCCCAAGAGGATTTTTGACCAAAGTTTCGGTGTAGAGTGCAACACATTTCTCCAATGAGAGCAGACTTGGCTCAAAACCCTAGGTGCATCCCTCTCAGTGTGCTCACCGATGGCACAACTTTCCGTCAAAAAGGCGAAAATTTCCGTAAGAATCTCGAGAGGAAGCTCATAGACAGAGCACTTGAGAGATTGCAGTCCAACAATAGCTTGATACTCCTCCGCGAAAGGTTTGAGATGGCCAGAAGCTTCTTGAAGGTCCCGGAAAACAGACATGACCCGCTTATTCTCGATCAGGACAGCGCTAGTCCTGTCCGAGAACGTTTCTTCCTGCGGGCTTTGGGCGCTTGCTCGAGACAAGGTCAACTCTGGGAAGACTGCGTGGCATTTGTCGCAGATCTCGATGCCAAAGCTATCGTCGAGATCAACACGACCTTCCTCACCCATCTCGAGAAGTAGCTGTCTCTGATGAAATAACCCCAACACCACCCTTCGGAGTCGACCGAGTTCTCTTTCTAGGGCAGAGAATACTTCATGCAACTGCTTGTTAGGTATCATTGGAAGGCCATCCGATGTCTCATCGTCCAAGGAGAGAGCGTAGGTTGGACAGAACGTGTAGTGGCAGCGAGAACACATTTCGACTGGCTTGATTGTTGGGAGATCTCTACGAGGTCGCTGGTGTTGAAGCACTGGACGTCTGGTGACATCAAACAGGGGTTAAGATTGTGAGTAAAGAACATCGAAGCTCGAAAAAGCTTATACCGACAATGGTGACAGATAATTGGAGTATGACATTTGCGGGCTTCGTCGTGGTTGAGCGTCGTGGTTGAGTTATAGATGCGAACAAAAGAACCGAACTTGAAAAGCTGTGGCAACACAGCGTGAGAAAATATGATCTGTGAGCTGAAGAACAATAACCAGAAGTTGAGAGCATTATTCACCGGTTCGTCGGACAACTACAAAAGTCAAATGTTGTCTACTCTCCCCTATTCAAATGTCTCAGAGATGGAGGAGTATGGATTAAAGCAAAGGGCAGAAGGGAATGCGATATGAGCATCGTTTGTCTGTCCTCAGATGCTCAGAGCTGTCGTTTCCGACCGTTGAACGTTGAAGGGCTTAGGACCGTGAGAAAAATGACCGTGGCAGAACTTGGGTCAACAATTGTCAATAAAGTGTTTACAGCATGATCGGGAAATGAAAGTTGGAAGCCGTCTGGACAGTACTGATAACTCTCAAAACTCTCAATGCGGGTTATGCCGCTGTTACGAAACCTAGTAACCTCATCTTTCTTGATTTTCATATTCAACATGCGGCAAAGCCTTGGTAGTATGAACTACATCCTGCCATAAGTATACTATCAAATGCTCATTCTGTTTCAGTCCCATAAAGTTGCGAGCTTCCTCCGTAACCAAGGAGTTATACGCTTTCTGGGGATAATTAGAGATACGAATGTCAAGTCCTCCATTCCTGCCACCGGCACTCCGTCTGCACCCAAAACCAATTGCGAATCCGGCGACTCTACCACAAACCTTGATTTGAGCATACTCACCAACTCTTTTTCTTCCAATTTGCGATTCCGGAATACAAGCCGAAGCCAGGTAAGCTTCCTCAACAAGACTCTATCGCCCAGTAGCTTCCCGGCACCGCCTAGGCCGTAGATGCGATAGAAAAAGTATCTCGTGAATATCCTAGGATGCTCTTTCTTTTCAGAACGTGTGAACAATGGAGGGGGTCGTTCGTCAATGTTGAGTTCAGAAATTGAGGGGAGCGCCGCTAAAACGTCGAGCAAATCTGTATCCGTTGCAATCACCTGTGTCAGTGAGAATGACCTAAGATGCCCATAGTTTGAACGATGAAGCATAGGAATGAATGAAGGAATCCTAGAGAGAGAAATCGTTGCAGTCGAGCATCTACTAGTTGAAGCCAGTTCTATCGTTTGAAGTTTGGGGAACTCTCCAGCCTTCAACAAGGCCTCTATCGAGCGACTAACGTCGTTGGTGACATGAAATAGGACGCGTTTGCAAGACGGCGCTATGAATCGAGGTAGCGTTGGCTCTTCAAGGCTCAAGGGCCAGATGTCGCCAAGGGTCAGCAGCTCGAGAGCAGAAGCGCGGCCTAGACAAGAGGAGACTTCTTCCAAGGCAGAACCCTGCAAAGTCAATGAAACGAGATCATCTATTTTAACGTTTTCACGTTTTCTCCGTTCCATCAAGGATTGTGGTATATCATTGTACAGAGAAACACCCGAGAGATTCAAGGTACGCAAACGGGGCGCATCAAACTGGGGAAGACTGGAAGTGATTCCTTGGGCCTCGCAGGTAATGCGCGTGACGACCGGTAAAGCCCTAGGAAATGGAATCCTGGTAAAATCCCCCGGATTCAATACGAGCCTCAAACTTTGCCAACGATGTGCGTGGGCTCCGAGAGTAGCGAACAAGTGTTGTAGTGGCACATAATAGTCTTTTCTAGCACGAAAAGTCGCGGTTATACAAAGGGGAGTATCACCCGAACGCTCTAAATGGAGTTTGGCACGATGTAGATCCTTTAAGATCAAACGGTGTGCGTGAGCGCGACGACAACGGTTCCCCAGGGTGATTTTTGACCAAAGCCTTGGCGTGGAGTGCAGTACGCTTCTCCAACGAGAGCAGACTTGACTTAGAAGTATTGCTTCGTCTTCATCGGGGTGCTCACCATTGCAAGTGTAAGGACTGGCTTCGGCCACGTCCTCCACATACAAAGTGAAAATTTCCGAGAGTATCTCGACGGGAAGCTCATAGATGGAGCATCTAAGAGATTGCAACCTAGCAATGGCTAGGTACTCTTCTACGAACGGCTTGAGAAGGTCAAACGCTAGTTGAATTTCCTTGAAAACGGACGTGACACGCCTGCTCTCGGACAACACGGCGCTCGTCATGTCTGAGAACGTTCGTGACAAGGGCAAATCTGGGAAGATTGCGTGGCACACTTCGCAGATCTCGAACGTAAAGTCCGAACTATCGAGATCAACGTGTTCCCCCTTGCCCATGGCGACGAGCAGCTGGTCTTGGTGAGTGAGGTTCGACAAGACGTTTCGGAGCCGATCAGACTCTCTTCCAAAGGCAGAGAATAGCACCTGGCACTGCTCGTCTGATATCGTCAGAAGGTCGTCCGGCGGCGTTGTGGGCGGAAAATCGTTCAAGGGAGCGTAAGTCGGCCAGAAAATGTAATGGCAACGGGAGCATATTTCGATTGGTATTATCGTCGGAGGGTCTCTATAAAGTCGTTGAAGCGTGGGGCGCCTGATGAAGACAGATTGTGATTAATTATCACTAAAGCTCGTAACAAGTTGTCACTGACAACGGTGAAAGGTAGTGGGAGAAAGACATTTGAGGGCTTCGTTGTGGATGAGTTGAGAGAGTTGAGAAGAAAGAACTTGAACTGAAGCTGAAAACAATCACGTACACGCCACACGGCGCGCGTTTTTGGGCCAAGGAGGACAGAACAATTAGTAACCAGAATTAGTAACCAGAACATTTGGACATTGTTCGCTAAAGCCATCATCGTTATTGGTCAGGATTAGCATGGATCCTAAGGAGGTTCAACGTAAGCCCTACAATGAAACTCAACGCTCCATCTTATACAAAATTCATTGTGAAACACACGTACATGCAAATACAAGAAGCTAATACACTAACAACCCTTGTCAAAGTTTCCCCCTTTTCTCAACGCAACTGTATAATATCGCTCCAATGCGCCGAATCCCTCATCACCAACGTATCCCTCGCTAGTCCCTTGTTGCGCAACTGAGAAATGTGTGATATCGAATCTTTGGCTGCGTATCCAGCTCCAGCCACGTATCCGTCACTGTAGCCAAAGCCATTCACGACATGACCGATGGATGCAGTTTGACTTGGAGGAGGAATGTTCGCCAAAGACCCAACACCGCCAAACCCAAATCCAGATCTGGACTTGGACTGACTAGACTTGGCGTGTCCTCCAGCGAGAACCAACGAGTCCCTAGCGTATGCTATTCTTCCAAATCCTCCAGGTCCCTTTGGTACAGCACCAGCTTCCCAATCTGAGCCGACCTCGCGCTCCAAATCCAGGTTTACGGCAACCACGTCCAACGAGTCTGATTCTTTCACAGCAAGAGCAGAAGATCCGTACCCAAACTTGAACAATGCCAATCTCGAGCTGACAGAGTCGTCCTCTTCAACATCAAGGCCGAGCAGGACACTTGGAGTGCGAGCAGGAGGAGGAGCAGTAGTTGTCGATGACGACTTGTTTGCATACATGGTAGACGCCGAACCGGACCCGGCGCCAGAGTCAGACTCTTCCTCTTCCTCCTTCCCGAGCACATGCACCGAATAACTCGAAAATGCGACCGCATCCGTCCACGCATAGCTCATCACCGAGACTGTCCTCTCCACATCTCTCTGTGACAAGCTTTGTTGCCGACGTCTGCTAGCCACGTCTGTATTTCCACCGGCACCTGCGCCTACACCTCCGAGACCTTTCATAGTCGCACCTTTCAGCGTTCTAAACGACTTGGCAGACACAGGAGACACGACGGAGCCCGAGCCGGAGAGAGACCGGTCTGAATATGCAGAGTCAAAGGCACGCATGCACAGCCCATTCTGCGTAGACGGCGCTGGAGTGCGGTCCTGGAGATACGGGAGGCAGGTCGACCGGATGGTTGCGCAGGTGGTGCTTGGTGGAACTCCTGATTCTATGGTTTGCGATGAATGGGTATAAGAATGACGAATTGTGGTAGCGATGGAATACATGGATGGTTCAGAGTCGAGAGCAGCGTCAGACTCGACACCACTGCTAAACTCGTCATCCGCCTCTGCTTCTGTTTCGCCACCGGCGACCACGAGAGTATGCCTAGCATAGTGAGGCGCCCTAGGTGTCACCGGGCCCAACGAAGACGGCGTCGAGCAGATGGAAGCAGAAGCTGACATGACCGAGCTCGTCATAGCTTCATCTTGGTCTCCTTCCTCCTCCTCTTCATCAACAACCTCCATCCCGCCAAACGACCTCGCAGTCTCCCTATTAATCCTAGCTCTAATATTGACAGTCGCGTGCTTGTCCTTCGCATTGGCGGTCAAATCTAGGTCTCCAAAGGCCCTGCGGACAACGGTTACCGGATCCTCTTCGTTCTCCTTCTGTTGGTCATCTTCATCTTGGGTAATCTCTTCTCGACTTGGACGGGACATCCGCGAGCTGGTAGCGGCCCCATTCCCGGTCCTAGACTGCCTCCTCGTTGCAGCAGACATCCTCGCCGTGCTTCGTTTGAGACTCATATTCGGATCATGCTTGATGTAAGAAAGAGGACTAATCGGGGTCGTACGGTATCGCATTGGTCGGTTTCCATAACGCGGACCTGGGCCGGGATAATGATACTGAGAATTGAGCCCTGAACGACCTGGACCGAGAGATGAAGTTCCACTGCCGATAGAAGACATGGAAGCAGACATGGCGATGGTAGACATGTCTTTATACCATATCAGAGGACTCTGCTTGCGATGACGGTTACGAACATGGGCTTTGGAACAAGGCGAGAGGGAGGATGAAGGCGAAGTCGGAGGATATGGAGAAGCCGAAGAAGATGGCGTTGCAAGTACAGGGTTATAGTGAGAAGCAGGTCCAGTGGAATGCATGGAGGATCTTGAGTAGCAAGAGGAAGACGTTGACGGGCCTCGACAATGTGTTGCGAGATGGCTTGGGTCACTTGAAAGAGACTGAGTTTTGCCAGGATTGCTGGGTATCGATGATATGGACACAGCGGGTCGATGCGTCCGAGAGACTAGTTGAGGGAAATTTCGTTGAGTGTACATATAGGAAGGATTGGAGCGACAAGGTGTAGACGGCGGTGATTGCATATTAGCACCTGGATTGTACCGAAAGGCGTTTAGAGAGATAGCATGGTTCCGGGGACTGGCTGGTGTCGTCGATGTCGGAGGGTCATGAACGCGTTCTACACAAAACGTTACAAAAAGAACATGGCTAAAAGGAGAATACGGGAATGACCCACCTGAAGCTCCAGACTGTCTGTAGCCGCCGCCATCCATGCCAGTGTTGCTACTGTCTTGTTGTCCACACTCCAGGTCCATCGGAAAAGGCGTAAGTGTTGCTTGCCTAGTAAGTGTTGCTTGCCTAGTAAGTGTTCTTGTAAAGAGCGAGCCAAAAAGGAGCGTGTAGAGATATGAAAAGAACGTGTAGATGTTGTGAAGAAAGCCAGACATGATGGTGGTTTGGAGAAGGAATAAAGACGTGACGCGTGATGTCCGCAACTTGGTTCGACCGTCGGTATGTCGTTGTAGCCGATACAAGACAGTTCTCCAAGCTAGATTGGTGCAAATGTATTATTATTGGGAGGATACATAGGGTGCTCTGAATTCTGAAGTAATCTTAACAGAAATGTCTACACACTACTCGATATACAGACACGAGCAACGCTCTAGCCAATCGCTTTCTAAGATACAAGTCAGCACAACGTCAATGACAACCTTAAGAATGAATGAATAATTCAGCAAGGTCAATCATAATCAACGCTACCGAAGTAGCTCAGCAACAGCTTCTAGTTGATAATTTTTTTGATTGTTTCATCGTAACAAATGACAGGGATAGCAGTATTGACAACGAATAGAATGGCGAGAGCCAAAGAAGACAGTGTGCTCACCGTCATGTGGTCCGCATGACATGGATAGGATAGATGATATCAAAGATGGGCTACCAAGAATATAGTCAGTGACGAGGTTGAGAAGACAGAACGATAGCATAAGAAGGCTCAGTAGGGGTTGCCCGAAGATATGAGCTGTGGCGGGCAGTTTCGGCAGCGATAGTACGAAGACCGTCGTGATAAAACATCATGTGAAAGGTAGGGAGACTGAAGGAGGACACTCACACAAGCTGTATATTCACTAATCCTCCGGGGCCCTAAGCGACAATCTTCATGACGGCAATGAAGCGTCAACTGGAAACGATGTCAGCAAAATTGACCGTGAAAAGACGGGGTAAAAGAGAAGGCTCAGTAAGTAAAAAAACAGCCTTGGAAGTGTCGTCAAACAACCAATCCGCGTAAGACTGGCATCAGGCGGTAACTCCATTTATATCATCAAAGGAAAGAGGGAGGCGGAGGATTGGGCCGAGAATACTCACCCATTGTCAATGAACAGGAAGTATAAGACGCGGGTAGATTGGTAGGAGGATATGATTCCTGGGCAGACGAAGGATGGTCAGAAAAAAAATTCGTGACACTTGGCAAAAAGAAAAAGAAAGGACAGGATTCAGTGGATAGAAAGATAAAAGCATTGAGCTCATGTAGAGCGCTCAGATACTCTAGTTTGAATTGGTTTGAGTCATCCTATTGGACGGAAAGGGCAAAGAAAAGAGGACCAAGACAAAGAATACTCACAACCTATTCATAACAAACACCACAGCTAAGCAGCCCTACACAGAAAAAGTTACGAGTCGATGACTTGAGACAGCTGAATACAGAAAAAGCAGTTAGAAAACAGGATTACAGAAAACGCAAAGAAAAGAAAAAGAAAGACCGATCAGTGTAACTATGACAAAGTAACCACATCGCATCGACAGATAGGTATTCCATCGACACTCGACTGTTTTGGAATTGTTGACATCATTTCGAGGCCGACCCAGCAGAAAAAGTGAAAGGCAATAGGAAGTAAAATGCTCACCATGGAGAGGAATCATTGCAGGTGGGACAAGAAAATTTTCGGGCGGTTTTGTGCTGACCACTTGAGGGCAGGCCAAACAATAACGTAACTGGTCACGGTCATGTCATTACCTGGTCGCGACGACTTTGGAATTGACTCTATTGTTATTCCTGTCCCGTCGCAAATGTCAGTGCAGTCTCTCCAACCTCACGCGTAATCATTAATCCATTTTGATAGGCGTCCTACCCTCCAGCGACCTCCAAGAAATCCCACAGGAGAACCCGTCGAAACATGTTCTCGATGTCATTTCTCTTTCTTTCCTACCTCTATCCTCTCATCATGGAAGGACAGATCATTTACACAACCAGACTTGGATCTTGCACTTTCATTTGAGCAGAAATGCTCACAGGTGCTTTCGGCTTTCATGCACGAGAAAAATCGGCTCGAGAAGTTGATGGAGAAAGTATCACAGCAAAAAAGCCTGCTCGAAAACATATACAACGGGGAACAGCTCGGCCGTGTTGATTTTGAAGCCGATTTCCAGTTTGAAATCTGTGATAGATGCCATTTCGTTTTCCCTGACCCAAAGCGCGTCTCCCTGCCCAGACGAAGTTCCCGAAACGCCGAAAAGCTCAAAGAGACAGCCGGAACTTTGGCGGAAGCTCTGGGATCTGAATCTCGTCAAATCGATTTCGTCGCCTCGGCTGTTCAACGTGCCTTGAACCAATTCAAGGCATACGCAGATGAACTCAAAATCATCGTCACTCTGCCGACTCTCAAGGTGTCAATTTACGAGCTTCCGCTCGAACTTCTCACCGAAATCTTCACCCTGTGTATAGAAGACGGAACCGACAAAGCATTGGATTTCCGTATGTGGACCATGGTTCAAGGGACCACTCCAATGGTTCTTAGCAGAGTATGCTCCTATTGGAGGGTCATACTACATTCCACACCGAGATTCTGGTCTTCCATATCTATCGGACTCGCCCATACTATCCCCGACAAGCTTCTCCTCGACAGGAGTCTCCAGCATGCCAAACTACACCTGAAATATTCTGGAGATATTTCTCTTCGTATATCCGCTCACGCAATTCTCGCCAGAGATGCCCCTGGCGATGTTCGTCAGCTATTCGACGCATTTGCGGATCATGGTCATCGCTGGGAAAGCATGAAGATCTACGTGAGCGGCAAGGATTTCAACAGCATATCTTTTCCATCCACTCTCCCCCGACTCACCCATCTCTCTTGCACCGCTTACTATGTAGCAGGTGCTCAAGCTCTTCTTCCCAAGTTTGATGCGCCACTCTTACGCAGTTTAGAGCTAGAAAACGTAGCTCTCTTCAGTGGCGAACCACTGGGTTCTCCAGTGTTCCATCCCAGAACCGGACCAAACACCGTTATCGATCTGAGCAATCTCACTGCGATGGATTTACGCCTCGTTCCCTTAAGCGAGGTGTTCTCTTCTTTGCATCGAGCCTGCAATTTAGAGCGTCTTCGTCTTAGCACGGTATACAAAAACTCTACCCACAACGAATTGCTTCTGGTCGAGAGACCAGGACACTTTGTCTTGTCATCGTGCAAATCCGTTTCCTTTGCCTTTGCTTTCAAAGAATTTGAGCCAGATCTGACTGTTCTATTTGATCGTATGGCGTTCCCCAATCTGCTCGAAATAGATTTTAGCGGTGCGGTCAAATCAGAGTACCCAGTTTTTCTCTCTAATATTCCTTCGTTCGTCCCTATGCTTCGCCGTTCAAACTGTGGGAACATCACAACATTCTCCCTGGCATGTGTCGTGGTCACAGACCACGATCTCCTCGACATCTTGGCTATACTTCCTTCTATCAACGATCTCACTCTCGACGAGCGTCTTCCTGGATTATTAGCCTCGAACGCCTTTGAAGCAGAATTGACGCGGAGGATTTTTACGATGCACTTTCTCGATCGACTTTCCGGTCACGGGATATTGTTGAAGAAACTTGCTCGCATTCGTTTCGTATTTCGTGATCGTAAATTCAACGATACGGCTCTGGTAGATATGATAAAGTCGAGGTGGTCTGCAGAGTCGAAATCGCTGGAAGCAGGGGAGGAGATACGGACGGCGGATCTGGAACGGGTGTCTTTGTCGATACCTAAACGCCGTATAACTTCGTGGTTGAGAAGAGAGTTGGGGAGGTTGAGGGAAAGCGGGATGGATATTTGATGGATTGTGTTTGGATAATGTCTCTGAAGGGTCTCGTATAGTCAAATAATATAAATGTACTCAAATCAAGGTCTAAGCTGAGCAATGTCAGTGTATCTCCTAACTGAACCGTAACGTTCTGAATTGCAGGACATATGCTTCAATTTTTTCACTAGGCATCCCATTCTTCAGTAAACTTTCAGAGATCCCCTCTTCCTTTCCTACTCCTTTTGCCCTGGACCGAGAACTCCTTCACGGATCCGACTTCGTACACTTTAACTTGCTTCTATCAGGCGCGCCGCCTCGAAGAAAAGATTATCACGACAAAAGAAGATGCTCGACAGGGCTAAAGGGAGTCATTAACCTAGGCTCGGGGTTTGTGATAGATGCCACTTCATCCCGGAATCAGCTTATATGATCATGTTTCGAACGAAGTTCTCGAGATATCCAAGGCGATGCGATTGCACAACCTAGAATTACTTTTTCAGTCGTACGTCCGGCTCTTGTAGGGTTGACCTCGACGTCACTGATCGGTCAAATATACTAGCTCAGGTTTGCCTCGTATTTCGTGACTTAGAATTGGCCGAAACGAGTCTGGTAGATATGATTCAGCCGAAATGAATCGTAGAGCCCAAGTCAGAGCTGGAGCTCGAGGCAGGCAGAGATACAGGAGTGACAAACTTGGAACACAGTGTGCCGTTGTCGATACCTACAAACCATATAACCTCATGGCTCAGGAGGGTGTTGAGAATACTGCGAGAGGATATTTGGTGGAATATCCTGATCAGGTCAAGCGGACTTTACACGATAGTTAAGTATAAGATAGTCTACATAGCAAGTTGGCCAGTGTGTTGGTTGCGACTGTAAATGTTTACTCCTCTAAAATCTGCGGATATTTCGCCCAAAATTCATCCTTGATAACATCGCAATGAAGAAGCTCGAGCTTCGTTGGTGGATTTTTTGTTTTCTTCTTTTTCTCCTTTCTTTCCAGTCTTTTCTTCAAAACCAGCTCTCGAGCTGACTTTTGTTCATCCTCAATATGCTCCTTCGGCTCGCCCTGATTATCAGAGTCGACTTCTACTTTCTCCTCCGTGTGCTCCTTTGCTGGTTGGTTTTGGTTATCAGAGTTAACTACGACGTTGTCTTCTATCTGAATATGGCAATTTGAAAGGATGGTTAGGCAAGAATAAGGAAGCGTCTCTTCTACCCTAGCACTCACCTCAGTCCTCACAAAAACACTTCCCTTTCGGTACCTCGGTATAATTTCATTATAATTGATACCAAATCTTGAGAAGAGTATTTCATTCTTATCTTTAGACACTGTTTCCTGGATGTCATTGAAGCGGATCCTCGTCAGAACACCTATATAACGAAGAATGAGGGAGACAAACCCGAAGCGTTGCATGAGCTTCAGTAGTTGTCTGACCACCTTGTTGGACGAGTGCCCAAAATGTTGTATTGTACAGGTTGTTGATGTGAGCTTAGCATAACATATCTTAGAATTCACAGAAACGCTAGCAGAGATTGAAAGCACCAACTGTCAGCTTGTCTCCATGCAAAGTAATCCTTGACTTCCTTGACCGTAGGGTACAACACGATTCTTCCGTCAAACGAAGGCGGATACTGTAAG
Source organism: Stygiomarasmius scandens (assembly GCA_037954225.1). Lineage (NCBI taxonomy): Eukaryota > Fungi > Basidiomycota > Agaricomycetes > Agaricales > Campanellaceae > Stygiomarasmius > Stygiomarasmius scandens. The sequence goes on along the minus strand of JBANRG010000012.1, from coordinate 216,849 downwards.
GGCTTTTCGGGAAAGTACTTTGGCCAATGAAAAACATAATTTGACGTGAACAACGACGTTAAAGTCGATACGATTTTGGCTTGGCGACGGTTATAAAGAGATGTGGATTTGCGTAAAAGGAAGCTATATTGCCTACTGAGCTTTGTCCCAGCAGAAAACGGATTTGCTAACCTGTACTCATCAGACTCGCCAAAAGCTAGAACAATATCAGGATATTCTTCCATCAAAGCCTTTGCTGCGCGGTCCATTAGCTCCAAAGCACGGAGGTCATTGGGTTTTATGAATTCGTGCTCGTCAGAGAATCTAAAGCATACAGTCGTATCATGCAAATCCCAATCGATCATATCACTGACGTACCGATGAAAGGAGTGCCCATCTAACCGGAAAACCATGTACGTTCCCAGCATGAGAGGATCCGGAAGCTCATACTTTTTAACGTATTCATATTTCGAGCCAGACATATTTCTTTTCAACACAAAACCGAAAACGGAATGGATAGAGATGGTGGTAAGTCGACAAGTTCGAGGGAGCATGCCGCGGATATTCCGTTCCCACGCCCAATTTTGCCCCAATTTTTCAAATTCCGACGCGTCCTCGACTTCCAGTCTGGAGACCTGGGACGTTGTACATGTGCTATTATTTCGGCCTTAAAATAGGCCTCGTAATACAAATTTGAACTGGATGGTCTTTCAAGGAACATTTGAGACGTCGGTATATTTGGTCTAAGCGCTAATGCAGCTGTCTGTATCGGCCATAAGCAGTCGCATAAAACCAGAACGATAGAAAATGGGTGAAGATTGGTCGGCGCAATGATGTCACTTTCTCTATTTTGTTTTGTAGAAATATAACTATATCAGTTTGATAGTACCCTCGATTAACGTTTCACACCAGAATCAAGCTACTTGTCAAAATCAATTCAGTATCGATACTTTCTGCTTCGTACTAAGTGACTTGACGCTCATTTGTAAATAAATGTATGCGGTCCTATCGCATGTTATACAGTCCTGTGGAACTTTTTAGTATCCCCTGGCGTTTCAATTTGCATATATACCAACGACTCGTCCACAACAACTATACAAGGGCTCTCGTACATCCCAATGTCTTATAGCTACAGTGAAAGGCTACCCCGAGGCCCAGTGACTCCGTACTATTCACGGGCAGGTGATGTTACGCCAGCGTGGGGTCCCCAGCTACAGAATGGGCGCCACGAGTCAAGGACACGACGAGCATCAAACAGTGGTGACATTACAAGATTCAATGCATATCAAAGGCATGGTCAAGATGTGTGGACATTTATTTCATCTGGTAGTTGTGATGTCCTTACTGGTGGCTAGTTTCCTACACCAATCATTCCAGGTCAAATTCATAATTTTGTTCCTCAACATAGCTATTATAATCCTTCCCTTGGTCAAAATGTGTAATTTCTCAGTAGCTATAGGTGCATAGTTTTGACATCTTACCAGTTGCTTCCAGGATAGACTTGAATGATATGCCAGTACCATTCAGGCCACTCTTCCCAGAGCCTAGAAATGTTCGTTTCCAGACAGATACTCAAACTTCCAGCCAAAACAGTGTTGGCCAAGGCCAGGGCCAGGAAATGCCAATGATGTATAGACCTGGTGTTAAGGTTGGCCTGAAATATTCAAACTCTACCCTCTTATGAACTTGCAGGAAGCAAAAGCATTCTTACCCACCATATGGCAAAAGCAGTCCACCTCCAAGTCCTAACCACAGCACAATGAACAGTGGACCAGGACTCAACCTTCGGATTTTTTCAAGTAATCATTATATCTCTGACACCAAACTTGAAGAAAGATTCAAAAAACGTAAAAAGCTCAAATCAATACATGATAAACTTCATGATTTACTATCCTGTTCATTTGGTCTGCATCATTTTTATCTGTATCTTGTTTTCTGATAAATATATAGTCCCATTAACAGAACAGCACCCAGATATTGAACTTGTTGCACAACAAGCAATTAACTTCTTTAGTGCATTTTCTTCTCAAGATTGTAATGCATTAATATATTATATCCTATGTTTAACTTGCTGATAGAATGGTTTAGCAAGGTGGACTGTAAATGTCAAAAGGCTGCCACAGCAACAAAGTGAATCACTATATGGCCTTACTGAAAGGTCACGGATGCCTTCAGTCTCACACAGGTTTATGAGATTTCGGTTTCCACTTGTCAGATTTGAGTGGCATGTGGAAACTGACTATGCACAAGTATCCCCTGACAATAATGGTCCCATTAAGATAAGAACCCTTTGGAAAGCATGGTCTGAAATTGGATCAGCATCTGGTAACTCCATACTAATCTACAACAATTTCTAAGCACTGACCAAGTAAATTAGGTCTTGTTGCCTATGGCTTTTGTAATGATTTATTGGTGTACAACCAATCTAAATGTCTAGTGATAGAGAGTCGCGAATTTGTGGTCTGTAGGATTTTCCAGCCAGAGATGATGATTCCAATACCCTATCCTGGACAAGTACCACCTCTTCCTGAGTGGGTATCTCACTCTTTATCCTGTGCTTTCAATACACTCAATATGGTCATCATTTAGAAAGAATGAGTTTTTGATCTATTCAACATCTCAAAGTGTGATACAAAGTCTACGGGCCAGTCATCAAAAGTTGACATTACTGATTGCAATTAGTGCATTTCTCACCTCTTTGCAACCAATTATCGGCTTGCATAGCTCATTAGGTGGACTTGTGCTTGCAATACTTGGAGTGCTTACAGCTTTGGTATCTATTGGGTCTGTCTTAATGGGATGGGCGATGGAAAGATTGGAAGCAAAGGCAGGAAAGTATAGAGAACCATAGTTAATCAGAAGTAAATAAATGCTGTCATTATGAAAGAGGGCCATCACTATCTGTTTGTGGCAGCTTTGCTGCAAGTGCCACTGCTAAGTATAATCATCGGCATAGCAACGATATTTAAGTATTTAGCATGCAATGCGTAATTACGGTGTAATCTAACAAGGGTCATGGCGTATGTCTGGACATCATTTCAACTGGCAATAGATTCCGTGCATAATTGGAGTCTTCTGGCGTAGTGGTTCATTCAATTTTTTTGATCATTAGGGACGGTCAATCTGGAGCAACAAAACATCGCAGAATTGGTCGCAGAAATAAATATTATATATGATTTCTGGGGCGCAGAAATTGACCGTCCCTTTTATGTTCGACGCAGAAATGCAAAGAAAATTCAGCCGCAGAAATCATGGAAAGGGTTTTCCCACCGAATAAATTCAATTTCTGCGGCAGAAACGGTTTCTGCGACTTTTGAGTCGCAGATTGCAGAATTACGCAGAATCTATTTATTCATTTCTGCGCTGATTTCTGCGAGATTTTCTGCGACCAGTTCTGCACCGATTTCTGCGCCAGATTGACCGTCCCTATTGATTGTTTTGGTTATTTTTAATTAAATTATTAGAGATTTCTATTCCAATGCCAGTGTTATATCGATTTTTTCAAGTGCAGTTTATTTAAAAAAATTCAATATCTAGATAAATTCTGTATCGGGGGATTTTTCATCTGCGTTCCACGCATCAATTTCCAGGGAGGTAGAGAGATAATATTTCTCCAAGATATTCATATTCATTCATCGGTAACAGCTGTGCCTCCCAAATCATGCAATGCCTCATTATCTACAACAACCAGTGTATTGATGGTATCTTCTGCACCTTGCACACTAATTGCAAGCAGCACTTCGAAGGCTACGTTGTTTAGAACCGCAAGCGACTTTCACTACTCATTTTCTGAGAACAATTTTTAGGATGCATCGTAATACAGATTACTCTCATTCAGGCAGTACTAAATTCCAAATTTTCAGATTTCATTATACGAATTCATTCTTAACATTCATAACTTTTGAAGAGTATAGTATCTAATTAGTAGCAGTGTACGTATCACTGAAGTAGACAAGCCCCACATAGGAAAGATGATAAGCAACGATGGGAACTTGATGCCTCATCATATGTTGGCACCACCGTCAACAGTTGAACTCCTCTAGACAAGCGATGTCCGGACATGAGCCACTAAAAATACTAACAACGATGAAGTCGTTGAAAGTCCGCTTAGGAGGCCGAGCAAAAGCCGCAACGCTATGTCACGCGCTCGTCGATCTTGACGGCGAGCCACCATGTCACTTTCAGCGTCATCTCCAAAAGAGGCCATTTCAAGGGAGAGTCTGCAATGTGCTTCTCCAAGTATGATTTTAAGATTTGTTGAAAGCAGTATTACGAACTGACCACTTCACCAAATCACTACATCTGCAACGAATATATTGTCTCCTACCAGGCCCCCTCGGAGAACTAATACATTACTTCAAATATGCGTCATCTTCATATGCGCTACTGTGTCCAAGGCCAAACGGAGCACATCTTGTTACCCATGTAGGCTGGCTCTCGTAGTAAACTTCATCTTATTAACTTGTCCTAGTTTTCAAATCCAGTCACAGATATACAAGGTTTTGTTGCAAGAGATGTCGAGAGGAAGGAAATTATTGTTGCATTACGCGGAAGGCATGTTGCTGTCTCCTTCGAGACCTCTTTTCTGACAGTGTCTTTAGCGCATCAATAACTGATATTCTACTGGATATTCAAGTGATGATGGTGCCATTTTTGGCACCCGGCGTGAATGCACCTCGTTAGCTAACTCTTTTCCTCCCTTTTGGCTGAACTTCATATTGTCCTTTTGATAATCAGACGGAACAAAGGTACATAGCGGATTTCTTGCTGGGTGAGTTTTCCGATTCCCAATCCGAACCAGTTCACATCATTTGCGTCGAATTATTAGCTGGGACTCTGTAGCGCCCTCTGTCCTTTCTATCCTTACCGCACAATTAGCGTTGCATCCCGATACACAACAAATTATTACAGTCGGGCATTCACTGGGAGGCGCAATATCGACATTGGCCGCCATGTCCTTATTGATAAAGCACCGAAAAGACATAACTGGTAGACGAGAAGTGAAGAACTACTCGTATGGAGCACCGAGGATTGGCGTAAGCTTGAAGTGATTCTAGGCTATCGATGCTTATTGAATGCTTGTCCTTGAAGAATAAGGTTTTTGCCGAGTTTGTCAACAGTCAGCTTGGTGATAAAGCGTTTAGAGGTGGGTGTGAACGTGTTTCTGGAGATGTTCGTACTGTTTATAGCCTCAGTTGTTCATGCAGATGACGGGTAAAGATCACCAAACTGTTCCACATTCTCATATCCCAAGTCTGTTTTGATTTCAGTGTGCCTACTATGATCCCGAGAGAATTAGGGTATCATCATCACGGTCAGTCTTTTTATGTAGCGAAGATACTTCCACGGCTCACATGGTACAATTAGGAATTGAATACTGGCAATCAAATGACCCAGCCTCAGAAGATAATTTGTATCAGTGCTCCGCTGAGGGTGAAGATCCTCGATGTTCAGCTTCAGTACCCTCCGGAGGGGTTAACACAGCGCATATGTCTGTAAGTTCTTGTTCATAATGTCCTCGAGTTGTTCTGACGAGAAAGTCAGTACTTTGGAATCTTGGCCACGACACCATTTTGTCTCTGAAAGATCGATCTTCCGAAGATCACCAAGATGTGTTTCATTTCGGGGCTGTACTTCCAGGTCTCCATTGTGGATTCGAAGTTTTGATGAAAAATATACCGCCGGAGACTGCCTTCAAACTGCCATGCCTTCATCTTGATGTTCTCCACTGGCAGTCGTTTCACAGCTCTATGTACAGCCTAAGTAATACTTCTGTGATAATAAATTCCGTGTACTTCCTCGACTTGTTCATTATAATAGCTACACTGAATACATGTCTCTATTCTATTATACTATAATCGAGGACTTGGGTGTTTCTACGAGGTGAAATTTGGAGTGGTGCACGAACGGCAGTATCCAAATTTGGGGCGTTAGCGTGACTGATGGGTCGGAGCTCGGATGAGAGCGGAGTAACCCTTTCACAACCTTTCACATCGACCAAAGTGTGTACGACACGAGGACTATTTCTTCATCCAATACCACCACCACTGCGTTTATCGATAATCTTTCCGTCTACCCAACATCGACAATGAGCTCTGCAACCCCGTACAGAGAGTACTTCCGTCGTCGCACCATTGGTCGTGCAGCGTCGCCTCCGACCTGGGCTTGCTACGAGAAGATTCCATACGACGAAGACGACTACAGTGACAGCGGGTCGGAATCCTGCTCCGAGGACGATGAGGACTACACCCATGCTGCCGTCGGGCACGGTGCTCCTAGTGACTCGGATGAGGAACCCATCCCGTCCCGACCTGCAGACAATAACGGCCACGACATCGACAACATGGACATGGATATCGACCAGGACCATAGCGAAGATGCTGAGAAGAAGGCTGCCTTGGCTTCGCAGGCGGACATCAAGGGGAAGCAAAGAGCTATTGAGCCTGAGCCAAAGCCGGAGTCACCAAAGAGAAGCCATCGAAGAAGGCAACGGCGAAGCATGTATACACTCCAGCCCATATTGACTATTCAGAGGAGCCAAGGATTCGTTTGGAACCAGGTGTGTAGTACATTTTTGCTTTGTCGCTGATTTCTGATGATGTATGGTTATATCAGGATCTCTTCATTCCGCCTTACATTAAAGACAGATGTTCGTCTTCCCCGTCTTTTTTCCCTTTCTGCCCGAGTCCCCGATACTAACATACTTTTGCTTCTCATCCACCCCTCATGACCTTCTATCTAGACGTTGCCTCGACCTCGCCTCCAAACTCCGGCTTTATGCCTTCTTCTTTCTCTTCCACTCATTCCGCTTTAAATGAGTACGAGGTCGAAGTCGTCGAGATTAGAGTGCAAGAGGGGGAGTTGCAACATATCATTCCATAGATTAGCATTGTTTCATTCTCCTCCCTGCTCTGTATACTTTAACGCCCAATCATCTCTGTGTTTTTACTCTTGCTTACGGTTTATCTACGCTTCCTGACTGTGTCTACTATCTGCTTTCCTCTGTTTCCGTATCTACCTACACATACATACCTACGTATCTGTATACCTATAGAAAAGTTGCCCCCAGCTCCATTCAGTTATAAGCTAGCTTCAGGCCGCATCTCCATTTCAGCGCCAATCTTAGTCTTCTGTCGCGACATCGTCTTGAGATAGATTTACTGCTGTTGAAAAAAAAAATGATTTGATTCCATTTCAGATACTGGCCGGGCAACCCGTTTAGACAGCTGTCACTTTATGTTCGGGAGGAAGGTCGTTTTGGTGACTACTGTCCGAATCCTCGGATCCCTTTTTGGTGAACTGAAGATAGGGGCTCATTAGCGACAAGGAACGACGTATCTTGACCAGGACTCACGTATCGTTCACCAGTATTTGAATTTGTGTCTACATGTATAACATGAGATCTAGAAACTTCTGTTCAGGGAATAGATCAGAAAACGCGGAAAGATAGAGAAATGGGTAGACGCACGAATACCTCCAGTACTATTGAAAAGGTTCATATCAAATGCCATGGAATGATTAACTCCTGAGGAGGAACACGCATCCCCATGTCGAGCAAAGGTACGAGTGTTTAAGTTGTATAACTACCGTAAGGATATCAATGAATAGGGGCTATTTGGTGGAAGACTCAAGACTCACGAAAGTAAGAGAATAGATACGACCTAGGCACCAACCAACCGCAGTGCATACGTTATTGTTGGGCTGGTGAAGATATAGCACGAGGACAATAATAGCTACCAGTGCACTCGTACTACCTAAGAAAGATTTTCGGTCATTAAACAAACTTGAGCAGTTCGCAGACTTACCTGTCTGGATGGTAGTATACATCAAACGTTTAATCATGCTTCAAAAAGAACGAATCGGTTTAATGCGAAGGACGGCAAGGAAGATATTGGAACGTACCTAGAAGTGCTAGAAAATGGCGTCTTGACTTTATTCAAACGCCAAATAAGCCCCAAAGCGATAACAGCGTCCCCGACTGCGCTAGCCACTAGCCAAATTCTATTTGACCCAGCGAGTAAGGCTTACCGTAAGTACATGCGTCTCATAAACTGAAAGCAGGTGGAATTGGACATACGTTACTGGAATTCGCATAATAATCCTATCAGCGTAGCTGCTAGTCTTAGAGACTAGGTATGCGCAAGCGATAGACCCAGCCAGCTTCAAACGCAAGGAAAAGTCACTTTGTGGTCAATATGAGAGTGCAAAAATAACAATTACCATTGTAAAAACAATAACTTCGTAGATTATGGTCAAGACAACCAGTTTTGATCTGCGTATTACGGATTGGATTGGGGACTGAACGGCAGGACAGAGATACTTACAATACCCAAAAGCGGTAAGTGAGGAAGGACTGTACAATGAAGCCAACAACGCCGTTTGTAACGAGATAAACTGGAATGGGCTACGCAGATGATGTCAGAACAAGAGCAGGTTATAAAGTGCCACACGCACCCAATATGAAGCTGCAGCGTAAATAGTATCGCCAAAATGAGTTACTGCATACTGTCAAGATTTTTTTCGGCTTAGGACAAGCTCAGTCTACTTTTGTAGAAGATCATATACGCACTAGATATACACCAATATACTGACAGACAGTTGCGACGGTGTCGATGATGAGCAGTATTACGACTGTAGACTTTAGTCCTATTGGATCTTTACGAAAGTTGCGAAAGTATTGGGCAATCTAAAATGAATAGAACATTGGTAATACAAGAGACGGAAATGATGAGGTAGACTTGCCTGGGTGATTTCGAGCATGTATAACAGGCTGTTTGGTTAAACTGCGATGAGCAGGACATAAAAATAAATTTACAAGGAATGCTCGCCTGTTCACCCACGTCGCAACCAACAAGGCACTGAGCAGAAAACGTCAAAACCACCCGAACCAAGGGAAGCATATCAAGGTTTACTCACCCAATGATTGTGTCGAACATGACGACCAAAAAATGTAAGGAGATTTCCCTCCTGTTGCTTTGCTTCTTATAACTTTCCATAGATTGAGACAATTCGCGATTATCATACAAATATGGGGCGCAGCTCCTGATTCAACCAACCCCACTAGCACAGATCCATTCTCCGCACTCCTAATGAGCATAGGTATAGCCAGATACGTCACGACCTGGTAGTTGTATTGGTAGATATGCCCCTATTTTTGTAGATCAGAAAACTTTAAGCACAGCCTAGGAGGTTTGTGCACATTTTCGTGAGTCCGTGTTTATCCTTAAACTTAAAAAGTGAGAGCCTTTGCCTTGTTTTTAGAAAGTTGCCATGTCGGAAAGTTTGGCTGAATAAAATTGAATAAAACAGCGACAATCAGCACATCAATGATCATCGTCTCCATGCTAAGTAGTTGTTAAAATTTATTTAAAACAACCCCCCTTAGTAGTGCCCTTTCCGAATGCCCAAATCCTGTCAGAAGCGGAGCTCATTACTTATATTTGCGCTTACAGAGAGCTGTACTAATTAAAGGTTCACTGGGTCAAGTGGACTTAGTAACCTCCAAGTACGTCCGCACAGCCTCAGCATGGAGGATCAGTGGGATTCACGGAGCCCTGATTACCGAGTCCATTTTAAGGTTCGCGTCACCATCATCACGAAAGGCCGTGATCCCATGATAAGTACTTACTTAAGTACATTACCGCCCATAACGACAGGTCAACACTGAACCACGATGACTACGGACGACGCACCCGAAATTGCAAGCAGAAAACGTCGATATACAAACGCCTGCGACCAGGTATATATAATTTTTATCGAATTATGAAGAAGCTAATCGAGTATTCTTTCACCAGTGTCGTGAGTTGTCTTGCCGAGCTTTGGAGAAACTAATTAATAGATATTCGTTCAAACACCTGAAGGTCGAAGGAAAGGTACGGGCCGAGACAAGTCTTTCACAGGAACTTTGAGAAAACTAACTTGATTAATTATTTCGTATCCAAATAACCAAAGTCCGATGTAGGTGTCTTTCGTGGGCTAGTCCGTCACTTGAATGCTGAACTGGGTCTGCAGGTAATGGTGATAGTATGCCAAACAGAAAATGCTCAGAATGCATCAGCTTAGGCTCGGAATGCACGCATACCGTCGAAAAGAAAGTGAGTAGGCTCGTAATACTCTCATGTTGGGGCTGCGTGCCTTATAATGGGTCATTTCAGAAACGTGGACCGAAATTTGGGTATGGGGAGTGCTGGATCACAGATGAAACCTTCTAACGCCAATTCCCCGCGTGTCCAGTTCAAGCAGATTGCCCCCCCTTGTTCAGACACAATCCGTAAGCGCACTTGTCAAGAAGATCCTGTCCGGAAATACTTTTGTATTACCGGGGGATTCGAATGCGACACGGGCTATTCTGGTCCAGCTGGCTTCCCATATTCAGGATCTCGAGGAACAATTATCCAAACGATCCGAGAGTGAAGGGAACCCCTCTATACCAACTCTGAAAGCCCCAGACAGCCCAAAACCCGGTGAGGAAACAGATGAACGGGACCTCAAAGCACTGTCCGATGACTTTGACCGACTTTCGGTATCTGTATCATTATCCCAGGTCTATAAGCGTCACTTTGGTCAGTCTAGTATCGAAATGTTTCTCATGAGTGCGCTTGAAGTGGGAAGAGAGCTCGGGTCTGAAGAGCATTCCGTCTTGGCCGAGTGGCATGCTATCTTTGAAAAACACTATAAACGCCCGGAGTTCTGGACGAATCCCGTAAGATCACTTTTTCGAGTGCCCTGTGAGGACTTATTCTTATCGGCTTCATAGTGGGTCTCAATACCAACCTACACTCCGTATCATTTCCCGAATCAGGATTTACTGTGGAAACTCGTCGATCTTTACTTCTCCAGTCATGCCATCTTTTTTCCTCTTTTGCATCGACCTACCTTCGAAAGATCTCTTGCGGAAGGATTGCACTTTCGCCATAGAGATTTCGGAAATCTGGTTCTTGCAGTTTGTGCACTAGCTTCGCGATTTACTGATGATCCGAGAGTTCTGGCCGATGGGTCAAATTCTATACATTCTGCGGGGTGGAGGTGGTTTAACCAGATCAACTTCAACCTAGACTGGGACATTCGGGAACCTGTATCCCTATACAAAGTACAGATGATATGCGTGAGAGGCTACTCTTTAACGAGCGCTAATTGACCCCTAATTCGTTATCCGCCTTTCAGCTCACATGCTACTATCTCAATGCGACAGCAACTCCTGACGCTTCCTGGATATCGGCTGGTATTGGGCTACGTTTTGCGCAAGAGAGAGGCGCTCACCGGAAGGAACCAAAGTCCGCGAAACCCACTGTTGAAAAGGAGCTTTGGCGCCGCGCGTTCTGGATGCTGGTCAGTCTCTTGGACCTAGCTAAATATTCTTTCTGAGTATTCCCGTGCATGCAGGTTGTGCATGATACACTATTCAGCTTGCTTACCGGTCGCCCTAGCGCGTCTAGCCCCGACGAGTAAGTCTCCATATTTTATTTTAGTCGAAATCTAACCATTTCTTTATTTAGCTATGACCTCGAGTATCCGACTGAATGCGACGACGAATATTGGGAGAATGAAGATCCCGATAAAGCATTTGTTCAACCAGAGGGCAAACCCTCTTACATTGCATTCTGGAATCATTACATCAAATTTACTGAAATTGTTGGTTATTCGCAGCGATTGATCGTGAGTGAATGAGTTTTACGTTCCGTCGTGACGCCAGTTGAATGGCGTTCCCCAGTATCCCGTTCGAAAGCCTCGGACCAAACTAACTCGTGCAGAATGGAATCAAAAATCGGTCGCTGAAGTTGACATAACCCTCAAAAACTGGTTGGATGCAGGTGTGTTTTACTTATTGAGGTGCTTTGTTTCGTTTACATTAAAAAACCTGCAGTCCCTGATCACAGTGCGTTTACATTGAATGAACTCACTTTACTTTTAATGATAATGGCTTTCCCCCAGTCAAATGGGACCCCAATAACCCGAATGAAGTCTTTTTCAAGCAATCTGCCACATTGTACACAATGTACTACGCTTACCACATTCAAATTCACCGCAATTTTATCCCTAAACATGGACAACCGCCTCCTTTGAGCATGCCATCATTAGCTATATGCGTCAACTCCGCGAGGTCCATGTTACACGTCCAGTATACAAGTTCGAAGCGTTACCCCACTATCTACAGTAACCTCGCAGTAAGTCTCTGCCTTCCCCTCATACAAATTCTCAAATACGTTTCAGGGAGGTATTTTCACTTCTGCACTTATCCTGCTCATAAACGTTTGGAGGGGAATTAAGGAAGGGGCTGAAATGGATATCCAAAAAGAAATGATTGATGTTCAAATATACCTCAATATCTTGCGTATCTGGGAGAAGTCGTGAGTCTGTGTTGTATTCGCGTATACGCCATCATCCAATACTTGATTTTTTTTAGGTTTCAAGGTGCTGGTCGCATGGGGTACGTTTAAAACCGGGCGAAAATAATGCTCACTGATCTTCTCACCAATCAGCGATATGCTTCGAGCTCTAATAACAATCAGCCATCTAAACAGCGCCGATTCTGTTCCAGTCAAGGAAATTGAACATTCTGGTGCATCCAGGGATCAGTCAATGTCCGACAGAGCCCAAAGTGGATATACAGTAGAGTGGCCATCAAGTTCTGGATTAGATCCTGCACAACATGTATTCTTCGAACAACTCTCACAAGCTGTCTATGAAGCTCCGGCTTATGATCAACAATATGAACTGCCGTTCTCGTCTCACGAGCTTGGAGAGCTTCCAATCCATGGGTCGTTCAACTTTCACGTGAATCCTGCCGAGCATCCCAATGCTCAGAAAGTTTACGCCCCTAGATACAATCCCCCCAGAAACTATGCAAGCTCGTCGCAGCAATGTTTCTCCCCAAATTCATCACAGGCACTCACCGAGCTTGCTAGTAGTAGTCCTGCAATTCAATATAATAGTAAGTGTTCTAGGCAATCGCCAAAGCTGCCCGTTTTCATCTCTGGCTATCTAGGCACGTACTCTTCTCATATAAATGACAACCACACTACTTTTGAGTCTATGTATAATCATCCAAGCCCAGAGTAAGCTAATAGTTGGCATTGATGGCTTCTGTGCTGACTTCATCTTTACAGGAGTACTTCAGGCTGGAGTACTTCTGATCCTAATGCGGATCCTCTTTTCATATTTGGCACACTGTAGATATCTTTAATGTACTTTTTAGCTATAATTGTACAGGGTCCTTGAAGATCATCACTCCCGGCGAATGACTAAGCAGCGACTCGGAAGCGAGAATTTTATTGTTGAAGTTTTCGTGCACCCATACCGTGTAATAGACTCCTCTAGCATGTACGATCCGCGCCAAAAACATAAGTTTCTCCTGAAAACCACTCCAAATTCTAATGACGTCCTTACAGCTGAAGTTGTGGACGGGTAAGACTACCCCTTTATACAGACCTCCAAATCAGGGTCTACATTGGTGCGCATACAGTTTTCTTACTTTCCTCATGTCTGAAGATCCTTTAGAGGATGACCGTTTGATTCTCCTTCCTTTGATTGCAGCAAAGCAACCAAAACCGACAATGGGTTCGCCTACACTCCTTGAAGCTGCCAATCACAGTTCTTTGAACCCCTCTGCGTCAAGTATACAGTTTCAAGAGGGAAACAAGGCATTTCGTCTCATTCGACCTCATTCAGGCGGAAGCTATGTATCAGAAGGGACACGAACCTCGACTGGATCTGGTTTGGTGTCGAGGTGTCACTCCCCGTTCTTGGAATTCGTTACTCCTCCCACAAGCCCTCGACCTATTTCTTGGAGCTCCTCTTCCTTGCACTCTGAGACTGGCAATTATTGCCAGCAGGGTGATGTCTTTAGAAATGCCAATGATCCTATGGATTCCATCACACCCGGTCTTCGAATTATAAAGCGTTCTTCTGCCCCTACCAACTTTTCTTCGTCCCAGCCAACACCATTCGTTTGCAATGCTACTATTCCTTCTTCACCACCAACGGCTAGGCTACGGCTGAATAAGCGTTCTCCTTCGTCCTCCACTCAATGCGGCGCGACTGCTAACAATTCGACGATCATACCTCTTCTCACCTCTGGAAAAATTAGCGACGCTCCAGCCTTATCTTCCTCTCCGATGCCTTCCATCAGGCGGGTTCCGAAGAGGTCCTCGACAATGACAGCATTTCGTCGCGCATCTCGGTCATTACCGCAGATAGCTGAGGTATCAAACTCTCCCCAGACTATGGAATACGGGAGTATCACGCTCAAAGGCCGAGGCAAATTGTGATGGCCAGTACAGAAACCCCGGACACTCTACAGTAATATATATATATAGTAATTCCAGGTACTCTACTATATATAGCAATTGAATGGTCTGGACCGGGCCGTTATGCCAAAAACTCCTGGTTCGATTAGTCAAGGAGGAGATTTTGGCCAATGACATCATTCCTGCCTCGTTGTTGCCTCGTTGTATTCAGCTATATAATAGGCACTTGCGGTTGTAGACCAGTCTTCTTTCCCTTTAACAACTATCAGCAAATACATTTTGTACATATGTCTGAAGGTATATTGTTTTTTCACTATCTATTTATTAGTACTTAGCTGTTATAGATATACTATTCTCACAACTACATGTCTTGACCCCTGATTTAATTTCTTCTACTCTTGGTCATGGTCAATCTACAACTGAAAAAGATCCACTTATTCCTTTGCCTCCATCACCATCAAATTCAATAATGCCAGTGGGTACTCCTGCCCAATTGGATAAATTTTTGCCGAAATCCTTGAACATGCCCATTTTTATATCAGAGCAGGAATATCAAAAGATTGAAGAAGTTCGGCACAAGGAAAAGAAAGGTAAGACAATTTTTAATATATATATTACATGGCTAACATGTTTGGTTGTTGGACAGCTCAAAACTTCAGATATGGCCTACCTGTTGAACAAATTGAGACAGTTGCTCCTCCTTCTTTGTTGGATCCTGAATTTTTATATGGTGATGAGGTTCTATCATCAGATAATACACTCTTGGCCCCTCAGCTTCTTCCAAACCCATCAAAGTCAAAGCCGCCAGAAGGATTTACATATCCTGTTGCACCAATCTATACACTAAGGCCTGACAAGCGGTTCAGAAGGGGTTATTGTTATTCAACATCTGTCTCTACAGCATATGATGACAAATTGGCTGAAGCTGACCACCTCTACCATACCCGGACACCTCCTGGAGTTGACCCTGTTGGATATGACCCTGTTCGGCAAACTTTTATTATGGCTCCTGTTGAAGGCATGATAGAAATGCCACCTGGTGTACCTTTCACAGTACTTTTGGATAATGTACCTGATAGGGAAATCACTGTGGCATGTCTTCATACCCTTCAGAGTTTATCTCACTATGGTATGGAGTTCCCCAAAATAGCAGATCTTACTGCTGCATTGTGGAAGGAAACATTTGGGACTAAGACAACACCACCAATCTGGCATCTTGGTTTCAAACCCAATAAACGATCTGCTGCCCCTGTTGAAGGAAAAGCTGATGGCTCCTATTCTCTGGCAGCAACTGTTGGTGAAGGACAAGGAAATGGAGTTGTACAGCCAGTGTCACAAATTAACTCCCCAGAGGCCACTATACGGCTTCATCGGCTCCTTACTTGCCTTCATCAATTGTACAGGCTTATTGTTCCATTGTGTATTTCTAAGCAAGAGTGGGAGGTCTGGAATATGCGTTCCAATGATCTGAATGTCGTGTCTGCTGGTGGATTATTGCCTGCATTTACCAGCTGTCAGCTTAATGTTTCTTCTGGTAATAGTGGTGGTTCTCTAGCTGAGTTTATTGGAGATCTTCAAGGGAAGTGGCATGTGGATGCCAAAGATGACCCTAATAGTTGGACTCTTGTTATAGGAATGCTACGAATACCTCCTGGTATGTTTTCCATTATAGACACTATATATGTTATTTATAATTTTACAGGAAGTGCTACTGGTGACTTTCTGCATGCTCGATGTGGCTTATATGCACGTGTCTGGCCCGATCAAAATGGACATGTTTATTTTTTCTTTCTTTTCAAGGGAAATGACCTACACTCAGGTACTGCTCCAAAAACAGAGCCTGATGCCTGGAAAGATTTCATAGCCAAAACAGAATTAGATGGCCTTTATCAACAGGTTGGAGAAGAGAATCGAGCAGTCTATGTTCTTTATCCTAGCCGTGCTGCATTTCAACGTGATGCTGGTATGGCAATGACACGAAGAAATGGATTTGGGAATGAAGAAGGTGTTGCATCCAGAGTCAAAGAAAAGCTTCAGTCATTTGGTGATAATGGCTTTCCTTGTCTGGGCAATTGGGATGATATGAAGAACCGTCTTGGTTGGGAGCGATACATGCATGCTTACAATATGGCTCGTGATACAGGCACCATCCCAGACCAGACACTGCCTACATATACCAATCTTAGTGATCAGACAGTATCCATCCATCCATTACCATTTGATCCAGAAGTTGATGCTGCTTGGGTCAACTATATGCGTGGCCTATTTCGAAACCTCCATGAAAACAACCTCTTGTATCTTTTGAGCATGACCAAATCTGCATTCAAAGTGGCACAAGAGAAAGGCATTTCAACCCTCAAGATAGCTCAATCTGCTAGTTCAGAACACTCATCTACTTCTCAGAAGACTGCTGCAAAATATATGCCCAAGTCACAAAAGGCGCTCAGAAAGCGCACAGCAGATGATGCACAATTGGATGATGACCAAGAAGAAATAACCTCTATAAGGGAACATAGAATTGATACAGTGAGTTTTTTTAGAGATATTTTATCCAGTATTATGTGATTTAAATTTCACATAGAATGGTGAAATGGAATATCGTGTTCGATGGTTAGGATATAGTGAAGAGCATGATACATGGATCAGTGAGAAAGAATTATCTGAGACGTGTGTCAAGTGCTCCTATATTTTTTTACCAATGCTAATGTCTGCTTCCAATAGTGCATCTGACCTTCTGGCATGGTATCAGAAGTCTATTCGTTTTGGCACTTCCAAATCACAACCTTTGCCAAAAACCTTGAGTTCTAATCGACAGTCCACCCGCTTAATGGCCCAGTCCAACCCATCAGCAGTAGCCCTTGTGGAAAAAACTCCTGCTGAGTCAGGAGAAGCACCAGAAACTGATCTCATAAATTCTATCTCCCATAATTTAAACCCATCCTCTTCTTCAACTGCTTTCAATCCTACATCTACATGCTACAGCAGTCTTATCAAATTGCTAGACCTTGACAACCTAGCATCTGAGAATTCCCATGTCCGAATGGTTCTCAATATGCCACAAAAAAACCTAAATCATCATACTGCTTCAGCCACAGATTGTCAGGAACTTCTCAATCTTTCTACACAATCAAACAGTACATACTCCAACTGGACTGATAACAACACATTTATTGGAGAAGATCTGACTAAGCTGTTTGACAATCTTCATGGGTCTCTGAAGACTGCTGAAAGCAGCTCAAAGTCATCTTTAAAGACAGATGTGCTCAAGAGGTCCTTAAATCTTGCCATTTGTCGATCACTTCGTTTTGTATCTCTATGGTATTCTTGCTGGGGACCTAGCTTGGCACATGCAGCATTTGACATGTATATGTCAGATGGCAAAGACGGGGTTGCAAGGACTTGGACAACCAACTTGGCCATACTTGTTGAAAAAATTATGATTTGGCTAAATGATGTAGCAGCCTGTAAAAAGGCTGGTTCCATACCACCACGGCTTGACCTTCCATCAGATCTATATGGCTTTCATAAGCCAGCCTCAGATGATCATCAAAATATCTTGGTGACTCCCCCTACACAAAAATTAACCAAAAAAGACATTATACTCAAAAAAGGAAAAGAATTCTTTCTGGGGATCATTTCTGACCATGTCATTATCCCTGCCATGCAGTTCTGTGATGGATACATCAATTCTGATCGTCGAAATAATATCAGTTATGATGGAATCAAGGCCCGCTGTGTTGTCAGAGGTGCATTGCTAGACACTTTGGTTGACTGGTTGGATGATGATGGGATTTTTGCTACCTTGGATATTCTGAAGGTCCTGGAGAGTCCTGCAGCTCTATTCTCCAAGAAAACAAATGAAGAAGACCTCAGTAAACGTATCATCAACAAAGAAATCCATGTTTTTGCACCATTAGAGTCATATCTATGGGAAGAGCATGATTCTGCTGATGTTCAAGATTCTGTTGTATCACTCTCTTATGCTGTACAAGAAGCAGTCACAAGAATGTCCAAGAGAGATATTCCTCTGCGAAAAGCAGGATATAGTTTCAGAAAAAAACGTCAGAGCTATTACACCTCACTAGAGGGATTGCCACGTGTTTCTGCAGATGAACCTCTTTATGACTTGTGTCCATGGCAGTATGGCTTCCGAGCAGACAAACTTGCCATTATTCTTAGGGAGGCACTCTTACAGCGTGCACAACTTCCTGCTGGAAATGTATCTCTCCGTCGTATCATGGAAGGTATTCATCCAACAGTATCAGGATTTTCAAACACCCGTGATCCAGATCATTATGATCCCATCCGTGCAACAAACCACTTTCAAAGGCTAATGGAAGTTAGTCTTGGGCAAAATAACTTACACTCTGATTATGGGCTATCTAATATTCTGATTCGCATTGGAACTGGTCAAGGAAAGATGACTCAAGACTTCATGTCTCGTCACCTTGCAGGTGTATGGTTCACCTCTGCCTCTGATTGTGTTCGTGTTTTTGAAGCAGCATGGCAAGCTAATCCTAAGGCAAAGCTTGATAATATGCGATGCTGGGGTACAGCCTGTGCATGGTTATCATTTGAAAGGGATACCTCTAATGCTCGTCCACACTTTGAGCAACGTATACAACCTATGTTTGAAAATCATATATGCATTCTTTGGAATCAGTACCTTTCCAAATCTCCACAGACATATCAAAATGCACTTCAATTGAGTGAAGATACCAAGATTGCTGGATTTGGCTCTGGAATCACCAGAATGCAATTTGCCAATACACTGGTTCTTTTGGGCCTTTGTGAAATGCCCAGCATTGGTATAATGGCAGATATCATTTACAAAAATTCTGGTATGGGGGCATTTGAAGGGTTGCAAAGATTGGGGTTAGATGTGCGGCCAGGATGTTCCAAAGAACAAGTCCAAAAGGCATTTTACCTGGTACATAACTTCCTGGAAAAACATCTCACACCAGAAAACAAACAAGTCCTTCATTTTTCACCAATATTTGTAGAGCATATGCTTTGCAAAGTTAGTCGTTGGGAGAAGGCTTTTCGCAAGAATGATAGTAAAACATTAAATGATCTTGCTATTGAAGCTTGGAGTGAAGATGCTACCATTTTTCCTATTCCTCTGACTACTACAAGAAAAGATCTACTAGAGCTTCTAAAGTAAAGTTATAGCAAAGATGTATATGCAATTAGTATACTGTAAGAGCTGTTTGGATATCTATTAGGAACAGGCATATTTATCATTTGTATCAGTGCTAACAGAGCTAATAGACATCTTAAATCTCAGGTTGACATTGTATATCGAAAGGATAAGGACTAGTAGTATGTAAATATGAAATCACATATATCTATCTACTGAATATAAACACCATTACTGCTGCTTGGATAAAAGCCATTCAACTCTTCGGGAAAGTCTAGTATCAACTCAGGTTGTTCTGGGATCTGAAATGGTGTTGTGTGTGGATCTGAATACAGCAATGAGTGGAATTATAATACCAGATATAACTAATCTTACCTAGAATGCCTAATCCACCATTAACTCCTCCGAGATAACCTTCTTCTTCAATCAATGGTCGCCCCTCCATTGCGACAATCTTATCAGTTTCCCAATTTTCTTCCCGAGCCAATGAGTATGCCTTTTTCCATTCCACGGCATGCTTGGCAATGTCCTCAGCATGAACATCTCGGATTCGTTCTAGAAGTATGCAATAGACATTCCAAACATTACTCCGGTTTACCTCTGGCTTACCAAGCTCCTCATAAACGTTGGAAATCAGTTCATTGAATGAGGGGGGTACCAAGTCAAACACAGCATGACCTTCTGGAATAAACTGCGCCTTGACGCTCTCAAGATGCTCTGGGTTTACGTTAATCTGTGAAATAATTTAGCAAAAGTATACAAAATTAAATAGAAAACGTACGCTGAAGTTCTCAGAATTATACTGTTTAGGGTTCCTGTTAATATCGGCTGGTACACCATGAGGTAGAATCTTGTTCTTGTCCTTTCGTTTGGCAGTATAGTTTTTTCTTGTGCGATAAAGGTCCAATTCCCGCTGGAGTAATGGAATGAAGATCCAACGAAACACAAAACTTGCAATTCCAGAATAAGAAAAGCAAAATAGTATATGATATAAACGTACTTCTCTAATTCATTTTCAACACTATACCACCCTTGCTGGACACCCCAGTCTAACAAATCTTCCCAGCCGGGCGTCCATCTCCGGCGAAGCTGGGACCATTCTATCTCTGGCATGACGTTCTTTTTTTCAGCCATGTATCGGTGTTGAATAGTCCCTTGAAGGGTCGGGTCATGAAGTTGACGGAGGACTGTATGAGCGTTGGCAATTCCAACATTCTCAGTGCCCAGGTCGCTCTGAGTGACCAGACATACATCTAACGCATAAAGGAATAGTATGTCAGATAAACCCTGCGTTAAAGAATTAGAAATCTTACAGCCTGTTTCTTCGACTACCTCAGTATAATAGGACAGAATCAGCACAGGGTTCGAATTCGTCCACCAGATTTTCAACCATAGGATATAGCCTGAGAATGGATCAACGCAGACATGAAGTGCAAGACCAAATTTGTACTTCCACTTGTCGTGTTGATCAAATGCCCATATATCATTGACGCCAGCAGACCAAAACTGCTTGCGGACTAGATTTCGTCCTTTGCGGAATTTGATTAAATGAGACTCATAGATATGGAAATAGTCCCATAAAACATCCCTGCACAACAGTTGAGGGTCTTTAGCAACTCAAATATTTGGGAAAATCATCAAAATGAATCACCTTGCAACCGCAACACCAAGTTCGTGTTTCAATAGCGATTTCATTTCTCGCAGTCCTGCTTTTGGATACATAGTTCGAAGATTTTCCACATAAGGCTTGATAGTATGTGCAGTATGGCCCTGCGCTCGGACTCCCAACAGACCCGCTTCCTTCATTAAACTTCTAAATTTTGTTAAACTTTTATGGTGTTAGCCATTTGCAAAGATATATAAAGGAAATTAGAGCAATTGCGTACCCAATGCCATATTCTTCTTTGTCTATATGGTGATCTCGGATTCGTATCCAGATTTTTTTGACATCCCAGTCCATTGCCCAATACTCCTCCATCCATGGTCGGATAAGGTCAAGAGGAGCTAGCAAATACAACAAAGTTAGATATCAGTGGAATTATATGGAAAGGACTTACGGTTGGGTTTATATTGATTGGGCATGTACTAGTAATACAACTGGCAGAGTCAGAGTCGAAGATCCAGAAAGCTGTGACAAAGAGGTCACACATGCTCGATTTTTGCTCTAGTCCTCCTTGCTCATGGACAACAACGAAATTACCATTCCCATCACCACAAACCGCCATGCAGTTGAATGCTATGCTTGCAAAAAACTTCTTCCATCTGGCTCTGATATTACAACGTTTAAAAAACCTGGAGGAACAGTAGTTTACTACTTGTGCCCACCTTGTATGGAGCGTGAGCTGAAAAGGCATAGCAGCTCCAAAGTCGGAGGGAAAAATGTCACTGGTTGGCTTTTATTTTTTAATATAACATTTTTTGCCTGCTAAGTAGTGCTTTAGCCCAGACAGTAGTCCGCTTTACTGCAGCACCAACGTCAGCAGCTTCTGCATCTTCCGTGAAAGCACCTCAAGCAAATCTCGAAGCAATTCATCAAAAGCTAGTCGCTGCAAGAAAGAAAGGTGAGAACTGCTTTTTACAGTGTCTTATACCTAGACTAACTTTGTTCAGAAACGCCTTCGCATGCAAAATTGGTGACTCCGATGTCAAATATACAAGTATCTGTACCCTCTGGTTCTGGAGCTTTTGGAAACCAATCCTTCCTTCCTGTCAAAAGAGGGTCTAGCTCGAATGCTAGTTTGTCGCCGGTTCCTCCGGATACCAATGTGACGAATTATGGTAAGCTAATAGTAACTCAGTAAAGTCAATTGCTAATATTCGACTTAGGATATCGAGCAGCTCACCTATCTTATAACGAGCATTACCAAGTTAACCGCAAGAAGACTTATGCCATCCAGCCTGGCCAAGTTGTCACGTTACTGTTGGTTTTTGGATATATGAATGAGAAGTTTAAATTTGAGCCGTTCTCAATGGTGCGTATACACTTCCTCTGATGCGAACAGACAATGACTAATAGAAACGTAATCCAGGACCTGGTCGAAGGATTGTCCGTCTCTCCTGATGTAACGGTTTCATACCTACAAGAAAAATGGCTAGAGTTACTCCTCCCAAAGGTCCTTAAGAAATATGAGGGCTTTAACATACCATGGGAGACGGCGTCATTTAGGGATGTTGATAAAATTGTCGATCTTTTGTCATTGGGTCCAGACCATCAGCCGTTAGAACAGTATTGCTTTGTGCTTTCCAAGCCACGAGGGAAATCAGCCGCATCCAAGGAACCACAGAATACTTTCAAAAAGCCAAAAAACCCTTTCCGCATTGGATATGTAGTTGACGAAGCCACAAAAGACGAATTACATGACTGGCTTGCCGTCCAAGAGGTGATTCTTCAGAGACTGCAATTTTTATCAATCTAATCCATTCTCATTAGGTCGAAAAGCTGCACGCTGAGAAGGAGACCAACAGGCAGAAAGAAAGAGAAGCAAACTCGGTAGGTTGTCATTAATCAAACTGGACGCTTTACAAAAAATAGCTGACAGTTGAATATAACAAAGAAACGGCATGCACATTCTCCTCCTGCTAGTCCTCAACAACCGAAGAAAGTCAAAAACAAACTGGTCGACAATGACTGGGACAACAGCGATTCCAGTTTCAGCGTCAGCGATCACGTGGGCTCCGCATCTTCCTTGGATTCCTCGTTTACACCACAGGCGGCATCTACCAAACATCAAAATTCTCGTGCCAGCTCCTCCTGCGTTGCTAATCAAAATTCTCATGTCGGCTCCTCCTGTGTTGCTGATTCCAATGTCATCCCTGACTTGATCAATAACGACTATCAGGATATAGAAAATATGACTACACATACCCCGACTCGTCCCAATAAAGTTACTGTGGAGTCGCCAAGTACCCCAAACAGCCGATTTCTCCACCAAGCACTGGCACTTGGAGGCGCAACTCAGGCTGTAGAGGCTAGAGAGACAGCACAGGTCCTCCTTTTTCCCGTACCTGTGGTGAAATTGAGCTGGCTCATGGCATTGGCGAAGACAACAGACAACGACGCACTTTGTTTCTCCTCTAGCAGTATGCCCTGGGTACCAGCTTTTCTTGATATCGAGCAGAAAAGTCAGCCTCAATTTATGGGAGCCATGAAAGACTGTCGAAAGGGCCAACTCACCATTACTGGTATCGGTTCCAGGCGCAGTCTCGACCAAGACACCACTGTCGCTGGACTCATCGTTGCAAAACGCTTCTATCTAAAGTCGGTGCTTAGTGGGAGTATATCCTACTCCCGGCTGGGTGATTACGAGACAGAGAAGAAGAAGACTTTTATGGAAGGGAATGTTTTGTATTGGGCCAATGCACTTGTGTCATATGCGATGTCCTGGGCAATGCAGCAAAAGCAGAAGTTGCAGCTGCAGTTTGTTGTTCCGGAGATTGTTTGTGTAAAGGCAGGAGTGGCCGTGGATTCTGCAGCAAAGTCCTGCTATGTCATAGAAGAACGATTAGAAGGGGATTGGGTAAAACTTGTTGGGAATGGCAAAGCAACGCCTCTTGTCAAGGTTAATGATAAGGATTACGAATTGGCCGAGTTTCTCTGCTTTCTGCAGCATGTAATGTGGTGGAAAACAGGTGGCGTTGGCTATGTATCTGACTTCCAGGGTATGTCCATGATTTAGATTTGCGATTAGTCTATGTTAAATTTTGACTCACTAGGCGTCGTACACTGCTCCGCGGACAACAACAACGTCAAGTTTGTAATCAGCGACCCTCAAATCATGACCTCACCAAAACTAGGAGATATGCTGTTTGGAGATGGTAATGTTAGTGATGCATTTAATGCATTTCCAGACGACCATAAATGCGCCAAACTATGCGCTATGTTTCGTGTTCCATCCACCCAGCTTCTTCTCTTAGATTTTGTTGGAGAAAAGGAGGACGGGGAAATCAAAGAGCATATGGGAAGCTTGGTGGTGACATCTGAGGTAGCCAACAACTTACAAAATGAATGAGAAAACTAGACGTACGAGTAGAACCAATGTAGTCGTGTTGGCATTTTTGTGATCATGTGACATTGGCCAAAATCTCCTCCTTCGATTAGTCAAGGAGGAGATTTTGGCACACCGGACCGAAACGGGCCGCCCATGTTCTACTCGCTCTATTGTCACACAGAATACTATAGGAAGTTATAATATCTCTTTGATCATATAGACATTCAAAGTTTTGGTTTTGGGGCTTTGGCTATAAGACTAATGTCAAGATCTCTTCCGGTATCAGAGCATACTAGAAAGTATGAGAGGATGTCAAACAAAAATAGCAACCAGTCTCACCTGGAGGCAAAGCCTGCATACGACGAATCTGAGCCCAAGAATTTTGTGCACATTTGTTTGACCTCATGTCAACCTGAAATACTAAACCGGAGACTGGATCACGCCAAAGGGCAATTAACTAGGTAGCGTGATAAGAATAACAGAATGAGAATGGTATATGGTAACTGACAGGGTTTGGTATATGAGAAGTATTTGGGTAAGGGGAACGCACGCTAAGTATGGTTTCTGGGGTCCGACTACCTCATATAGCAAGTCAGCAGTCGGCATCTATCCCGAGCTTGGTAATCGAGCGTGATACTCCCGTATTCCATACCAGACTCACCATGCTCGCGTTTCCTCAGCAATTAGCGACTCCATTTTGAGTTTGTCTTCATCCCAGTCGAATTTCGACGAGTGCAGCACCTCGTCTCGCCCATCATCTTCGACGACCACTTTGAAAGATCGTCTGACTCTTCCGCTACGACTTGCTGGGGACGCGGAAGCAAACAAGGATTATACGTCCCTTGATGAAAGTGACGACCTGTCGACATCCCCTTCCTCCCCTACACCATCTCCAGTACATCCCTATGCATTCCGGCCTGCGTCCCCGACTCCGTCTTCCAGTCTCTCGACAGAATTTGCCTTAGTGAATAGCCTTTCTGCTAGATCTCCTGACGACCAGCATTCTGTTCATCGTTATCTATCTGTTGTAATTCCCTCCTCATGTCTCGATTTGAGGCTTTCACAGATCTCGAGACTGTCTCAACTAGAGAACATGGGTATACTTGAGGATCTGGATGGCTATACCTACTATGGGTACCCCAATTCCGAACCCGAGAGTGAAAGAACGAGGTCAACAAGTGATTTGACGTCAGACGGAGAATCTACAACGCCAGCAACTCCTCGGGCGGCCTCGAATAAACGTATTAGACGAATACCAGCACCAAAACTCGTTTCTGCCGATATGAGGGAAATAAAAAATGGTGCCTATATCTATAATCCTTATTCTGGCGTGTTTACCAGGGATAAGGATCCATACACCCGGTTTCCACGTCGTCTGTCAAAGGGGTCCCCTAGGTGCCTTTCACTCAGTTCGGGGACTATCGGCGTCCCTCGTGGTATTGCGGATGAAATTTATGTCGACAAGCCTTGGCTTGACGCAAAGAATAATCCCAATGCGACTCGGGTCAGGGTTGCCTATTTTCTGACTTATGGATTGATCTTTATGGGGTTTGTTGTTGGTGCACTGGATTGTTATTTTGGGTATAGAAGGGCTGTGAAGGAGGTCGAGGCGCTACTTCAGACAGGTAGTTCTTATGCCCTAAACTACTAGTACTATGTTCCTTCCCACCGCGCGCTGTTGGCAAGAAACGATAGCCTTAGCGATTTCGAGCAGTGTAAATAGTGACGCTATCCCTGATATATAAAAAGATCCATATGGACGAAGGACTGAAACGATGAGATTGCAAACTAAACTACATCAACTGGTTTCTCTTATGGAATGTTTGTAGTATTTTCAGCTACAGGTTCCGGCGCATCAGCTAGCTTCTTGGGTTTGGGCCACCGTGCGGGAGAATCCAACAATCCCAATTCCCTTTTCATCTCGTCAACGTTCTGTTCCCACCTCTCCTCCCAGTAAACCGTTAAGAGACACCGCGCGGTACTGCCGCATTTCAGAGCCCAAGGAACATACTCGGAGAACAGGCGCTGACGCTTCTTCTCGTTTAAGCGGAGGGGTCCAAAGAGTGCAGATAGTGCTGCTAGTGGCAAGCCAAGGTTTGCAAACTCGAAATATTTGATAGCTAGCTCGGACTCGACATTGACAGAAAAGTTGTTAATACAGTGGTAAAAGTCATGGCACTCCCTATAACGCTGCATGACATAGGCCAACTCTGGATCATCAATGTAATGCACCTGGCGAAAGTGTTAGCTTCATTCCTGTGCAAAAGCACTTGTAGACGTACTGGATCCCGACTGTCCGGTGTAACGCCTGTTCTCTCCAACCAAGTGATGTACATCCGCCCGAAAGTGCCTTCAGGTAGACGAGCCAAAGCTTGCATGTCTACAGTAGTTGTATTTATCCTTGGCCTTTGCTTGAGGATCCTTCTGCCTTCTGGGCTCTCCAACATAATGTCACGTAGTCGTGGAAGAACCGGTCCCGCGGTAGCCTCTCCGAGAGCAGCCACCATATCTTGTAATGATAATGTATAAGAAGAAAATATTTTTCACTCGTTTACCACATACCTGCTCTATATGGGTCTGCCAATGACATGACAGCAGAACCGACTGCAAGGAAAGCATTTTCGAAACGAGTGAGGGGAATATGTCCGGGATATGCGGGCTGAGTGTTCAGAAAACGCGTACAAATCGGTGAAAAACGCGTTTGAATGGGTAATCGAGTACTACAATTCACCAAACCTGCTCGAATTTTTGCACTGACACCGGCGGCGAAAGACATCGTGTCGTGATCACGTGTTTATTTGTTGGTCTGAAATTCAAATTCCACGGCCAACGGCAGTTTACAACCAACGACGACCATTATTCACGTTTATTATGCTCTCTACCCCTGCGAGCGTGTCACCTTGTTGCAACAATCTATTACGGGCGGTGTTTCACTCCCTTTTTTATACCCAGCACCTGGCCCACGCTCTCCAAAATATTGGCCGGTCAATCCAACTATTTTATGCCAAATTGACGGCATGAAGGTGGGTCTGACTCAGGTCCAACTCCATAAATTGATCTACCACTCGGCATTCGGGTCTCCAGCATACGTATATACTATCTGAGGGTTGGGATTGACGATCAGCTCACTTTCATGGGATCGTCAGTGAATGAGGCCATCGGCATGGTAGAATTAAATTGTTCACAGCTTTGAAAGTCTCAAGTGACGAAGATCACGGTGTAGCAAGCTGCTGAGATAACACGCCACCCAAGCGCCTACCCTCCTTGATAAAGCGAGTACTTATCGTGCCTTCCGCTAAAATGCTTGTAAATGAGGCCCCTCTACGCCAAAGACAACGACACACTAGCGCTTGCGACGAATGCTGCAGGAAAAAAGGCAAGAGTTATTTCCAAAGGTTTCGCCTTAGTCTAAAAGCTGACACTCCATCGTCGACATCAGTGAAATGTAGGTATCCCATACCATCGGAAAATATCTTGTCCCGATGACTTTGATGACATAGGCAACAGCGACACCATGCCAGACAGGATATGTTCGGAATGTATAATCACAAAAACGCCCTGCACGCATACCAAGCAGAAAAAGGCGAGTCAGTCCTGTCTCCTACCCACCATAGACCATGCCTGATCTATAAACCGTAACGATAGAAGCGTGGACCAAAAACTGGGTGCGTGGCATAGTCTCTCATCGATGAAAGCTTGACTGATCATACTGCTTGGGTAGCTCGAGTCGAGCGCCACCCCTCTCCCAAACGCAGGCCGTGAGGGCATCGGTCAAGAAAATTCTCAGTGGTTCCAATACAGGCTTGCCTGAAGATCCCGCATCAACACGTGCAATCATGGTTCAAATGGCTACACACATAAAGCACTTGGAGAAGAGGTTGGCGGTACATGACAACCGCTCGACAACACCTGAAAGTCGAACACCAAGCCCTCCAATTCCCGATTCCGATTCTGACCAAGACACGGATGTCGCCCTGTCCGGGGAATTTGAACAACTCTCAGTTTCGGTCTCATTGTCGCAGGTCTATAGACGACATTTCGGCGAGTCGAGTGACCAAATGTTCCTCATGACCGCCATAAATGTTGCAAGAGAGCTAAGCTGCGAGAGTCAGTCGATTCTTCCTGAGTGGCAGACAGTCTTCGAGAAACAAGTAAAGCGACCCGAGTTTTGGACGTCCCCGGTGTGTTTCTATTGCCTTTTCGCGAAAATGCATCTTACCAAGTCCTCAGTGGGCAACGGCGGCATACTCAGCCTATGAATTTCCGGCTCCGGACTTATTAATGCAACTTGTGGATCTCTACTTCAACTGTCATGCCATCTTCTTCCCGCTCTTGCACCGCCCAACTTTCGAACGGGAGCTATCGGAAGGAATGCATCTTCGTGACATGGAATTTCGAAACCTCGTATTGGCTGTGGCTGCACTTGGATCACGGTATAGTGACGACCCAAGGGTTCTTGTTCCTGGTACAAACTGCATTTATTCCGCTGGATGGATTTGGTTCAGTCAGATACGATTTGACTTTGGTGTCTTGGGTTTTATGGAACCTGTTTCCTTGTATCGTTTGCAAGTTTTATGTGTGCGTTGGCTCTCTGCGGGATCATTCAAGACACTGATGGTGACTTCCTAGCTCGCATGCTACTATCTCCATGCAACGACCATGTCAGATGCCGCTTGGATTCTATCTGGGAATGGCATTCGTTGTGCACAGGAGAGAGGCGCTCATCGTCGAGATAGTGACAATCAGAGACCAACAGTTGAGCGGGAACTCTGGAAACGTTGCTTCTGGACATGTCTCTCTTTTGATATACACCTCAGTATCCAAACAGGCCGTCCTTTGGCAACTACACAGCAAGAGTACGTATTCGTCTTCTCTAGATATGGATTGCTGTAATTCATCTACATCTTTAGTTATGACTCTGAGTATCTATTAGAATGTGACGAAGAATACTGGTTAAACGCCGATGAAGACAAGACTTTTATTCAACCAGCGGGATCATTATGTCGTCTCAGTTTCTTCAACTATTATACACAGCTGAATGAAATTATTGGGGACGCTCTCCGGCTTTTAGTAAGTCCAGAAACGGATTTTCCTCAGACTCTGACCAAGAAATTTTGATTAGTACCCTGTCCGCAAGACCGGAGAAACAGAGAATCCGTTAGAAGAGAAGCAAAGAGCTGTTATTGCACTGGACACAGCTCTGAACCGATGGGCTGATTCCTTGCCTGAACATCGTAAGTCTATTACAGACTGTCTTCGTAAGCTGACGACTGTAATGCTCTTTACATACTCAGTAAAATGGGATCCGAGCCGTCAAGATGATACCTTTTTCAGACAATCTGCACTGATCCACTGGATTTATTACTGGATTCAAATTTTCGTTCACGCTCAATTCATTCCTCGGCCCGGGAAAGGTCCTCTTTTACCTTTCCCTTCATTGTGTATATGTACCAATGCTGCAAGGTCGCTTCTCCATGTTATTGACACATACACAAGGCGTTTTCCCAAACTGAATGGAGAGATGCCAGTGGTGGGTCCTCCCTTCTCCGTAACTTCCGTTTGCTGACTGTTACTCAGACAATTGTATTCTACTGTGCCCTCATCCTTCTTGTCAACCTTTGGAGAGGGATCAAGACCGGGGCCAACTTGGATATACAAAAAGAGATGGCTGATATCCATAAATTTATTTGCATTTTGCGTGTATGGGAACGACGGTAAGAATTTAATTAGAGTCGAATGAATTAGTACTTGTGCTGATCTCATGTCTCTGACAAAGGTTTCAACACGCTGGTCGTATGTGGTACGTTATCCATGATCTCAACGAGGTTCTTTTCTGATCGCACCTATCAGTGACATGCTCAGCGCTCTGCTCTTAGTCAGTAACTTGTCCGCATATCTCCCTTCGTCTGCGCTAGACGAAAATCAAACCAACATTGAATCGCATTATACTTCTCCGTCGACGCCGAATACAAGCTTCTACTCTGAAATGGATCAAAGTCACAATCCATCATTTGCCCTTCCGTTTCGCTCATGTGAGCTAGGAGGCTTGCCACTTCATGGATCATTCGCCGATTTCTTCGCTACACAACCCACGGAAAGTTCTCATCCGATGAACTTCAACGACGTAACAGAGCCGCCACCACCGGGGCTCAATGGTACGCGTGCTCGTTACACGATAATGCATTTTTTGATTTTTTTTTGCGTTCAGATGAAGTGAACTATTGGCCCGACTCGACAAGTGGTACACAAGCATTTGAACAGGGCGCCACGAGTGATATTCCGGGGTAAGTCAATGAAGTCTCGATCGTCATGAATGCCAACTCAATATGTTTTCTCTAGGAATGACTGGATGTTGGGATCATCAGAGGCAGAAACAGATCCTGTATTTAGCGCTATATTCCTGCGTTAACGGTGGGAGAAGATTTTATTGGCATTGTACTTAGGACTATGTAAAATATGTGTAAACCAGAAGAAATACGTCGACCGTTGTGGACTCCTAGACGTCAGAATTTCCGAGTCAAAAATGTAATATAGAAACCGAGGTACATCGGATCCTACTTTACTCGGCTTGAACAACCATATAAATCCAGGCAAGTGGCAAGTTGGCCAGTTCACCGGGTTTTCCTCAAGTCAATTCGAGCTTGATTCGCTATCAGATTCATTGGTGCCGAAACTGGAAAACAGTACATTTTCAAGTGGTGACTTGACGACAATGCTAAAAAGCCTGGCAAGGAAAACACAGCATTTAGCGACGGTCCATATGCATGCAGCCACTGGCGTTGGAATACCGTCAACATCGTGGGCATAGATGATCCACATAAAATGTCAATAGACCCAGAACGGTGTTCAAAGCGCCTTTTTTCGCGCACATCATTACTTTATATGGAATGTTGCCGAGTCGGGCCGAGGGCCTATGTGAGCAGAAATCAATAGTAAGAATCAACAAGTGTCTCTCAGGTCGCCTACCTACCTCCGCACCCGTCCATCCGCGTTCAGTTCGGTGGACAAGTCAGGCCGTGGTCTTCGTATTACATGTACGTGTTCTGAGGATATACCGACTGCATCGTGTTGTTATTCACCGAAATACACCGAGTCTGAATAACTGACTGTCGCCGATCATTTACACTACTTCCCGATACACTAGATCCTCATATTCGCACAATTCTCCCGTCACCAGCTCTTCCAAATCCCCATTTCGTCTTACAGCCCTTTCCTCGCCAATTTCTCGGTCGATTGCAAACTTTTTCACAAGGTTGGGGTCAAGGGTTCCTTCTAGAACTTGGACGACAAGTGTGCCTATGTTGGGTAAGAACTGCAAAAGTGTTTGTTTAGCTCGAGTTCACATGAAGGGGTAAATGGGCCTACTTTGTACGCATGACCACTTCCAGAGGTAGCAAATATCAATCCGTCGTCATTTGGATGATAACCGATGTTCCAGTTACGGTCTGGTGAATCCGTGTACCTAGAAGAAGGTTCAGCAGTGACAACAATATGCTATAGAGTTTATAGTAGAGGGCCTACCAGCACATCCTGGTACTCGAAAAATCTTTCTTCGCCAAGGTATTAGGGAAGAACCTCTTCAACCCGTTCCTAACGTCGTTCAACACCAATTTCGGGACAGCAAGACCATTTTCAGGGTTGGAAATGATGGTACGGGGTGTCGAGACGGCTTTCCGGAGTGGTTCCTTGCGTTGTCCTTGGGGAGTAATATGTTCTAAGCTGGCAGGTTCGGCATCAGACTTGACGTTGGAAAGTTGCTCGAGAACGGGAATGGTATTTGTGAATCCAGCGTAGTCGATAATAAGTTTGACGGTGTTGGAATTGGGGTTTGGCTAGATAAGCCAAGTAGTACAGAGGGTTAGCTAACAGAGACATATTTTGCTTGGAAGTGCGACTCACAGGGAAGTAATACCAAAGGTGGTCTAAATCCATGATAACAGGGACTTGGCGGTATAGCGAAGCTTCTTCATCCGAGAGGTCCATCATTACGAGGCATTGTCTGCGTCAAAGTTGCAGAATAGGGTAAAAGGTTCTATTAGAAAAGAGACTCGCCCACTTGCAAGACACATCCTTTCCAGATTGACATCGTCTACTTCGGAAAAGATGGAAGCAGTCCAAGCACCAGTAGCGACCACTACCACGTCCGCGTGATACACGGTTCCATCGGAACATTCTACTCCACGAGTGCGAGTTTCGGCAGAGCCTTCTTCGGTTGAGGAAACAGAAGCAGTCCTCAAGAGCCTCCTGACGCTCTTGCCAGGAATAACATTTCCGCCGAGCTCAACAATTTTGCGTAGCAAGAGAGAGGTAGCTTGGCCAGCATTGACAACTGCCGTGTCGAGATTAAGATAGCCTGAGCGGCCTTGAAAATCGGGGAGTAAAGGCTGAAGTGAAGAAGGGAAAACCTCGCGAATAGAAGATGAATCCGAGAGTGGTTGAAGCCTGCATCCAACCGATAGATCGTTCTGGTAGATCGGGGATGCGCAAGGGTCAGAAGAGGAGTTGATTACTATGGCACCAGTCCTAGAGATTATCGAACAGAAAAAATGAGGATCCACTGAAGAGAAAGGGAAATCTTCTCAGACGTACTCGGTGTAGATTCCTCTATTCCACTCTTTCTCATCTTTCCAAGCATGCATAGCTTCTTTGGCAAATTTGGCATAGAAAGGGTCGGCGTAGGAGCTGCGTACCACTGCAATCTGACCGTCAACGGCAATGAAGGGGAAGAATCCGAACAGAGACTTACATCGGTTGATATCATTGCTAGCAGCATCTGGCGCAGGTAATACTTCCGAACGGTCAAGGATAGTAACATTTTGATATCCTTTTCTCAGCAAGTGATAAGCCGTTGACAGACCAAAGCACCCTGCACCGATAATAAGCACCCGGTCACTTGGAGAGGCAGGCATCGCGTTGTTTCAGTGTTAGAACGCTTGTGGTATAGTAGCAAGATAAACTGGGAATCTGCCCATACAGAAGAAGCTGCCCATTGAGTGATAGAGAAGTTCTGTCAGGACGGTGTGAGAGTCCTCAGTCGGCATACTGAGTCTGCGATGCTGGCACTCACATGAACTAGCAATCTGCCAATAACAAACATTTCGAATACCCAAACTTTGCAAACGTGCAAGCAAAAAATCCCAGCAAAGTGACGAGGTTCTGAAGGTGAATTTGAA
The DNA here is from genome assembly GCA_037954225.1 of Stygiomarasmius scandens. NCBI lineage: Eukaryota > Fungi > Basidiomycota > Agaricomycetes > Agaricales > Campanellaceae > Stygiomarasmius > Stygiomarasmius scandens. The sequence continues at coordinate 183,323 of JBANRG010000012.1, read as the reverse complement.
GTGATTTGAAGAGAAAATTGTTCAAGCCATGACACGATCATATGACAAACTAGTATGTCTTCGTGACTTGGTCTAGCAGTAGCACCTTGTCTACCTGGAGCCACAAAGGCGGCCCTCTCGTGCTTAACTCAGATGGCCCCCATGGAACTACGAGGTGATTCCCATAAAATTAGTATCTAGACTGTTCTGGCCCGCCTCTCAGCTGAGGCACCCGCTTCTTCCGTGAGCGCTCCTCAAATTTCATTCTTGTGGACCACCAAGATCCTTTCCCGGTGTCGCGGAGATGCGTCTTCTAGTACCATTTTCAAAGCCGATTTGGGAGCTCTCTGCTCACGCGTAGCGCGGAATATACCACGGGGCTCTAACCTCAGACATTTTTGGTACCACAAGACTGAGCTATTTCATAGAGGCTGGTCAGTAGGTACGTTTGAATGTGATCAAGACTCCTCAATCTATCCGAATTTTCTCATATATTCTGCACCACACACGACTGCGTTCTCCGTGTCTACAATGTCTCCTACCGCAACCTCTCAAAACGACAACACTCCCGTGAACCTCGACATTGACGCTCTCATCGTCGGTGCAGGCTTTGGCGGAGTCTACAATCTCATCCAACTACGGAAACTAGGCCTCAACGCTAAAATCTTCGAGGCCGGCAGCGACTTTGGCGGAATATGGTACTGGAACTGCTATCCCGGTGCTCGAGTCGACTCGGATCTCCCAATCTACCAGCTCACCATGCCCGAGGTCTACAAAGGTTGGAACTTTAAAGAAAAGTTCCCCGGCTGGAAGGAACTCAGGGAATATTTCCACTATGTCGACGAGACACTCGACCTGAAGAAGGACGTCTACTTCAATTCCTTCGTCAAGGAGGCAACCTGGGACTCGAAGGAGGACAAGTGGAAGGTCGTGACTGCAGACGGGAAGCAAGCCAAGGCGCGTTTCCTTCTTCTCTGCACTGGTATCGGCTCCAGCTACTACGTTCCCGAGATCAAGGGCCTCTCGTCCTTCAAAGGTATTTGTCACCACACTTCTCGCTGGCCTCAGGAGGGTGTCGACATGCGCGGCAAGCGCGTCGGCGTCATTGGTACAGGCGCTACCGGCGTCCAAGTCATCCAGGAAGCCGCTCCAGTAGCCAAACACCTCACCGTCTTCCAGCGCACACCGAACCTTGCACTTCCTATGAACCAAGCCCTCGCCAGCCCCGACCTCCAGAGGCAGATGATGGACGACGTCTATCCGGTCCTCTTCAAGAAACGCTTCCAGACTTTCGGTGGATTCACGTACGACCTCATCAATGACAAAACCACCCTCGGTGTATCCCCCGAGGAACGTCGTCGTCATTACGAAGCCATTTGGGCCGAGGGAGGGTTTAGGTTCTGGATTGGGAACTATGCGGACATGTTCACGAACAAGGAGGCGAACGATGAGGCGTATGCGTTCTGGAGAGAGAAGGTCAGGGAGAGAATCAAGGACCCCCGGATGAAGGAGAAACTCGCGCCTACCGTCGCTCCTCATCCATTCGGAGTCAAGAGGCCAAGTTTGGAGCAGAACTACTACGAAGTGTTCAACCAGTCTAACGTCACGCTCGTCGATGTCAATGAGACGCCTATCGAAGAGATTACGCCTAAAGGTGTCAAGACGAAGGATGGGAAGGAATATGAATTGGACGTTCTAGTATTGGCGACGGGCTTTGACATGGTAACAGGTGGAATAACGGCTATCAATGTGAAGGGTACGGATGGAGAACCTATTGGTGAGAAGTGGAAGAAGGACGGCGTCCACACGTACTTGGGGATGACTGTTGCGACTTATCCTAACATGTTCTTCCTCTATGGACCTCAGGGTCCGACTTCCTTCTGCAACGGTCCCAGTTGCTTGGTGCGTGTTCTATCTTGTCCCCGCTGCTCTCCTATTTCGTACTTCATGCCCTTCCCTCATCTGCGTTCTTATTGTTCACTCTTTCTTCGTTTCGCCGTGTATCTAACCCTCTTTCTTAGGAACTCCAAGGCGAATGGATCATCAACTGTATCAAGCATATGCTCAACCAAGGCTACACCTCCGTCGAAGCTGACAAGAACGCTGAGAAAGCTTGGAGACAGCTTGTTCTCGATATCAACGACAAAACACTCTTCCCTCTCGCCAAATCTTGGTACATGGGTGCGAACATCCCCGGTAAGAGGATTGAGCCTTTGAACTTCCCTGGTGGTGTTCCATTGTACCATAAGCATATCACCGAGGCTGTCGAAAAGGGTTACGATGGCTTCAAGTTTGGAAGGAATGGCGATGGTATTGTGCAGGGATTGAAGAATTTGGAGGTCAAGTAAGTGTCTTTCTACGTTCCATTACGCTTGGTGTGCTGACTTTCACCGTACAGGGCCTAAATTACGACAGTGGTGTTGAAATTTGTCCGACTTGTAAACTAAAGAATTACTAGTACTAACTGTAGCCAATTTGTACATTAAAACGCTGTAAATCCATGTGTATCTGCTTTGCACGGTGAGGAGACGATTCTTTCAGACGTGTTGCATCCGCATGCAATTGAAATGGATATTTGCGTGAGTTCATTGAATACATTTACTATTCGTACAATCAAAGAGCTTCCAAATTCTTCACCAACTTGCCCCATCTCCCGTCGTTCCAAGTCGAGAGATCTTTCCACTGTTCACTTTCCTCGCCCCATCCGAGTTTTGCCCACTGCAAGTACCCTCCTATCGCGAAATCAGCGAATGAAACCGTATCGCCCATGATAAATTTGTCCTCCTTGTTCATCCAGCCATCAAGCTTTCCAAATCCTGCTTCGAGCTTCTTCCATTCCTCTTTGGCACGTTCTCCCCTCGGAAAAACTTCGTCTACTGTCTTTCCACCAAGTATATCATTCTTTCTAACTTCTCGGAAGTAACCCTCGCTCTTTGTGTTCAACAGCTGCTCACAAGTCAGGAGGAGTCCAAATTGACCCAAGACTCCTACACATCCCCTGAGTGCATCGAGAAAAGCGGCCTGAAGCGCCTTTGTTCCCTTGGGGAGAATTGGTTTGTCTGGGTACGTCTTGTCGAGGTATTGAGCTATTTCGAAGGATTCGGATACTGTTTTACCGGTAGAAGGATCGAAAATAACCGGAAGGGTGTACATGGGACTGCCGTCGGGCTTCTTGGTTGTAGGTGCTGCGCCAATCTCCTTGAGAGTAGGCTCGACATCTGGATATTCTACCCAGACTGTTTTGTACGGGATTCCCTTGTAGTTCAGGGAGAATCTGCCAACCGTGCGTGGATGAGCTTAGAATGATCGATGAGATTTGTTTATACGGACCTCGTTTTCCAGGTGTTGGGATTCCAACCATTGACTCCCGCTTTCTTGCTAGGGAAGTCGTAAAAGAGAATAGTTTTCGTGTCTGACATTCTGTGTGTTTGGAGAGGAAAAGCTATGAAGCTTGAGCATGTCGAATGTTCGTTGTGATTTATATATGTGCCGATCCCCAACCGATTGCAATCTCATGATCAACGTGTTCTTCGACGTGCTTCTTTATAATCGATGTTAGTAAGGAATTGTGTGGATGATTCATAATCTCCTACTCTTCTTCCCACCTCCACCACTTCGTGGAATGGCCACGGTACATGAACAGTCAGCCAAAGGATATTCGGATAAGTCTAGTGAATACTACGACAAGTAAGCCCCTCACGTGTATTCGGGCAACCCTGATCCTTATTCTGGACTTACGGCTTGTTAAGAGCCAGACCTTCATATCCTCTAGCATTATACTCATATATTCGTCAAACAGTCGGCATAAACAAGAAGTCGTTGAACGTCATCGAGTAATATGGTTTCAAACCCAGTATAAATATCTAATTCAATCTTGAGAACAGGATAGGTTCTGGGACTGGAATATTTACCAGAGGGCTCCTCAACCATTTAGGGTGGCATTCCGATATTGCTGAGCTCAAAGCGATTGAACCAAGTGCTGGAATGAGAGAAATATTCTCTAAGAATATCATAGACGATGAAGTAAATGTTAGTGTATCCGAGGGTACATTTGACTCGACGGGAGCCCCCGGTAAATGGGCTGATATGATAGTCATTGCTACAGTAAGACTATTTGATTCTTACAAAAGAGTATTTAAATTCATCCATCATATCAGGCCTTTCACTGGTGTCTCGACTTTGACAAGGCGGTATCGGAGTTTTGTCGTATCCTGAAGCCTGATGGGTTTGTTTTTCTAGTTTGGAATTCATTATCTAGGTGAGACTTATTCTCCTTTGAGCGAGCAAACTCATTCTTTTTCTCGAAAGCTCCCGTGCTCCATGGATAACCAAGTTATGGAATATTTCTAACCGCTACGATTCAGAAGGGTTCGTAACGACTGAACGATGGCGTCTCTTATATGAATCCCAACTATATAAACAACGAATGCGTTTGCTAGAAGAACAGGTATTTGAACATGATCAAGTAGCCACGGCAGATACCGTGATACGACGAGTTTTTTCGTGGAGTGCGATTGCGCCATTATGTGGGAAAGAGAAAGACAAGGTTCGGGAAGAAATCATGGGTATCCTAGAGGACAGGGGGAAGAGTGAAGGCTGGGTTGATGAATCTGCGGGAGTGTTTAAATTGCCCCACGACAGTTTGGTTATCGCTATTCGAATGATTTGAGGTCCATTAATCAAATTTTATCAAATTTTTGGAGGGGACCAACAGATAATAATGTCTATGATGATGAAGTTGATGGATAACACGAACGAATAGCCTCTCCTTTCTCATCCATCAGTCCCTCAAACGCATCTCTCCACCAATCCACCTCTTCTTTGAAAAAGCCGTTGTCATGCGCAGCGCGATCATCTACGATTTCCCTAGTCCTCTCTGGGGTCATAAGCTCTTCGTTCGGTATATACCAGTCCCAGAACGGCTTTATCAGCGTGTAGTGTATCACCCTCATCTCATCTTTCATCTCTTTCCATACTTCCGTACTGCGGTATTTCACCGCAAGGTTGCTATTGTATACATAAGGCAGTCGTAAGACCTTTGCACCAAAGTATAGATTCAGGAAAGCTTGCTCAGCTTCCCCGAGTGGGAAGTTGGCCGTTTCCAATCTACTTTTCATATCTTCAAAGGTCTTCCTTGAAGGTCGGAAAGCTAAAACGCCAGCGTTGAACGATATGGAGAACCCGCGATCATCCCCATAAGTATCCGTTATGGCGCCAAAATTCCAAGGAATATTGAAAAGTTCGTCAAAGTTTCGAAGAACCAGTGTATCTGCATCAAGGTAGACTGCACTCTTGATACCCAACTCTTCTCCCAAGGACCACAGCCTCAGTTTAGTATATTGATCTTTGAATCGACCAAAGATATCTTTTCCATCATGTGGCGGAGGTAGGACGGGGACAGGGTGTAGCTCCCAACCGACAGTCTCCACGATGCAAAGGGCGTTGGATGAGACTTGAGACGGGATATAAGGAAGTATAAGACGTGCATTGACGTTTGCACGTCGAATAGAGCGGCCTAGGACGGCAACGCCTAGTGCGTAGGAGTCTGAGTATAATGATGAAAAAACACCGCGTTGTTGCGACGAAGGTACGAATGTTTCATTGCGGAGGAAAGGCATGGTATTACTGAGGACAGGGTAAGAAGCATATATGAAGAAGAAGAGGTGGAACACACAGGTATTCGTAGTTATCCAATGACACATATGGCTTGTTATGCGGCGGGCATGCTACTGGCTTAATTTCAAGTTGCTCGATATCATCATTGGAGACAAGCCTTGTCAAAGACCAGATAGAAAATATTCCAACGAGGACTCCCGCAGCAATAACCAGGCGTATATGAGTCTGTGTGACGAGCTTTGGCCTGGTGAACGTGGGGAGCTTTTCGTAGTAATGAGATTGAAAACGGTGGAAGAGATTCATTGTGTCGATCTGTTTTGTTCGAGTGCCTTTTGTAGTTGCCAAGTTTCCAACTACTGTAGAATTTGAAACTGCGCATTAGACGCCAGTCGTGATAAAAATCCAAAGTTTACTTCGGATGATAGTTTAATAGGACTATTAGAACGGGAAAAAATGACCACATCCCGTCCTCTGATGATAGTAGTGCTTGGCAGCCTAGGACCTTGATAGAAAGCACCAACAAGTGTCTACACGATTGAGCAGTTACTTTAGAATAAAGACACGTTCGACCTTCCTTTTAGCATAACCCGTCACGCAGAATTGATTCTTTGGCATTTGTTGGCAGTTTATCGTTGGCTTGCAAAGGCGAATGAGATCGTAACTGATAAATGTGATACTAATCCACCTCGAAGTAGCATTGATTGTACTCAAAAATAATACAGCGGGAAGGAATTCGAAAGATGCCATCCGCGCGGTGTTGTGTGATGTTGGATCTTTGAAAAAAAAGGCAAATGAAGTCTGGAAATGTTCATAACATGAAGTAATGATGCTTCCCCCTACCTTTCCATTACGGACTTGAATTCGACCCAGGGAGGGGTCAGTGTCATCCTGATCGATATGTCTGTTATCATACAAGATGTGGCCATTGCCTTCGGCATGGCAAGACCGAGGGCCAGTGAATTGTCACGTTAAGTGCTCGGGCCGAGCTGAAAGTCTATAACCTTTAGATCAAACATCGCTATACCGGCATCTTTGCAAATGGGTTTACACTCAAGAGTCACACCGGAGGCAAAGTCCAGGGAGGCGAAAAGTTCACTTTTTCAAAGTTGACAAAGGGGTACTTTGTCACTGCTACTTGAGCAAAAGATAACCACAAACTTGAGTTTTTTTGCAAACGATTAAGAGGAGAAATGGTAATGCTCAAGCGATTGGAGTCGTCGTGATACAAAATAACGAGTGCCATTATGTGCGTCTTCCCGAATCCAGTCCCAGCAACCACGAGTGAGTCTGTTTTGAGGCATGCAAGAGCCGCTTGAAGTTGAAGTTTTTTGGGAATCTCTTGACCATGTGTTGCGTAGTGTACAAGTAGACATAAACGAAGCGCGACAATTTGTTCTTCGACATCGAGAGTAAAGATATATTCGACTGGCACACGGGAAAAAGGTTCAACAAGGAAGATTTTGTTGAATAGAGAGGGTAAGGAGTCATTTCGAACATGCGCCAAAGCACTAGATACATCTTCGCAGGTAAGCTGCATTATTTCCGAGGCATTAAAGGCCAGAACGTCTAAGGTAATGACGGTACGAGGGAGAGAAGTACAATGGTATTACAAAAATTAGGGCTTGACGTCATGAGCAAATGTCACGTTGTCAAACCTGCCTTTTAAGGCAGGAGCTGCTTCCCTTATTCATCGCCGAGATGACCGAATGGTCACTCTGCCAAAATTTGGTTCCGTTTTACAGGTCCTTCTATCGAAGTACTTAATCACATTAAGACCAAAACTTCATAGAAGGACCTGCTTGTCTACTTTGTCACTTCACAAAGGACCCTTTGTCATTTCACATTGACCTTCAAAAAACCTGGCTCGCTTTTGAGTTGGCTTCCCTGGACTTCGTCTCCGGTGTCAGCGGCCTCAACGATACTAAAAGGACGAGACCTTCAGTAAACATCCGGCTTCGTGATTAAGGTCAGGAGTTTTGGCACACTTTCTCAGAAATACCCTAATTGTGCAGTGACTTTGAGCAAAACATGTTGAAGAATAGGGGAGAGCACTAGAAGATCTATATAAGGATTCAAATTATAAAGGCTATTCAGAACAGATGCAGCGGATACCTAACTTTTGGATACTACGAGGGTGTACAAGCAATGTACAAGCAAGGATCCAAAACTGGGCGGCCTACTAGGTACAAAGCGCCAAAGTTTACCTTGCGGGAGCATCGAGGACTTAATGCAGTCGTGAATCGTATGATTGTACCCGTGTCGTCCAACGATGATAGACCCATGGACGACTCTTGTATGTTTAAAGTGAGGGTCCAGGGGTAATTGAACCCGTTGCGGTGTCAAGCAGCGAGGTATGCGCCAGAAAGACTAGCTCAGCAGGATTAAGGATATTTGAAGCGTGATAGCCGCGAGGAAGAGTGTTTCCGGTTTTTTTGATAGAGTCGAAGATGCAAAGTGAGCTGAAACTGGTCGGCGCAGAACAGACGCACCAAATGCCTTAAGTACATTCACTTCTGACCTTTCTAAGTACACGGGATGGAGACCAAACGTATTGAGGTACGGCGGTCTGAAGGAGTGTGTGACGGGGGTCGATATTGGATCAATATGGGTTGTTCCTATCGATATCCGCTCGACGGTTGTCTCGTATTATAATAGACTCACCAGCAGAGTGCCCAAAGAATTCGGATGCTTATCCGGAAGGCGACCGTTCGGACCAACTCGGACCGTACAGAAAGGGCCTTCTAGTGTGTCGAGCGGGAGTGCTAGCGCTCATCTTTTCCCTGCATTGACGCAGCATGAAAATTTCAACAACATGGTGTCTCCAGAATCCAGGCGTCTTGTCTGAATTCAGGCGCGCTGCGCCGATGGCTGAGAAGACGTTTTTGGCATTACATAAGCTTGCACTTCTCTAACTTCATCACTTCCATTCTTCAGTCGACATTCCTCTCTAACTAGAGATTGATTGAATGGTATCCGTCTATCCTAAGGTATACGCCCCGAGGATCTCCGTATGATTCAAGCCTGACAAGAACCTTTCAGGTGTTTGCATTTAGTACCGTCCCCCTGGCCCCTTGATGACCGCCTTTTGTATCGGGAGTGACAAACGTTGGAATGGGTTCAGGCCGATGAAAGCGCATCGAATGATTGAATGTACTCATTTTCACATGCGGCATTTTTCCCTCGTCGGCGTAAAATATTGATATTCATCATGTTTCGTCGGTTAAGGTAATGTCTGCTTTGACCTCTACGATTATTCCAATCTCACAATGTCGAAGAGCGGACCGTTCTACTTTTGCGTTCACGCCATCAACAAGAGAAAACGTTTACTAGTTTACTATCCATATTCCATATCTAGCAAAGGCGACTATGGCTCTTACCTACCGCTGGTGTACAATGCTGTGTTGCCGTCCTCACTGCATTTTGTTCGGTATCTAAACTCTTACGGTGATCCGATGGTACAGTATAGAGCGTTCCCTGTTTCATAGTGAGGCATTTTCAATGCATAACCATTCGCTCTCGGCCCAGACAGAGAAACATGCCTGCCTTCTCTATGTCCATAATACTTTCTCGCTCACACAGTCTGTCGCAAGTATCGGTCAAGGGTGAATACAATACATATCATTATCAATAAAGCAATTACTACGGATGGACCACAAGGAGGTTCCGAGCTTTTTAAAGGATTCCGCTCAGCAAGATACGCTACGACTGTTGCTTCCCCACCCTTTCCATGTTTTCTCTTGTGTCCACCCTCCTGGTGGCAGGATTGCTTCCTTCAGTCTTTGCTGAGCTCAGAAACATCGACCTTACCATCGAGAACAAGGTCGTGTCTCCTGATGGCTACGAACGAAGGTCAGTTAGATTTCCATTCCTCTCGCTGAACACTGAAAGAGACTGCTTTTAGTGCTGTCACTGCCGGTGGCTCGTTCCCCGGAACACCCATCTTGATTCAAAAGGGAGACAGTGTTGACATTGCTGTTCACAACCAATTGAGTGATCCTACGATGCGAAGGAGTACGTCCATTGTAAGTGGGTCCCGTTGCTATACCCTCTTTGGTACTAACCATTCGTAGCACTGGCACGGCTTTTTTCAAGCTCGCTCATCGTATGCCGATGGTCCTGCGTATGTCTCTTGATTTTCCCGTGTTGCTGAAGCTGACACATCAAAAAAGTTTTGTGAATCAGGTTTGTTTTCACCTGTGAATCTGATCTATACCGTTGTCTGATTATATCCCTAGTGCCCTATTCCTCCTGGAACCACCTTTCATTACGCATTTGATACTGCTGGTCAAACTGGCAGGTAAGCCTTTCTCGTGAAATTATTTGCTTTAGTTTATTAAGTATATGTCTAGTTACTGGTATCACTCTCATTTGTCAACTCAGTATTGCGATGGTCTTCGAGGCGTTTTTATTGTCTATGGTAGGTGATCAACGGACTGATTGATGTAAATGGTTGGTTCATTCTGCAATATTGATCAGATCCGGATGATCCACACAAGGACTTGTACGATGTCGACGATGGTATGTTCTTCGCGGTGAAGATATTTAGATTCTGAAGAAATTTGTCTTTAGAATCGACCATCATTACTTTGGCCGATTGGTACCACGACCCGGCCCCCGACGCTCAAGATCAATTCTTTGAAACACGGACTGTCCCGTACGTGTATATGCTCATCGCTTGAAAAGCTGTCCTGACTGATCTCGCAAATAGAACTCCGGACTCCAGTTTGATCAACGGTCGTGGCCGCTATGTTGGTGGCGTAAGTAACCCGATCTTTGACTCGTCGAAGCCACGAGAGGTTCAACGTTGTAACTCCACAGGATGAAGTCCCCTATGCTGTGATCAACGTCGAACACGGTAAACGATACAGGTGAGGACTCGATAAGATAATGCTTTCGTATTCACTGACGCTGGTCTTTAGGTTCCGTCTCGTCTCTATTTCTTGCCGACCTTTCCACACATTCTCTATTGACGGTCACACCTTCACTGCTATTGAGTTGGACGGTGTTTCTCATGATCCCGTTGCTGCTCAAAACGTGGATGTCTATGCTGGTAGGCAGTCTTTGTAACATTCAAGAACCATCGCGATTGACACCTGGTTTACAGCGCAACGTGTATCTGTGGTTTTGGAGGCCAACCAAACCGTTGGAAATTATTGGATTCGTGCTCTGTATGTTCTTTCCATATCTTTCCCTAACTCTATTTGCCTTTCTGACTCCTTCTCAAGCCCTGTTGGCGGTACCTCCAAAAACAATCCTAACCGTGAGTGTATTCAAGAAGTCAATAGGAGATGCGAGGTATTTAGTTATCTTGCAGTTGACCCTAGCTTGAGCAAGGCTATTTTACGTTACGCCGGTGCCCCCGATGAAGAACCGACCACACAACCAGGATCTGGACACAAGCTCGATGATGCAGAAATGCACGTTAGTACCATTGTTTGTCTTGGGGCGTGACTGGATTTGATAATTTTCGTTATAGCCTATCGCAGCTGAAGGTCCCGGAAAGGTTTGTAAAATCAATTCAGGGTTTCCTCCTTTCTCACTCAACCTCCTTGTAGCTCGGCGATGGACCTGCTGATCGTACCTATGTTTTAAAGATCACCCAACCAAACCAACCATTCTTTGACATCAATGGCATCTCATACATTTCACCTCCTGTGCCTGTCTTGCTACAAATCATGAGCGGTGCTTCGGAAGCAACAGACTTCCTTCCTTCTGAGCAGGTAATTCGGTCTCATATATCTCATAGAGTACACGTTTGTAGAGTTAGTGCTGACACAATTCTCAATGTTAGGTCTTCCTTATTGAACAGGATGAAATCGTCGACATTGTGATCCCAGGCAATGGATCGCATCCTTTCCATTGTGAGTAAAAAATCATCTTCCAAGTTTATGTCCTCTTACACTTTTTTATAGTGCATGGTCACAATTTCGACATTATTCGTACTTCTAATCAGACAACTCCCAACTTTGTCAATCCTCCTCGACGTGATGTCGTTCCCAGTAAGTAGCAATCAACTCAATATGTCACTGACTAGACGTTGACACGCATTTCTAGTCATTGGCACAAATGAAAGCAACACTACCTTCCGTTTCAAAGCCGACAATCCTGGAGCATGGTTCCTTCATTGGTCAGTCTCAAGATCCTTACATACGATTTGCCAATAATTTACTTCGATTTTTAGTCACATCGACTGGCATCTGGAAGCTGGCTTGGCCATTGTCTTTGCCGAGTCTCCAGCTGAGAACAGGGACGGTCCTCACAAACAGATTACTCCGGACGATTGGAAGAACTTGTGTCCCGAGTACGATGATCTTGACCCAGATTTGCAGTGATTGGAACACATTCTTTGTTTTTGTTCAACTCACCTTATAATTATCGATAATGGTTATTAATTGGATTAGGGGTTCTTGGGACGAATATCGTAATTCTACTAATCCCAACTTTTTGCATATTATTGAATAAACATATGATACACATTATTGACCGGGTGATCCTTTGAGGCGCTTCAAATACTTGGACTCATTGCGTGCTATTGTGAAATCGACGTCATCCATGACAAGTTAACACAGATAGTTTTAAGGGATACTGCCATGGCGAGCTCAAGCATCCCTACTATGCCTGAGCAAACACCCATCACAGGGAGCTGTCTGTGCCAAAGCGTTCGGTATCAAGTTTCATTTCCAGACGGGGCTGAGTACCCTCCAGATGTATGGTTATATTACTCTGCTTCGGAGAATACATCCCTCACATTTTTCAGCCGCACACTTGTCAATGCACTACGTGCAGAAAACACAGCGGTGCTCTCATAGTACACTATATAACAGCAAAACTCCCACAAATAACATGGCTGCCTCCAACCGACGCAGATTCTCCGGCTCTCCCATCTGAAATTCGCACTTCACACGAAGCTGTTCGACAATTTTGTGCTAAATGTGGAACGTCTTTAGCATTTCGGATGTTGGAAGGAGATGAACTCGAAATCATGGCCGGTACCCTCGATGAGGAAGTACTAATGGGACCTCGTGGGACCGAGTTGACCAGACCGATTGGTGGACAGTTTTACTGTAAAAGGGTGATTGAAGGAACTACTGATTTTCTCATGAAAAGCAATGAGGCCGATTTGAGGAATTCAGTCAAATGGGTAGAGGGCAGTGCAGAAGGGAAGAGGGTTACATGATTGCACCTTACATATACAGCGATACTTCGAAGTTCAAGTAACATCCTTGGTGCATTGGAGATTTTGCCTCCCCTCAAAGAATTTATAAACACATACAATTTTGATTTTAATTGAATTCCAAATTTTGATGGGATACAGAGTGAGGAAGTCATTGAGCCAGCCCATTGGAAACTACTGGATTCGTGCCTTATATGTCCTTTTATACATAATTCTTATTTGGTCTTTCTGACTCCATTTCCAGCCCTGTTGATGGTAGCAGCACCAACAATCCTCATTGTAAGCATTCAATAAATCTTTGAAGATACGAACTAGTTTAGCTATCTTCCAGTTAACGCTAGCGATTGTTTTAATGCCGTATTTGTATTTGTTCAAGAAAGTTTTGACCTAATAAACGGATGGCTACTTGAAGGAAAGATAACCACAAACTTCAGTTTTTTGTAAATGATTAAGAAGAGAAATGGCAATGCTCAAGTGATTGGGGTTATCGTAATACAAAATAATGAGTGCCATTATGTGCGTCTTCCCGAATCCAGTCCCAGCAACCACGAGTGAGTCTGAAGTTTTGAGGCAAGCAAGAGCCGCTTGAAGTTGGAGTTTTTTTGGGAATCTCTTGACCATGTGTTGCATAGTATACAAGTAGACATAAACGAAGTGCAACGACTTGTTCTTCACGACGAGAGTAAAGATATATTCGACGGGTATACGGGGAAAAGGTTCAATAAGGAAGGTTTTGTTGAATAGAGAGGGTAAGGAGTCATTTCGAACACACACAAAAACACTAGATACATCTTCGCAGATAAGCTACATCATTTCTGAGGCATTAAAGGCCAGAACGTCTAAGATAATGACGGTATGAACAAAAATTAGGGCTTGACGTCATGAGGAAATGTCACATTGTCAAACCTGCTTATACAGCGCCGATTTGACCGAATGATCTGCCAAAATTTGATTGCGTTTTACAGGTCCTTCTATCGAAGTAATCGCATTAAGACCAGAAGGACTGCTTTAGGTCTAACCTGGACTCATTGCGTGCTATTGGGGAATCGACGTCATCTATGACAAGTCGACACACATTGTTTTAAGGGATACTGCCATGGCGAGTTCAAGCATTCCTGCCATGCCTGAGCAAACACCTATAACAGGGGGTTGTCTGTGCCAAAGCATTCGGTACCAAGTTTCATTTCCAGACGGGGCTGAGTACCCTCCAACTGTAAGTATGGTTATATTACTCTGCTTGGGAAAATACGTTCCTCACACTAGATACGTACATTTTTCAGCCGCGCACTTGCCAATGCACTACGTGCAGAAAACATAGCGGTGCTCTCATAGTACACTATATAACGGCAAAGCTCTCTCAAATAACATGGCTTCCTCCAACCGACGCAGATTCTCCGGCTCTCCCATCTGAAATTCGCACTTCACACGAAGCTGTTCGACAATTTTGTGCTAAATGTGGAACGTCTTTAGCATTTCGGATGTTGGAAGAAGATGAACTCAAAATCATGGCGGGTACCCTCGATGAAGAAGTACTAATGGGACCTCGTGGGACCGAGTTGACAAGGCCGATTGGTGGACAGTTTTACTGTAAAAGGGTGATTGAAGGAACTACGGATTTTCTCATGAAAAGCAATGAGGCCGATTTGAGGAATTCAGTCAAATGGGTAGAGGGCAGTGCAGAAGGGAAGAGGGTTCTATGATTGCACTTTACATATACAGTGACAATACTTCAAAGTTCAAGTGGTGTATTGAGAATTTGTTCGAAGTGCCGACTCGATACATACTATTGCTACGTTTTTGCACTTATCACAGTTCCTCTGTGTTGCCTCCCCTCAAAAAATTCATAAACACATACAACTGCGGTTTTGATTAAATTCTAAAATTTTGATAGGATACAGAGTGAGGAAGCCATTGAGTCAGACGAAAAGGTCGGCACTTCCCGCCAAATCTAATGTCAGTCTCGACTCCGGCATTGCGTTACTTTACATTGCCCAAAAATACAAAAATGTTACAGTAGTGTCTCATGGATATGCAAAGGTCGCCATCCTAATCCGAATCTGTGACGATTTGGTTGCATGTTGGCGCGGGAATTTGGAATGCACTTCCAGTGTACCGCTACTCTGGCCGACAAATGCGAATCATGCCGAGGACTAATTCAGTCTTGAAATGTCTCCCAAGCGAATCATAATCCAATACAATTCTTTGTTCAAACTACACAGACATTGTATATAAGACCCCCTAGATTCGGTCAGTCTGAATAGGATCTGTGCGAGCGTTCTGAGTAAATTCATCCAAGGTCTGGTCAGCCGTAGGATTGATGGCAAAGACCATTCCAGCCTGACAATGAGCACCAGCAGCTTGTCTGCAAGAGACGAAGTGTGTTCCAGAGTCAGCGAGAGTGATGACAGAAACAGGCTGATCGCCACCAACGGCGTTCAGGCTGTGACAGGAAAGATCAATTTGGCGCCGACATGAAGAAATTGATAAACTCACAATCCTGTGTCGAATCCACCCGGGCCACTGCCTCCAGCGGGTGGGGGGCAGGGGTTTTCAAAGGTTGTGGTGGTTGCAGTGTCTATATTCAAACAACAGGCTTGTTAGGAAAGTGAGATGGATAAGGGGACAATGAGCTCACGATTTCTTGACACAAAAGTGAAGGTAATAGTATCACCGGCTACAGCACCAGAGATACTGGTTGGTGTGAAGACGAAACCATTATTCGTCCCGACGGTGACAGCAAAGTTGGCGCCCAAAGCAGGGAGGGCTACGGCAGCGACGGTAACGGCGAGAGTGGAGAAACGCATGGTGTCGGTAAGCTAGGTACTGTGTAAAGCTTCAGAGAGCCTGGGGTTAGTCGTAAAAACTGTGCCTTTTAAACCCTTTGTCAGGTTATGAATTTTTCTTGGTGGCGGATTTTTGCCGTGACTCCAAGTATAGTCGTGAGTCATTTCAGGATTGTGATCATTGGTGTACTGTATACTACTGTATACAACGCTGGTTCCGTAGAACACGAGGACTCAAGGAATTGGTACAGAGAGCCATTGTTTCGAGTCTTTAGAATGATTTCAGGGGCTTCCCCTCGCCTCTCGGAACTAGCCTGTTCGTAATTCCCACATCTGGATTCCATTTGGGGTCAGAGTATTGTATCTGT
Source organism: Stygiomarasmius scandens (assembly GCA_037954225.1). Classification (NCBI taxonomy): domain Eukaryota; kingdom Fungi; phylum Basidiomycota; class Agaricomycetes; order Agaricales; family Campanellaceae; genus Stygiomarasmius; species Stygiomarasmius scandens. The sequence continues at coordinate 167,403 of JBANRG010000012.1, read as the reverse complement.
GTTTCATTCAGCTATCAAAATAGACAGAAGAGTGTCAAATTTGCAATGATATCTTCCCACATCCGGCTGTGGGGGTGAGGCAATTCCGCGACATCCAAGGTACTTGAACGGCCCTGATTCAATTATGCTTATAGTTTACGCTTCTGTGTACTGACTTGCTTATTCCCAAGTATAAGTATCGTAACCCAAGTTTTTCTGGACTATGGGAATGACCCTGGAATCAAACACCGTAAACCTTGCTAATGAGACCTAGAGAACATATTAGCTATTCTAGGCCTTCTGTTCAGTATCAACAGACGGCTTTGTTAAAATCAATGCCTTGTAGTCGCCCGTCGTTCGCGGGTAAACATCGACCTAGCCTTGAGGCATTTTTTACAATCAATATGGAAGCCGAAGCCATTCGGACGTTACAATACCGTTCAATATACACAATTAGGGTGTCGTTCATCGCCCGACGCGTCCCTGATATATGATCATTAACGACTAGCCAAGTGTTTCTATGGTCTAAATAACAGGTAATTGTGTTCGGTGGGCCTCGACTCTTGTCATTCCTGTTTGACCACTCCCCGATACGTAAGTGATCTTAAAGACTGGATGAGAATGCTTAGGGGATTCTCTCACCGACATAGCGGTAAGTATGCCTGCTTTGACACTCTGTCAGGTACTTACAGAATGCGTCTACACGTCTATCCGATAATTCACGGGAAGCTCGAGGGAAACTAGACATCCCAAAGCTACTACCCACGCTCCCATCTGCGTTCCAAGGTTGGTTTGTTGTCTGTTTGGTCCTGACTAGAAGACGGGACCGCGGCAACGCAATACGTACTATTTTGATCTACGGGGGAAGATCAGTACCATCCTTGAGAAAAGATGATATGCAGATGCTGTGCCTAAGAACACGTCTTGAGTGTATTGCACCGGTTACGGTAGCGTTTGTTCGAACCAACTCAACGGAAAGCTAGGATCCATAACCGGGAGTGCTCTTGATTCCTGATATCAAAGCAGCTGATTTTTTTTCTCAAATCCGGGGGGCATTCTGAAGCTTCACTTGGCTCTTGGCTCGCTATACGATCACTCACGATTGTCACTCGATATCTCTCAAAATTTAGAAAGAGCCGATAGAAGAAAGAATTTGAGCCCAAATGTCTTATTAATTTTACTTACCGTCGAACCAATTAGTACAGTGAAACTTATTGGAAAATCGTTTTAGCTAGTGGTTGTAAACCACAAAATAATGGCACTCATCAAGTATCTTATCAATTATCTTATCTTATCAACTTTTATACGTGATTACAGGTTGACACGTGCTTTAAACTTGATCCAGAACCTTCACCATTGTTTTCCATGGCAAACACTCCTCTCTATAGCAGACTTCCCCAAGAAACCATAGACGAGATCATTGATTGGGTGCCATACAACAGTCTCAAAGCATGCACGCTGGTCTGTCGCAGTTGGCTTCCTCGTTCTCGAACTCGGTTGTTTCGTAGTTTTACATTTCCTCCGAGCGCGGTGCGCTCATCTTATTCCGAAAGCACCGATGAAAAATGCGCTGAAATGCTCAATATCTTCCTCGACGACCTTGAATCTTCCGATATCCAACCATATTTGTTCACTACTGTCCACAATCTGACCGTGACGCTCTCTCTCGAGGCTCCACTATTGGCAGACCACCTCTATGAACGAGACCTTTCCTTACGGATGAAATTCAGTGCCCTTACCACTTTCACTTTCTTTTGCGGGTCTTATTTTGTGCATACTGAAATCGTGAACGCAATTTTGGAGCGAAATCCCCATCTACGATCTCTCGTCCTCAAACAAATCACCTTCTTTTCAGCGAGGAGCTCCTTGATACATTCAGAAGAATATCTACCAATGCTAGCGAGCTTCAATCACTTTCAGTTTCCTACGTTACGCTGAAAGATATCTCATCCCTTGAAGCTTGGCTACGTTCATTCCCCGCAGTGCCGAACCCTCCTCGCTTAAAAACCCTTACAACGAAAAATTCTTGGATAGCGAAGTTATTTGAGACTTCCAATTTCTTCGACCTTTCGAGCCTTGATATGCTTGATTGCAATCATATCCAGACGCATGGGGGAGTTATCGACCAATGCAGTTCGTCGCTTAATTGTTTCAAGACGAGTATAGTGAGCTTTCGTGAGTTATAACCGTATCATTTCTACCTCCGAACTGATTAATATTGCTTTATGACAGCCCATGGAAATCCAGATCATGTCCAAAAACTTTCTATCCAATTGAGAAATGTTAGATTTCTTGAAGTGTATGATTGGCTTGCTGGTAATCCTTACAGAACTTACCGGAAGGCTTTCATGGAATCTTTTGTCCCGACGTTGCAAAATCTGGAGGGAATCACTATTGAGATTGCCGACGACGCGTTCGAGATAGGTAATAGACTCTATTTCCCATTATCAGCAGATGAATGCAAGAGGATTCTTCCTCGGTCTATTCCAGATTCGAGCCTTTGCCTTCTTTTAGCGAATAATCCTCGTCTGAAAAAGGTCAAAATCTGCGTCCCAGATAGCTTCTGCGAGAGCTTGGAGTGGGTCAGGGAATGCTTTCCGTTGATGGGTGAAAATGGTTTATTGGAGGTTTGCTTTAGGAAGTTGTAGATATCGATATTTCTGTAACCTTGGTGCTCACGATTGGAATAAACTCAAGAGTCAGTAATTACTTGACTTCAATTCGATAGTGCGATTAAATCCAATCTGATTCTTTCCAAAAGTCGTACTGGGAAGTCTATAGAATGCCGCCTCGATACCACCATGCATTGTAAGTACTCCCATCTCATTACTTCAGATCATCCAGAGGCATTCTAGTTGATGCAGATTTCGGTATCGAGGCAACTAAAGGTGATCAAAAATCAGCGACATTCCTCTACATCCCGGCGCATTAAAAGGTACTTACACGGCCTCGCCAACAGTACCACAGCAGAGCAAGCCTTCCCTGCCTATACGAATCAGAATAGTCAGATAAATACAGTATGGTTCTCATGAACAAAAATGTTTACAAGGCTAAAAAAGTCGTAGTCAGTATTTGCATTCCAGTGCAGATTAAAAAAGTTACTCACACTTCCAACACCGCCTGTATTCAGAAACAAATCAATTAAAAACAGCCCGCAACACATTTTGCTGGAGAGACATACATGAAGCACCAATGTCACCGCCATCCTGGCGGGCGACAAGTGGGTTCGCCGCCACAAAGGTTTGAGCAAACAAGAAGACGAGAGCGGTAGCAAAGAAGGCACGCATGTTGTGGAGATGGAGGGCAGTTGTGAAGTCTTTGGTTCAGAGCAAGGCCCTTTTTATAGAGCTGAGGATGAATTAGCAATTCTCAAGTACTTCCGTCCCCCTGAAAGTCAGAGCCAAGCCTAGGAAACGGATGTCTTATGACCTGGTTTGATGGCTCGGTCTTGTAATATTTCCGTTCACTAAACAGAGGCCCTTGGACATGCGTTATTCGTAGGAGCTCCTTTTCCCGCCATAAACGCGCCTCAAATCGTTCTCTGCCATTTTACCAACATCTGAAGCAGTGTTTATCTCAACGCGCTGAAGTCTACGGTGATAATGTCCCGATAAAACGACACTTTCTGTCACTGTCAATTCACGAACGAAGAATTGGGTAGCAGGGTCCAAACAATCGAAAGTCTAGTCGCTCACTTGGCAAATACACTTTCTTTACGTCGCACTTTATATAGTGTGCGAGTGCTATTGAAGACCGCTCGGGTATGTGGCTGTCTAGAATTTTTAGATAGAGATCAGTTCGTCGCTCTGGTCCCGTTTCATGTATTCAGGAACAGGATGATGGGGCGTAAATTCATTTCCCATTATCAGGCGAAGAGTGCAAGAGGAATCTTCCGAGGTCTATCCCAGGTTCGAGCTTATGCCTTCTTCCAGCGAAAAATCCTCGGCTGAAAAGAGCCAGAATCTGCGTCCCGGATGGCTTCTGCGAAAACTTTGATTGGGTCAGGTAATGCTTTCCGTTGATAATGTGTTAAAAAGGCCGGGCTTATTGGAGGTCTGCTTCAGATTTGTAGATACTAACATTTTTTCATGGTTGGAATAAAAAAATTTAGTCATCAATTAATAACAGATTCAATCTCAAGTATTCTCCAACGAAAGATATTCCACAAGTCACATTGGGAAGTCATATTGAGAAGTCTATAGAATGCTGCCTCGATATCATCATGCATTGGAAGTACTCCCATCTTTTGCTCGGTAAGATCCAGAGGATGTTTAAATGGCGCAGATTTCAACATCGCGGCAGCTGAAGTTGAATAACAATCAGCGACATTTGGTTATATCGAGACATTGAAAGGTACTTACACGGACTGGCCAACAGTACCACAGCAGAGCAAGCCTTCCTTGCCTATAGGAATCAAAATAGTCAGATAAATACGTTATGATTTTCGCGAACAAAAATGTTTACAAGGCTAAAAAAAAATCCTAATCAGTATTTGCGCTCTGCACAGATCAAAAAGTCACTTACATTTCCGGCACCACCTGTATTCAGAAAAACAAGTCAATCAAAACCGGTTCGTGACAGATTTTGCTGGAGAGACATACATGGAGCACCGACATCACCGCCATCCTGACGGGCATTAAGTGAGTTTGCCGCCACAAAGGCTTGAGCGAACAAGAAGACGAGAGCGGTAGCAAAGAAGGTACGCATGTTGTAGAGATGGAGGGTGGTTGTGAAGTCTTTTAGACAGAGCAAGACCTTTTTATAGAGCTGAGGATGAATTAGCAATTCTCAAGCCCCTGTCAGAGCTAAGCCGAGGAAATGGATGTCTTATGACGTTGCTGAATTCGATGGCTCCGGTCTTTACACTTCCGCTCCCACTAAATAAAAACCCTTGAGGGTAAAAGAACAAAGGCATGCACTATTCGTAGGAGCTCTTTTCCCTGTCATAAACACGCTTCAAATCGTTATCTGTTATTTTACCAACATCTGAAGCAGTAGTTTCACCTCAACGCGTTGAAGCCTACGGTGATAATGCCCCGATACAACCATATTCTCTGTCACCGTCAATTCACGAATGAACAGTTGAGCAACAGGGCCGAAACAATCGAAAGTCCAGTCGCTCACTTGGCGAATACATCTTCTTTACGTCGTGCTTGATATAGTGCCATTGAAGACGCTCGGGTATGTAGCTGCCAGCTTGAATTGTGAGATGGAAATCAGTGCGTAGCGCCTCGGGTCCCGTTTTATGTATTCAAGTGGATGTCAAGAAAAACACCGGGATCCTTGGCTTCCAAGTAGGGCTGTAGCGGTGTATACAGTATAGCCATTCGCAGCCTGGTAGAGACCGGCGAACGGAACGGCAGGTACGAAATTAAGGCGGAGCGCAAACCATGTACTCTGGTTCGGTCCGTTTAGCCTATTGTTCGCATGTATCCCCTCCCCGTAGACGCTATCTGTGCTGCGCTCTACTCTCGAGGAGACGGCACATTTCACTGGGCACTCGTTCTTCCATACTCGCCTACAAAATGCCATAAATTTCACGTATCAAACTTGACTGGACCATGGGTGTACACGCGAGGGCTTGAAGATGACTTTTCTCCTGGTAAACCAAATCCAATCTGCGTCGTCGCTCAACTTGGTGCGTTGTTGTCGCGGTCCTCAAAATCTCAAGTACCAACGAGTCTCGGTCCACCAGCAACTCCCCTCTCGAGCGCATCTAACTCATCTCCTATCATGGCCCGGAAACTCGACGACCTCTTGGAACCTATCCCTCACGAAACGCCAGCCGAAGATCCACCTGAAGAATTCCGATGTAGAACTTGGTTTCGGCGTGCGGTAAGAGTACTACATGATGCGGGATACATCAACTGTTCAGACGCGTTTGCTCTCATGAACGAGTTGTGGGAGATGGGTGGAGAGCAGGATGAAAAGACGGTCCAGGGGATGGGATTTGTTGTCAAGAAGTCTAGGGTTACTATGCGAGAGGAATAGACAGTTCGGTGCGTTATCGGTTTCAATAAAGAGATAGTCTTGTATTACGATTACGCCTAGTCCCAAACGTGGACTGGGCGAGAAAAATAAAATTGTCCGCCTATACATGTGTTGTACACGTAGCCTACCACTAGTAGTAGTTAGTATCTACGCCCCAGTATAGCTGAGGAGGCTGGGCACCACCTGTGCAGTACCGTCCTTATAAGTATTTAAATAGTTATGTTTTTGGGCAAAAGCACCCAACATTTATCCAAGCGTGTACACCTATTAAATCAATCCACCCTCTTAACAACGTACCTCTCCCAACCCGGGTACACAACTCCGGGCGTCGCCCTCAGCTTCTCCAGCTCCTTTTGTCTCTTCCAAGCCCGGTCAGCACGTTCCTTTTCCTCTCGCGTCTTTTCACGTTTTTCTCCAGAATCACCATCTTTTGCACCTCGTCCCCGACCACAGGTACATCCATACCCATGCGGTCCATGCTCCTTTCCATTCCCATTAACACCTTTTCCACCGCCACCACCACCAGGTCCATCTGAATCCCCATAGCCATTCGCATAATAATAATTCGTAGGCGTCAAACTACTCATACCCCCAACTCCGCCTATACCCCCTATCCCACCAAGCGCCCAACCACCCATCATCATCATACCTCCTAAAACACTGCCTGCTGCTCCAGAGGCCGAGCCAGAAGAAGACCCAGAACCGTCAACCAAATCCAACATTTGCGTATCCAACGCGAACCCAGCTGGGAATTGGACGATTTTGATTTTACGGTCGTCCATGAGCGTTCGGGGGAATGGGAGTGGTTTAGATGGCTTCAGAGTTAGACCTGGGATAGTTGGTATTGGTGTTTGAGATTGAGATTGGGATCGGGTCGAGGTAGGTGTTGGAGTAGAGGAGGTAGACTTGGGATTGGAGCTGCCATTGAGGTGAGAGGAGGCGGTGGACGTAGATGAAGATGACGAGAACGCTGAACTAGAGCTCGAGCTCGAACCCAACGCTGAACTGGAACCAGCACCAGAATAGGAGCCCGAACTCATGTCCGAAGACGACCCTGCACCGGTACTGGAAGAGCTGGAGCCGGCGGCGTTTTCATTTTGGTTCAAATCTCTCTCTGGAGGTGAAGCCGAAACTTGAGGTGTGGCTTTGGCAGTCGGTGTGGCCGGAGTAGAGTTGGGGTATAAGGACAACAACTCATTCCTTGCTTCGATGTTGGTTGGCTGGAGTTTGAGGACTGCTCGGAGATCTGTATAGTCATAGGGAAAATAGTGTGGTCAGCACAAAAGTTGAGAAACAGAGAGGATTAAGAGAGCTGGTTGAATACACATCCAAAACCCGCTCATTTTGGCTCTGAACCTGAGGCGAAACCATAGATATGACAGCACGAAAAAATAAAGAGGATCGAAAATAAAGGAGGTACCACTGGAATACGAATGATTTGGGCGAAAACGAAGGTGAAGGAAAGAGCCGGAACAAAGAGAAATTGGGGACCGTGTGGCTTGAGAAGAAGACGGACAGGAGACGCGAGATAACAAAAACACTAAAGCTGAGGCGAGTAGAGGCATTGAAGAGGAAATTTCGGACACCGCAAAGAAACCTGGACCAAATGTCCAGTAGGAAAGTGGACCAGCACCGAGAAAGGGATAAAAATTAAAAGGAGGTTACTTGATATGCGCTCACCTCTCAAAGCATCCTCCGTTCTTCCCAACATCTTCCTCGCTTTTGCCCTTCTAAAGTACCCTTTGGGACTCTTGTGTTGACTGAGTGCTTTCGAGCATGCTTCTTCTGCTTTCGCCCACCTATGCGCACAAAAAATGTAGTGTTAGCTTCGTCGGAAGTCTAGCACGAAAGCAAGTACTCACTCTGCCAATCTCAACCAGGCCATGCCCTCGTTCAACATGTATGTAGGCATCTCCTTCTCTATGCCATATGCTTTTTCGTAGAACTCGACAGCCTTGAGGTATTCTCCCCGACGAAAAGCGGCATTACCAGCCTCTTTTTCTTTTTCAGCGCGAAGAAAACGGAATTCCATTATTTCAGAGATGGACATCTCAGAGAGTGGAAGGTCGGAGAGAGGATTCAGATCTGGAGGTAAGGTCTCCTTAGAGGGAGGAGGAGACGGAGAAGACTGTTTCGACGTCTTGGTGTCGCGCCTCCTACTCCGTCTCGACCTATGTCTATGTCCATGATGATGATGCTCGTCATCACTTTCTTCATCCCGGTGCTCAAACGCCGGGACAGGTGACCCCATACCGACACCTCCAAAATCCAGCTCGACCTCCCAAATATCCTCCTCTTCCTGCGTATCCCAACCAAATACACCAGAACCTCTTCCGTCCCATTCTCTCTGTTTGCCTTTAGCTTTGAAGCCTCGTGGAGGACCACAGCCCGAGTGTGGACCGTGCCCGTGTCCGTGTACATGTCCATGACCATGCGCGTGCGTATGCCCATGACCATCGTTCAACCCCAAACTCTCCCTAAACATCCACTCTTCCTCCTCCCTAACCGTCCTCTCACACACTTCTCCAAGGTGATCCGTCGAACACCCACATTCACACCATTTATAGGTGAGTTTTTCGCGTAGCATGAGACCGTAGCCTCGAACATCGAATTCGCGAGCGACGCGCCAAAGGGTCTGGACGAGTTTTTCGTACGATAAGAGGACTTTTGGGCGCCAATCTGGGTCGTAGGGTGTCGAGGGGTCCATGTAGCCTTTGCCTCTATCCCTATCTCGGTCTTTATCCGGGGATTTGGGTTTAGACTTGGTACCGAGATCATTATCGTTATGGTTTTCCTTCTCTTTGCCTTTGCCTTTCCCGTTAATATTCTTGCCCTTATTCTTCCCTTTCCCATTCGGATTTCTCAACCCAAACTTGATCTCACAAGCTTCCTCCAACGCAGCTTCGCCCTCGATCAACGGACCCAAGTGAGGTGGTTTGGAGAATTGAGGTGGAGGAAGCGCTTCTAATGCATCGAGGTGAGATTTAAGAGCGTCGTAGTGAGGAAGAAGACGGAGAGAGTGGAGACCGCGGGTTTGACAGACTGGAACGTTGTTTGAGAGGGCCTTTAGGTAGTATTAGTACCAATCTCGAAATTGGAAGTAAAACTCAACAAAGTGTCTCAACGCCGTATAACTCCACAAAACACTCTTGGTCGCTACTCTTTCCCCAGCCTGCCTCATATCCATACTAATAGCAGCCCTGAAAAAGTCCTTGATCTCTTCACTATCCGCGTTATGTGCTCCCCAACCAGGTCCTCCGAGGGAGACGCAGCGCATGACAAGGGTAGGTAGATGGACTAGAGACACGGTATAGAGTCTCGTAGAGAACAATCTAGCAATATCTTGTTCATAACGAAGGAGAAGAATCCTAGCTATCGTCCTTTCGAGTTTGGATACAGCGGAAAAGGCCTGAGTGAGGTTACGGTCGACCTGCGGATTCGGAACGAGAGACGAGTCGTCCTTGTCTTTGTCCTTGTTGAATTGCTTTTTGCGCGGTGCAGGACGCTTTTTGACATGGGAGTACTTGGGTGCCATTCACAGGGAACAGCAGACGCCCGTATTGCTGTAGAGGACATCGATGTGTGCGTTTGTTAGGTTTCAAAGCTAAAGCGCTCGGAAAAATCGGAATTCCGCACTTCCGATGACTCGCAGTGCTGTGAGCACCTACGAGTCATTGGTGTATTCGAGTCCTGACGCACACTCAGTCAAGACTTGTCAAGTCTCTGGAGTCTGGTTCCACTTGTACATCTCTCTTCGGAAGTAATAAAAGTATGTGAAACAGGCCCAGAATTACGAGCTGATCTCCAAAAATTCTAGGCAGCCACTCTTGGAGGCGGCCTTCGATCGCTCAATATATTGGGCGTGACATAGGGAGAACGTGTTGGCCAAGCGAGGTACTAGACGCAATCATTGCCTTGCTCATGAATTGGCAGTGACAAAAATCATAGTTTTTGCGGGGTAATTACGTTTGTGAGTAAATAAACCGGTATCTCTACCAATAAAACGTACGTTTTCCGATTTCTTAGGAGCTTGGAAGGTTGAACATGTTATAAGATACCCCGTTCATCCGGTCTTGGCCTTTTATTTTCAGCGGGACGGAAAGACTAACTAGTCGTCAATTCACTCGTATTCATTTAAAAAGACATTGGATCCGTTCAACAGCCTTTCAAGTCGATTTCACAACATGCGTGCTACTTTATTTGCTACTGCTCTGCTCGTTTTCTTTGCTAACACTTTTGCAACCGCAAACCCACTACTTGTTGTCCGTCAGGATGGCGTAGAAGACCGACCATGTACGTTCCCTGTTACAAAGTAATATGACAACCTACGAATGATGAATTAACTTCCTTCTTATAACCACATAGGCGGACCCGGAAGCTACAACGTAAGTGTTATCTTGATCATACCGAAAATCAACTTGTCCTGACTTGATTTTTTCAGCCTTGTACACCCATTCAAATGATTTCATGCTTTCCTTACTGATTTGACTACTACAGGCCCCGTTGAAGGCTTCTTTGGATGTTGCGCTGCTCCTGGCGAGCCGGGAACGTAAGTTCTTGATTTTTCTAGATATCAAAATCATCCTCGAGACTTAGGGATACATTTTCAGCTGCTTGAAACCCGATCACGTCTGCGCATGGGTCTAGCTAGATCAAACTTATGACTGAAGCAGTAGTTTCTATATGTGGTGTAGTGTCGAGGAGGCTGTCTATGAATTTCTCACTGTACAATCTCACTGTGATTTAAATCCCGCTCTTCAATATTTCAATAATGAGACCTGACCAGAATTACGAGCTGATCCCTATCCAAAAATTTTAAGCAGCCACATCCCGGCGAGCGGCCCATTCACCTACTAGATTAAATGCGACATAATGAAAGTGTATTCGCCAAGTAAAGTACTAAATACAACCAGATCATACTCTTATCATCAGGTTCTTTGCTCACGAATTGGCAGATCATAGTTTTAATCTACAATGACTTATAAATAAACTTTATTTATATCTGACGCTGCCCACAACAAAGTGACAGAGAGCAAACTACGAAGGCTCATGAGGAGTAAGAGGTCTACCTTACATTTTCCTAAGAGCTTTCTTAGGAACTTCAAGGACTTTTGATCATATCAGAAGATTCTTATCCCACTTATTCGGCTGGCCTAGTATGGCAGCGGGACGGAAGGACTAACTTCTAGTTCAAGTTGTCAACTTATTTCAGGCCGTATAAAAGACAAAAATTTACAACCAACCTGATAACTTGTGTGTTCACAACATGCGTACCTTCTTCGCTACCACTCTCGTCGTTTTCTTTGCTCATACTTTTGCAACCGCAAACCCTCTTGCCGCCCGTCAGTATGCAGATCCCTTTGATGGAAAACCATGTATGTCAATTCCTTTACAGAATCAGATATGTGAATCCTCACTTGATGTATAAATTTCTTTCTGAACACATATAGGTGGTCCAGGATTCGACAACGTGAGTATGTCTTCTATTAATATTAAACGTCCAATAATGACTTGATTTCTTAGCCTTGTACATATTCTTGATACAGCCTTACATTCTTCTGACTGGTTTAACTCTCACAGGCCCCCCTGAGCTAGGCTACATCTGCTGTGGTACTGTCGGAGGCCCGGATCCGAGGATGTGAGTACTCAATTTTTCAAATAGTATCTGTAGTCGTTATCGCTAGAGCTTACTTATCTGTGATTAGCTGTCATGGCCCGGGCGTTGTCTGCATATTCTAGATTGATCATATGAGTGACTCGAACGGGATTTTGCGATGTAGCGTTGAGCATGCTGTCTATAGATTTCTCAGTGTACGGCGTTCGAAATCCTACTCACCTCTTGAATGAAGAATCGAATATCTTACGCAAGGGCGACCAATCATTTGCTGGCTCGTCAAGCGAGGTATTTGTGGAACGAACAGAAGGATATAGTTGGATAAAGAACATGCATTTTAGAGCTCTCTTGGGAATGGAAATTCAAGGTCGCCTCATCATACTGCTCTGTCAAACACATAAGTGCCACTCTTTCTTTCCTGAATCCCCGAGTCAAGTAAAGGGCTCATCATCGGGATTCAGCATACCGTCAAGTCTTTAAGAGGTTGTTAAAGGCCTTTTATTGGTAAGATATATGAACACATTTACAAGTCTGACTCCTACTACAGTTCTGTATACTTGAATAAGTCTCGGGATTGAAGCCCGACACATTCTGGTTCCAGATGTAATAAGTATATTGTTATGAATGCCAAGAACCACGGCGAACTTTCAAATCCCGCCGCATCTCATTTTTACAACATTCGGGGACTGCGAAAACCGCGTTACTCGGATGTAGTCCAACGAATACTCCCGTCGCATATATATCTTCGGCTGACCCCCAAAAGAAATAGTTGGTAGTGGCTAGCCCATTCATATGCCACCCGATGGAATGGGTCCGGAACTCGATTTATATCCATAATGTCTAGTCAGCCACATACTCGTATCCGAAACTGCCCCCAACCGTCAACAGCGTTTACTACTATTCAAGCTAGTATTGATGAGGCATGATTAGGGTTTCACAAGCACTCTGATCAACATCGAGGCAAAACTTGGGATACTGGCAAGCTGAGTTCTCAGAAGGTAAACTACGGGGGTTTATGAGTTAGGGAATCATTGATATATGTTTCTCTTGATCTACTAACGTGAAGGGGGAAAATTATGCTATATCATAACCGGTAAACTACTCATTAGTTTACTAGGCTTGGCTTTGATATCCAACGGGAACTTCGGAGGTGCAGACCAATGCTAATTCATTTTCAGCCCTATGAAAGGCCTTTGAGCTTACTCAAGGACTCCAACGCCCACCCAACAGCGTGTCTTTTGCCTTTCGCCTTTCACCTCTCATTAATCATGCGTGCCATATTCTTTGCTGCCGCTCTTGTTGTTACCATTGTTCATACTTTTGCGATGGCAAACCCACTTGTCATTCGCCAGGAAGGCCAACAGTGTATGTTTCTCTGCAACAATCAGATACAAGACTGAATTGACGAAATAATTTCTTTCCATATAAATATAGGTGACCTCAACAATGTGAGTACCCTCAAGCCTTTGATTAACATGAAACTGACATTTTTTCCAGCCTTGTGTGTTCCCTTGACATATGCCTACCATATAATTATGATCTAAGGACTGATTTGAACCTTATAGGCCCCACGGGTGAAAATCTGCACTGTTGTTCCTTTACTGGCGACGCGGGAATGTAATTACTTGATTTTCAAATAACCAGCCTTCGAGTCTGACAAGTTTGTTTTCAGCTGCCTTCCACCTGACGTGGCCTGCTAAAGGGTCCGCCTATATCGATGCCATGGATGAACGAGATGTGGGCCTGTTGGCCCAGAGCAGGTCGATCTATGATCATTTTTTATGTATGACTTTGGAAATTTTACTAAGGAGTAAAATATCTATTTCAAGAAATTGTGATCATTGTCTGATAGATGGTTCGACAATAACTGACTTTGAGTTCGTCCTGGTAGTGAACCCGAATGCACAATATTCTGCCAACTAAGTTCAGGAACAATTAACAATGACAGTAACCTTCCACCCTGAATAACGCCGGCTCTACTAGGTGATCTGGATTCCGTTCCCAATCATCCCAATCATGGGACTAGACCAGAGTTAGTAGTTGATCTCTATCTAAAAATTTTAGCTAGCCATGTCCTTGGGGCGGCCTTTGATCATCAAGGGCATTCGCCGTTATATTGTCTGCGACGTGACGAGAGTGCCTTTGCCAAGTGAAGTACTAAATGCAACTAAGCCTGGATTATATTGTCAGGTTCATCACCCATGAATTAGCAGTGACAAAGATCATAGCTTTTGCGGGGTATTCAAGGGTATCATCGCCGTAGTATTTCGAGATAAAATCGGAGGCTGACAAAAACTGGTAGAAAGCAGAACTGACGGTTCGTAAAGAGTAAGCGAACCACCATTACTACCCATAACCCGTACATTTGTTTTCCTCCTAGGTAGTCGGACTTTTCTCAAGACTTCAAGTTGGAAAGCTGGTCATGTCGTAAATGAGGTACCCGTTTATTCGGCTTGGCTTCAAATTGTAGTAGACGGAAAGACTAATCGGTCGTTAATTCACTTAAGCCATATAAAAGGACAAGACTCCACAACTCACCCAATAGTGACTTTTATCTTGAGACACAACATGCGAGCCACCTTGTTTACCAATGCTCTCGTCGTCTTGCTTGTTCAGACTTTTGTAACTGCAAATCCACTTGTGGCCCGTCAGGACGACATAGAAGGCCGACCATGTACGTTCCTTTGTACAAATCAAATACATGGCTACCCACAAATGATGAAATGATTTCTTTCCTATAAATGCATACAAATAGGCGGTCCCGGAAGTTACAACGTGAGTGTCATCCTGATCAGTATCCGAGGAGACTAACACTGGATTGATTTTTTCAGCCTTGTACTTATCTTTGGCTCATACCCACTATATCATATTCTCGAGACTAATTGAACACTTATTACAGGCCCCATTGAGAGTGGTTTCAGATGCTGTGGAATTGAACCAGGCGCCGCGGGGATGTAAGTACTTAATTTTACCAAATATTAGTCATTGAAACTTACAAGCTCGTTTTCAGCTGCATTCCACCTGAAAACTTCTGCGCGGGAGTCTAGCTAAATGGATTCTATGTGTAACCTCAATGAGTGATTCTTATAGGTAGTGTAGTGTCAAGGAGGCTTGACTTCACAATGTTATGACCTCTGAAATACTACTTACCTACTTATTGAATGAAGAATCAAATATTCTGAGGAAAATAATCTTAATGGCTCTGAGTTTGCTACATATTTTTGAGCATACATAATTGATTATAACACGAACCACAGGCTCCCAGAGTCAGCACTCGATAGGACACGGGTAAGGGGAAAATAAGCTTGCTTCTGTATTAATAATAAGTTTAAGTTTGGGGTATTTTCTTGTTTAGATGCAATTTTTCTAACTTGGATTGTTTCTTGTGTTATGAGCAGTTTCCTGGCAATATTAATATTTGTAAAAATTTCAGATTCGCATCTTTTCTCCCAATGATCATGAGATCCACCAAATGTAAGCTAAACTATATTTATACTATCAAACTTTGAGCACTGCTACTACCATGCTGCCTTAAGGTGCCAGCCAGTCAAGGCATTAGTTTGAGTGGTAAACATGTAAGTCTCAGTACAGTTCGGTCATTTCGGAGTGATCTCTGAAGTCCACGCCGTAATGAATGCTCGTTTCGGAAACCCTTGCGCTCAATATATTTCAGACCACTTACGTAAGTGGGTGTATATAAGGGCTTTGAGTGCTTCCCAACAAACCATCAGACTTCGCTTACCTCTTCACATAATTGATGTCCCTGCAGCAATTGGTCTATACGGCCGGATTGGGAGCCATTGTGTTGTGGGTAGTCAAAACGTGGTCGCAATGCAAGGTTGTGACGAGCAGAGCTAGTATACGGTAAGCTCGGGCTTCAGGTTTACCGCCAGAAATTGATTTAATACATATCCTGGTTGAAACGCAAAAGTGAAATTCATGGTATAACCACATTCTTTTCGAGAGATTCTGGGATAGGCGGCTTGCTCAAATCATCTTCCATGATCACTCTGGGGCCACTGTACCTGTGGAACAATAAAAGAGAGTGGTACGAAGGTTCCGGATGGGATATTTCTGCGGCAGTGGGTGCAGTTTATTCTTTAGTATAAGCACTAAAAACACTGCTTCGGGCAGATATCATTATTTCCGCGGTTACGAACAACATGGATTGTTTCAGACCCAATACTGTTAAAGGTTTTGAGTTTTGGCGTGTATTCTCAGTCAATTCCAACCAATGATATTCCCACAGAGAGTCACCTCATCTCGAATTGAATTTCCAAAACCCACTGAACAGTATGCTGTACTTAGACTGTTTGGTAGAAATATCCTGACAGAAGAAGGGGAAGAGTGGAAAAAGTACAAGAGAATTTGTGCACCGGCTTTTTCTGAGGTACGCACTTCAACCATGACAGTTCTTAGTATTTTCTTGCTAAATTAAGCGTCTTGGTGAAAAAATTTTTCTCTATTACTGTCAGCGCAATAACCGTTTAGTTTGGGACTATTCTCTTCGCATCATGACCGGATTCTTTGAAGAGGTCTGGCTATGTGACAAGGGAGAAAGAAACACAGAAATCATAATAGAAGACTTCAAGATCCCCTGTACTCAGGTGTGTAACATCAGCCCATTTGCATGACGGGGCTCATCAACCTGTTGACTGAAGTTTGCCTTACGAGTCATTGTTGCGGCTGCATTTGGGCAGCTTCTGTCCTGGAAACAAGTTGATACGTCATACGTGTCCTTCTCAGATCTTTCTATTCAGCCACAGAGTAACTTGGACACGAGCCTGGATTCGCCAGAAACATTTACAATTGAACAGATTTTTAAGATCATTTCGGAAGATTTCATGCTCAAACTTGTCCTCCCAGACTGGGTGTTTAGGAGTGCTGAATTGGGACTCTGGCCTTTTGCAGAGAGGACAAGGAAGAAGATAATCAATGTAAGGAAAGCATTTGATGGCTTGCAGGTAAGTCATCATGTTTATCAATATTGTCCACTATCCAAATGGCGAATGCAGGCTTACATGGAAGACATCATCGCTACTCGCCGCAGCGGCATCTCAGTCTATGGTCATTCCTTGATGGAGGTTGCCCCTGAACAGAAAGCAGATTTGTTCAGCAATTTAATAGAAGCCAATGAAAGTCGTGGTGAGCCATTGAAAAATGGTCTAGTCTGGGACTCCGAGTTGGCAGAGTATGTTCCAGCTGGAGATGATGATTCAAAAGCAAGTCAGAACTTGCAGAATGAAATTGAGCATACAAAGTTAAATGATACAGAGTTAATGGGTCAGTTCAAGCAGTAATTAAAATGTAAAACTCATGAATTATCTGCAGGAAATATCTTTATCTTCCTTCTCGCTGGTCATGAGGTGAGTTCCAGACTGAATTGTTGCTTCCCAAAAAATCTCGATACATGTAACTTTAGACAACAGCTCATTCGGTGTGTTATGCATTAGCTTTGCTTGCATTGTACCAAGAAGAGCAAGAGAAACTGTATCAAGATATCATCAGTGTTTGTTCAGATGGCCGATTTCCTACCTATGACGATTTTCCGCGTCTAACGAGGACCATGGCGTATGTATTTGCACTTAATTGTTTCTCTTTTTATCCCGAGCAAACACTTATGCGTATCCATGGTCGCTTTATCCAATTTAGGGTTATGCAAGAAACACTCCGTTTATTTCCCCCGGTTACAGTCGTTCCTAAGATGTCTGCTGAGGATGCGACTTTTGTTGTTCAAAACCGAAAAAATGGACGAGAACTATCAATTCCCATTGAGAAAGATGACGATATAGTTTTACATGTCGTCGGAACCCACTATAATCGTAGGTCTATTTCTGTGATTGTGCCAAACCCATTTCGTAATACCATACTCAGCCCATTACTGGGACAATCCTACGGAGTTCATCCCAGAAAGATTCATGCCTGGTTCAAATTGGCCAAGAGATGCATATATACCCTTTAGTGCTGGTGTGTACCAACCTCTTAATGGTCTGATCTGATCATACTATATTGCCAATTTGGCAAACAGGTTCCCGATCGTGTATGGGTCGCCGATTTGCGGAAATTGAAGGTGTAGCAATTATTACAGCATTAATCCTAAAATATAAAGTTGGAGTCAAGGAAGAGGCTCAATTCAGGGACGAATCGTTTGAAGAGCGCAAGAACAGGGTATTAGAGTCGAGGAGTGGGCTCACACTCACGTAGGTTACCACCACTCCTCTCGTAAATCGGATCTGACTATTTTATGGTCTAGGCCACTACGAATTCCTTTGGCTTTTATGCAAAGAGAGTAGTTGTAAAGGGAATGTATATGCCATGGGATTTGAAGCAAAAATAAATCATGGAACTTTGGCCTGCAGCATGAAATGTGACTGGACTCATTCTGCAACTTTGTCTTTCATCACAAACTTGCTTTTGGTTGCAAAATTATATGTGCATATTGTATACCAATTACTGGCATGAGCATGATTTCAGCATCCAACTTTATTGTCATTGAGTAACTTGCCTAAGCTTTGCAGAGGAAATGCTTTAGCATTCTCTCAATGAATGGAAAGTGGGCCATCATTGCTTTGTGTGGCAGGTATGAGGCCTCAAATCTGGGCCGTAAACTGTATAAACTGGTGCCAAAGTCAAGCCAAAGTGATGAGATGATCCACTTATGTCAGCAATCTTCCAAATGGGTTTGTGCATGAAACTCTGTCAGCGAGTTCGAGTTTAGTAAACTCCGTAAATTACCATCCAACATATTCATATAAACACATACTTCTCAACTACATATTCTCAGGTCTGTGTGTGTCAATATTGCACTTTGTTGCTGAGGAAATCAGACAGATAAATTACTATTTCTTTATTCATGGTTTGTCTACCACATTAATTGTGGCTATAGTGGTCAGGTCTAATCTCTCCTTGTAATCAGAAACACTCAGCATTTGAAACTAGCAAATTTTCATTTATCTGAACATTATTATGCTGGATTGTGTACATTTGCAGATATCCCAAAGCAGTCATGCAAATCCAGCTTATATTACTCTGAGTGATGTGGATATTCACTTCAGAGTAATAGATATATGCTGTATGGTGTATCAAATTTTGGAAAGACAACAGACTGATACTCCATAGATAATTATCAAAATGGAACAAATAAGAAATGAAGTTTAAACTGAAAAAATCCAAGTTAGTTTTAATGGGATGGGCATTTGAGCCATGCTCCTCTTAAATGTGAAATCATTTCCAACTATTGCCAAAATGCTGTCTGATGAGGCAGTTACCCTTATGGCATACTCTATCTATATGGGTTCCATAGTTTTCAAAATTCAATTAGTTGTCAATGTGCCTGAATTTCAATGTACATGTCTATATAATAATGTTTTGTACTGGCACAAAGTACAAATTTTTAAAAGTCTGCAATGAATGACAAAGTTGCGGAATGAGTCCAGTCACACGTCACACTGTAACCGTGCGGATGAATTGAAAAATGTAAAGTTCCATGTGGATGCTAAAAATAGGCCAAAGTTCTGCAATTTATATATGCTTCAAATCCCATGGCATAAATGTATCACCGATATCATGATACATTTTGAGTGAGGACTCACTATATCAGTGCATGGCAACATCTGAAAACACTACTTTGTGTCTGGTTTTACCCGTATTGTCCATTTAGAAGTAGAAATGATCAAATCTAGGATTTTGAGAGAAACACAAACCTTTTCATAGCACTACTTTTTAAGCTACAATTGATAATTCTCAAAAGGGCTTTAAGTAATTTGATGTAGCATTTCACTGCCAAACTATGGCCTTGGATCTGCCACACACTGCAATGGCTACTTTTTATACTGCAAATGTTTTTCCTGCCAAAAACTTCGAATAAGAGAAAGTTGCTCTACACTCATGAAACCCTGGGTGATATGCTGGTCCATTTGCACATTAATTCCCATCTGTTTTCATTGAAGTCATACCTGGTTTCAACTATAGTATTACCCGTTTTCAGTGAAAAGTGGCAACAGATAAGACATCCCCTCGCTTCAAGGCTCCTCATATGTTTTATTACCAGCTGGATATGGTATATAATAATCTTTCTGAGCCATAAAAGCATCCATGAAAGGTAGAATTCATCTGTAAATGAGGAGGAAGAGAGGTAGTAATAGCCATTGTGTAATGAAATAAGATAAGATTAGTTGAGATAACAAGAAAAGATATCTATGCAAGATAAGATAATTGCACTTAGCATTATCTACAACTTCTTACTCCTTGAAGTCCATCTTCCAGGGCCTTCACTGCTCAGATAGCAAAATATTGTTGTGTAGAAATCATTTTAGAGCTAGAATATCACAGTTAGAAGGGGTTAAGAAGGCCTTATTGTGATGTGCAATCCTTGCCAAAAATGGGGACTGACCAAAATCAATGAAAACGGGTGCAGGTATTGAATGAAAACGGGTAACTTGAATTATTGTGCACTTTGGACAGCATATTGGACAGCATATATGCTATTTTACAGGGCTGAAGATAAATTTCATATGCATATGAAAGATTTCGTTCATAAAATAAATGACAGGATATCTTTTACATTGTTCAAAAGGAGAACATGCTATTTTTGTCCCCTTTCAGCCCAGGAAGGTATTGTACAATACATTACTATAAATCCATAGTCTCCCTGATCATCCTAATTTCTATTAAATAATCAGATGCATAACTGCCTCATTGTTCAGTAACATTTGAGATGGCAGAGCAAAAATTTGTATACAAACTTGAATTCAACACAGCATGCATGCCACTTTCTTCACTATCACTCTCGTCATTTTCTTCGCTCATACTTTGGTGACCACAAACCCATTTGTTGCTTGTCAGGGTGATCCAGAACACCCTGCATGTAGGTTTTTCATAGTAAAGCATTATATGGCAATTTATGGTTGACAAAAATACATACAGGCGGTCCCGGTGCCCTAAATGTAAGTATTTACAAGCTTTTGACTGATCATGGGTATTGATACTGACTTGATTTTTGTAGCCTTGTACATACATACCCATGATATTATCAAGCATATTCTCCTGACTGATTTACTTTTATAGGTCTGAAATTGGCAAACTGGGTGTGTAAGTACCCGCTTTTGCCAGATATTACTTTTTGAAGCTTAGAAGTTCATTTCCAGCTGCTTGAAAGCAGATGAATCCTGTGCATTTGTCTAGCAAGGTATAACCCAATATGAATGAGATGGAAGTAATTTTTGCTACATGTGATGTACTTAGTATCGAGGAGGTGGTCTATGAAATGAATTCCTCAGTGTTCGGCTTTCAGAATCCAGCTTGTTGAATGAAGAATTGAATATTTTGAATATAGCATAAATCAATTATTGAAGGTAAACATTTGTGGACTCATTAGTAAGTGAGTATAATGATGAACAGAGGGATAAACTGAACAAAGAACATGTGTTTTAGAGCTCTCTTGGGAATGAGGCTGCCCAGTTGTCAGACATATAAATGTCTGTTATTTTTCCCAATCTTTCCTGAGTTCTAAAGTAATTTTTACCAATAAGCCAACTTGTAGTCCCTTAATCCACCGTGGATTAAGGGAAACATATATTTTATTGTTTGTGATTTCTGTGACCAACTTGAAGGGGAAAATTACTTATGCTATATCATCACCATTAAAATTACATATTTATTCATTTACTAGGCTTGGCTTTCACATCTGACGGGTCCTTCGGGCCACTAGTCGCCAATTCATTTTCAGCCCTATGAAAAGACCTTTGACTCCAAGACCCACCCATTAGTGTGTCTTTCACCTCTCACCTCTCATTGTTAATCATGTGTGCCTGATTCTTCATTGTTGCTCTCGTTGTTATGTTTGTTAGTACTTTCGTGATGGCAAACCCACTTGTCATCCGTCAGGAAGGCCAACAGTGTATATTTCTCTATAAGAATCAGATCCAAGACTGAATGGACGGAATGATTTCTTTCCATCTAAATATAAGTGACATCAACAACGTGAGTACCCTCAAGCTTTTGAACAACATGAGATGCTGACATTTTTTCCAGCCTTGTGTGTACTTTTAACACATACCCACAAAATGATTATGGCCCCGGGACTGATTTGAATCTCATAGGTCCCACGGGTGAAAATTTGCTCTGCTGCTCTTTTACTGGCAACACGGGAATGTGATTACTTGATTTTGCCAAATAACCAGTCTCTCATAATCTTTTTTTCAGCTGTCTTCCACCTGAAGTGGCCTGCTAAAAGGTCTGCATACTCATGGTTACCAAAAGTAATGGTCATGTGACATGTGACACATTTGACACGTCAAACTGATTATTCTGACTACTCAATAAAGAAGAGGGCCGTCGCTTGGCATGGCATGTATGAGGCCAATTAAGAAATGGAAAAGGACAATCACACCTGAGACTACGATATACCAAATGGAATTGACCTTGATCAACCTGAGCGACTGGGTTGAGTAAGGACGAGTCCTCATAAATTTGGCCTTGTAATCAACCCCATTTCTAATAGTATATGTATAACACAGTTCTTCAGACAAAGAACTGATAATAAGTATCACTCAAGGTGGAAAAAAGTTATTTAAAGTTGTCAAAATCAAACATATTTTTGTCAGTGCTGCTCAGAAGTTTTGTGATTTTTTTTCAGAGACTATTTCTATCCCAAAACACCCTCAGAAAAACTGCCCAGAAAGGTAACAGCATGTGTCAAATAAAGCCTTCTTTTCAATATGAGAAAGAATTTCCAAATGCCATTCCAAGAACTTGAAAGTTACCTTTAGTGTACCAATACTTCAATGCTATCTTCAGGCTGAAGGATATGGAAAAAAGTTACTCAAAAAGTTACCTTATATTACATGAGATTAGAGGAAGAAATGAGCATAGATAAACAAATAATTTGACCACTTTGAGAACATTCTCTCTCATATGTATTCAGTTGGTGCTTAGGGTCAGATGGTGTATAGTTGAGATTTTTGATGAAAACAGAACTGATTCATCACTGAAACAGTCAGAAATCTGTGTCATAAGCTGGGGCTCCATTATGGAGTGATGGAAAGACCCATGGCTAGTCTTTGCATATCTAGGAAGCCACAGTGGTAAACTGAGTACAAAGAATATTAGGGGACAATTTCTGTAGGGAATGTTGTATTCATGGAGAGTATAAACTTTGGGAGAATCAAAGTCACATTTCAATAAGATGATACACCTAGCCATACTGTAAAATCCCCTTTGAAATGGTACATCCCAGTTATTCTGTAATGCTTCTACCCTGCCTGAACCACACATGACTGTGTATGACCTATATCTATTCTGAAATAGAGCTAGAGTACGGTCTATGGACACGACGTGGCAGTAACAGGCAAAGTAAAAGGTAATTAGGTAATCTGCCTACTGGCACAGGAACCTGGCAAATCTATATCCATTACATACTCCCCCACAAAACCCAGAAAGGGTTTTCAATAAAAGGTAGCATAAGGTAAAAGAGCATGGAAAGAAATTAGAAGAAAAGAAAAGAAAAGGAACAATCAATCCCATTCCTAGCCAATGGATGAGGTAGCATAACAAGTAAGATCATGCAATTCTAATAGGCAGGTCCCAGAGATTTCTGCAGGTCACAGTAAGCTTGTGGTGTGAGCACATCTGCAATAGGAATAGGTGCTGGGACAAGAGGTGTCAGTTTGGGAGCAGCACTAGGAGCACTTTTGGGATGCTCAGATCCATGAGAGCGACGGCGTGGAGGACGACGAGTCCAGTGGCAGCATTGTTTCTTGCATGGAAATCTTTCCACACCATAATCTGGGATATCATCAGTCCATGACACTGGTGCCAATTGAGCAATAGGTGGAGGTGGCTGAGGAGGAGTTGAACGTTGTGCAGGAATTACATACTTCAACTCAACTCAACTCATTTGAGGTGATAGTGCTGGTGGGGACAGTGGTACTGTATCTTTAGACACAGGGAGCACAGCAGAATGCTGCGTCTTCAACCTGGTCCTAGGAGCAGTTGGACAGGGAAAGGGAGATTGTGGGAGTTGCAATCCATATCCCTCTATGTTTGGGCATGAGCAGGAGGGGAGTAAACATGTCTCAGACCCTACTTGAACCACTGGCATATAGCTTGAGTTAGATGGAAATGGTGAGAATGGTTATAGTGGGGCAAAGCAGGATAGAGTTTCAAGTGTAGGCAAGAGTAGAGTTGGCTGTGGAATGTTGAATGGAAGTGCAGAGGCGCCTATGCGCTGTGGTGCAGTCTAGACTTGCCTAACACAAGTAGGTCTGATGTGAGTTGTCCCTATAGACTACGTCAGAATAGAAGCCAGATACACAAAAAAGTGTAACACTTCTACCCCGCCTGAACCACACACGACTGCGTATGACCTATATCTATTCTGAAATAGAGCTAGAGTACGGTCTATGGACACGACGTTAATAGGTGTGTAGTCGATAGAAGGTTAAACCAACTAAAAACCACAAATAGTGTGTAGTTCGGGTGTGATCAAGTATAAAAATACTTTGAGTAGTGACTTTAGAAATAGAGCCTTCGGAGTGAACACCTAAGTGAAATAACTAGTACCGAAGGTAAACTAGTAAGACAGTTTTTTTTTAAATGTGACGTGTTTAAAGACAAAAGTCTAGGAAAATAGCTTCGGGTTGTGTAACAGCTTCGGATTTTTATAGTAGCTTCGGACTTTTGTATAGCTTCGGGGTTTTATATGATAGAGCTTCGGATTGGCTTCAAGTAAAACTTCGCTTCGCTTCGGTATGAACTTCGATAGAAAATATGCTTCGGTCGTCGCTTCGCTTCGGACAAACTTCGTATTTCTTAGCTTCGCAAAAGTGATTTGTGCTCTGGACTCTTCTGTGTATTTCCCCCTGAACCAACTGTAGAGTACCACTAGTAACTATAGCCTTAGGACTAAATCCCGAAGCTGAGTACGTATGGGTGACTGGTTTTCTAACTAAGGTACCTACGGTATTTATGGGTTCAGGAAATATTAGATAAGTAAAACTGTACAGTTGTAAACCACGCTTCGGCAGTTGGACATGTCAGCGTAGCTGAGTCGATGCCTTCGGATAACCGGATTGCATTAGCTAAACCTTTGTTAAAAGAATAGGCTTTCCGAAGCTCATGAGAGTGTGCAAACAATTGCCTTCGGAGTATAATGACCATTACAGAGTTGATCCTTCGGTGAATGGAGTATGCGTAGGGTGCTAGTATAGCGTACCCTAGCATAGAATTATAAACTGCTAAGGCATATTATAGTAGGAACTAGAATGAGGAATTCCTCCCCAAAGAGGGCAATTGATGCGCTCTTCTTTCTTCTTGATGATCGGTGATGTGGCATCGATCGTCCTTATTCATAGGGATTATAAGTACCCGTATGAATAAGTTCAACATCGTTTCTTTCTTACCCCCAACTTTTCGTATCTTGTTCTTGTCTTTTATCCGTCACCGAAATGTCTCTTCCTTTCTCTGCTTCTGAAGTAGACACCACTCTTGAGGACCACGATATCTTCGAAGTTTCGGCCCAATACAACGACGTCTTTTCCAATCGAACCCCCGACATCATTCCTACCGCCGTGATAGGTACTCCATCTACGCCATGGAGACCTCTGATGTTGTTAGCACTCTGGTTTCCCGCCGTTTTGAACTTGCGCCTCTTCAATAGGTTGGATTCACAACAACAAAATTTGCTGTTTGACATGGTGGCTAGCGCGTTGGTACGTGTCACAAACTCTAGTTTTATTTCTTTTAGTCTACCAGAACTGTAGTTCTGTGTTCGAGCACGACTGTTGTCGCGTCTCTCTTTGACTGTTATTTCTAATGTCTCCTCGATTCTTTTTAATGGTTCGATTCTTGGACAGGACGATTACTACGTCTGGTATCAACATCCTGATTACAATGAACCCGATGTCATCACACATACCCTCCACACTGTCCTTTACAACTTTAGAATGGACCCCGGCTTTTTAGCAGCGGTGTCTCTCGCTCCTCGCGCAGCTCATTGGGGTCATCAAGATTTCATCGACCAGGTTGACGAGTGGTGTGAGAGTCGCGAGGCCGTTCCCGCCAATCTTCACGTTCAGCTTGCCAAAGTCCAAAGTCTCTTCACCCCTCTACCAATCGTTACGCCCCCGGATGATGTTTTTCCTAATGGTTGGCGTACACCCGACATTTGGGCTGGCTTTTACCTGGACGCACCTGGCGACAAAACCGTGGCTTACCAAGTCCCAGTACGTGTCTTCGTTCCTTTCTATCTAATTCTGGTGTCTGTATTAAAGTCATTATTCGTCTGTAGAAAAGCGACAACTTCATCCAGCTGGGGAAAATTCCTCCTCGGCTCCATTGGAGTCAATTCGTCAAATCGGACGACTTTGACGATGGTGAGCACTTCTTTTCTTATGTCCTTTTTATGTCTTAATTTCTCCTTACAGACTTTACTGCCGCGGTCAAGGTCGAACGTGCACCACCTCTAGCTGGCACTCCTACTTCGCCTTCCATTTCCAATTCTTTTTCTGGTACCGCTCCGATCCTTCCTCGTCCAAGACCCACACCAAGACCTACACCAATGTCTACCCCAGCTAATGTTCAGCAGGATAAGGGCAAAAGGCGAGCTGTCCCTGGTGAGTTGCTATTCTCTGATTGCTTTCTCTTGAAAAAATTTGACATTTTGTTCTTAATTAGCTTCATCTCCAGTAATTTCCTTCGTTCAAAAACGCAAGGCGTATGTTGGGGAGACCCCTCCGTCTTCTAAGGTTCGGAAGACCCAAATCGCTCAAGCCGTCTCCGAAGCCCGCCAAGAGGTTCCGAGTCCCAACTCTGTCAAGACGGGTGAGTAAAATTCTTTTATTGACACCCTTCTCGTTCCAAATCATCTCCTTCCTTTGTTTGTTTTCGCTGGTCCTAGGGCCTCGCCGTAGCGGTCGCGTTCGCCGGCGTCTTCATCAGCTTGATGCTACCACTTTATTGACCCTTGCTTCATACGAGTCGTCTGAAGACGAATTCCTTCCTTCGTCTCGCCAGACTACTCCTACCAGCCCTCTTACAGGTAACATTTTCTTTCTGGCTTTTCTTCTCTTCCTCGTGCTTTTCGTATATGACATGTCGTTATCATTAACGGTTCTACTTTTCAGCTTCTGGTTCTCGTCAGGTCTCTGCGCAGCGGGAATTTCCAGTTAAAGAAAGACCTCCCGGTTACTACAGCCATCCCCGTCGCATTCCCATTCAACAGCCCGCTGTGGACCGTTCGATGAATACCGATTCTGATTCTGAAGCCGTAGCTGCCCCATTTCGTGAACTTTCTTTACAACCAGTCGAATCTACATCAGCAGAGCCTGGGGCGTCTGTACCCCCCACGTCTACCGTCGTCCCCATCACAGATCCAATTATCGCATCTGCTGCAGTGGCTGATTCTAGCGTTGCCGGTCCTGCTACCGTCAAGGATCCACCTCCCACCACTGTCATTGCTCCAGTACCAGGTCCATCCAACCAGGCTGAGGATACATCCGTCAACAAAAAGACCAAGCGTAGCCGTCGAGCACCAGTCGGTAACAGCTTGGTGGAAGTGCCTATGCCTGCTGGCGACGAGATCGAAATTCCCGATGGTACAACCAATTTTCATGTCCCTTCTGGTTATTCTGTCCATTCCTCTATTACGCCCAAATTCCATCTTCAACCTCCTCGGGTGCTGGGTGATTTTACTCTTCCCCCTAACCTTTATGGCGTCAGGCACCGTATGGAGAATGTCCGGGAAACCCTTCGAGCCCGCCAAGTGGATGCTCGGTATGCTACTTCCTCTAGCTTCGCCGTGAGTACTGGTCTTCTGTTTCCTTTCCTATTCTTCTAAATTGTGAAAATCTTCTTAGCCTGTCCTTGATCCTTGTGAGACCTGCGGTCATCACGGTGTTATCTGTTTCCCTCGAACCAGAGAAAAATCTTGTTTGTCTTGCCGTCGGTCTGGCCTAGGCTGCAACCTGTCCTCAGTAGCAAATTTTGCTAATGCCGCTGATCGTGCCGAAGGAACAGCTCAATTCTCGTTGTCTCGTATGTTTCTTTCTATTATATCTACTTTCTTTGTTTTGATACTCTTCCTGTTGCAGGGTTGGATTCCTTAGCCCGCGACGAGAAGTTTGCTGAGCAGCGCATGGAATTTTCCATTGCTGCTGCTTTGTTGGATATCAGCGAGTACCATACTCGTCGGTATAAACTGACTTCCGCATTGACTTTAGCCAATCAGGCCTCGCCTGGGTACACCACACGGCTTCGGGAAGACGTCGACACTTTGGAGCCCCTCAAGATGGCCTGTATTGATCTTGAAGGTCGTCAAGAGGAGTACGAGATCGTTCCCAGTCCTACTGTCATTTTCGATGAAAACATCCGCGCCGAGTTGAGTCAGGGCGTCGTTGATTGGCTGGAAGGCACAAGTGGTAAAGGCGGCTTGCCTTTGGAGTGGTCAAATCACCCAGAAGAGTTGGCTTCCGCTTCTAAAGCCAATAAGTCTTCTGGTGGTGCGTCAACTTCAAAAGCCAATAAGCGTAAGGTGCGTTTTTATTTATTCTTATCTTGGTACTGTCTATTTTCTGTGTTCTGATTATAGTCTTTCTCTTTCGACAGCGTGGTGATTAAGCTTCGAGTCTACCGCGCTGTCATGGACCTGTTGTCAGGCGATTTTCAATTGCGGTCGTTTGCTCAGGCTTAGTGCCTAAAATATTTTCTTCTCTCATATACGTGTTCTACTCCTGCTTCAGTTTCATAGATGTACAGTACCTCGTAGTGATTGAGCCATTTACTCTTAGAGTAGAATTATATGGACTCATGTCGTACTTGTATCATCTCCAATTTTATCTTGTATCTGTGGCCTTTTATGGCGTTGCTTTCTCTTTTCCTGTGTGACTTAGAATTTTAAGTGCCCTGCCTTCGGACTAATCTTAAAGGTTCTGTCTTCGGATCCGTGATCTCTGATTAGATTTTAAGTTATCTCCGTGAGTGGGTCATGATTGGCAGGTTCACTTAGGATATGTCATGAAGTCATTATTGTTTCCTTGTTAAGTTTAGCTTCGGCATGAGGTGTGGCTACTAGAGCTTTGCCAAAATCTTTGTGCGAAGCTCGTCCTAGGGCAATGGGTTACTATATCCTCCCCCCCACTAAAAATGGTTGTCCCCAACCAAAAGGGAATACGCGTAGGCGATGCGAGGTATAAAATGCCCAGTCCTTCGGAATAGACACCCAAAACAAAATTTTCCTCTATGTCTGATAACTCTTCACTTGACAATCTCCGTAGGATGCTTCGCAACCGTGCGGTCGATCTACAGAACCATCTGCAAGATAACCGTGGTAGTCCAAACTATCAAAATGCAGGTGATGCCGAAGCTGTCATGAACCTCTTGGTACATCTTTGTCTTCCTTCGCCTTTGATTTGATAACTCAGACTACATCTAGTCTGCTATTGCTCGCTCTCCCGAGGCTGATGACTTGATCCATGATTTGGAGTTCATGAATGGAGAATTCTTGCCTCGTCGTCGTATGGCAGAATCAGTCTTCAATACTCTCGGTCTGGACATGCCTCGGTCCCACTCAGACGTTCAATCATTCGTTCGACGCTTTCGTGATATCCAAGAGAATCGCAGGCCTTCGTACAGGGTAAGTGATCAAAATCAATGTTTCCTTCGTTCGCTTATTGTTTTCTTTTATAGGACAGTGCCAGTAGTAGGGCTGTCACTGGAACCATCCTTCGCCCCAGTCATGGAACCAGCTACGGTGGTGTACCACGCCTCAACCGAAGCGTCAACAGTTCCTATCATGCTCCCCCTAGCGTCCGGATTGCCAATGAGGACATCGTCATGGTGGATGCCTTAGGCAACAACCAAGGTGTAGGCAGCCATCCTAAAGACCAGGAAGATGACCCAGTTCCTGTAAGTCGCCATAGCACATCTCTTCTTTGGTATTAAATTACTTCTTCATAAAGGGACCAAAAGAGAAGAGACCTCGTAAGGACAAAAAGAAGAAGGGTAAGAGGCGCGAAGGCGCAACAACAGAGGACGAAGGGGCTTCGGTGAGGACTAAATATTTATATCCCTCAAAGCAGTACTGAATCGAATGTCCAGCTTCCTTATGCTCCAAATGCCGTGGATAGCGTTCCTCGCTCTGATACTTCTCGTCTGTCCCGCGAAACGGTGATTATTCTCTCGTCAATGAACTTCATGCGAAGCACACTCATCCAAATACTCCGACGGGTACAGGAAGCTGCAACCGTCGCAGCCGAATTAGTGGATCGGGTGCGCCGCATTTTTCTCTTTAAACTGTGTTGATTTAAAACTTTTGCTGTAGGCTCAGAATAGCGTAGCTGCTGGTGCAGAAGTTAGTCACAAGAGATCCCGAAGCGAAGCAAACGGGGCCTTCGCAGAGATTTCCCAGGAGGTCTCTACTTTGCAACAACAGATCCGCATCATCAATCCTGGTGCTGTTCAGGCTATCCTTCGTGCGTAGTAGACCATTACATTTCGGTTCCTTCTTATTAAATTTGTTTGCAGGTGATCTTTCGCCTTTGTCCGACGCTAGTCTTGTCACTGTCCTTCACCTAGCTAGGGAGTATCAAGAGGCCTTGTTACCTTCGGTTACTGGAACCAGTGATACCCGTAGGGTCCTCGAGGCAATCTCCATGTTGGAAGCTAGGATTCGAACATCCGCCCTTGAACTAGTCATTCAGATGCGCAACCTGCAAGGGTCCATTGCCTTGTTGCAAGATCTCCTGGGTGAGAATGCGGAGCTGTTGGCAGGGCCAGAGATCCAATCGCTTCGGGAACTTGCTAACATTCCCGGTCCCAGCACAGGACCATCGAACATCAATGCCGACGCTCGCATCTCTGCCATTCCAGAAACTTCTGACCCCGATGCCACCATGGACAATGCCGAAGGGCCAGTTGCGACTGCTTCGGCCCCAGCTAGCGCTGCACCTTCTGAGACTGAAAGCGAAGCCACCGTTGCTTCTAATAAAACTGCTTAATCATCTTTCTTTTCTATACCAAAGAATCCAATACTGAATTCGTCCACTCTTTGTACCAGCTACAGTGTCACTCTTTTGTAAATTTTTCTTGTAGTCGAATAAAACTGTGTGCAGAAAATTCGCTTCGGATCAGCACTCCATTGTTCCATCAGAAACAAATTGGAATAGTGATCTTTTCAAATTTCCCTTCGGAGCCACAAGGTTGTGAGGTGAAAGCACAACTCGGCTACCGTAGGTGTCAAATCCGCATGCTTCAGTAATAAACTTCTTTATAAGCTTTGTACATTTGCCTTCGCAAAATATGGCTTGCATATACTGCACTCTCGGAACTTGGAGTATTCCTCATGTCTCTATGTGTCCTTCTCAGAGAGGTAGACTCAAGATCCGTAGCAACAATGGATTCACCAAGCTTCGGCGTTGGCACACAGATTCACTGATTGAAACCAACCTGCAAACCATGGCTCCGGAGAATCCTAGGAAGGCTTCTACGACCTATAGGTTGCTTCGGGTTGTACAATCTTATAGCCAACTGTGTGTCATATTTTCTTTCTAAATTTTTGTTCTGTCCTCATTACAATACTCAGAGGCGAAGCCCGTAGGGAGCGCCAACTCTACAGTCGCGCTGCGAAGCAGTCTGCTAAAGCAAAGTGGTAAGTGTCTCCTTCGAAGCCACTCCCCCCCACTAAAACTGCTAAGTTTCCTCTTCCTCAGATGCGTCGCTCTCCGCTCCTCCCAGAACTTCTTCCACTTGTTCACCGGTTACCTCAGGCAGTTCGTTCAAAGTGCCTTCGGTGTGGAGTTCTACTGGTGGAGTATCATCGGGATCGGGTCCATTAATAATTTCTTGTAGTTCTTCTTCGCTTAGACCAGTCAATGTAGACAGATTCGAAGGCAACGCTACGCGTTGACGTGCATGATAAGGGTAAACTCGGAAGGCAGCTATTTTATTCTGTAAAACAGAGCCATCCATTTCAGCCAATACATATGCACCTCCTTCGGTCCTTCGAATGACTATGCAAGGCCCAATAAACCTAGGCTTCAACTTTCTGTTAAGTGACTTTTCTATGGCAGTGTTCCTGACAAGGACCAGCGAACCTGGTCCGAAGTTCCAATATCTAATTTTTGCCGCATGTTTGTCTAGATACGCTAATGTATCTTTGATTTTCTTCTCGTCTATCTTCTTAATAATTTCTTCCACTTCGGCCACATGAAGAGACAAAGCTTTAGCCCGAAGGCCGATTAATTCCGCCCAGGAAAGAGTTCTACCGGGAATTTGAATTAACCAGGTGGCTTGGACAATGTCGAAGGGAAGTACGGGCGTAGCTCCGGTTACTGCGTAGTAAGGGGAACATCCCATCCGCTTTCGCGTGGTCACTCTATCAGCCCACATTATCAAAATGAAAAAGCGTGCCCATTTCTTGACATCGCCATTGGTAGCTTTGTACAGCGCTTGCCAAACATCCCAATGTGGTCTCTCTATTTTTCCATTGGCCTGAGAATTATAACCAGCAATCTGGATACCTTTAATGCCGTAGCGTTTCTCCAAATAGGCTAAAGCTGCTTTGAAAGCTGCTCCATTATCTGAGATTATCATGGCCAGGCATCCCCATCTACAAATTATATCCTCGAATAGCCATTCTCCAATAGTTCTCTGATTTTCCTTCGCAAGCGCCCTGCCTTCCATCCAAGAGCTCATTGCGCATCGACCGTGAACTATGTATTTCTTTCCTTCGGAAGCCACAGGCATGTGCATTGAATCTGTATGCATCACTTGGAACAGCGAAGGCGTAGGCGTTACTTTCGGAGGCATCTTTACAAAATCTTTTAGACGAGTCTGGCAAATGTGACAATGCTTGACATAAAAGTTTACGTCGGCTTCTAGTTCAGGCCACCAGAACCTTTCTTGTAACAAAGATTTCGTAGCAAATACTCCTCGGTGCCCTAAGCTATCATGCGCTGCACTTAAAAGGTACATGCGTTCTGCCTTAGCTGCAACTAGTTTATGTTTTCCTTGTTCATCTCTTCGGTACATCTTGTCGTTATAAAAGAAGAATTTCCTTGCGAAGCCCGTGAAATTTCTATATTGCCCATCTGACATGCCTTCGGGTTTATGAGTAGGATCCCTAAGCCATGTTCTGACAAGTAGTAAGTTTTCATCTAAGCGCTTCGCTTTATTCGAACGATGTTTCTCCCTATAAGGCTCGTTTTGGTTCGCCGTAGGTAGCATTAATTGTGGCATCGCAGCTACAACTTGTGCTCCTTCGGGTCCTGTACTTGCGATCTTAATTCGGGTCTTATATTCCAAATTTTGTTCTTCCAAAATGACATCCGCGAAGCATCCGACTGACTCCATCATATAGCCGCCTCTAATATCTATCTCGTCTTTGAATTCTTCGAAAGGTAGAGTGGTGTCTCTTGACCCTTCGGCAACTTCAAACTTGAAAGGAGCTGTATCGTGGTGATAGTCGTCTTCGGGATTATCGTATTCTTCATCACCTTCGTGAGCTGATCTTCTGGATAAACCATCAGCACCGAAGGTCTTGCCCTCGACATGCCGTAGGGTGAAGTGAAACATTAGAATCTCTTCAATCCATCGGTTTATTGCTGCATTAGGGGCTTCGTCAGGGTGTTGCAACATCCCTTTAATGTACTTAGCATCGGTTTCTATTACAAGATTCCGTACACCATACAACAGATGTTTCGTGGCCCGAAGCGTCCTAAACAAGCCAAACAGTTCACGCTTCGGTTGTGAAAATCTCGCCTCTCTTCCATTAAGTGTAATTGAACCAAATCTGATGTACTTCATTTTGTGCTTGTCACCATCTGGGCTAAGTTGTCTTATGTAGAATCCAGCTGCCATGTAGGACGTATCTACGGAGAGTATTATTTCTCCACCGTTTTCTAAATCAATATTCCCTAGGCAAGGACAATCCATAACAGACTCTTGCAACGCAGTAACCGAACGTTCTTGTTCAGGTCCCCATGTGAAAGGAACATCCTTGCGAAGCAGCTTCGTCAACCCATTGGCTTTCTTAGCATAATCTTTGATGAACATCCGAAGGACGCCAGTTGTTCCGAGGAACGCTCAAACGTCACTAATATTGTTAAACTTGCTCCAGTTTGTAATAGTATGGACTTTTCCTTTCTCTGGTTTTCGACCTGCGTAGCTACATACGTGCCCTACGACTTGGAATTCGTCGGCACACAATATTGCTTTATGGCCTGAGAAGGTTCCTCCAGCATACTTCATTCTTTGTACAACTCTATTTAAATTTTGGAAATGTTCCCAGACAAAGCGCCGGATCCCAGGATTCTCTGCAATGGTTTCGAATCCTCCTTCGGGTAACTCATACCTTGTCTTCGGACCTCTAACTGGTACATCATCAATGTATGGCACTGATATATGAGGAATTTCTTCCCTCAATATATATGTGACATCATCGTGAAAGATAGGTACCGAATTGGTCCATCCCATAGGTAAAGTAACTAGTCGAAGGGCACCGAAGGGTGTCTGGAACGTTGTATAATCTCTGCTTGATTCTGCTAATATTCTTTCATCGTAGCCCACATACAAATCTAGTACGCCTCTGCAGGCTCTCCCTGAAAAGTGCGCAGCTAGATCGTCCGTAGCTGGAGGTATACCCGAATGCGCAATTGTTACAGCATTCAAAGGCTCCAAGCTGTGGACAAGCCGAAGGCTTCTACCATCTTTCTTTACTACAGTAAACCATCGCGAGCGATATGATGAGTTCGAAGGCTCATATACACCAGCTTTGATTTTTGTCTGGATAATCTTGCAAACTTCTGGATATAGTGCCAGCGGAATAGGTATGTTCTTCAATACCCATGGAGTATGAGGAATTACTGGCATCTCGACAGGAGGGAAATATTCCTCCTTGAAATGTCCTCGTTCGTCATCATTCCACGCGAAGCCTTGTTCCTGCTCCATCATAAAATGGTGCATAAGCTTGCGTTCTTCGGGCCATAGAAAATCTTCTTTATGTACAGCGTCAATGATCTCTTTTCGTTCTTGGGTATATCTCCCCGTAGGTGTAAACTCTGGCGGGTTAGGTGATAGCTTCGGTATTTCCGCTAAGGGATCACCTGTGATATTCCGAACGATTCTAAACTTCTCTGGTAGCGCAGCTAACACTGGTTTCACTTTAACTCCTACGGGTTTGTATTTCTTCGATCCAAACACCGCTACGGGAGCAAAGCTCAACGCTTGGCGCTTCGGTAGTTTTCCACATGCGTGGTCCACTTCCGGTGGTATGATGGTATTCACCATTGAGGTATCTTGGGTATAATTTATTGTACACGGACAGAGAGAATTGGAACAGAAAGTAGAGTGAGAATGAAAAGAGTTAGGAGAGACTGAGGTTTGATGAAATATTTTTGTATTTTTATCATTTTCTGATATTTTTGTATTTTCTTCGGCAAGATTGTTGCTTCGGATGTCAAACAGAAGGACAGTAGGACTTCGATTCTCCGCAGGTATAGTTATACACTGTGGTGCCTTCGGAAGACCTTTATTCACCTCCTTCGCCTGTCGAGTACTACTCCCCTTCGGTGAACTAGTCTTGCTAGAACTTCCCGGTTTTTCATACACTCGAGATAGGTAGCTTTTCAGGGTATACTCTGCCGGTAAATCTACGTTCATAGTCTCTACTGATGCAGCGAGGTACGTTCGTATCAATTCTTGTTTGCTGAAGGTTCCTGGTTTTCGCTTGCGTTTGCCCGTAGCCTTTTTCTTCCCTTTCTTTCCTCGGTTTTCTGGCAGACAGAATCCTTCGATTTCAACTTCGCCGTCGGAGCGTACATTGAAAATCAGGGCAACCTCTCCTTGGTCTTGTCCGATCAATTCCTCAAGGTTGCCGGAAAATCCGCCATGCTCTTCAATTCATCTTTACCCGAAGGTGGATCTTTAACCGCTAGAGGCCTTGTCTTGCCCCTTTCATATGTGGGTATGGTCACCTTTCTCTTCGTATTGGGACAAGTGATGGTAATCCTCGAGCCACCATCGGACTCATTTTCTACAACGCTTCGGGTTAAAGTGTCAAAGGGTCTACCCAGTAACATTTCGTAGGCCGGTTCGTTACACTGGGTGCAAATCACTGTAAATCATCAACATTTCAGTGAAATTACAGGGGAAATATTCTATACATTTCAGTATGTATTTCCTCAAACATTACAGAAAAAAATACAGAACACCCACTTTTGTTTTGACATCCTGTATGACCTCTGTAAATCATGAAGATATACAGGGAACATTACAGTGTGACAAATAGTCATAGTAATTCTGTCTGTAATGTCTTTGCATTTCAATAGGAAATACACAAAAAAAATTCAGTAGCCATTTCTGTAATTCATGTGTAAATTCAAGTGGATTACATAGGAAATACATAACAGATAGTATTGTAATTCATGGAAAATACAGGGTGACATTCAGTCACAATATGTCATCCTGTAATACCTTGAAGTTTTTTCAGTATGGAATACAGGATAGATTTCAGAAAGGCTTTCTGTAATTCCTCTACAAAACACAATGATGGTACATGGAAATACAACAAGTGAATCATATAATTTACATGCATTTCAGGAAATTATGTAATATGTAATGTCTTTGAAATTCTTCTGTAAAGCAAGGTGATATATACAATAGGGCCACCTTGTAATTCACATGCATTTCAATAGGTAATATAGTACTGTAATGTTTTTGTAATGTTTTGGTCATTGATACAGAATTATTCTGTATATTGCTAGCTTGTACTGTACTGATAACTGCAAGAAAATTACTATGTGACTATCAGTCACACAGATATTCTGGTAATGTTTCAGTAATGTTGGAGGAGATACAGAGGAAATACAAATCCAAGTATATAGTTTATTGCAATGTATGGGGAAGAATCAAGGGGAATTACAGAAATATCTTGTGAAGTCAGTATGAAGTTGGCATGAACTTGGTGTGAAGTTGACATGAACTTGTTGTGAAGTCAGCATGAACTTGGCATGAACTTGTCATGAACTTGGCATGAACTTGTCATGAACTTGTCATGAAGTGAAGTTGGCATGAAGTTAGCATGAAGTGGGCATGAAATGGGCATGAACTTGGCATGAAGTGGGCATGAACTTGGCATGAACTTGTCATGAAGTTGGCATGAAGTGGGCATGAACTTGGCATGAACTTGTACTTGTCATGAAGTTGGCATGAAGTGGGCATGAACTTGGCATGAACTTGTCATGAAGTTGGCATGAAGTGGGCATGAAGTGGGCATGAACTTGTCATGAACTTGTCATGAAGTTGGCATGAAGTGGGCATGAACTTGGCATGATCCATTGCGGAAATACTACAGTCGCAATGATGTTAATTTTTACTTGACAAGTTCATGCCCACTTCATGCCAACTTCATGACAAGTTCATGCCGACTTCATGACAAGTTCATGACAAGTTCATGACAAGTTCATGCCCACTTCATGCCAACTTCATGACAAGTTCATGACAAGTTCATGCCCACTTCATGCCAACTTCATGACAAGTTCATGCCAAGTTCATGCCCACTTCATGCCAACTTCATGACAAGTACAAGTTCATGCCAAGTTCATGCCCACTTCATGCCAACTTCATGACAAGTACAAGTTCATGCCAAGTTCATGCCCACTTCATGCCAATTTCATGCCAACTTCATGACAAGTTCATGCCCATTTCATGCCCACTTCATGCTAACTTCATGCCAACTTCACTTCATGACAAGTTCATGACAAGTTCATGCCAAGTTCATGCTGACTTCACAACAAGTTCATGTCAACTTCACACCAAGTTCATGCCAACTTCATACTGACTTCACAAGATATTTCTGTAATTCCCCTTGATTCTTCCCCATACATTGCAATAAACTATATACTTGGATTTGTATTTCCTCTGTATCTCCTCCAACATTACTGAAACATTACCAGAATATCTGTGTGACTGATAGTCACATAGTAATTTTCTTGCAGTTA
Source organism: Stygiomarasmius scandens (assembly GCA_037954225.1). Lineage (NCBI taxonomy): Eukaryota > Fungi > Basidiomycota > Agaricomycetes > Agaricales > Campanellaceae > Stygiomarasmius > Stygiomarasmius scandens. Next base: position 129,828 of record JBANRG010000012.1, on the reverse strand, counting down.
TCAGTACAGTACAAGCTAGCAATATACAGAATAATTCTGTATCAATGACCAAAACATTACAAAAACATTACAGTACTATATTACCTATTGAAATGCATGTGAATTACAAGGTGGCCCTATTGTATATATCACCTTGCTTTACAGAAGAATTTCAAAGACATTACATATTACATAATTTCCTGAAATGCATGTAAATTATATGATTCACTTGTTGTATTTCCATGTACCATCATTGTGTTTTGTAGAGGAATTACAGAAAGCCTTTCTAAAATCTATCCTGTATTCCATACTGAAAAAACTTCAAGGTATTACAGGATGACATATTGTGACTGAATGTCACCCTGTATTTTCCATGAATTACAATACTATCTGTTATGTATTTCCTATGTAATCCACTTGAATTTACACATGAATTACAGAAATGGCTACTGAATTTTTTTTTGTGTATTTCCTATTGAAATGCAAAGACATTACAGACAGAATTACTATGACTATTTGTCACACTGTAATGTTCCCTGTATATCTTCATGATTTACAGAGGTCATACAGGATGTCAAAACAAAAGTGGGTGTTCTGTATTTTTTTCTGTAATGTTTGAGGAAATACATACTGAAATGTATAGAATATTTCCCCTGTAATTTCACTGAAATGTTGATGATTTACAGTGATTTGCACCCAGTGTTAATGATATGTACTTGTAGGTATAAGGTAACGCCGTCAAAATTGAATGCTACGTTTCGGGCTATCCCTAAGGACTTCTCTACTTGTCCATTAGCTGACTGCATATATATTCGTATATCAGGGTCCCAGCTAAGGCCTAATTCTTCTGCAATTTTTCTTGAGGCCGACATGATCTGTGAACCTGGGTCATAGATACTTTCTATTCTCATCCTAGCATTAATCCAAGGATTTAACGCTCGAATAGAAGTAGTGTCTTTGGCTACCAGCACAGGCTTCGGCTTTTCTCCTGGTGCTAAAGAATCTAGGTACTGAAGGATAGGATCTGTTATTTGACTCCCTTCGCCGTAGGCTTCGACAGAGAATTGATTGAATGCCACCACCGGAGGCAAGTCTTCGATTCGAATGACATCTCCTTGTGGGATCTCAGGCATTTCATCTGTCCCTTCGGTTATATCATAGTTGTCCTCTTCTTGATCGTCTTTCTGTTCTTCAGTTTCATTGATCCCTTCGGCATCCAACTTTTCAATGAAATCGAACATATGGACTTGTTGCTTCGTCAGTGGAATACGTCGTTGCGTTATTCGTTTTCTGACTTCTTCACGGGTAGACTTGGAGACTCCTAAAAGCTCTCCAATGTTCGTACTGACATTAGTGTCCATAATCTTTCCAACAATTTTGTCTACCAGCTCAGCATCTTCTACCGAAGCTCGATTCTGGTAAGCTGGAGACTTTTCCTTCGCTAAAGGTATAGGGTCATCTTTCTCCTTCGGGCCAACCTCTTGTCGTCCTTGATGGGTACGTGGTGAAGTTGCATCCTTCGGAGGATTAGCCTTCGGATAATTAACATCCTTTATTCCCTTATAAGGTGCTGCTGGAAACGATGCCCAAGGCGGAAGTGGCGAGATAGCCTCCCTTCGCACGTCATCTTCCATTTCTTCTCTTCTTTCGACAATAACCTCTTCGATATCGGAGGCTACCTCCTTTTGCGTAGGAGTCTTTGTCGTGATTTCTTCTGAGGTTCTCTTTTGTGGTGGTACATATTTCGACTTCGGTAGTTCTACTCCGTTGAATACCACTTTCTTCTTTATACTGTTTTTATTATTATTATTTGCCTTTAAAATACCGCTCTCAAGGGGCTTCTTCACAGCGCCCGGCCTGGCAGTACTGTGTGTACCCACCATCATCGAGTTTGCTAGTTTTTTGGCATAGCGGCTTCGCTAGATCCTTGCATGTAGTACGCCGCGTCCGAAGCTGCCATTCCATTTTGGAGCTGGTTGCTGTCATGCGTAGCATACCCTTCGGGGATAGCAATTCCGTGTTGTACCAGAATACTAGTCAAGTACTGATTTCTGGCGTCCTCCCTTTCCTTCGCTTCTTGCCACTCCTTAGCTTGTTCGATATAGTATACTTCGTCTTGGTTCGTGGTCCCCTGTCTAGGGTTCGACGAAGGAGTCGACTTTGGCTTCGGGTGCTTCGCAAGGTACTCATCGATTCTCTGTTTCATCGGGACTCGGACACCTGGTGTGATAGGCGAAGGTCTTCCCCCATCCCACATTCGGATATAACCATTGTCGTCGTAATAGCACAACTCGTCCTTGATGTATTGCTGCTTAATCTCACAGTTGCTCTCCATATGGCCCATGAGCCAACAGAAAAAGCATTGTAGATCTTTCATCGACATATCTTTCCCCTGTGTCCAGTTAGGAGGCCCGCTTCGGGGTGGTCTCGTGTTTTGTTGTCTATTCATCGGAGGGTTATTCTGAGAGGCCGTCGGAGCCATCTGTTGATGAGCGTACTGGTTATAAGGTGGGTACTGCTGTGCAGGTTGGTGATATCCAGCCGAAGGTGGATACACTTGCGAAGGTGGAGGGACAAAGGTGTTCATCCAAGTTCCCATTGGTTGTTGAGGCTGCGAAGCGCTCTGACTTTGGTACCACGACTTAAATCCTTCGAATTGTCCACTCAACTCCTGTTTGAGACCTGCGAACTGTTCGCTGTTGGTCTTTTCTGCCTTCTGTATCCACTCAGATACCGTTGTTTCCGATGCCTTCATCCTCATCTCAAGTGGTTCTGTGACCTCCTTGATCATGTCCATTACTTCTCTCTTTATTCGTCCTTTCTCCGAGAACGTCGATCCCGTAGGAGGTATTACGGCATCCCTCGCTTCAGAACCATAGCGTAGTCTAGTGTCAGGTTTATGGTTATAAACCATTTCATCGGACTCTTCGATCATCGCTGTAAGTTCGTAGCGATCCTCCTTCGGTACTGGGTTCTCTGGTGTAGACTTCTTCAGCTTTCCTTTCAGACTCATTCTATCAATAAGAGCGTCTCTGAAGGTATCGCTTAGGCGTTGTAGCCACAAGTCCACTAATTGCATCTCTGTATATAGTCCCGCAGGTAACTGTTTCCAGTACGCGATGAACGTTCTCTTCATTCCCCCGTAGGGTTCCTCATCTTGGACGGTAATACCTACGTATGGTTTTAATGCTTTGACCATTTCCGTCATGGTCACTCTCTCTTCTTCGGTAGCGTTAGGATAGGTTTCCAAAATAGCCTTTTTGACATCAGCGTAGGGCTTCGTCTGGTATTCAGCACCAAATTTGTATAGCGCGATACCTTTCCATATCAGCTCTATCTCTTCGTCAGGGTACGTGTGTATCGCGTAGCCTACTTTGTCTTCTTCTTTCACTCCACATTGTTCGAAGTGCGCTTCTAATTTTCTCCAGTAATTGCGAAGCTTCTTGCCATTGCTGGCAGAATCTTTGTCGATCCTGGGGGCATCTTTGCCCTGGTAAGTAGGCATCGTCTTGCTTGCGCTGGACATGATTGCCGAATTTGAATTTGAATTTGAAAAGGGTAAGGTTGATTGCGTAGATGAGATATCCGTCGGATCGGTCTCTGTGGGCGAAGGGTTTGATCCTAAGCTCGGTAGAGGAACAGCTAAGTGCTCGTAGAGATTGTAAGCGTGTTTGACTTTTAGTAGAACTTCCGAAGGGTTCTTGGATAAAAGATAATCTTTATTGATCGCCTTTAGAAACGCTTCGTCTGCTTTTAGGATTGCTGCTTTCTGCGCCGCAACGGTGTCGTTCTTGAAAAGCTTGACAAATCTCTTGTAAAGTCTTATCTGTCTCCCTAGTAACTCGGGATTAGACGCTTCGGTAGTAGGTTCCTGATCCGAAGGGGTATTTCTTCTGGTGGATATTTTGGATGAACTAAAACCCTTCCGTTATCTTCGGTGTTTTGATATTCCTAGACGGCTTCGCTAGGAAGAGCTTTTATGATCTCTAATCACTACCCTACCCCTCGCGGTGGGCTCCAGATAATAGGTGTGTAGTCGATAGAAGGTTAAACCAACTAAAAACCACAAATAGTGTGTAGTTCGGGTGTGATCAAGTATAAAAATACTTTGAGTAGTGACTTTAGAAATAGAGCCTTCGGAGTGAACACCTAAGTGAAATAACTAGTACCGAAGGTAAACTAGTAAGACAGTTTTTTTTTAAATGTGACGTGTTTAAAGACAAAAGTCTAGGAAAATAGCTTCGGGTTGTGTAACAGCTTCGGATTTTTATAGTAGCTTCAGACTTTTGTATAGCTTCGGGGTTTTATATGATAGAGCTTCGGATTGGCTTCAAGTAAAACTTCGCTTCGCTTCGGTATGAACTTCGATAGAAAATATGCTTCGGTCGTCGCTTCGCTTCGGACAAACTTTGTATTTCTTAGCTTCGCAAAAGTGATTTGTGCTCTGGACTCTTCTGTCACTACATGGGACCCATTATTTCTTGGTATAGAATGGTTTGTAGAAATAGAATTCTAAAATCAAAATGAATCCACAAAAAAAAAGAAATTTTTTCGGTGGCTAAAAAGACAAAGAAGTTTTTTGTCTTTTGCCACTCCGAAAATTTTTGTTTCTACCCGGAGAAACAAAACGGGCTGTTGTTCCGATCATCGGGCGATGATCGGGTAATTTGTTTCCCAGGGTGGAAAAAAATGTTTTTCAAGTGGCAAAAGACAAAAAACTTTTCCTTTCTTTTCAACTGCGGAAATTTTTTGTTTTTTCTTGTAAAATTCTTTTGTTTCATTCAATTCTGTTTCTACATGCCTTTCTATATCAAGAAATAATGGGCCTGGAGTAGTGTGTGTATTTCCCCCTGAACCAACTGTAGAGTACCACTAGTAACTATAGCCTTAGGACTAAATCCCGAAGCTGAGTACGTATGGGTGACTGGTTTTCTAACTAAGGTACCTACGGTATTTATGGGTTCAGGAAATATTAGATAAGTAAAACTGTACAGTTGTAAACCACGCTTCGGCAGTTGGACATGTCAGCGTAGCTGAGTCGATGCCTTCGGATAACCGGATTGCATTAGCTAAACCTTTGTTAAAAGAATAGGCTTTCCGAAGCTCATGAGAGTGTGCAAACAATTGCCTTCGGAGTATAATGACCATTACAGAGTTGATCCTTCGGTGAATGGAGTATGCGTAGGGTGCTAGTATAGCGTACCCTAGCATAGAATTATAAACTGCTAAGGCATATTATAGTAGGAACTAGACTATAGTCCTTTGAATATAATAGGGGAAACGCGCAAATTAGTCTGTAGAACTATAACAGGCGTATCAACGTGGCAGTAACAGGCAAAGTAAAAGGTAATTAGGTAATCTGCCTACCGGCACAGGAACCCAGCAAATCTATATCTGTTACATATTCACATATCCACTATCTTCATCAGACAATAACCTAATGGAGCATGATTTGCAAGAGCTCAAATTTTGCTCAGGAAGTCCTCACACCCTTCTCTATTTACTGCAGATTGTGGCTGTTAAAGCAGCTCTGAGGTAGATACCAAACAAGTTTATCGACAACCACATCAGCAAAATAACAAGTTTGTCTTTTCGGTCTTTTTCTTTTTTGATACCGTCTGTTTCTTTTTTCCGTGGTCTTTTTCAGGCTATTTCCTTTTGATACCACCTGTTTCTTTTTCCCACTGTCTTTTTTGGGCTATTTCTTATTTGATGCTGTCTTCTTCTTTTTGCCATTGTCTGTACCTTATTTCTTTTAACTGCCATCTCCGAGACTTATTTGGGAGCCGACGCGATCACGTGCTACTTCGATCGGAGCTTCAATTTTTTTTTGTTGACTTCGTAGCACTTCCGAGCCTTTCCTTCTCGAACTCACCATGTCAACACCACATCCCCCAGTGTTGTAAGAGTCCCTGTAGTGGTCACTCTCCTTTCCACAACATCGAAGCCATCACAAACGTGAGTTTAGTCTAGTTTTAACAGGTTTCATCTATGTGACCAGTGGACTGTAGACTTGTTCAAGGCTATGTAGAAGTTTTACGAAGTGATATCCGGGTACTTTCTCTATAGTACGAATGTACTATTCTTTTATTTATGCTATGAACAGGTCCCAATGGTCTTTTTCTGGTGCACGTCTCCCGATTGTTACAAGTGTTGGCTACTGGCGAAAATACTAGAGGTGTATTGCAGACTTTGAGTTGAAACAAGGTGTGAGTCAACGAGTGCTGTTTTTTTGGAATACCTACTAATGAGTATTATTTGTTTCAGTTCTGGGATATACTTGCTCATCACCAGCGGTATCGACAGTTTGCATAAAAAATTTCGAAGGTATGTAGCAATAAACACCCGTGAAAAAGTACTTGATTAATAACATTTCTTGCAGTTGAACATACTTGTTAGCCTGATGCTACTCTGCCGTGTGGGTGGAATTTTTTATGGGTGGGATGAGAGCTGCATTTACAGCGCAAAAGTGATCAGAACACATCTTTTTGTCCTATCTTTACAATGTCCTCTGTCTATTTTGTAGTCTTTTTTATGTTCTTATTTACTGTCTTATAAAAAGATGCCTGTCTTTCGAAAATCTATGTCCTTCTCTAAAAGGATGTGTGTCTTTTTGTCTTTTTGGTCTTTTTTGGTCTTTTTGATCTTAAAAAAGAACAAAAAGACAAAGTTGTTATTTTCCTGATGCATGTAAAGGTTATAGATTGTGTTCTTGTATCAATTTTAAAAGCCCATGAGGGCTATACAGAATTCTAACTACTTGATTATATTCTACTGCTGTATTTGATACACTGGCCATAGTATCAACAAACAATGGTTTGTATATAGCCTAAACGACACGATGAAAACATTAGGGCTAGTCATGAGAAATGTCACATGACCATTACTTTTGGTAACCGCAAGTATATTGACGCCATGAATGAATAAGATGTGGAACTGTTGACCCAGAGCAGGTAGCCTATGATATTCGCTTTTAGTGTATGACTTTGGAAACATTTTATATCTTTACGAAGGATTAAAATAGCTATTTCAAAGAGTTGTGATTATCGTCTTATCTTGACTGCCTTTAGGTCCATTTCTGAAGCAATGAACCCAAACGCTGAATATTTTGCTAACTAAGTCCAGGAGCAATGACATCCTTCCAACCTGAATAAAATCATCTGAGTGATCTAAAATTCTAACTTCCTTAAATCGTAAAGGATGTGAGCCACTAGAAGTGGCCTTTTATAGTGATGTCTATGATCTTTTATTATTAGTTACATGTTACATGTCATCATCAAAAAGCTGACGCGGGAATTCTCATTGTTTTCTGGAACTTGTAACTTGTAACTTTGACGAGCCAAAAAAAGCCAGGCAGGCCCGGCATTTAACGATAAGATTCTATATATTCAAGATCAGGCGGTTAAGTAAAGACGAGACCAAGTTGACTCTCTAGAAATTCTGGCTAGCACATCCTTGGGTTAGCTTTTGATCATCAGAGTCCTTCACCCGTTATTAATGACGAGTATTTGCCAAGTGAAGTATTAGGCTTTGATCTAAATTCTTTGGCCGTGCATTAGCGGTGACAAAAATCATAGCTTTTGCGGAGTTCAAGGGGTATCATCGCCATAGTTCAGTACTTCGAGATCAAGTCGGAGGCTGACCAAAAGTGATAGCAGAGAGCAAAATACGAGGGAGAACTAGTACTATCGTTGCCAATGGCACGTGCGTTTCCCTACTAAAGTTTTTTCGGAAGCATAAAAATTTGGCTATACCAATAAAGCAAGAAAGCCACCGCTTCGTGCGGAATGTATGAGGCCGAGAGTATTATGTACATGGTTCTTGAATCTCTATTTATTGTCAAATCGGCATTAGCGACAGCTCATGCACTCATGTCAAACCGAATTTATTTTACTAAATGGAGATCGGGCATGGAATGCTTGGCAGCGGGAAGAAAAGAGTCCAAACTGATTAGTCCATAATTTAAGCCTATAAGAAGGCATCAAATCCACTTGAGACTAGCAGCCTGTGTTTTCTCAACATGCGTGCCTTCTTCGCTACCGCTTTTGTTGTTCTTTCTGCTCATACTTTTGCATCTGCAAACCCACTCAGTGTCCGTCAGTATGAGGACCCTTTTGATGGAAAACCATGTATGTCTGTTTCTTGATACAAAGATGATGTTGATTTTAAACTTCTTTCTAAACACATAAAGGCGGTCTCGGATTCGACAACGTGAGTACGCTTTCTCAGTATGAGTACATTGATACGAATTTGATTTTTTTTAAAGCCTTGTACATATTTTTAATGCAAACCCAATATAGCACATTCTTCTGACTACTTCAACTGTTACAGGCCCCGCTGATCTAGGTTACATATGCTGTGGACTTCCAGGTACAACAAAGATGTAAGTGGTCAATTTCGCCAAATATTATTAGTCGTTAAAGCTTTCTTGTTTTCAGCTGTGGCAAGGGTGATGTTTGCATACTCTAGATACATTACGAAGGAGATGGTAGTAGTTTCTATATGTAGTGTAGTGTCGAGGAGTTTGTCCAGGGCTATCTATGAGTTTCTCAATGTATCACTTTTGAAGTGGGAGTCAAAAATGTCCAAGGATAAAAGAATTAGGCCATCGTTTTGCATGGCAGGAGTGAGGTCCTAGATTCAATATGAACTGAGCTAATGTACACTAGTTGTTTTATTAGAAATATTTCTGTGCTTTAGTTGAGGTTTTGATGTTTCATCTACTTAATTACATTTGTGTAGTTCTACTACTATGATTGATGAACAGATGTGCATTGTTTCATATGGTAAGCTGGGGGCCAAATAAAATCATAGATAAAGATTCTAAAGAATTGCTAGGTGGATAAGACATGAAAAAAGCTGAGTGAACATGTGTACAGGAAAACAATACAATGACCTTGAAGAGTTAAATGTAATCCAAAAGTTAGCTTTGTTGACACTCTTTAATAAGATACAAAGGTTATTAATTATGAAATGATAAATTTCTTTGGTAAATTTGTTGTAAACAGTTGATGCCACCAGAAACCTGTTTGCATATTCTCACTTGAAAAGCTTATGTACTAAACTGGTTTTACATTAACATTTCATATGGTCTAAATGATTTCTGTCTCTACATTAGTTGTATTCAATGTCTTAGAAACTATACAAATCATTCATAATACTTTGCACAAGTGTATCTAAATAAGTTGAGATGTACACTATATAACATAATTATGTTTTTCAGAAAACATTATTATCGTTTGCATAATGAGTGAGAATCCGCACGTCGGCAAAAGATGTCACACGTTTCGCACTGTTGAGCAAAATCAACCTATATCTCAACAACCACACCATTCCCTACCTTGTACTGGGTACTGTTCTGACCAGAAAAATTGCCCCAATAATTCTAACCAGTTGGTTTCAGCAGAAAATGTGTTCCTACATCTCTATGTCAATATGACTATATTCTCAATGACAACATGTTTGTCCAAGGCATGTTTGGTAGCTTTTCACGAAATGAGGTGGTATTCAAGCAAAAAAAAGTTGACAGCATTGCTGGGGCAATTTTTTTTGTTCAGATGATACCCAGCATGTAATGAGGAATAGCATGGTCATTGAAATATAGGTTGATTTTGCTCAACGGTGCGATTGAACATGTGACATCTTTTGCCGACGCGCGGATTCTCACTCATTATGCAAACAATAATAATCGGATGTGTGCTCTTTTTTAGGATTGGAGTAACACCAGAACTGCGGCAACTGGCAGTAAATGTTTGAAAGGGGAAAATGGTTTGGGTTCGGACAATGTTTGTATGTAAAGAGGAGAAGGAAAATTTGTAACAAAAAAAGACAAAATGTGACGGTTGCAAGCTGTAAAAATACAGTAAAGTGAATACAATGACAAAACATGAGGTTTGTAATAAACAGTATTTCTGACCTTCAAGAGTATGCTTAGCAAAAATTCTACTCTACACCATTAACCTGCACAATATTCCAATCTTCCTCTGTGTGCTATGATATTTTTTCACTGACTTCCAAATAACTTATACTGATCTTTGTTCAAAATGTATTATGATAATAAATCATTTACATTGAATCATAGTTTGAACATATAAAGATATATTGAAAATATATAACTTATATTTTGTCATGTTTATTTTCATAAATTTTCAATATGTCATAGTGATATTTTACAACAGAGTGGATGTTGAAATATTTATAATGAACAGCTAGTGAAACTTGATTACAACTCAAAGAAACATCCCTTTATTCTCACTAATAAATGTATCATTGATAATGTGATTGCTAAGACAAATTTCTAATATATTATACCCAAACTATTCTAGCAGAACATCTCTTTGTCAGAAGTAAAATAAGCAGGGCACATTGTGATGCCTACTTTGTTTGCTTGGAATTTATTTTGTGCCCATTTGAATTTGACAGAACTTTTTGTTATAAATATCTTAATGGGGGTTATTCTTCAATCAAATTTAGAACAATGGACTTTGAATGGACTCATATCTGCCACCATATATGGCAGTTCACACTACCCCTGGGCCTTTATTTCTTGTGCAAAAAAGTAAAGGTATATGTTTTTGTTATATCATATTTATGTACTTTTTCCTGCAGAAAAGTATATGTATGCCACTCAGAATATGTATCATTTGCCACTCAAGAGTTGATTTGTTGTGCAAGAAAGTAAGTCAAAACAAGGGGTTGCCATGGCAATCCAAAAAGTTAAACAGTCTTTGTCATCTCAGAAAAATAAACTTTCTTGAGTGATGAAGCTGAATTTTTGTGGCATAAGGAACTTATGACAAATTCAAGGAAACATATTGTTTATCTTTATGTTTTCTACGCAAGAAATAAAAGCCCACATCTAACTAGCTTCCATTGAATCATTGGCCTTTAGCCCCCCCCTTTCCTTGTTGAATTTGTGATCTTGATCTTTGATTCCCGATTCTCACTCTTTTGCAAATGAAATAGGAGTGGCCATCGCTACACGTAGCAAGTATGAGACCGTAACTTGTAAATGCAGAATCAATGGCAATGAAAGGTGCCGTGATTACCTTACAATGATATGCCATATGAAGCAAACGACACAGCCAACATCTGTGAGTCAACTTTAGTAAGGACGAATCCTCATTTCATTCGGCCTCGTAATGATATGCCTTTAACACCCTGTCTATAGCATTCCTGGCATCAGCCGCTGTCACAGTGCCTATGAAGCTATGGTCTAAACCCGTCATGTAACTATAGTCATGCTCAAGATAAAGGACTACATACTATCAATTTGGTCCTGTGTAACCACTGTAATATCAATTGTGACGCATGAAAACAAAGTTGCACCCTGGAATTCCAACATCTATATTCTCCAAAAATCCGGATCAGAATAAAACTGTTATGTAAAATTTTTATCGACTCTTCACACTGTTGATGCACTATCGATGAAACACAGCGGTCAGGTGAATATATAAAGAGCTATTGCCTTTCTGACATTCCCGTGTGGACAATGATGCAGATTGTGGCTAAAAATGTTTGATTGGATTAGAGATGTTTAGCTGCACACTTCAGATTGATATGCCACCTAACCGAAATGTTTGTCGAAATGCTTAACCGACAGACCAACCCAGAAGGCCTTTTGACGCGTAAAAAGCTAGTCCTTCCTTCGAGCACTAATGGACTTGGAATGACTCAATAGAAAGCTCGAGTGTGCAATTTGGTAGGCAAAAGCCCTTATCAAGTCATTGACCATTCTTACATTATTCAAACCGAGTCTCAGAGTCGTGATATTTAAGCGAGCCGGTCTTGATTTAATGTGAAAAGCCAAAAAATGGCCGTTGCTATTCTTAATGTGTTGATGAAGAGCAGCCTTTTAGTTTCTGACATTCCCGCACCTGTACATGAAGGGTGACACTGGTTGTGCCACTGCAAACAACACAGCTACTTTGGATTAAATACTGTTATAATGCAATCCGAGTCTACGAACTTGACATTTTCCCCATAAATTGGCTTCTTTTGGCGTGTTGCTCATAGTCCCTAGTTACGCCTTCGTCCTTACTGAATACCATCGTCTAGCGTGCCTTGTACGATCCCCATATGGCATAGTATGTATAACCATCAAGTCCGGCACTCGGTAATTTAAGTTTATGCTACTCTACTTACACCGCTTATTACGGCGGAAGCGCTTCTTTTGTGTAGGATACCTTGCGGTCAAACAAACCACAAGATTCAAAAAGCTTTTTTGGCGATTCTGAGTATGCTGCCGTGACGTCGGTCCAAATAATCATATTCGACTGTGATTTGACAGACGACCCGAACTGGTCCTTCCGGCGATGGTCTCAAAGATGAGTTTCGTTGCCGTATTCCGAGGTCGTTTTTGTATTATTCCGAATACCTCTCAAGTAACAAGAGTGCAGATAGCGGCTTGTATATGAAAACTTAGTTCAGAAAAATTATCTGGCAAACTCACAAAATGGCTCGGACGTGTCCGAACGCAATCTGACTTTAACAAAGCTCGACAAATGCAAACAGTTCATGGTTCGAAAACCAGAACCGGACTAAACGGGATTTTTCAAACGCTACGTCCCAAGAAATTAAGTAGTTGTCTTCGTCTCTGTACAATTTATAACAAGGAAATGGCTTTACCAACCCTATCAAAATATTCCAACCGCGCTGGATGAACGTCTCTGATCTCACATTCCTCAGCAGCATACTGGGTCGGAGCATGCAAAACAGTGCACTATCACATTATAAACATATAATCGGTATGAGTGAAGGGGCCCCCGATTAAAGTTGTCATTTCTTACTTTGAAAGATAGAGGTTGTAGGGGTTCTGGTTTTCGTTGAATATGGTAATGGTGCAGCATTGACTTGACTGTGGGTGTTGAATTGCATAATCAGGTAAAATAATGCAAAGGCTGAAACTGCATTCAGGAAGCTATTGCAGTGCATGGTTGGTGGCTGATTTGTATAAAAAAAAAGTATGAGAGAAGTAGCTCAGTATAAAGTAGTGAAGACTTCGAGAGCACTATACCGAATCCAAGATGAAAGAGAAAAGAGGTCCTTGGTAGATGTAGGCAGTAGCACAGTCTGTGAATAACTTTTTGTCAAATTGGTCTTATTATTATTCCAGGACAAGAGAAACCCACAGACTCATAAAAAAACAGAAACTCTTGAGTCCGTTTCAGTTTCAATACAGAGCTTTTATACCACAGGTTTTCTTTGCTAACCATCGAATCTACATAGTGGCATGTCATTCTACCCAGATCCAGAAGTCACAGAGTCCAAAATAAGTCAGCATAGCATGGCACCGGTCTGTTAAACCTGTTCGTGTACTTATGTTGCGTAGTCAGCACTAGTCAGTGCTCAGGTTAAGCTTTAAATAGGAAAAAATCAGTTCCTTGTATTTGACGGCTGTTTCAGTACATTGAGGGCTCCCGTGTCCCATTCTGTTTTTGATTTTGCGGTTGGTCTACTAGAGTTACCGTGAATGAATCCGCTGATTTTTGTCTAGCCGAGTACATTCTACATTTGTAATAACGCTAAATACTCATGGAGAATTCTAGATATATTTCAGAGCGCCACTGCTAATAGCTGTGGATATTTATTCTCTTTGAAAAGCTATTCATACTTCCAGATGAATAACAAAGAGTACACATGGTCCCTTCCATGTCCAACACCTGTGGTGGCGGCCTAGTCCCTACTTAAGCTTGGTATGACCATATGCGGTGAACTGGCCGGTATCTCATTTATTCAAAAATATTTGGGTGATGGGAAACTCCTTAATTTCCAGAGGTTAAGTATTATAAAAGGATGAAGCTATTCCATATACTCCCAACTGCTACTTTTCTTCGAAATGGATAACCGTCTGGCGATTCGACTTTATCTATCCCAGTCCATGGTAGGATCTATTTTACTTGATATTCCAATATCCTGATTTCCACATAAATCCTTCAAAGCTAGAGTCTGTGATTTATGGTAAGTTCTTCGAAGTCATGCTTGTTCATCCTGTAACTTTGAAAATGACTATAAGGTTGCTATATAATTGTATTTGGGATGGCCATGTACATCTTGAACGGATTCAAAAAGGGGGGAGCAAGTCAATGGGATTTCTGGGCCCTTGTCCTCCTTTTTGGCATTTCCACTATTGTGACATTGACAGATCTTGTCGCGAATGCTTCGAGCCTCTATGATATATTCGGTTTGGGAGGCATTGAGACAACCATGTCTGACGTCGAGATATTGCATTTTAGTCAGGCAATGCAGTGAGATCTTTGGTATGACTTGTGGAACAATTAAGGCTAATCCATGCTTTTTATTTTACATAAACCAGGTATGTTGCAGAAATTGGATACATCCTCGCTAAGTAAGTTCAGGTGCTTAAATGCGGATACAGACAAAATAATGAGGATTTTGGTTCAAAGTGCAATAGCAGATTTTATTTTGGTCAGTGTATGTTCTCTTTTTTGATCTAATTCACCTGATAGATTTTGTTTAGATTCACCGATGTTATGTTGTCTGGAGTTCAAACAAAAAAGTTGTAGCATTCCCAATATTATCTTCTATAGTAAACAATGGTATGTAAAGAGCCTAGTTTCGATTAGTCATTCTCACCTGCAATTATGATTTAATTCCCACCATCAGCTTTAGGACTGGCCACCGTGTTAATGATCATCATTGTCAAGTTTGGACCAGTATCCCCCTCAGCCAAACTTGTGGCTATTCAAAATGCAGACAAGATGCTCTTTGCCTTCATGAGTATCAATATTGTCTCTAATGTAATATTGACTGTCTTGATAGGTAAATGTCCATCAATCTATTCTTATAGAAAAACAATGTTAAATATCCAACTAGGGGGGAGAATCTGGTGGATCACAAAACAATTGCAAAAAATCTGTCCTGACCTGGATATTGCTAAAAAGCAATACCAGTCTGCAATCGCACTGACGTAAGCAAATGCCTGAGAAAGTCAAGTTTGTATTGCAGAATTCTTTTATAACCTTTTCACATTTTAGTGTTGAATCAGGGCTTTTATATCCGATATCTGCTATTGTCTTTGAAATCATTCTACGAGCAGTTCCACTTGCTCCAAGCTTATATCCTTTGATGATTACCTTGGCGGTAAGTATCCAGCAACTATAAATGGAACAACAGACCCACATAAGTGTTCTGTGCTACAGGGCATGGCTCCCACTTTGATAATAGTGAGAGTTCACCTTGGTGTCAGCATTAATGGTATCAATGATACCATGCATACAATCCAAAATACCATTGAATCTGGAAGCAGAGATAGGACACCAACAATTGTCTCTGTAAATGTAGAGCATTTTGTTGGAAATCAAAATTCAATGAAGGAGGAGAGAAGTCAAAACTCAAGGATTACTAATGAAGTATAGTAATTCCAGACTCAGGTACAACTGTGCTTAGAATAATTTATGATTGCTTGTAACCAAGATGTGTAAATAAACTCTGCAATGAAAAGGATGTTAGGCTATCATCGTACATTGTGACTATGAGGACATAATCCATTGTCTTAAGATTTTAAGAATGCCAGTCAATATAAAAAACATGGGCCATCACTTCGCATGGCAAGTACGAGGCCGATTAATTTAGCTCCAATGGTGTAAGTCCTTTAAGTTTTCTCGGGCTGCTGGCTCAGCATTTTAGATGCCATCGATACAATGATAACCGGTCAGACTGGTATCACTTTCCATCCGGAGATATGTGACAGAAAGTAGCACTGCCACCTCTGCGACACAATTATAGTAAGGAGGACGAGTCCTCATAAATTCGGCCTTGTAATTACAATGCTTGAGGTCAGGGCTTCCATACAAGGATGCCCATGAAAATTGCTCAGGATAAGGATAATGTTATGGGTCAACATCAGTATTTTGTCAAAAAACTAGTTTACTGGTTACTGGTGCTGCTAGTCAAAAAATTACAAGGCCAAATTTATGAGGTCATGAGCTATCTCCTTTCAGCATCTGGACTGGTATGGTGATATTCCGTGAGAAAATCAACTTCAACTTTCAATTTTCACATAAAGAATGATGTATATATCAATTATGTGTACTTAACCAGGTGAAAGAGGACTGAAGTGAGCACAAAACTATCAGTTAAAATGGTTATGATTATGCTTGCAAAGGCAAAAGGATAAGATTAAGTATCTATGCAAACTGAACTAAGTATGCTAGATACTAAGATCGATGCTTGGTACAAAACTATGTCTTGCATACTTCATTGTTCACAAATAGTACATATCCACTGCTCTTGACAACAAGTTGCAACATATGAGACATTGAGTACACATAGTCTATAATTCATGATTCAACAGGATAACAACTTATTGGACTTTGAAATGATACAAAGAAGATATCAAGACTACTGAATAAGAACTAGGGAATAGTCTATATTTAGAACTAGATCCATCCCATCCAGAAGACCTAAAGTCACGACTTTACGCGAAGCTGTCTTATGCGAAGCACCCTACGCAAGATGACCTTACACGAAATAGTACAAGAACTTACACATATAGGGGTATGCCATTCATCGCAAGACAACACTACTCAAGATAGTTCCCTTACATCCTGATCCATGCTGATAGGACTGTTGGATCATGGTTAAGATGTGCATCAGTATTTCCATACCAATATCAAGAAGACCATATAGATGCAGGTTATGCATAACTGCACAAACCATATGGAACTGTTCACGTATAATGGAATCTAGTTATTCCTGAACACAAGACTGTGGATAAGACTATCCATAAGGTACACGAGGGTACTAGCCCTTGACCCAAGAGCGACTAGATTGCACTGATAAGAAGATATACCATATTTTCCCATTTCTTGTATATATTTCATGGACCTACTACCTCTATAGGTAATCATCTTTCCTGATATAGTCTCTCTCAGTGTCAATCTCTTTTACTCTTGTATTTCTTTATATCTTTTATCAGACTTTTAAATAAAATCTAAAACTATACAGTTACTAGTTTCTAGAGTATAAAAGGACCATGTAGTTATAGGTAGACGACAGAGTAGTACAGTAGCACTCGCTGCGGATCCTGGTGTCTCTTGGAGGGTTCCTAAACCCCACTTGCCCAGGCCAGCTTATTGTGTCAAAGGAAACTCTACATTACCCTTACCTACAAGACAAAGGCCTAAGAACCTTTAACAAAGACTTTTATTTTGGTGCAATTGTATTGTGTGCATAAGAATTGTGACTTGGTTATTGTTTGAACTTTGGTTACTGAACTTTAAAGAAGAAAGAACTTGTCATTTGGAAAGATTGTTATTGGACTTTGGAATTGGTCTTAAACCATTGTGTGTCTCGTTCTTGAGCTAGAGAGCTCTACAGTTTATCAAGAAGTGTTCCTACACCCTACACCACCTCGCTCAATTATTATATTTTGTGCTGGTTTTGTGTTGTTTCATTCGCAAAGCACTACAATAATCATTCACGAAGCTCATATTTGAGTTTCACCAAGCAAGCGCATTATATTGGAGCCCACCACGAGGGGGTGTCCATAAACTACAAGAGTTTACAAGCTTAAGAGCTTAAAAAGAAGCATATAGCTTCAACAAGAATTTCACCTTTGTGGTATTAGTGAATCACGTGAAGTATCACGAACACCTCCAGGGTTACGTGAAGAAGTTTCTGTCAAGATTAGCGATCCAAGCAACTTAGACGGAAACTATTGGTCTAACCCTCTGAAAAGAAAGAAAGCTATGCGAGCAGAAAGGCTTCCTGAACCAGAACCTCCTCTCACACCTATCTTTCAACCTTATCCAAAGAATCCCCAAAGATCGGAATTAGTTTCGAGTAGAAAGAAGAAACTCCCTACTCAAAGTACTATTGTGAGTTCGTCTAGAAGATCTACTGAAGTTGGTACAACTTCGCAAATGCAAGAAGCTCAAGAAACAGATTCTGAAACTGATACATTATCAACCCTTACCGCTACTACGAATTTTCGTACTCCAAGACAATCTCTGGAAAATCCTACAATTTCATTACCAATGCCTGCTCAAGCTGCACAAGCTGCTCAGGATCCCCCAGGGGGACAAGAAGGAAATGATGATGGTAGAACTGAAACCAATATCCCGAACTTCAAAGTTTCCACTGAAGCAGCAAAACAAGTACTCAATGATAAGCTCCCTAAACGACATAAAGTTGCTCCTACCTTCAATGTTTCACAACCTTGGTTACTTACCAAGTACTTTGATGAGCTAGAAGAAATTTTCAAGTATTCAGGTGTAACTGAGGACGATGCAAAGATCTTGCTAGCCCTCAATTACATGGAATGGAACACAAAGAAAGTTCATGAAGGCCTGGCTGAACTATGTGTTGGAAATTGGGAGAAATTCAAAGAAGAACTCATACAAGCTTATCCAGAATCAGTAGATCATGGAAAAGGAAGCGTTAAGCGTTTGAAGGAAATAGTGAATGACCATAGGATCATTCCTCTCAATCAATGCAAACGATTCCTTAAGTATGTACAAGCCTTCAAAATTGAGTACAAGAAGCTCGCGAGACCTCCCTCTGCAATATCAAACACTGAAGCTGTTGCTCAGTTCACATGTGGACTGGATAAAGAGTTCCTCAAGGCAATCACTCTGATATTGTCTGCTCCTTCCGAATACAGGAGGCTGGAAGATCCATATGACTTGCAAGATATCATTGCTGCAGCAAAACAAGCTTCTACGAACCATTTAGCTGCCATCTACAGCATAGGAACTGAGGACAATGACAACTCCTCTCTGATAATTGTTGGAACTGGTACACATAAAGGTTCTATGATTCCGAAAAGCCAAGTGCAGTCGACTTCTAAGTCAGTAGATCCAATCCCGACCATAAAGGAAGAATCTAGTCCAAGGGCTTATGACAACTTGATATCCAGGTTGACTTCTTCAGTAGACCGAAATGAGCTTCAGATCAAGCAACTCATGCAGAAATCTGATATCAATATGGGAATATTGAATGAAGTAGCCAAGTTGCTAGTCAATTGTGGAGCAACACAGCAACAGATTGCTGGTCTATCTGATCTCTCAAAGCCTCGTATGAATAAATATGGGAACCAAATGACAGTACACGAATACATGTGTTACTTCTGTGGTTCGAAAGACCATAAAATCTATGAGTGCCCAGTCCAACAGGACTACATTGAAGGAAAGAAGTTGATTATCCGTGAGGATGGACAACTTTGACTCAAAGATGGAAACCCGTGACACTCGTGAAACCCTGGGTGATCATTTTCTGATTAAAAAGTACTGTAAACCCATTTACATTGAATAAGTAATGATCATTTGTTGGGCTAAAAACCATGTACATAAGTCATATCTAGATTATGACTTCAATTTATGGTGTTTGTCCCAAATAATTAAACTTTTTGGCTTGGATATTGATCCAGCTTTCAGATTGACCAAAATACCACAAGCAAACCCATGATAATATAGATATGAGATATCTTGGGCTGTCACAGGTCATTCCTGCATGTCCCCTTGTTATTTGACTATGTTTGCAGGCAGATAAACATATTATTCTAAGTTTATATACAGAACTGAACCCAGAAGCAGGAATTTTTATTTTTTCGCAATTCTGAGCTAATTTATTATTTCAACTCTTTTTTCACCTCTCAGTTCATAACTTCATGATAGAAAGAATTTGTGGAATTTCATGCATGAGTATATGAAAATAAAGTCTGTTTTTTTTATTCAAAAAAGCCTGGACCTGGAAGGAAAAAGTCACCTCGCCTATATTCGGAAATCAAGAAGTTCCCTTTCCAGTCATGCCATTGGGATACACTAATTTTATATTCATTATACTTGTAGGCCCTGTCTGCATCTACAAAGTCATGACATTATCAGTTTATATTAGACATTGAGTAGAAAGATGCGAATATCATCAAGACTACACGTCATAAAGCTCTGCAGAATCTGCACGCTGGCGTGAACAATTACGACTATTGAGATTGTACATCTAGTGTCTAACACGTAAGATCAGATGTTCAAATCATACAAGGACAAGAGAATCACCATTGAAATTGCATAAACACGTCCAATGAATATAACCACAGCAACTGACACTATTGAACAATGGTTAATGAGAGGGTATAAAATCATCGAGTTCAAAGTGCGATACCGTTAGTTTGGGATTGAAGGATGAATGTCACCATAGAAATCAAAGCGAGTAGTGCTGTCATGGAGCCGGTGCTGATCGATCTATAAACCATTCCTTTTATTACACTGGGTAGTAAGAACATCTCAGAAAATGAGAAAACTTGAATGAGCAGGGAAGGCGGATAAGGATGATTACCGTTGAACCGGCTTTTTAGAAGTTTTAATTAACCGTAAAGTTATAGCTAGGGTTGTGGCAATAAGAGTATCAGCAATACCGGTTCCGATAAGCCAGATTCTAAACAGTTCCAAGTCTTTAATGTCAAGTCAGTTGAAGGTATTGATCGAGTTACAGACCCAGTAGAGAGAATTAATCTTCTTCTATCGGCATAGTCAGCATGTAAGACATTTATTATGGCACATGCCAATTCCCCGCCAGCCTGGATCAAACACTGTGTCACGAGCTCAAGTTTCTAGGCTTGTGGGAACTTACTGCAGCAAGAGAACAGAGGAATGGAACGATGACAATATACCATTTCTTCGTTCTAGAGAAATAAGTGCCATGTTACATCTAGAATGGTGAGCCCACTTACAAAACCCAGCAGCGATGAATTAGAAACATTTGGACCAGAAGGGCGTTAACGCAACACGAGATGAGGTGTACTACAGGGTCCAATAAATAGGGAGAAATTATACTGAAAGAGTGAACGCAAACCAGTGGTAGGCCTGTATACCAATTACCAATGAGAAATTTTTTTACCCCATCAGATTATGAATTATGCGAACCAGTGATCCTTGAGCAAGAGATCCGGTCTACCTGGGGTAATATAATCAATGGCCAAAATCATACATCAATTCCAAACTAACTGACCCCAATAAGTAACCGTGGGCAGATAGGTGTATGCGCACATAGCAATGATTGCGACAAAATCGACAAAAAAAAGCACGGAGACTAATGCTTTGAACGTGATGGAGTCCTTAGGATACCGAGTGAAATACTTCGCTATCTGAATGAAAGTTTTGTTGAGTATCATGAACCGCGGCCGGAATACAAGATGGCTGACTTCAGTGACCTCATAAGCAAAGAGAAGCACATCGATCCATGACCCAATCAAAGGCGGCCTACAGTTTCGTATTTCAGTGTTTCTGCAGAGGATAAAGCGTAATTGCACCTACCCAATCAGATCCTTATAGTTACTCATAGCACTCTGAGAAGACGCGAGCTGTGGGGGGTTTTGACCTGTTTCGTACACCTTTAAAAACCTCGAAGCACATGTTCCAACCCTGAGTTTCAGGGTCAGAGGTGTCATACAGTATACTTGCGTTGACACCTGCTGTCACCGGGTCAGATCTTCATTTAAAGGCAAAAAGTCAATACTTCAATTTGCGTAAGACTCGAGGATGATTAGTAACACGTCAAAAAAGATTTTAACTGGAAATCGGTTGAAAATGTGGCACGGCTAACTGGTCAAACTTGAGCTGATTCCTAATGAGGACACTAAAAAATGCTGACTATAGATTTTGAGTTGAAAATCGCTTAATTTCTAACATGTTCAATAGTCCTCGATAGTTGTTTGGATAAATTCAACTGGTCGCAATATGAATCCATAGTAATCGCCGATTGAGTGGAAAACTACACGCGCAAAAAAGAAGAGCAAGTTCAGCCGGTGACTATATACGACAGGATGCTCAAAGACTGGAGATCGGCGGTCAGTCAAGTTCAGGACTTGTACATGCCGGAGATCTTTGCTTAAGCGTGAGCGGCCGATGAAGCTACGCGTCCTGACAGAAAGTGACACGTTTACCCAGGTCAATCTCAAATAAAACTACTGCGCCTCTCATGTTAATCAAAACTCAGAATATTAATCTCCTCTGTTTAAGAGTGTACAAGGTTTGGTCCGCCGCTGGCGCTCCGAAGCCTCAATAAAATGTACACATCTATTTGCCATTATTACATAAACAGGAAAATGACGGGACTGTTGCTGAATCAAATACTACAAAGAGGGAAATTCGAGAGTGCGATACAGGTATAGCATCAGCATATGAACAATATTTTAGGAAAATGAGCATGTAATTGATAATGAGGGCTGGTTAATGACTATCACGCTTTTTCGACCTGCTTTCACTCTTGCAGCTCGTACGACGTAAATAAGTAAGTATGTTACATTTGATCTATTTAAGAGTTATACAGTAGCCGAAACTGGTGAATACAACAAGAGTTCTACAATAGTCCTACATAGCTTCCGGAAATATACCAATAAATAGATTAGCGGCAACTCTAGCACCAATGGCAAGGAAAAGAATCATTTTGTGGGGTCGTGGAGTCAAAGCGTGGAGTATCATATATGAACATATCTACCACTCGAGGCGCAGTAATCGTTGCCATGAACAAGGTTTTCTTCTCGTATCATCAATCAGCATCTAATAATTGGATGTGGAACTGTCTCCAATCAATAAATGCCGGATCCAATAACTCGTTGCGATCCTCCGCAATAGGAGTTGGAGCAGGTAAAATATCGTCCTCGTCCAACATGGCAAACCCCAATCCCAGGTCATATTTACCCGTAGAAAGTCGATGAAGGTGCTTTGATGGGGGACGAGGGGAAGGGATGGAGTGGACAGAAATCGTACGGATAGACCTTGCGGGATTTGAAGTGGGAGTCGGCTCACGCCGGCCACTAGATGAGGAGAACGAAAGAAATGACTCCCTTTTTCCATTACCAGAGCGATGGGAACGGATACTGGAGGCAGGTGAGTCACTAAAATCGATGAAGACGGACTTTGAGTCGCGGGAGGAATTGAAAGGGTCCGTCGGTGAGTTTGATTCTTCACTACTGCGGGCCCGTTAGCAAACTACAATTACTAAAAGTGACAGAAGGCGCTCCGTGCACTTACCAAATATGAACCGAAGAATGTGTATACGGACCGCCGGGTGCGATCCAGACCTCTGCTGCCCATGAAGACTCTGGACTTGGACTCGCTCTAGACTCGCGAAGTCGTCTCCTGGTACTGGCTAGCTTTTCAAATGAGCGAGGCTCCGAGTCGGACGAATCCCTGATTTTTTCTATCAACTTGGAGGGGAATTCCAACAGCGAATTGCGTTTGCGACGTCTAGTATGCTCAGGTAAAGGAGGGGACGAAAAAGAAGACGAAGACACAGGAAAGCCGATTGTAGACACGCTGCGCTGTTTGGAATGCCCAGGGCTGAATTGACCAGACATACGTCGTAGTTTGGCTGCGAAAGATTGTTCCATATCTAGAGAAGAACTGCGAACGTGGTCTGGAGGTGGTTGAGGATGTGAAGCCCGGAATCCAGAGAAGAAGAAGTCAGAATAAAAAGTCTTTTGGGTTGGCATGGTTGGCAAGGAAAAGGCTTGATGACTGGAATGTTTATATCATTCTCTTCTGCATCGGTATTAAAAAGCGGATCGATCCAAAAAGCGGTGGTGCCTATGATGATGAAGCGTATCATTATTATGTCC
Source organism: Stygiomarasmius scandens (assembly GCA_037954225.1). Taxonomy (NCBI): domain Eukaryota; kingdom Fungi; phylum Basidiomycota; class Agaricomycetes; order Agaricales; family Campanellaceae; genus Stygiomarasmius; species Stygiomarasmius scandens. The sequence goes on along the minus strand of JBANRG010000012.1, from coordinate 106,271 downwards.
GATGCAAGTTAAAGGGGTTGTCTTCTTATTGGATATATAATCCATCGTGTAAATCAGATTGACCCAGTGCAGGTAAAAGCATATGGAGAGAGATATAAAAAGATTCGTTGGTTGTGAAGATCAAATTGATGTTGATTCTTTCAATACAGAACCGCTCGAGTGCTGTACAGCTAGACTCCCAGCGCCAGCCGAATAGAACAAATAAGGTTCCTTTTACTATCCTAGGACGGTAGTATGACGCCATCACGAGGACCCAGATGATGGAGCCTGGAGCTACAGCCCAGAGTGTAGGAGATTAGGACCCAAATACGGTGTTGATTATTCAGTACGAAAATACTGGGCGGGAACGTGGCGACAAAGATGGTCACTCATCTTTGACAGAACTGCCTTTTACCACCCTAACTTAGACGGCATCAAACATACCACAGGAAGAACCCGGCATTGATACGACATTGACGCCAACAACTCTCTCGGGAGAAGATCACGTTGGTGATGAACAGTTGTTCAAACGCGTTTGGCAAAGTATGAGTTGAGCCAAGGAGAGTATATGTATCATAAATTAGCATGAACTGTCCGTGTAAGACGCCTAGACACTTAAAACTCGAAACCCGAAGTGACCTACCACCGCTGATTTGACTTTGCCATCCAGTTTTTACCCTCGATTCAACTCGGGTCTATGACTAGCATTATGACTTTTTGGGTACCCGCGTTAGTTTTCTTCAGAGGTTGAACTGTCCATCAACATAGCTTCTTTTTAGCGCACAGGACAGGACAGGGATCCGAGCGGGACCAGAGGGGCCACCAGTGTTTGGCATTAATTAGTTGCTTTCATCTTTTCAAGGCACAGGCTCACAGGGTTGAATTGGTTACGCCTTCAGTTAGCCAAGCTATCCCAGTCTAGTTCCCAGTGATTTCCTTTGGTCTTCAACTTTGACGCGTTGGTACACGTTGGTGGACAAGAATAAAACAAGAACAACCCCCCAACCCCTGTGAGATGAGACAGATAATCATTAGGGGAGATAGCAAAGAATGGAGAAAGAGGATCTGTACCGTGTACGATCATCGTCAAGAAGAAGCGTGATCAATATGTGAAGATCATGTGATCCACGTGCCGACGTGACGAGGCTATCTGTCGCAGAGTTGAACGCAGGTGAGATTTAACGAAATCTTGTCACTGTCAATTTCTGACGCAGACAGGATAATTCTACATCAAAATTTCCAGTCGCAATTCTGTCAGTGAGCTGATCTTCATCAGTCCAATAATAATCTTGCTCTGACGCGTGAAATGTGCATCAACGGTCCAAGATTCCTCGGCTAAGCATCAGGTTTCCATATCCCTAGCATCGCTACCATACTCACTATAGCGCTTGTCTCCAGGTATACACGTCCATTTCTGTTTCGCATTATTGCCGTTCACAACTCCACGTCAATCATAAAAGATGGAAACGATGGATGGGATGTATTTTGGGTTGACCCTTCATCTTGTGAGCATCAGACCTGATCAGGGAAACCTTGCCCTGCATGGTACGCAATGACAATTGGAACTAGCTATGCTAGAAACGATGCCGTTGCATTCTGCATGCATGGCGACGATTGTGAAATCATGAGCAACTGCTGAGCTGGTTCCGTGATGTTTCGCTAGGATGATTGACGGGCAAAAGATTTGTACAGGTGTATTGAACCTGTTTGGATGCAGAACTGCCCAAGTGAGTTCTGGCAGATTGAGCAAAGAGAAATACTTCAAAATGGTCATTTCGGACATCAGCCCGTCTTCTTGTGCGTAAAATAATCATATCTGATCCGGCGTATACCCTGAAAACAGTGGCAATACCATAAAAAAATACGCTTCGCGAAGGAATGCTCTGATATACCCCATTTTTAAGAAATCTTCAGTTTGCTAGAGGAGAAATTCGCATGCTATATCGAGGATTAAGGAGCCATTTGTATTTAGGATATGCTGTAGCTCAGATTTCCTGGTTGCACTGAGTACATGTTTCGAAAAGTTCAGGGGTTTTCAGCTTCTTACCCGATGCGCCTAGAACGTTTTCAGAAGGATTAGTGTCACAGTTTCCTCATTGAACTGAGGAGTGCTTTACCATAAGTCCTCAGTATTGAAATATAAGCTTGACCGTTTACAATTTCCACTCGATATTTTGAGCCCGGTCGGGATGTCCCTTTTGTTCTGTCTGCATCGAACAGAAAGAAGGAAGTTTTCCCGTTATTACAACTGAAAGTCGATTAGGTTTGTGGAGATCATACCTACCTGGTAATATCTTCTGTTCTATTTTCGGAAGCTTTCACCTAAGTCGAGGCCAAAGATTGAGAGGCTGCTTCACAGAGAGATATAAGCAAAAAGGCAAAAGCTACGATTTTAATCCAAAATGTATTCATTTTACATGATATCTCCCTGGCTGGGAGTCGAACCCAGCTTTCGCGCGGCCCCAATGACAGGCGCGTGTACTAACCGATATACTACCAGGGAGTCGACACTTCTTGTATAGGACGCTATACAACGTGAAAAAGCCACGCGACTTGTACACCGGTTGCCATTTCATTATACACTCCTTGACCAACAGCAATGAACACGAAACATTTCCAGTAATGTCCTCAACAACAACGCCCGTTCATTCACATCCCCTCGCTCCAGACACCGAAACTCCTCATTCCAACAGATCAAGACGAGGACGCCCGTCACACGATCCCGTTTCGAATCCGAGCAATAACAACAACACCAATTACTTTACACTCAAGGCGCAATTAGAAAGAGATTCTGCCGCAGCGGGATCTGCGACGTGGGATGGGAGTGTGAGGAGACTGAGTAGGACGCATGGACACGCAGGTGGTGGAAATGGAGAGAAACGCAGGTCATCGCTGGATGTCGTGTTTGATAGGACACCGTCGAAATCCCCATCACCCAGACAAGCCCCGTTGATTATTGTCGGTGGACCAGAGTCTAGTGATTTCTCTATTAGACACGATGAAGCAGCGACACCGGCGAAAACGACGACGACAAACACTCTTGCATCATCAGTTTCTCAATCACTCAATCTCCCACAGACTCTGACCTCTCGTGTTTTGGCTACGAAATGGCATGAATACTCGGATGAAGCGATTCAATCTGCGATCTCTACGCTTTCTACATCTTCAGCAAGCCCAGCAGATGCCCCGAATCATCCGTATCACGAGGCGTTGAGAGTTCTCTCTTCCGCCTTGAGCTCGTTATCCAAGGCAAGGGCAGAGTGGGAGGTGGAAAGGAGAGCATTACAAGAGAAAGAGAGGGAGAGAAAGAAGAGAGTGCAGGAGGTAGTGGACGAGTTGCGAGGGAAGAGCGAGCAGGAGGTTGTAAGACGGGTCGTGGATAGGATTTTTGGCGATGAAGACCCAGAGGACGACTTCAAGGATAAAGAAGAGGTAGATGAGGACGATGCGTCAGAGTTGGAAGGGAAGCATCATGTCAGAAGACAGAAGAGTTTCATGGTATGTCTTTCTTCTCTTCTCTTCTCTTCTCTTCTATTCTAACAACACTATAGTCTTTAGCAGACTCGCTTTCCGAAGCCATCGCCGACGACTCAATATCCCGTTCTCTACCTCGGAGTATAACAACGAAATCGGATTTCCTTGGTCCTCTAAAGGAACTCAAGGAAGTTGACCCTTCTGCTGACAACGATGACACGTCCATCAACGATAACTTGAATGAAGAATACGTAGACGACGCAGACGCACTCTCAGTCGTCTCTGGCACCTCTCGTGTCTCCAAAGCATCCAAGTCCACCTCTGCTTCTGCATCGCGGAGGTCTACCATATCTAAAGACCTACCCCCTTCATTATCATCATCTTCACATCCGAAAGACTCGTCTTCATCTTCCACGTCGACTATCCCTGGCTCGAGTGGCTCTTCATTCCTACAGTCCATCCAGTTCCCCGGTTTACGCCGAACCTCCACTTCAACGTCGTCAGTGTCGGTCAAGTCTACGGCTACACTTACATCGTCCATGTCTGCTCCTGCTCCTGCACCAGAACCCGTTGCATCTTCTTCGAATTCGACTTCCTCCGAATCAGCATTACCGTCTACAGATACAGATACGAAAACAGACACTTCCACTCCGTCTCCTGTAGATCCACCTAAAGACAAGGAGAAGGAGAAACCAAACTGGATGGGCACTCTTTTCGGCCGACCGCGTCCCAAACACTCTACTTCTAGCGGTGGTGCCAGAAACAGATTAACGTCGGCGTCGTCACTTAGCATCAACTCTGTTGGGTCTGCTGCTAGTGTTCCTATCCCCGGAGATGATAGGGACGAAGTGTCCTCGTTGCGCTCGCCAGTAGACACGTCGGCGACCAAAGCACCGGCATCACATAGGAGAACGGTATCGACCTCCTCGGCTTCGACTTCGTCAGGCCTGGCAAACTTTTTCTCCAGACCTGGGTCCTCTAGTTCTACCTCTGATTCGAGCAACAATAGCAATAGCGCCGTTCGTAGTAGAGCTGGATCTGGTGCAGCTGGGGATAGATTAGAGAAGAGAAAGGCTAGTTCGAAGAGTATGTTTGGGATTGGTTCTTTGGGTATTGGGATGTTCAAGACTCAAGAGGTCGCCGAGGAAGCAGAAGCAGAGGACGTAGATGCTCAGGCTGCTACCGGCCCCGATAGTCTGCCTGAGGATGATGCAGTAGAAGGTGGTGTAGACGCGCCCAAGGATAAGGACAAGGACGAGGACGATGATACATCCTCATTACACTCTGTGCGTACGGTCAATACAACGCATACTACTCACACAACCCAAACAACACACACGACGGGAACCCAGCGGTCAGCAGGTGTTCGTTCTCATCGTTCGGCACTCTCAACACCTTTGTCTGCGACGTTCCCAGTACCAGCGCCGCCGCAAATCAGTGGGGTCGTTGCTGGGACTAGAAGTAACACAGAGTCTGTAGAGTCATCGATATCTTCTTTGGCCGGACCTTCTGCTTCTGCCGAGGCGAAGGTTTCGTCATCCAAGGAGTCAGTATCAGTGTCTGCGTCTACATCGGGGTCTACTACTGCTACTGCGACTAAGGAGAAGGAAGAGCCCGTCTCGGAGATACCACCAATACCACTCTCCTCTTTACCTCAAGGGTCTTCACTCAAAGCTATCGCGCATGCGACGAGGATTTTGCGGGTTACGAAGACCACTACTACCTCCAATGACGAAATCGACCTCAACCGAGCAAACTCGATTCTATCAGATTCAGGTGCAGAGACAGGTCCTCTAATCAAGCGACTCGCGTTGGAACTAGTTGGCAGGGCACGAGAGGAAGGTGTCGTTTATCTCGAGGGCAAGACCAGGAAAACGCCCAAACTCAAGGTAGATCCTTCGCTTGGTGGACAGAAAACTGTTATCGAACTAGTCAACGAAGGAGACGCCGATGCCGAATCCGTATCGGAGGCTCAGAGCCCAGCACAAGGTGCACTTTCCCCGTCGACAGAAGCTGCGAGGACGCTTTCGAGGGCGTTGGGTTCTAATCCTACTGTTCCTGGGGATAAATTTGATAAGAAGAGGAAGACGACGTTTAAGAATATCGTTCCTTTGCCTTCACCTTCGTTGTTTGGATCGTTCCCTGGACTTTTGGTAGGGGCTGTTGCTGGGGCTACTGGAGAAGGAGGACAAAGGAGGAGAGTGTCTAATGCCGTTGCTCCTGGGGACGAAAGTGGGAACAGAAAGACGCTATTTAACCCTTCACTGGGCCCATTGGACCCTTCCAACAACGCTTCTACGTCTACTTCCTCGACGGCACTTTCGACTTCTGGAGGAGGAACAGGTGTACCGTCTGTTCCGTTAGAATCGATTATCCCAGCCATGGCAAAGCCTCCTACTCAGTACCTCGCTAGAACGTACACCTCTCTTACAGCCAAAGACCTCCATTTCGCCAATTACAAGCAGATAGGTGGTGGAGTCGAGACGTATCCGTACTCTCCTTCGTCGAGTAAGAGGTTTTCCTTTGGTTTTAATCTCGGGCAGCCCTCGTCTGGGAAGGAAGAAACGAGTATAAGTACTCAAGTGTTGACGGATAGATATGGGTTCTTGTATGACGTATCGACGTATGACCTTTTACTCTTGGTACGAGCAGGAGAGTGTAAATGTTCCGCACCGGCTTGTTTGACAGGAGTGAAGATTGCGGATAGGGAGGAAGTTGAAGGATGGGGGGATTTGGATGTCGAGTTGGACCTTGGTGGTGATGGAGACGGAAACGAAGGAGATGGTGAGCAGGGTAGTAGGAAGGTAAAGATAGAGGTGGTCAAAGATGTATGTGATTGTGATGGGGAGGGACATTGGCCTGTGGGATCGAGAAACGCTGGAGGTGGGACTAGAGAGGAAGAAGACACGACTACTATGAACGATGCTGCGTCGTCCAAGACCAAGAAATCCACCAAGTCTGAAGATTCTTCCAAATCCCGAAATCGACAGTCGACGGCAGGGACTGGCGCTCCAGCTACTACCGCCGGGACAAGTGGTAGCGGTACAAGCACACCAGCCTCGTTAACCTCTGTCCTACGCATCAGTCCTTCAACACCTCGGCACGTCTGCCCAAATACGATTAGGAAGATGCTAGGTTCCTTGACAGATATCCACGATGAGAGACAAAAAGTCCAACGCAAGGAATGGGACGCATTCGTCAAACAGCGAACCAAAGCTAAAGCCAAGTCCCAAGGACAGGCGCCCAAACCTGTCTCCTCTGCAGCGGCAATTCTAGGATTAGGCGCCCATGCATACGAACAAGGCGAAGATGAACTAGATCATTCGGAAGGTTTGATTGGGTTTGCACAGTTGGGTCTTTCGTCAAACAAGGATGAGCGGAGAGAGTTTGAGAGGTTGGTGAGAAAAGGTATTCCGTTGGTTTACAGGAATAAGGTTTGGTTGGAGTGTAGTGGGGGTCTTGAGATGAGGGAGCCGGGTTTGTTTAGAGATTTGCTCGCCGAAGCTGAGAAGGAGGAGAAGGAGAAGGGAAAGGGTGCAGCTGGAGTGACAACGGAGATTGAGAAGGATGTAGGGAGAACCATGCCGCTGAATGTGTTCTTTGGTGGTGATGGAGCTGGAGTTGACAAGCTGAGGAGGGTGTTGACGGCATATAGTCGGTGTGTATCCATACTTCGTGCTTCATTTACTCTTATTGATGCTCGAACCTCTACAGACGCAATCCAGCTGTAGGGTACTGTCAAGGCATGAACCTCGTCACATCTACTCTTCTCCTCGTACACGCAGATGAAGAAGAGGCGTTCTGGGTTCTCGCAGCCATCATTGAACGACTTTTACCTGAAGACTTTTTCTCACCTTCCTTGCTACCCTCGCGAGCCTGCCCACTCGTTCTTTTGGATTACGTCCGAGAATATCTTCCGAAATTATACACGCATCTGAATAATCTGGGCGTAGACTTGCCTGCTATATGTTTTTCGTGGTTCTTATCGCTCTTTACCGACTGTTTACCTGTAGAGGTGTGTTGCTACCTTGTTACTCTTGGTGTCTTTTTATTGATGAATGGACTGTGCACAGACTTTATTCCGCGTGTGGGACGTCTTTCTTGTGGACGGCCTCGATGTATTGTTCCGCGTTGCACTGAGCATTCTCCGAAGCAACGAGCAAGAGCTATTACGTTGCCAGTCCATTCCAGCCGTATATGTTGCTCTTGAGAACCTGCCTACAAGGATGTGGGAAGCGGATAAACTATTACAGGTATGTCTCGCTGTTTCATTTCAGATTTAGAACAATCAAGGGACTGATGCATTCTGTTGATATACAGTTAGAGACAGATCTACGGACCTCCATCTTGCATAATGATCTAGTTTCCAAACGAGAAGCGCATGTTGCTGCTCTTAATCAGCTTTTGTCTTGATATTTCTTTTTTTTTACTCCAAAATCGGCTTTGCTTTTGCATTTTTTTCTGTCTTACACAGGTACATACATCCTTTGTTGCATACTAATTCCTCATCTCGTACTCTGGTTATATAGAAGGTTGTATCACTTAAAACTACTAGCTCTTATTTATAATAATGTGATAATTGCACAGAAAAGAAATTGATTTTTTAGCTGAATTGGTTCTTTTGCTTTATTGTAAACTTTTCTTGCTTTATGCATTTTTATTTTTATTTTGAATTCAAATAAGTTCAACAATGGTAGGAGGAATGGCTTATCAAATTGGGTTGAAAAATCAAACAAAAAGAAAATTACATGAGTGCAGATAATAATGCAAAAGGCAATAACTTTGGCACATCAAAATTAGCACTATCCAGAGATTATACTTTGCAAAGATTATTGCCATTCTTGGTTCTGCGTGAAGTCTTGGAAAAGGCGGAACAAAGCCTTTGATAAGGTAACCATTATTGAAATCTTATGTATGAATTCAGACTTGTACTTTACATTTTGCAATTAGCTTCCAGAGACATCCTACCAAGATACCAGTGAAGATTACTGTCACAATGGTGAAAGTTCCAATGGCAGCTGGTTTATCAGAACAGAAGCTCAATTTTAGGATTTACACAAATTTCAATAAAGATAATAAAATTTACCTAAAAGGTTCACTTTGGTATTTTTTGCCTGGTCCACCAGATGCTGAGCTCTCAATTGATGAGGTTGGAATTGAAGGGTTAAAATTGGTTGGATTCCGTTCTGGAGTTACAAGTCCAAATTTATGAGGATTTGTTCTTTATCGGACTTTTAGGTATGTTTCATATTGTGAGAAGTAAATATCTCAACATTTATATTTATTTAGTTTCAATTCATGTGACAGCAGGATAGAGTCCTCGGGGAGGTGACCACACTTGAGAGTACTCCCAAGTTTACCCATGGAAAAACTTCCCCAAGCTTGCACTTGCTAGTAGAGACTTGACTTGCCAAGGAGTTTTAGACGAGTGCAAGTTTGAACCTTCAAAAAAGATTCAAACCTGCAAGTACTCCCTCATTATTTATATTCTAAAGCTCACTTCACTTCAATATTATAGATCAAACCATGACATGAAAATTCAATAGAGTGGAATTGTTTAATTAAAGAATTATGTCATGAAGATTAAATACTAACTTTTTATTCTGATTACTAACATTCATTTTTCCTTTATTTACAGACATTTATAGTTGTACAAGCTTTGCTTGCCCATGCTGTAGGCATTCAGGATACACTCAAATGAGTCTCCTAATGTACTCCATTCACCATCAGTTGTTCTGTAACGAGTGCGGCACTGCCTACAAGCTTTACAAATTGTCTTACTATTAAGTACACCTCTGTGGCGCTACTTTCTGGAAACCTCGAGTTCTATAACAACTGTCCTATAGACCTGGCTTCAGAGCCTTGTGGTGCTGGGAACAAAACCAATACTAAGCATTTGGAGTTTGATTTTCATAATGTTGCACCGTGGCGGTGCAATGTTTAACTGTACAGTTTTAGTTAGCTAATCATTTCTGACCTTTATATACCATAGTATACACACACCTTTTCTTCAGTTACCCATACCTACTTACTCCAGTGTTCAGCGGCTCAAGTTGTAAACACTTTAGTTTTGTGCATCAGTACTCTCTAGACCTGAATTGGTTTGGATTTGAAGAGAATATAAGAAGAAGAGTTCAAAGAGCATTTGTTTGATTGAGCGCTGCTTTAGCCAGACTGTGGCTTTGTTTTAAAAACCAGACTGTGGTAATTGTTTAGTGCCAGACTGTGGCCTTTGTGTTGAAACCAGACTGTGGTTAAAGCTGGTTTATTGCACTGCCCTGTATAAGTAAACTGTGTTCAAGAGAAATCCATCAATTCCAACCTTTTCTTACCCAAACCTCATACCAAACCTCATTACTATTGTAACTGACTATCATCGTTAAACCCTGCTGCTGCAAGACTTTCTGTCATACTAGAACTACTTTAAGGGTATTTCTATACTCAGTCACACCTCACACAACACAAGAGTGCACTTTGGTTTTAGTTGGATATTAGTATTTCTGGTTCTCACCAGTAATACTAGTTTACTTGCTTATCAAAGTCAACCTTATCATTGGTTCCTGTTGTCTTCTCCCATTGTCTTTTTCCCTTGTTCCCCATCATTCTTCTTTCCACTGTACTTTCACTACTTCTTTCTCTCATGCTGTCATGGATAGTATATATACCCATCACTTGCAGTGGTTGTCCTTTGAGTTTTTCTCTTTGGATCCCCACCTGCAGGTGCATAGTATGTCCCTCATGTATATACATAGCACTGACTATAGACTCTTTGGATCCTCACCTGCAGTTGTGCTGAGTGTAGTCCTCACACTTTTAGGTGTTGCCCTTACACCTATTTTCTCAATTTTTATTGCTGGCTTTCCTGGAGTATTTTGTGTTTTTCTCCTCAGCCACAGCCCCTATCCAAAAATGGACACCAGATCTGAGATCAGGGAGCAAACCGGCATCAGACAGTACCCAACACTTTATCTTATCATCACTTTTTATCTGTCCCCTAGGACACATACATGTGTCAAGTAAAAAAAGTGCATGCTGTTTTTGCCATGTTCTGCCTTGCTTATATAACAGCCTGGGATCATGGCAGTGTCTCTGGCATGACCTTGGATAAGCCACCAAGACCATATGGTCACACTTGCAAGTGCTGTGTGGTTATCTTAACATGTACACTTGCATGTGTACCCCTGCATCTGGTGCTTCAATCTGGTTAGCACTCATTATTGGTGGCCGATGATGAGAGCTTTCATGGAAAAATTTGTAGAAGGATGCGATGTTTGCATGAAAAAGAAGCTACAAAGACACCCAAGAGCAGTAATGGAACCTTTGGAAGTACCAGAAGGACCTTGGAAATTTGTAGGAGTAGACTTAATCACTCAACTCCCTAACTCCCAGGGCTACAATGCTATAATGGTCTGTACAGACCATTTCAGTAAACAATTACACACTATTCCCTGCCACTCCAACCTTGCAGCTGAAGGAGCTGCTGACCTATACTACAAGGGGATCTTCCAATTGCATGGACTACCGCTTTGAATGATTTCAGACTGAGGACCACAATTTGCAGCTGCTGTGATAAGGCTTCTACTCAAAAAGCTAGGTATCCAGTCAACCATAACCTCAGGATACTGACTGCAATCCAATGGGCAGACAGAGAGAGCAAATCAAATAAACAAGATTTCTATAGTATACCTAGTACTAGACAATTTGGAATAAATCTTTGGAGGTAGTAAAACATATTGAAACCACATGATAGAAGGTCAGTATATTATTTATGCAATTATATATTATATCTGCTTAACTATCCTTTCAAATGCCCCTATAGAACAGCTTAAAGGTTTTATGTTAGCAAGTAAGCAGACTGGGTGACCATATTACAAAGACCAGCTTGAAATAGGAAAATATAAATATGATAGGTATATTACAATTCCCTAGACCCAGAGAGGAATAAGAGTTGGAAGGAGTTGCGAGTAAATGGCAGTCCTGAGAAACAAATAATCTACAACAACTGCTTAAACACACCCATGTGTCCAACTGTAGAAAAACTGCTGGTAAATGCCAGTTATCCGGTTAAATTGTATTGCCGGAACCAGATGGCCAAACAAACCATCACATTGACTCAATCATGCCATGGGGTTTTGATAAAGAATGAATCCTCAATCACATCAACACTATTAGCTATGTAGTAATTGTACAGAATCTCAAAAAGTAATCAGTCTTTGTTCACTTGGCTGAATAATGTACCATGTTCTGAAGTAAATGGTGGGACCCAAGAATGAGTTTCTTGAGAATTAAGGGATGTGGCGCAAAGAATTTGATAAGGACCACTGTTAACTGAGAAGTCATCAGAACTGACCTCAGATTTTCTGTTCAGGTTAATTATAGCTTCAGCACACCTAAGTGTACTTATGTTGAGGGCTGAATATTACAATGTAGTAATTATTGTGTTTTTTCAAACTATCAAGGAATTATCAAACACTGCATGCAAATTAAAATATTACATGAGTGAAATATTTTAATTTTTCAGATTATATTTTGAAAATATTTTGGAAACAAATTATTTTCAAAATATTATGTGCATCATTAAAATATTCCATGGGTGAAATATTTTATTTTGCATGCAGTGAAAAAGAAAAATGACATTTTTTTAGTGTCAACATTAGTTGAAAACTCAAGGATTTTGGGTTGGAATAGACTGTATTGGAGGTGCAAATTTATAGAGGCTTAAGAATACAGATAAAGCCATGTTCAAAGCCTAAGCACAATGTAATATCATTGTGATGAATGCAGAAGCATGTAACTCCAGTAAAAGGCAGCCAGAGACATGCAGATTCACCAAGCATAGGATGGTAAAGTTGCTTATCATCAACCAGTGTTAGTGCCTTAAGATTGGCTGATGACTTGGAGAAACTACTTTGTATCATTGGAATTGAATGCTTTTGAGAGAAAAGTTGCTGTCCATTTGGTAAGAATGCCACAGACGTCACTGAATATGAGTGTCCCTCCAGCTTTTGCTCTTCCTCTCCTGCCTCCATCTTCCAGATAAGAATAGTATTGTCAGAAGATCCAGAGACAACTTCCTGTCCATCAGGTGAGAATGCCACAAATGTCACCCAATCTGAGTGTCCCTCCAGCTTTTGCTCTTCCTCTCCTGTCTTCACATTCCAGATTCGGATAGTCTTGTCACAAGATCCAGAGACAACTTGCTGTCCATCTGGTGAGAATGCCACAGATGTCACTGAATCTGAGTGTCCCTGCAGCTTTTGCTTGTCCTCTCCTGTCTCCACATTCCAGATTTGGATAGTGTTGTCACCAGATCCAGAGACAACTTGCTGTCCATCTGGTGAGAATGCCACAGATGTCACCACATCTGAGTGTCCCTGCAGCTTTTGCTCTTCCACCCCTATCTCCACATTCCAGATTCGGATAGTGTTGTCAGAAGATCCAGAGACAACTTGCTGTCCATCTGGTGAGAATGCCACAGATGTCACCCAATCTGAGTGTCCCTCCAGCTTTTGCTCTTCCTCTCCTGTCTCCACATTCCAGATTCGGATAGTGTTGTCAGAAGATCCAGAGACAACTTGCTGTCCATCTGGTGAGAATGCTACAGATGTCACCAAGCATGAGTGTCCCTCCAGCTTTTGCTCTTCCTCTCCTGTCTCCACATTCATGATTTGGATAGTCTTGTCAGAAGATCCAGAGGCAACTTGCTGTCCATCTGGTGAGAATGCCACAAATGTCACCCAATCTGAGTGTCCCTCCAGCTTTTGCTCTTCCTTTCCTGTCTCCACATTCCAGATTTTGATAGTTTCGTTAAGAGATCCAGAGACAACTTGCTGTCCATCTGGTGAGAATACCACAGATGTCACCCAATCTGAGTGTCCCTCCAGCTTTTGCTCTTCCTCTCCTGTTTCTGAATTCCAGATTTGGATAGTCTTGTCAGCAGATCCAGAGACAATTTGCTGTCCATCTGGTGAGAATGCCACAGATGTCACCCAATCTGAGTGTCCCTCCAGCTTTTGCTCTTCCTCTCCTGTCTCCACATTCCAGATTCGGATAGTCTTGTCACCAGATCCAGAGATAACTTGCTGTCCATTTGGTGAGAATGCCACAGATGTCACCCAATCTGAGTGTCCCTCCAGCTTTTGCTCTTCCTCTCCTGTCTCCACATTCCGGATTCGGACAGTGTTGTCATCAGATCCAGAGACAACTTGCTGTCCATCTGGTGAGAATGCCACAGATGTCACCAAATCTGAGTGTCCCTCCAGCTTTTGCTCTTCCTCTCCTATCTCCACATTCCAGATTCGGATAGTCTTGTCACCAGATCCAGAGACAACTTGCTGTCCATCTGGTGAGAATGCCACAGATGTCACCCAATCTGAGTGTCCCTCCAGTTTTTGCTCTTCCTCTCCTGTCTCCACATCCCAGATTCGGATAGTGTCATGAGATACAGAGACAACCTGCTGTCCATCTGGTGAGAATGCCACAGATGTCCCCAATCCTGAGTATCCCTCCAGCTTTTGCTCTTCCTCACCTGTCTCCACATTCCAGATTTGGATAGTGCTGTCAGTTTTAGAGACAACTTGCTGTCCATTGTCGATACTAGGAAAGGTTCTTGAGTTATAAACTATTTAAGAAAGCTATCCTAGTCAACCTAGGTGTAGCGGTCCTTATGAATGAATATTCTGTAGGCGAGCGGATCACCTAGTTGTTCGTGGGAAATTCCTTAACAGTCTGTGTAGGCTCGAGAGCACAGTGTCAAATAGGTGTGTGATGTATTTATCACTCCTGAGGTGAAGATTATAGTGAGGTGTGTCTACTGTCTTATATCAAGAATGTAAGACAATAGAGATAGGTGTAACAAATAGTCTACAGTAACTAGTGTTAAGTTTCTGTAGATAGGGATGAGCAGTAGGTGAGTACTCTGTCTTGACAACTAGTAATAACCTAAACAAAAGTGAACAGTTAGCAGTGACCAAAGTAAGTTATTAACAAGCCTTGTGCTAGTTAGCAACTATTCCAATACCTAGAAGTAAATGTTACTTCTTTATACAAACCAAATTTCCTATTCAGATGGCAGAGGTAGAGTACTGTTACAAGTCTGGTTACTTGTCAACAGAGAGGGAGAGTATGGAGTAAGAGTCAGCAGTAAGTGTGAATTCTTGCTGTATATTACCTGTGTAAGCAAGCAAGCAATTCCCAAGAGTATCAGCAGAGTTCTGTTGCAAGACTGGTTACTTGGCTACAGAAGAGACAAAACAGACTCAAGTACCTGTGTACTTAAGTATAGACAACAGTGTGGGGTTCTGATGCAAGACTGGTTACTTGGCTACAGAAAGACAAGAGGCTTAAGTACCTGTGTACTTAAGAACAGAAGTGTGAAGTAAAGCCTTTGAATCCCTTGTGGATTCTGGGGTGTAAATTACTTGGGGTCAGGGCCTGTTTCCAAGCTCCTTTTATACCCCTTGAGCTACCTAATTACATAACTACTACTACTATTATTGTTTAGATTAAGAGTCCTAAAGTAAGCTAAATGATTCCCAATTCAGGGTAAATGAAACAGGCTGAATTTACCTATACAAGGTAAGATTAAATTCTACCCTTCAAATTTACCCATCTAAGGTCAGAGTAAATGCTAGCCTTCAAGCTAAGCTGTATAAGGATAGATCAGCAATTAACCCATTCAAGGTCAGAGTAGGTGCTAGATTCCTTATGATTTCTGGCTAGTTGGTCAGGAAGAATATAACCAAAATTAGAAAGGTAATATGTCCTAAAATGGAAGTTGAATATATCAATCATCAGGGCATGAAAGTGTTCATGTAATGTAGAGCATAAACAAGATGGTATAATCAGGTCTGAACCAAGGGTGGGAACTGTAGGACAAAATGTTAAAATGTAAAAGTGTTTAGGTGATGTAAGATATGAGTAATTATTGTTGCAAAATAGGATTCAAGATAGGGGTTAGAAATTGTTAAAAGATTAAACATAGAAGTTTTGAAGCAAAGGAACCAAATGAAAATTATTAGAAAAAAATACTAGAAAATTCCGAGTTGAACTTAGAGATGTCTTAGGTGAACTGGAGCATGCATAGAGGTCATATTAATTGTGTATTCCTTGCTAGATTACTTTTCATGTCATTTGGTCTGAAACATAGTTTGACCATGACATACAGCGCGGGGAACTGTAAATCGATTGTCCCCAATCGAGCGGGATGCACAATTAATACTGTCCTTTCTCAAGTCTCCAGTATCACTCAACACAGAATGTAATTGTTACAAGGGTAGGTCGGCATAGAAGAAACAACAAGTAGCAAGAATGGCATAAGTGGAGAGGGTGGATGTACCAATTGACTAAATACGTCCTCGACTGTTGATTTTGTATTGGTCAGTGGAAAGAGGTAAGTTTTTGGTCAACCAAGTACGCAGTTTCCCATAAGCTCCCATCTTAGTTTTTTCTGCTTCAACAACGTAGTGGACCACTCGAATCCCAAGCTCTCCTCTCTTCTTGAAGCCGACAATGACCTTTCGATAGCAACCAACATATCCTCCAAAGGCGATCACAGCTCCTCGTCCTAAGTCTCTGGTCTGGATAATCTGTCCAGGTTCGAAGGTGAGACAGGCATTGGTAATGTACAGATATGATATCCCATCCCCAAGGCTGACACGGAAGGTGTCGTTGGTGATGAAATGGTTGACTTTTGACATGAAGGCTAGGGTGGGCGCATCAAGGTGGCTGATACTAGGAACTCGATACAGATTGGCAAAGAAGGGGTGCATAGATTTTCGGAGGCCTTTTTCAAGTTAGTAGCCTGATAGCTCTAGGTCGTACAACAGAAGTACCTTCTCCAATTAGGAATTCCTCCACAGGGGTGACACGTCCAGACCATTCTTCAACAGGGGTATCTTGTTCGTCATCCAAGCTACTAATCTCCAGACTGTTATGGGGTAGGAGGCCACAGGTGAGCGAAGCGTGGTCTGATTGACTAGGAAAGGTAGACTGCATGGTAGTGGAAAGAGTGGGCATGAACGTCCTGAGTGGCAACTTCTGAACACCGAGGGTTTAAATATGGGGACTGTATTCAGAACCGTCTGATTGGCTCTCAGAGTCTTCGTCGGTGCTTATAAGCTCTAGAGGTTTGTCGGAAATTAAGTGATACAATATTGGGTTTTTCCGGCTGACATAAGGTATTACCCTGAATCCTGCTACATAGTCGTGAAAAATGGCACCGTCTAATTCCTTTAACTGATAATTCCCTCTGGGAGACCTTTGGACAACTTCATAAGGACCAAGGTATCGTGGAGATGTCTTGAACCTGTTAATGGTAGCTTCAAGTCGTACGTTCCTGATTAGGACTAAATCCCCTGGCTCGCTTACTGTCTTTTGGAGCCGTTTCACATACCGATCAATGAATTGTTGTCGCGACTTGAATCTTGCCTTTCGCATGGACTTGGCGGCCTTAGATAGATCTTCTTCATGTTTCCCTAATTGCCTGATGCGCAAGGTTAATAACTCCTCTGTTGTCATCCCTGACCGATATCCATCCACCAGAAGTGTAGCTTCCATTAGATCAAATGGCAAAACAGGATCTACTCCATGCAAGAGGTAGTAAGGCGAATATCCAGTTGTACTGTTGACTGTAATTCTGTCGGCGAAAACTGCTAGGTCCACTTGCTTGTGCCAGTTCCTAATATTTCCAAGGTCGTCCACAGGCGAGGATTTCACAATGGCCTCTCTTAGAATATAATGTCCCCTTTCCACTACCCCATTAGCATGCTTGTTGTATGGTGTAATTGTGACATGTGGAATTCCCATTCTTTGTACAAGAAGTCGAAAGGCACCTTGAACTTCAGATCCATTATCTGTAGTTACTTGTCCTATGGCCCCATATCTGCAGTAAATTCGCTCCCAGAAGAACTGAGCTAAAGTCTTTGAGTCACAGCGTCTGATAGCCTGCGCTTCAGTAACTCCAGTAAGATCGTCTTTGGCTGCGACAATGAAATTGAACCCTTTACTAGCTGGCATCTTCATTACATCTATATATACCTTTTGGAAAATAGTGGAGGGTGCTGAAACTGTAGGTGGGATTTCCATTCGCCTCAGGTTTCGCAGCTGGCATTGGTGACATGATGTGATATGATCATGTACATCCTTTCGTAACTGAGGCCAATAAAATCGGAGCCTGAGAATCTCATATACAGCATGTTCCCCACGGTGCCCAAGCCTATCATGTGCTTGTGTTAGTATCCAGGCATGCTGACGTTGGCTAAGAATAACTCTTAGGGGTAACTGGGTACCATTATGCTTGTACATGCATCCATTATCCTTCAAATAGTATTCCCCAGCTTGTTTGCAGAAGCGTTTGTGGGCCAAATTCGAACTGAGGCTTATGGGCAGCCTTTGATTTTCCAGATAATCGTAAATGAGCCGTAGTTTCTGATCCATTTTGGATATACTACCTTGTCCTTCTTTATCTGCATCTGAATCTGACACTAAGGATGGCGATGATGCAAGAACTATCTTCTGATCTGTTAAGCCTGCTTGAAGTCCTGTTGGGTCAGGCAAGTGCTGCACTAATGCTACATCACTTAGCCACAATTTATCTTCCATTTCTGTTTCGTCATCTGTTGCAATTCGCCTCCTGGAAAGTGCATCAGGTCCTTTAAACTGTCCAGCTGGGATGTGTACAAGTTTGAAATCAAATAGAAGGATTCCTTGAATCCACCTATTCATTGCAGCGTTTGGCATGAGGTCTGGTTCATTTAGCATTCCTCGGATATATTTTGCATCTACTTCGACAACCAAATTCTTGACTCCTATAATGTATATGCGCCAATGTCTGAGCGCTCGGAATAGCCCATACAATTCCAGTTTAGGCTGAGAATACCTAGATTCTCTCTCATTCATTGGGAGTGATCTGTATCTAGATGGTCTTCTTTTGCCCTGTTCATCTTCTTGGGATAGAATCATTCCTACTGCGATACAGCTTGAGTCTACTGAGAGGTACACTGGTCGTGAAGAACTGTAATCAATAGGTGATAGGGCAGGGGCTGATGAGACTAATTGCTTCAGATGTTCAAATGTCTTTTGTCTGTCTCTTGTCCATTCAAATTCTATATCCTTTTGAATTAGTTGCGTCAGAGGTCTGACTAGTTTTGAGTAATTTTCAATCCAGATTCGCACAGTGCCACATAATCCGAGAAATCCTCTAACTTCAGTAACATTCCTGGGTATTGGCCACTTGACAATTTTTGACACCCTTGCTGTGTCTGGGGTCCTTCCTGATGCTGAGCATGTTTGCCCAACAATTAATACTGACGGCCTACATACTTGCGTCTTTTTGGCTGAGAAGGTAGCTCCAGCACACTTTATCCGATGCATGATTCGATGGACATCCATAGCATGTTCCCATATGAACCGACGAATTCCTGGATTCTCCTTCAAGGTTTCTGGCATTCCATCAATTCCTAGATATTGAGAACCAGGTCCTTTGATAGGTAGATCATCTATAAATATATTACAGGTGTATGGTATTTCTGGCTTCAGAATGAAAACCATACAATTCTGAAATTCTGCTGGCGAATTTGTGTATCCTTGAGGAAGGCAAGTTAGCCTGAGTAAGCCTAATGGTGTATAAAATGCTGTCATATCTCGAGACACTGGGTCAATCATCCTCCCATCGAAACCAGAGTATAGGTCAAATAGTGTATAACACTGTCGTCCAGCAAAAGATTCCACAAAGTCGTCAACGATAGGCAGCAGTCCTGCATCTCTAATTGAAACTTTATTCAGTGGTTGTAAATCATGAATAATTCGCAGTCCTCCACTTTTCTTTAGGACACAGAACCATCTGCAGCGGTATGAGGACTGGCTAACTTCATACACTCCAGCCTTGATTTTCTCGTTGATGGCCTCAATAACCTTTTCCCTTATTCCAGGTGGAATGGGTATGTTTCGATATTCCCAAGGGGTATGGGGTACTGTAGGCATGATATAGTCTGAGAAATATTCTCGGCTCAATACTCCTCTTTCGCCATCGTTAAAGGCTAGGGCCTGTTCGTTCAACTTCATGATATGTTTAAATAGCTTTTCTTCTTCAGGCCATAGGAAATTGTCTCCATTCACATTAAGTACCTTCATTCGTTCCATAGTGAGGCGCTCAGTTGGTAAGAATTCTGGTGGGCAGTATGGGAGTACAGGTAGGGTTTCTAATGGATCATGAGGCATGATACGCCTTACTCGTGCTTGTTGTGGAAAGGAGGTAGATACAGGTTTAACTTTCTGATCGACTCGTTTGTAGGCGGTGTATGTGAAAAGTTCTGGAGAAGTTACTTCGTAATTGCCCATTGAATTTGGCTCAGCTTGGGTTACTACTATGATTTGGTCTCCTTCTTCAAATTGGTAACTCTGCAATGACTCAATTATAGTGCGTAATTCATTAGGATTATTATGAGTATATGGTATTTCAGTTCTTGTTTGTTCAGTAATGCTTTCCAGTCGTGTTTCCCTATCCCCTGTTAGATGGGAAGGATTGCTAGATCCAACTGACGTGTATTATAACTGGGGTGGCCCACTAAGGTCTGGGCAGATCTTGTGGTGACAAGGCATATGAATATAGCATGAGTGTAGATTTGTACAAGTAGGATTATTCTGCATAGTAAGATCGATAGGCATAGACAAGCTGTATAAATATGCAAAGGCAAAAGGTAGAATTGGAACTGGTTGGTTGGGTTCACCTTTACAGGGATTCCTCCTTGCTAGTATCAGTTTCGACAGAGGCATGCTTGTCGCATTTGGGTGGGCTCTGCGCAGGGAACTGTTAGCATTGTTCCTTTGTAGGAAAAGAACTCGAATGACCTTTGCCATAGTACCAAGGTCCCAACGCATAGGAAATGGGGTCCCATTTACGTCGTAAGCTGCCACAGGGTTTAAATACCCAAATACCAGCAACTGCCTTACTTCTTGTCCCAACATTAGCTTCAGGTTTCGCACTTTCCGTATGACGCGGGCAACACTTTCCCTTCCTCCATACCCTAATAGCAAGATAAGGTGGTATAGGAACTCGTCCTCCTGAGCAGTGACCAAGGGGTTGGTGGGGTCACATTCTGGTAATCGTTCAACCTTCACCCCATGGGGGTTAGTGGTCATATGCCTACATGCCTCTGCGAAACCTCGATTCACATTACTCCCCAATTTCATAAGTCGAAAATAGTGGCAATGCTTGTAGAAATAGTGGTATGTGTTGTTAGCAGGAGGGAGGCGTTCAATTGCCTCTCGCCATTCAGGCTTGAGGACAAGAAAGACGCAATCTCGCAAAAGGTTAACTAGCACTCCTCAAGCTTTTCGAAGGGTTCCAATACGAGGTAGCCAGACATTTCCCTTGACAATTTTCCGGGAGTCTTCCAACGGCTCATGATAGGCTTCTTCCCCAAGAAACTCCTGCAGTTCTTGATACACAACATCCCAATGGGGTGGAAGATTAGTATTAGGCTGATCAGAGAGGGGCAGGTGTTTCTTACTAGAATCAAGTATACAGCGTTCGATATATAACTGGTTAGCCTCAGGATCATGGGATGGAGGTTCAGCTTCCTGTCGAGCATCGGTAATTAACTTGACATTCCGTTTGGGTCCCCTACCATCCTTCGCATTCCACATTTCAGGTAGGAGAGGGCCATCGTCAATTATAGCTAGCATGTATAGGTATTTGTCATGAATCATGGTTTCATAACCTTCTTCCAGTAATTCGGGGATAATAGGCAGTCCAGCTTGTTTATCTCGGAAGCACTCAGGCCTAAGTGGGTGATTGTCATCTATGCCAGTAAATTCTTGTTGATTCAGAGGTGGGCTGTATCGATAGACCCAAGTAGGAATAGGGTGGGATCGAAGTACTCCCTCCATTACATGTGCTCCAGGCCGATTCTGTGCATTGAGCAGACTGTGCTCTCGTAGAAGGATATTGGAGGCCAAGGTCCCAAATTCGGCTTTCTGGTCTGTGTGAAGTTCAAAGAATAGCGTTGGCCCAGGCACAGGTGGTATTCGAAGGTAGGGGATGAGAGAAGGGGGAGGTCCTGGTTTGTCCTGAGCTGGCATGAGGGAAGAGTTTCTCGATCGTTTTTCCTCGTCAAACTCCACTAGATATATAAGTTCCTCAATTTCGGCTTCTTCCGTCAAGGGTTTATCCTCAGGGTCTGGCAGGGTCCTATTATCAAACTTTCCCAGGGGTATGGGTTTTCCCAGGCTTTTGTCTTCAAGTTTCATCCCTTCATAATCAGTGGAATTGGGCAAACCTGGTTCGTCTGACACTGAATATCCTTCTGAGAAGAATTCCTTACTTACGCTCAACAGTGGGCCAAACGTCTTAGCATCATCATCATCAATTTCCATTTCTACTGTCCCAAGGGCGACCATTGCATCACCCTCTGAGTTGTCTCTTGTGATCCCCAGGGTTTCTAGCACATCTTTGAAGTAGCTATCCAATGCAGAATCTGAGTCGTCATTGCTAGGATTCTTTAGTGGTATTGCATCAGTGCATTTGTCCAATGCTCGGATATCTTGGTATGCTCTACTAAGGTTACACCTTAGTAAATGCCACAGGTCCTTTCCTGTCCTTGTACCTTTGGTTTCATCACATTCGTGACTTGGATTTATAATGAAGGTGTTGGTTTTATCTGGGACTGGGACTATCCTCCATTCCCCTGGATAGTTTTCAAGATCAAATTGACCAATATACCATTCCAGCTGATCTGGTTCACACCACATATCTATATCCACAATGTATGGTGGCAGTAAGGGTCTTGAACTTGTCATCATCTTTGCTACTATTAGTCCATTATTTCCCATTCTGGCCAATATTCCTCCATGGTCAAAAATTTCATTGGGCGTGCTGAGCAAATGGTATGTTCCAAAGATGGAGATCAGATTTCCACTTTCTAGGCCTATTGGTCCCACTTGGTATGGTTTAAAGAAGTAGTGTTCCAGCTTCTCTTCAACTTCTCTGTTATTCCCCTCAGCATCAATCTCCATTCCTTCCTTGCTATTCTCTGTCATTTCTCCCATTGGATTGGGATGTGCATATGTCTGTTCAGGTGGCCTAGGCAGAGGTGACACTGGTACTGGGTCAACAGGTGGTGCATGTATGACATTGTCCAGGTCTGGTTTGACTTGGGTGGAAACATTCTCAGAGCTTACTTGTATCATGAAGACAGATGAAACCTCTTTGTTGGCAGGTCCATGGCTAGGTTTATGGCCTTCAAGCATTTCAAGGTCTGAAGATTCATGGTTGCTGTTATTTACAGGAAATGGCCCACTATCAAATGTGGAGTGAGTTGGCAGAAGGGTCATAGGTGATATCTCAGAGTCAGTGGTGGTAAACATAGCAGAATGTTGAGAACTCTGTATCATAGAAGGTCCATTGATTATAGACAGGTTATGGGATCCAGTCAAAAGGGTCACAGATAGCAGCATAGAATTGTCTGAGTCTTGAAGGCAGCCAGAATCACAGGTATGTACAAAAGGGAATTCATTGATGATTACAGAGCAATTGGGAGAAGGATCAGCATAATTGACAGTGTCAGAGTGATGAGTAGCATAGATTTGTGGCTGCACACTGGCACCCAAACAGCTAGTATAGTCCATTGGAGGTAGAGGTGTGTCAGTAGGGTGGGTAGGTTTTGTGAGGGGTTCTTCAGATGATTTCAAGGGGTCTCTTCTTTTTCCTTTTCCTTTCCTCTTTCCTTTATGTATCCTTTTATCTCCTATCCTATTCATCAGTCTTTTAGCCATGGTTTTGAAACCAGAATATGAGAACTTTTGCACAGGTTTTTCCTTCACTTTTCTCATTTGATCTTGTTTCTCCAATAATTCCCCATATTGGTTCCTGGCTTGGTTAGGTCCAATTTCTTCCTCAACTTCTAGCTTCTGGCCATTTGTTTCAATATCCTTGTAGTCCATAGTCCTAGTTTCAAGTTTTCCTTTCAATGAGTGGCCCCATTTCCTTATTTTAGATTTCCATTGGACTTTCTTTTCCCTTTTCAGCAACTGTGTACCCAGTTCACTTGTCTCTTTGTCCTGGCCTTGGTGCATAATGCATACTGACTTCTCCAGCTCAGCTAGGACTTCTGGATCTAGCTGTTGCTTCTTAGGAATATTGTCCACAAAATTGACTGTAGGATTTTTCTCCTCAATATCATTCGAGGTTTCCTCCTTGTTGATGTCTGGACTGGCAGCAATATCTCTTAGCTGGGTCCTTGGCTTGGAACTAGTAGAGTCTTCTCCACCCTTGGAATTTCCCACAGTGTAATAATTATGGTCTGATCCTGGGTAATTATCAGTTTGTGTTGTGTCATCCAAAGACTGATGATTATCTCCACATGGCACAGTTTCCCTTTTATTAAGAGCCAATTCCTCTGGTGCTGTTTCATCATTTAGTCTCATAGGGTCTGCAAAGTATGGACTAGAAGTCTCCTGTAGGCAGTTATTGGCAGGGTCAGTAGCAGGAGTTCTTCCAGATGGCATTTCAGTTTCAAGGTCATAGTTTGAGTTGTCATTGAGAATAGGAGTAGGGGTTTCTTCAAATGTTGTTGCCATAGCTAGACCAGGGCTTGAGGCTTCATAGAGATTATCAACAAGATTGACAATAGGGATCTCTTCTAAACAGTTATTTGCAAGGTCTGAGATGGGTATCTTTGCAGATGATACTTCAGTTTCCAAACCCAAGTCTAAAGTTTTACAAGGACCACCATTTCCAGGGCTTGAGGGAGTTTCCATTTCAGAGTTATCTGGACTGTAGGTAATAGTATCATGAATATTGGCAGACAGAATTAGAGGCATGTCCATTAATTCCTCCTTTGTGTCTGAGACACACAGACTAATGGAGAGTTCTTCCTGATCATCCTCTTTCATAGCATTAAATTTATCTGGGTTTTCAGGAGTTCCAGATAAGAAGGCAGAAAACTCAGGTGCTGGGTAGGGGACAGGAGTAATTTGTTGAGGTCTCCCCACACAGGTCTCCCTGATGTATTCAGGATCATCTCTCTTTCTGAACACCAAGTAGGTTCCTTCTACTCTTTCTTCAACAGAGACTAGGTTGGTTAGTTGCCAAGGTCTGCCCAGCAAAACATCAAAGGGCAATTTCTCTCCTAACCAAAATTTTCCTTGAGTGCTAACATTTCCACACTCCAATTCCACATTTGATGATAATCCAGTAAGTACTTTGGTCCCTCCATTAGCATCTCTCATAACCACTCTTCTTGTCATGTCCACAGGCCTCATTACATAAGATTCATATATTGACTTCTTCATGATGTTGAGTTGTGATCCAGTATCAACTATAGCTCTCACTGATCCTTTAGGTAAGACAATGTCTAGAAGTATCAAGAAACCCTTGACTTCTGATGTTTGATATGAGTGTGCTACAATTGGTTTAACATTCTTGCGCCTGAGGAGCTCAACCATCTGGTCACTCAAGTCCTTTGATGTTCCTAGTAGATCATGCATAGTAACAGTTACTGGTGTATTAAGAATAGACTTGAGGATTTGTTCTGAGTTAATATCCTTGGCAATCTCAGCTTGGCGAGGCTGTCGTTTATTCTCTATTGGAGTGGATAGGTCCTTTGTCCTTGGTATGACTCCAGTATTTTCTTTGGTAGCTAGGGGTTTAGTGGCTTCTTGTTTAGTACCTGATGTGTGATTAGGGGTCACATTAGAGGTGGGTGTAATAGGCTCCTTCATTTCAATATCTTTTGTGTCATTTGGGTTAAAACGAGGTTTACGTACATCCATTGGCACTGGCTTGTCAGGGATATTAGGAGTAGGTGTGTTTGCAACTGGCACTTTGTTTGAAAGGTTGGGCCTATCCTGTGCCCTAGTCCTATACTGCCTGGGCATTTCTTGTTGTTGGCTCAGTTGATTTCTATCTGTAGTTTTTGCTTTCTGAGAGGTACTTCCCTTTGGTGGCAGATGAACTCCATCAAAGACATGTTTCCTAGCCTGATTGATAGATTTGTTTGTTCTATCTGCTGCTAGTACCTCTATATCATCATCATCATCAGGGGAGTCATCTGGTTCTGTATCAGACTCATATCCCACATTATAGGATTCATCCTCTGAAGTATAGGGGTTTATTTCAGCAATGAAGTTAGTTTGATGTGTGCTTTCCTTCATCATTCTTTCATATGCCTGCACCATTGTTTCATTATAGTTCCTGCGAATACTTTGCCCAGTACCTTTCATTACATATCGACCATTAGGATCCATAGTAACCTTATCAGCTTTGACCAGTTCATTTAGCTTGGGGCAATATCTCAGCCCATGACCTACTTCACCACACCCATAGCATTGCCTGGGTGGTAGCCTACTGGTAGGGTCCAAGTGTGGGGGTAAATCTCTAGGGGTATCATTCCTGAAGGGATTTGATTTAGGAAATGTATTCCTAACTGTAGATGTCCTCATAGCTGGTGCTGTCAAGAAACTCTTGCATTCAGGGTCAAGTTTAATGGCCTTGTAGTAGGTCAATGAATATTGTGGATTATCAATACTCATTTTACTCAGTTGGTCAATAAGGTCCTCAACTTCATTTTTACTAGAAGGCTGGGTTGCTTTCTCAATAGATGTTGAAGAATCTTTACTACTATTCCTAGGGGCCTTAGTCTTCTTTTTGGTGGGTCCTTTTCCTTTAAGGGTCTTGCTATTTCTTTTCTTCCTGCTATATTTATATCCCCTATCTGAGTCTGAGCTAGAGTCAGAATCATAGGAGTCAGAGTCAGAAGTGTCTGAGTCTGAGTCACTAGATGAGTCATCTGAAGAGTCAGAATCAGAGTCAGATTCTTCCTCCTCAAAAGTCCCTCTAGCAAAGTATCTTTCCATATACTTGTTGATAACATCTTCAGACCATGGGTCTCCTGTGGTTTTGGGTTCCTTTAGCTTGAGGTCAGGTCCAAGGGTATGCTTGCGGAATTTAGAATCTATTCCAAACCATAATTGTTTCAAGTATTCCTTATCATCAATCTTGTGGTGGTTCAGCAACCACCCTCCTACTGCAGCAAACTTCCTTTGATAATGCCTCCAGTCACTGAGAGACCTGATCTTCTGGTGCTTAGTCTCCTTGACCAACTTCCTCAGGTCCTTAGTCTTGTGCCTGTTATCCCTTCTGGCTGCATCAAAGTGTTTAATCACTTCTCCTTTCAGCTTATCCCACTTCTTTTCTCCATATCCTTTGAATCCTTCAATTATTAGGCTGACTTTATGACTAGTGTAGTCAACAATATTTTCACATTTCTGAGCTTCAGTCAAATTATAGGAGGTGCATACTTGTTCATATTTACGAAGAAATTTGTGTACCTCTCCATAAGATCCTTTGAACTTAGGAGGGGCACCTTTCTGTCCCATCAGGGGCATCATATCTGGGGTTCTTGTAGAGGTAGTAGTCATATTGAATTGCAGTTCTGATGAATTAGAGGAATGATTATCTGATTGTTGTTGTATGTATTCAAGTTCTTCACTATTGCTTGGTGAATGGCTAAAGTCTGTAGATATAGGGGTACTAGTATTAGGGGTGTCTTCAGAGAGAGGTAAGGTTTCTGAGAGATCAGGTGAGTCAAAAGAGGTAATGTCCTGTGGTAGTATAAAAGTGTTCTGTCCAAGAGATTCAGAAACTGAGTCAGAGATTTCAGATGTAGAGCTAGTGTTTGAAGTGTTTGGGGTTATTGGCATATACTAGTAAGTGTGTTTCTTCCAAGGCTTGGAGTGAGAGTTATCTAACCTATTTGTTTAACAGACTAGAATTCCCCTCGCGGTGGGCTCCAAGGAAAGTATGTCGATACTAGGAAAGGTTCTTGAGTTATAAACTATTTAAGAAAGCTATCCTAGTCAACCTAGGTGTAGCGGTCCTTATGAATGAATATTCTGTAGGCGAGCGGATCACCTAGTTGTTCGTGGGAAATTCCTTAACAGTCTGTGTAGGCTCGAGAGCACAGTGTCAAATAGGTGTGTGATGTATTTATCACTCCTGAGGTGAAGATTATAGTGAGGTGTGTCTACTGTCTTATATCAAGAATGTAAGACAATAGAGATAGGTGTAACAAATAGTCTACAGTAACTAGTGTTAAGTTTCTGTAGATAGGGATGAGCAGTAGGTGAGTACTCTGTCTTGACAACTAGTAATAACCTAAACAAAAGTGAACAGTTAGCAGTGACCAAAGTAAGTTATTAACAAGCCTTGTGCTAGTTAGCAACTATTCCAATACCTAGAAGTAAATGTTACTTCTTTATACAAACCAAATTTCCTATTCAGATGGCAGAGGTAGAGTACTGTTACAAGTCTGGTTACTTGTCAACAGAGAGGGAGAGTATGGAGTAAGAGTCAGCAGTAAGTGTGAATTCTTGCTGTATATTACCTGTGTAAGCAAGCAAGCAATTCCCAAGAGTATCAGCAGAGTTCTGTTGCAAGACTGGTTACTTGGCTACAGAAGAGACAAAACAGACTCAAGTACCTGTGTACTTAAGTATAGACAACAGTGTGGGGTTCTGATGCAAGACTGGTTACTTGGCTACAGAAAGACAAGAGGCTTAAGTACCTGTGTACTTAAGAACAGAAGTGTGAAGTAAAGCCTTTGAATCCCTTGTGGATTCTGGGGTGTAAATTACTTGGGGTCAGGGCCTGTTTCCAAGCTCCTTTTATACCCCTTGAGCTACCTAATTACATAACTACTACTACTATTATTGTTTAGATTAAGAGTCCTAAAGTAAGCTAAATGATTCCCAATTCAGGGTAAATGAAACAGGCTGAATTTACCTATACAAGGTAAGATTAAATTCTACCCTTCAAATTTACCCATCTAAGGTCAGAGTAAATGCTAGCCTTCAAGCTAAGCTGTATAAGGATAGATCA
Organism: Stygiomarasmius scandens; assembly: GCA_037954225.1. Taxonomy (NCBI): domain Eukaryota; kingdom Fungi; phylum Basidiomycota; class Agaricomycetes; order Agaricales; family Campanellaceae; genus Stygiomarasmius; species Stygiomarasmius scandens. The sequence continues at coordinate 77,941 of JBANRG010000012.1, read as the reverse complement.
GCAATTAACCCATTCAAGGTCAGAGTAGGTGCTAGATTCCTTATGATTTCTGGCTAGTTGGTCAGGAAGAATATAACCAAAATTAGAAAGGTAATATGTCCTAAAATGGAAGTTGAATATATCAATCATCAGGGCATGAAAGTGTTCATGTAATGTAGAGCATAAACAAGATGGTATAATCAGGTCTGAACCAAGGGTGGGAACTGTAGGACAAAATGTTAAAATGTAAAAGTGTTTAGGTGATGTAAGATATGAGTAATTATTGTTGCAAAATAGGATTCAAGATAGGGGTTAGAAATTGTTAAAAGATTAAACATAGAAGTTTTGAAGCAAAGGAACCAAATGAAAATTATTAGAAAAAAATACTAGAAAATTCCGAGTTGAACTTAGAGATGTCTTAGGTGAACTGGAGCATGCATAGAGGTCATATTAATTGTGTATTCCTTGCTAGATTACTTTTCATGTCATTTGGTCTGAAACATAGTTTGACCATGACACCATTTGGTGAGAATGCCACAGATGTCACTGAATATGAGTGTCCCTGCAGCTTTTGCTCATCCTCTCCTGTCTCCACATTCCAGATTCGGATAGTCTTGTCACCAGATCCAGAGACAACTTGCTGTCCATCTGGTGAGATTGCCACAGATGTCACCCAATCTGAGTGTCCCTCTAGCTTTTGCTCTTCCTCTCCTGTCTCCACATTCCAGATTCGGATAGTCTTGTCATGAGATCCAGAGGCAACTTGCTGTCCATTGGGTGAGAATGCCACAGATGTCACCCAATCTGAGTGTCCCTCTAGCTTTTGCTCTTCCTCTCCTGTCTTCACATTCCAGATTTGGATAGTCTTGTCTTGAGATCCAGACACAACTTGCTGTCCATCTGGTAAGAATGCCACAGATGTCACCAAATCTGAGTGTCCCTCCAACTTTTGCTTTTCCACTCCTGTCTCCACATTCCAGATTCGGATAGTCTTGTCACCAGATCCAGAGGCAACTTGCTGTCCATCTGGTGAGAATGCCACAGATGTCACTGAATCTGAGTGTCCCTCCAGCTTTTGCTCTTCCTCTCCTGTCTCCACATTCCAGATTCGGATAGTGTTGTCATCAGATCCAGAGACAACTTGCTGTCCATCTGGTGAGAATGCCACAGATCTCACTGAATATAAATGTCCCTCCAGCTTTTGCTCTTCCTCTCCTGTCTCCACATTCCAGATTCGGATAGTCTTGTCATGAGATCCAGAGACAACTTGCTGTCCATCTGGTGAGAATGCCACAGATCTCACTGAATCTATGTCTCCCTCCAACTTTTGCTCTTCTTCTCCTCTCTCCACATTCCAGATTTGGATAGTGTTTTCATCAGATCCAGAGACAACTTGCTCTCCATCTGGTGAGAATGCCACTGAGTCTACCACATTACCACTTCTAATTATGTGTTCACAAGGTTCCCATCTCCTGGCCAGCCCACAAGTGACTTTCCAATCTATTTCTGGTTCCCCAAATCTTTTATGAAGTATGGATTTTCTTGGCAACCAGAATAAAGCAGAATAATAGATTTCAAGGGGATAGACTTTGATAATGTCAAAAAACTGTAATACACAGTGCCTTGTTTCCATTGCTATATTTTGAATTTCAGTACCTGCCTATGAGCATAGTTTAGTAATAGTAACCCATTTTCACAACAGTATGTCTTACTGTTGTCAAGTATTCTATCTTCCGTAGCATTTTTACTACAACATCAAGCTTTCCAAGCAAAGACATACACTCTATCCACCTCAGGACAAGTCTCTCTTTAAAAAAATCATTTGCTAGCTCTTCAAGTGTGCCAAGGACTTTGGACTGTAAAAAGTGGGATATCCAGTTTGTACAAGCATACTCAAGTGCTTCTGGTATGTGTGTCTTGATATCTGCTTCAGCAATCTTCTTGCTCTTGTCCTTTAGCCCACAGATATTATCTTTGATTAGCCAACCTGTTAGCAATTCCAGACATTTCTCTGCCAAAAATCGGTGTGACTGTCCAGAATCAAGGTGGTGCTCTTGCCCTGAGCGAGTACGATCAAACAAAAAGTCTGGGAATGAAGCATGGAAAATTGTAACAGGTAACCAGTTATCATCTGGCACTGAAGTAACAGATTGGAGAGATGAAAGAGTTTTTCTAACTCTGATGCTCTGAGGTGGGAGCTTAAGGAACTGTGCAATAGTTGTTTGACAAAGTGGTGTCTGTGCAGCTACAATCACACAGAGGATTTTTCGCATGTCCTCTTTCCCACTCTTTTCACAGGCAGCAGTTAGAATACCTGCGTAGAGTCCATCTAGAGTTGTATAAGAAGCCTCGTTGCCCAAATCCCTTGGCATCATAGGAAAGAGCAGCATTGAGAGCACCCTCAGTCGGGATATCAGGACTACTAATGAATAAGCAGACTGTAGCCGCATAAATGAATAGTAGCCCCGAAAGATCCAAGAGCCTTTCAAGCTGAGCCTCTGTTGGCCATGGTTGGCTAATATATCTCTCCTCCCGAATTTCTTGGAAGCGATGACGCAAGAAGATCTCGATATCTCCGCGGACAACATGGTCCTCCACATTATGGAGGATGATTTTTTGATGACGATGATCCGGGTTTGTGAACTTCGACGTTATTTCTGCTTCTGGACGACTGGAAATGAAGAATTTGACGGGAAGTTCGAGTGCGTAGGTAATGAGAAGGGATAGAATATCAGAAATCTGTTTCAGCCCCTTGCATTCATCGAAGCCGTCGCAGACAATTGTCAAGCGCTTTTGCTTCAACGAAGATGCAGACGCTTTAGCAGGATGTTGTTAAGAAAGGGCTGAGTGGACTTAGACTTATAGCAGCACACGAAGGTGGGGAGTAAGGAAGAAGTGATCGTACATCACTCTGTCCTCAAGTATAAATAGTATTGAGTTAAATGAAGTAAATAAGTAACTACAAGTAATATAAAGTTATGACACATGATCCATATGACCTTATGTCGACAGTTTGATCGTAGTCAGGAATAGAATATTCCAACACTCCCCTTCAAGCGTGAATCCGTAGTTCTTTGGAGAAACGCTTGATCTTATCGGCAGAAAGTGCCTTCGTAAGCATATCAGCAAGTTGATCGTGAGTGGATACATGTTTAACTTTTATGTATCGTTGCTTTATGCGATCAGTTATAAAGTTTTTGCGAATCTCAAAGTGTTTAGTTCTTTGAGTATGCTGTTCATCAGGAGAACGGATAATTGCTAAAGTTGATTCACTATCCGTGTTAATGAGTACGGGTTCCTGATTTTCTTTTAGTATTTCAGATATGAAGCCTTTTAAGTAGATGGCTTCTTGAGAGGCGAAAGCAAGTGCGCTAAGTTCAGCCTCTGTACTTGATAAAGTTACAAGTGATCCTCGCTTACTTGACCAAGAGATAAGCGATTCGGAGAATTTAAATACATAGCCCATTATTGGTTTATTGCCGTACGTTGACATACCATCAGAGTCAGCATATCCGTAAGTTGCAGTAACGTTAAGGCTCCCTAGGTTGAGCCAGTAGTTGCAAGTTCCTTTTAAGTATAAGTAACATTGTTTAGCTGCAGCATAATGTTCTTCACTTGGATCGTTAAGGTACCTTGCTAGTTGACCAGTGCAGTATGCAATATCTGGTCTAGTGCAGTCAGCGACATATCGTAGTCCACCAACTAGTGACATAAAGTGTTTTGTTGAAGCAGCGTCCCGCTTCGGTTCGTTCTCGGGTCTAGGACTAAGATTTTGCCCGGGTAACATGGGTGTACGGCGTGCATGTAATTGGTCAAAGTTGTATCGTTTGAGAATATTCTCAATGTAATGTTTCTGACGGAGTTGAATAATACGGTTATTCCTATCTCGTTGAATTTCCATACCAAGAATCCAGTGGATTTCTCCACCGTCAGTGACTTGTACATGTTGATTTAAAGCATTTACAAATGCTTGAGTAGTGTTTGAGTTGATAGTACATAAAGTAATGTCGTCTACATGACATGATAGTATTAAAATGAGTTTATTTTCATGATATCGATAAAAAACAGCATTATCGTAAGTAGACTTTGTAAGTCCTAGTGCTTTAATAAGGATATCGCATAGTTTTTCATACCATCGACGACCGGCTTGTTTAAGGCCATAAAGTGTTTTTCGTAGTTTAAGTACATATCCTTCAGGTAAATTAGGTAGTAAGTTTCCTGGAGGGGGACGAAGGTATAGTGTTTCCTCGTCAGTAACGTTGCCGTATAGATATGCAGATTTGATATCTAATTGTGATATTTCGAAATCAAGTGTTGCTGCAAGAGCTAGTATAAATCGAGTAGAACTCATGCGAGCAACTGGAGCAAAGACATCATTAGCGTAAAAATCGATGCCTTCACGTTGACTGAAGCCTTGTGCTACCAGTCTTGATTTTAACTTGATTTCTTTAGCAAGTTCGTACTTAGTTTTGTAGACAAATCTGGAACCAATAATGTTTGCATCAGGAGGAGGTTTAACATACTCCCAGGTTCCAAGACTTTCTAATGAGTTGAGTTCGGCTTTCATGGAATCAAACCATGAGTCGCGTAGTGGATGTTTCAGTACATCGTTGTAGGTAACTGGGTCGCCAACATTGTCAGCATAGTAAACATTAAATTCTGTCAAGAAAAATGCAATGTTTTGTTCGACTTCATCATAGAGTAAACCTCGGGCTTCACGGATCCTTGCAGATCGCCTTGGGCCTGTTGGTTCAGTAGTTTCATTTGAGTCGACGTCCATAGGTTCAGGTTCGTGTTCCTGAGGTGGTTGTTGTTCAGTTATGGATTCGTCTTCAGTTTGTAGTGGTTGTTGATTAGGGGTATTCAACTCCCCTTCAATTTGCGAAGTGTTTGTAAGAAACCGCAAATTGCGTTCTACTCCAACTCTGGTTCCAAAGTATACATAATGACCCTTTGAATGGTCATCTAAGCCTAACCAAACTCCTCGTTTGCCTTTGGGAGTTAGTTTGCTTTTTCTTGCTTCGTCGTATACAATGCAAGGTATACCAAAGCTGTGTAGGTTGTCTAAATTTGCGTTTACACCATAACGCTTAAAGTAAGGAGTTTGTTGTTTTAATGCAGTTTTTGGTGTTCGATTAAGTATGTATATAGCATAGAGGGCTGCATACCACCATAAACGATTAGGTAGCTTTGCAGTATGTAAGTTTACTCGTATCAGGTTCATAATATGCTGATGTATGTTTTCAGCAACTCCATTTTGTTGAGGTGTGTCGTGTACAGTATACCTCGGTTTTGTTCCTTGTGCTTTCAAATAGTTTTTGAATGCGCCTGATGTGAATACTGCATCATTGTCAGATTGTAAAAACTTTACTTTGATGCCGTATTGAGTAAATAGTTCTGTTGTGAAAGTAACCCATTGTGCATAGGCTTCGTCTTTCGTTTTAAGTGGTGCTAAGAATAACCAACGTGTACAATCGTCAACGATGGTTAACCAGTATTTAAAGCCTTCAATAGAGGCTGTTTGAAGTGGACCAAATATATCAATATGAAAATGATCGCCAAAGTTCTTAGCTAGTTCCGAAGTGCGTTGTTTCGGAACTGGGTTTCGATGTATATTATTGATGACACAGTCCTCACATTGAGTTTCAGTCCAATCATCAATATCGGTTGTAATAATAGATTTGTCAGTTTTTAGTAAAGTTTTTAAATTTGTGTAACTCATATGACCTATTTGTTTGTGAAGTTCGAATAAACTTAGACTCGCGACGTCATCACTCAATTTTTTAGTTGTTAAAGAATATAATTTGGCGTTCTCGTGTATTACGCCAGTAAAATTGTCCTTGTCGTTACGTATGGTACATGTATGATTGTAAAAGGTAAAACTATAGTCCGCTTTCTGAGAAATACTAATCAAAGTAAACGGTAGTTTTGAGTTGTAGTAGACGTTTTTAAGAGTGATTGTTGAAGACTTACTATCGTCCTTCCCGACCTCTACCCGCATATCGCCTGCTAATCGAAGTTCTAGTTGTTCTGAGTTAGCAACAGTTAAAGTGATAGCAGGCGTAGTGTGAATGTTAAAAAGTAAATTAAGATATGGTGTACAGTGTATCGTAGCACCAGAGTCAATAATATGCGTTTGATCTTGGTCAGAGATCGCAGTAAAGGCAGGAAGAGAAATATGATGACTCACGACAGCTTCAGAGTCTTGCATTTCGACGTCGCCAGAGGAGATAGCCTGGACCCAGTCGAGTTGGGCGCTAGAAGAAACTTCTTCAATTCTAGTGGAAGAAGTCGATGTTGAAGGGCCGGCAACTGCTACGGATGCAGATTCCTTAGTTACACTCTTGTTCTGGCGAGTGATTCCCTTCTTCTTCATAGCAGCTTTAGACTTTTCAGTCCAGGGCTTAGGGCAAGTTGGGGTCGTATGACCCGTCTCGTTGCAGTTAAAGCACTTCCGTTTATCCGAATCAGAAGGCTTTTTGTTCGAGTAAGGAGCAGCCGCGTTGGCACGTGCTTCCTTTGTCTTCTCGGATCTGTCAACGCCCTTGTCACCAGATCCTTTTCCTCCCTTCTTGTGGGAAGAGGTCGACGATGAGTTGGTACGAGAGTGAATAGCTCGGTAGCTATTGAATTCGTTTCGGAGTTCATCGACCAGGGTCTCTGGGACAAAGATAGCAGCTTCCCCTGATTTGGTAGCAGCTTTCACAGATGCTTCGTATGCAGTACGTACGTGATGGTACTGCGGGGGAATAATGCCAACGAGGGCGGAGTAGAAAACTTGTTGGGAAGCATCAATATCCTTCGCCTTGATGGAGGCAAAGAGATCGGTGGCTTCATCAAGAAGTTTGTCGAATTCCCAGACGGGTTTTCGAAGGTTGAATAGTCTCCATAACTCATTTGAGTCGTGGACAGTAGTTTGGGGGTCAAAGCGGGCTTTTAGTTTATTGATAAGTTCGATCCCGTCTCTTTCGTCGAGGTAGTGGATCATTATCTTGTCGTCGATTTTACCTGTTATGACGTTCAAACAGGCATGTTTGACAGTATTCCCCGGAGGGAGCCCAGAGCTTTTGTAGTGTTGGTAGCGGATTACATTTATCGCAGCTTGAACACGATAAAGCCATATTTTCCAGTTGTCTTTGCCCGTGAGAGTAGTCACAGAGTCAAAGGCTTTGTTGATGTCGGTTAAGGACATCACATAGTTGGGGTTAGTTGGACCTTCAGACCTAACATTAGACGACGAAATAGAATGACCGTCGTCAGAAGGAGGATTCGCAGGAGGGGCAGAAGTATTCTGCACTGGAGTGGGAGGAGCAGGAGTAGGAACAGCAGCAGGAGCAGGAGAAGGGGCAGGGCCTTCGGGGTTCTGAGTAAAAGTTTCAGGTTCACCAGTTTGGGACATATCGAAGATAGGTGATAGTGGAAGAGCAATGGGTGATAGGATCTGAGGTTGTGGTTGGGAAGTAGATGATACTGGTGGAGTATGAGTTTGGGTAGGGGTTTGAGTTCCTGAGGCAGGAGTACGAGATCGACGACTAGAAGGTAGTGAAGTAGATCGACGAGTAGGAGGTAGTGGGATATCTGGAGCAGGACCTTGGGATCGTGTGTGACGATCAGTCATATACTAGTTTTTGGGATCAAGATCAAGAGAGAACACAAGTAGTGGCCAAGTTATATCAGGTTTATAGTGGGTAGCTGGGGACCGTAACCTGTTAAGAAAGGGCTGAGTGGACTTAGACTTATAGCAGCACACGAAGGTGGGGAGTAAGGAAGAAGTGATCGTACATCACTCTGTCCTCAAGTATAAATAGTATTGAGTTAAATGAAGTAAATAAGTAACTACAAGTAATATAAAGTTATGACACATGATCCATATGACCTTATGTCGACAGTTTGATCGTAGTCAGGAATAGAATATTCCAACAGATGTAGTATCAGCTTCCGGAACTGAGATTCAAGCGGCGTGCGGCCCGAGGTTTCGTCTTTATCCAGAGAGACCAGAAGAGCGGAGGAAAATGCTGGAGAACGTCGGGCGATTTGATATGCTATCGTGGGAAAGATACGGGCCGGTTCTGTGGTCTCATCCTCGGAACGAGAAGAGAAGAAGCTCGCTCCCAGCATTTGTTCTCCTAACAGTTGCTGACAGAATGAATAGGAAATCGTAGTTTTCCCTGTTCCTGCCATTCCATTCATCCAGAATATCGGATGAGAGGAATCGTTCTTCGCCCACTCCATCAGCTGCTCCAGTATTTTTACCCGAGTACCTTCCGTACAAACACCTCGTGAAGTGCTTGTCACCTCGTTGAATTCGGCTTTCTTTGAGCGGTGTAGATTCTCGTGGAGAAGCTGGTTCTAGTAACACGGCATTTTAAGCTAAATGGCAGAAATAGACAAGAGTCAACCACACCTCTAGAATTTTGAGCGCATTGAGCGTAGCATTCTTGATCTCCTGGATGGTGCTTTCGATAATGTTCTTCGCCGTCTTGTCCTCTTCCAGAAGCGACCTGATCTCTTCGCTCATTTCAACACCTTTCTCAGCATTTAGTACGGTCTGAACCCCCAATTCCATCTTGGCAATAAATTAGTCACGAAACGACGACGACAACAGAGTACTATCACCCACCGTAAACGTCTGATAAGTATCCCTCACGAATTGCTGGAGGCTCTGAATAGCTTGAGCGTCCGCATCCGCTTCGAGAATCTTCTTCCACCAAGGTTTCTCCATTTCGCTATTCAATTTATCAATCTTTGTTTGCAACGAGAATATTGTGTCAGAAACTAAAATGTGATTCCAAATATGATAGCACCTCTGCACAGTTTTAATCCGATTGTGAAGCGAACTGGATGAGCTCAGGTCGTTCTTGTAATCATCCAACTTCTGGACAACAGACTGTAGCTCCGTTGACAAACGCTCTCGATCCGATTTATTGTTGGCCATGTTCTGTTAACTCAAATTTTAATAAGTAAGATGTTACTGAAAAAAGTAATTTACCTCAGTTATCCTTATTATCGTGACCAAACCGCTCGAGACCGCTTTGAGGGCATGTGTGGGTTCCAGGTCGGTGATGCCATTGACTGCTCCTGCCAACATCTTCATGCCCTGGAAGGGTGTGCTCGCTATCATACGCTCCCAAGAAGATTCGTTGTTCTGTGAACCAGAGGTGGGCGGAGACGGGAGGCCGGCGTCACTGGCTTGATGTGTGACGTCAGACGACACAGGTGGTACAAGGACGATACGTGGGATAGGAATGGCTGTGGATAGTGAAGGGGACAGACTAGAAGAAAGATAGGTGTGCGATGTGGAAGTGCCTGGGATAGGAATAGTAATGGATGGTAAGGAAGATGGACTGCGACTGATGAACGTCTTTATGCCTTCCTTGAGCTTGGTCCTACGAGACATGCGAACACTAGTACTGGGGGCGCGTGTAACACTGCTAGCCTGTGAGCCAGGAATGAGCAGAGATATGGTGCTGGCATTGACAGAGTACAGGTGGAGCAAGGGAGGAATTATCGCCCAATGCAGGGGTGCCCGGGGTAGAAACCGCGGGGTCTGGTGAGGAAGGCCGACTGCGAGAAAGCCACGACCGCCATTTTCCGTTTTTCTTTGCTTCATTTTTCGACATTGTGGGCTCGTCTGATAAGTAATATATAAAGGGCAGTGTCAACAAACGCCTGATTCGTTCATTTTACCGACATTTCACCGACGACTTCCTTCAGTTCCTTCTCACACGTATACCAGCTGACTTCCTCAGCGCGTACACGCGTACAGCATATACTCTGACTTCTCCCGCTGGCTCTTCACTCGAGCAAAAGTCGTCATATGACTATTCAACTATAAAAGGCAGCGCGACATGGGAGAAGTGATGATAGAGTGGAGACAAACGGACCTCGTTGGTAGTCGCATTTGATAGTACACCGTCGCAGGGAGTAGATGTTTCATAGTATGTCTTTTTGGATACGCTGCATTCTTTAGCAGATTCATTCTATGTATCTCGCTTCGGAGTAATAACGAAACCGGAGTTGAAGGAACTCGAGCCTTCTGCCGACACGTCTATCAACGCTGATCGAGCGCTGATCCGACGACGAATCCGCAAACGATACAGACGCGTTCTCTGGTGGCTCGAGGCACTTCTCGTCTCCAAAACGTCCAAGTCTACCTCGGCCTCTACACCACATTCGTAAAGGCCTACCATCTCTAGACATATCATCATTATCCTCAACATGTCGCCTGCCTTGTCTACATCGGCTATCACCCATAGTTCTTCACTTCTACAATTCGTCCAGTTCTCTGATTTGCGAAGTACGTCTACCTCGACAGCATCAATCAAGCCTACAGCTACACTTTCCTCGTCCATATTCCTGTTCCTCTACAAACACCCTTACCAAGGCGCGATTCAAAGGGTGACTGGAAAGTGTTTGAGAGCTTGGCGAGGAAGGGTGCTCAGTTGATTCAGAAGTGTAGTTGAGGGCTGGACGCGGGAACCCGGGCCATCTAGAGATTTGTTGGCCGAAGCTGAGAAGGAGAAGGGAGAGGGTGATCGTGAAGATTGAGGAGGATGTAATGAGGAGGTACCGCTGAACGTTTTCTTCGGGCATGACGGGACTGGAGTTGACAAGCTGAGGGTGGTCTTCATGGCGTATAGCCGGTGTGTATCCTATATACCTCATACTTCGTTTGCTAATGCCTGATATTCTGCAGACGCAACCCAGCTGTCGGGTACTGTCGAGGCATGAACCTTTGTCACTTCTATTCTTCCTCTTGTACATGCAGATGATGAAGAGGCATTCGCTGTCACCGTTGAGTGACTTTTCACATGACGGCTCTGTCTCACCTTCATAGCTGCCTGTCCACTCGTTCATTCTGGATTACGTCCGGGAATACCTTCCAAAATTATACCTACAGCTTAAAAATCTGTGCGTAGACTTGCCTTTTGTCACATTTTACTGACAGTTTACCTAAAGTGCGTTGATCTTACTTTTCGTGTCCTTTTATTGACGAATGGTCCCTTGACAGACTCTTTTCTGCGTATGGGACGTCTTCTTTTCTCGTAGATGGCGTCGGTATATTGTTTCGCATCGCACTTAGCATTCTGAGCAAGAACTGTTACGTCGCCGGTCCATTCCAACTGTCTAAGTTGCACTTGGAAATCTCCCTACTAGGTTGTGAGAAGCAGGTAGAGTACTACTGGTGCCGCTGTTACAGGAAAAGGACTGATGTATTGTCCTGGTATATAGCTAGAGACGGGTCTACGGGCCTCTATCTTACATGATGATCTGATCTCCAGGCGAGAAGCGCATCTTAATCAGTTTCTGTCTTAAATTTTTTGCATGGACCATCATGATGTAAATATATAACTAGGAGCCGCCTGACGCGGCTAAGACCTTGCTCTGTCGATGTAGCATAATATATATGGGCACTGGGTGTACTTTTCACTTAAAGAAAGTGGAGGCCCGGCCACTAATACACTAAGGCCTAAGGTCTAGTGTGGGAAAAACCAAAAAATCGATTTTGAACCTTAGCCTTCCCACCTCAGTCGTGGGCGCAGTCGAGTGTTCACCAGTAGTATAAAAATCGACCGAGTTATATATATATATACTCTGATAACCTTGGCCTTGAGCCAAGGATAGAATGTAAATGAAAAAAAACTGTTTAGCTCTTGGATGCTTAAGCGTCGTGCTCAATACTCAAATTTGCTTGATGCTTGCTACTATTGATGGTGAAAAGCAAAGAAGGATTTTCAGGTCAGGCTGCAAAATTGAACAAAAGAGAGAATTTAGTGGTTAATTTCTTTTGTTGTAACTCTCAATCATATATAAAGCAACTCAGTTGGCACCTAAGTACTTTCAACTATTGCCATGCATTTGTAGTGTAGTATATAACAATTTGATAACTGCGAAAGAGTGATTTGTGTAGGGCATCAAGGTTTTACAAAGCTGAGCATTCTATACATCCCAAAATTTCTATACCACTATGTCAGTTTACTATTTTGAAGTGAAGGGTGTGTAGGCGTATAAAAATTGTGACAGTCTATACTGGTTATACAGCTATACTCCCTATAAATTGGTGATTTTACTGCTGCGTGTCCATTAGTAGTAAAAATAAGGTGTAAAGAGCTATTAGCTTTGAAAACACAAAGAATAAGAATTGTAAGTAAAATGAATGACTTAAACAGTGTATCTGTGTCAAGTAATGGTAAAATATGAGAATTCTGGAGAACTATTAGAAAAGGGTGTAAAATCGGAGAAATGAATGCCGGTCGTGTGCTCGGAAATATGACTATAGGAATGATTGATGTGGGCAGTCAACGAGAACACTATCCCCTCATGAGTAAATCCATGGTAGGCCCCTCTACATCTCCGCAAGATCTTAAACGACAGCGAGCGATTGCAGGAGGATACACAGTTCAACAGATTCTCATCCAAAAAACCCTTGGGAATCAGTGATAATTCAATGGGAAAGAAACAACGTATTGAGAAACCTCCGAGCTCGTATGACCACGAAACGGATCAGGAGCTGTTGATACTTGTTTATAAATTTACAAGATCCTTCCATAAAGGGTACCGAGAGGGTTGACAAGACCTAGCTCTGAAGAGCAAGGTAACTGAAGAGCAAGGTAACTGAAGAGCAAGGTAACTATACATTAAACATGTTCAATCAGAAGCTGACGAGTTTCCAACGCTATATAAACTCCGACCCGTGGCATGCCGGTAGCAGAATCCAAGTTTCCTGGGACAAAAAACCAATTAACTACAAATTTTAATGGGTGATTGATTAGAACCTGATTACCATTAAATACTTACTGAATTTCAAGTAATTGTAATTTAATTGGTTGGAGCCTTAATGACAGCAGCTATGGCTTCAAAATATCTTCTGGATTTAGCAATGGAAGCCCAAACCCATGACTCTAACATGAAAAGATATTTCTGTCAAAGGCAACTTACAACCCTCAGAGTGTTGACTTCAGGAGGCCCTTTGTATTCAACATGCGCATGCGGCTATAAAAATACTATACAGTCTCCATTTGAATAATCAGATATCGACTTCACTAAGTGTTAGTGTTACAGTAATTCGAATCACCGCTAGTGCTCGACATCTGCGTTCACATAGTTTACTATATTACCACGCAAAGCGATTGCGCACTCCCGCTTTCATATTAATCAATATTCATGCTGACAAGAGAGATTGGCTGTTTTTACACAACAGAGTGGACGGCCTGATAATAAAGACTTGTTCGGATGCGCATAACCTAAGCGCCAGGGCGCTTCACTTTTGTAACGCCTGTCCAGATTTCAAACTTCATCCCCTAAAAAAGATATCCCTGAATCACCGCTTCCTTATAGAGTCTTGTGCAAATAAAAGAATTCAAGTTCTATATGCTATTTGATAACAGTTATCAGAGTGGTGCTCAAATGAAGAGCATCCGCAAATACCAGTCTGACAAAGAGTAGTAACTGACTGAACCAATAGAATGCCTCAGCGACGTCAGCGCCAATCATTAAATTTCTGTTGTCAGACCTGAGCCACAAAAGTGATAAGCATTTTCAGACAGAAGGATTAATCCCGTTTCGGTCATTGCCTTGGTCCACATGCCAATTGATAAACGAATTGAAGTCAAAATTAAATGACAGTGCATATGTTTACTCATATGTCGGGCAGTGACACATACATCAGCAAAACTACAAATCAACTTTTACCGGCTTTTCTTCAACTTTTCCTCAGCTTTTCTTGACTTTTCGTAAGCTTTTTTGATCAAATTCACTTTTTTGAGCAACCGGACTCGTCTTTTTTACTTTTAAAAGCACAGGGAAAAGGCACAAAAAAAGTGCAGAAAAAGTATAGAAAAGTACAGAAAAGGAGACAGAAAAAGCTCTCAAAAGTGATTGATATAGTAGGTATAATAGAATCAAAAATTGTATTCATAGATGAAATAATGTACAAAGAAAATGTAATAACTGTATATACATATCCCCGCCGCTACTGCATTCCCATTTGACCACGAAAAAACAAGCCCGTCAACTTACTGACCCACCTGCAGAGATATAAAAATTCTACTTGAAGCAAAATAGAAATTGAGTTCAAAGACGACGGAAAAAAAGAATGCAAAACTTACGTCCCACTACATCCCATTCGGCCGCAAAAGACAAACTTCTCAACCGATTGACCCTCTGACCCACCCGCAGAGATATAACAAAAAATGAGGTCAGTACATGAGCACAGTGTATAGCTCACCATAGATACGTACGAGAGTTTAAAGCCCACTGGCCAGTGGGTGCGTCGAGCGTTGAGATAAAAAAAACGGGTTAGTAAGCTGAGCAGAAGTGGCTTGGGAACTATACAGTTTCAGGGGCGGAGTTTGAAATTGACTTGTAACGAATCAACGATTCCGAGCGGGGGAGTTTGAAATGACTTGTGCATGGTTAGTAACGATTCGCTTTGCACGGATATCTTAGAAAAAGCAAATAACATAAATAAGTACTAAGTGAGTATCAAATTATGTCAATTATTTTCTGTAAAAATGAAAAGGTAATAAAAAGTAAAATACAAATAAAAGCAGTGAGAAGTACAAAGAAAAGCCTCAAGAAAAGCTCTGGGTATTAAAGAGCCAAAAGCCGGTGCAAGACCGGAAAAAAGCTCGGAAAAAAGTTCAGAAAAAGCTTGGGAAAAAAAAGAGCCGAAAAGTCCGAAAAAGCGGACATGTAGTTTTGCTGATGTAAGCCATCTACGTATAGTGAGAAACCTATACGTTTCACCATCAAGTTAAGTCTATCAGCTTAACACCGTGCCACCTGGCTACATTCGATGGTCAGAGAAAGATTTCGGTGGCTTCGTTCCAGTGGCACTCGGATCTCTGGCTTTGGTCACCAGGCTTGAAGGGAGGACAGCCCGGAGGTCTTATGCACAGGGTTGCACTTCAATCAAGGGTAAAGGGCAGTTATAGGTTCACGTACCTCGATGATTAGTATCTTGCAAAAAACAAGTTCTTTAAAAATAAAATAAAAAACGATGTTTGAATTTGATCACCTGATATTAATAAGTAATACCAGATTTGGACGTTTTGGGTCGGTGACCCAAATTTTTGTCCAAAAATTTGTCCGAGCTTGGAAGGATAACCAGGAGTCCTGCAATGGAATAATACACCGACTAGCTCGGACACTGAATTTACTCTGTCGAAATCTGTCAACATTTTTTGCTACGCAAATTTGGACATACTAGAAATAGGCATGATGCACTGCCTGTTCCAATTTGAGGAACTGATAGCTACTGAAGTCTTTATAATTGAACTTTTATTTTTTAATTTGAATTGAGAGTTCGGTGAAGATGATGAAAAACGTATGTATACATAACATTCATCCAATTTCTGTATCTAATATTACTTGTTCCACGTATGCCGGACAATGAGCTGAATTCAAAATAAGCTTCGCACAGTAGCAGATTGAACTTGAACGCATTGCCTCATGACTGATGACTCAGACCCCTTTCAGACGACACAGTATCTAATGCTTTCATTGCAATTCGATATCACTGTTGAAAAGTGCCACTATGTTATACTCTCTAGTATGCTTATGTTCTAATTCTGTATAGTATTTGGCGCTTTGACCAGAAAATCTAGTCTTGGTTAATAGCATGCTGTCATATATAGATAGATAGGTCAGTCAATAGCATCAAAATCATATGAATGTAACGTTTATGTTCTCTGGGTCGTTGTCCTATGCGATACAAACGCATACCGTATGACTGACACTAGCAACATTATTACTAATTCACTGATGGACGGATCAAAACAGTGCTTCCAGGATTCAAGTTTTTTAGCTTGTCAAGATCGTGTATTGAGTGGATTTGACTCGAGCTCATCACTAGGAACCGTTGCTAGAACCAGTTGAAAGAACTATCTAATTTTGTAGTCAGTTGGGCCGTATCAATCGAATAAATAACAGATGAACAATGTAAACATTCAATACAGGTGTCAGCGATTGTGGTTTCAAGATATTTTGGACTTAGTCTTGGAAGCCAGAACCAATGACTCGAACACGGAAAGATATTCTTGGTCATATGGGCCTTGAGACTTAATTTAAAGCAGATTACCCTTCTTTATGTGTAGAATCATCTAACTGAATGCGACTGTTAAGCTATATTTTCAGTTGAAAAAGCAGACATTATGTGACCGACTTTAGGAGGATGCACCTTTATTCAGATACTGCAATCTTAATTGGTAACACCGGATATCATTCAATCGTTAGTGTTACAGTAAGTCGAATCCGCTAGTGCTCGACATCTTCCGCATTGATTCAGCACCATATCTCGCATCTTACTGTATTACTACCCCAAGCGATGGCGCACTCTGTCGCACTCCCGCTTTCATACTCATCAATACTCATGTTGACAAGAGAGATTGACTGGAGACTTGTTCGGATGCACATAAGCGCCAGGGCGCTTCACTTTCGTGACGCTTGTCCAGATTTATTTCGAACCTCATCTCTATGAAGAAAGGCATTCCTCAATCACCGCGTCTTTGTAGGGTCTTGTGTGCAAATAAAAGATTTCAAGTTCTATATGCTGTTTGGCAACAGTTATCAGTGTTAGTGCTCAAATGAAGAGTATACGCAAATATCAGTTTGACAAACAGTACCTGACCGAACCAATGCTTAGAATCTCTCAGCGACATCAGCGCCAATCATTAAATTCGCGTTGTCAGGCCTGAGCCACAAAAGTGATTAGCATTTTCAGACGGAAGAATTACTCCCGTTTCGGTTATTGCCTTGGTCGACATGATGAACGAGCTGAAGCCAGAATTAAGTTACCGGTGCTTTGACAGTGCATACGGTGACTCATATATTGCAACTTTTGGATATTTTGGGCACTTTGGTCTACTCAGCTTAATAGCGCCACCTGGCCATATTCGATGATAACAGAAAGATTTCGGCAGCTCGCATTCTGGGCATATTTTCGTATAGAGGTAGGAATCTTTTTTAAGATCGGGAGACATTATATAAAAGGCTGCAAATCCTGCAGTATCTTAGCTGCCTCATAAAGACACATCAAGCATGGCAATAGAGCAAACGCGTCGAGACGGTCGAGCTCGAGTAGTCGATTCTAAACTGGATGAGGGAGTCTCTAAAGAGATTGCCAGTCTGGGAGAAGAAATCAAGGCTCTAAGGGTACGAAGGCATTCTCATATAATCATTGTACTCACTTTTAAATCATATTATCTCTAGGTCAGCAACAGTGAAGAAAACTTGAAAGAATCTCTATCCAGATTCTGTCAATCGTTTTCTTCACTTTTGTCCACTTGGCAAGAGTTAGAACCCAACAGTTATATTTCCGAAACTTTTATTGAAAGCATTTGTAGTCTCAACAAGTAAATACACAAAAATCTCTCAAAATAATATGATATCTAATCTACAAATACCTCTTAGATGTCTCAATGATTTCTCCAACCATGTCCAGCAGTCTCAAATACCACCCCAGACAAGTCACGAAGAGGTATTCAACATTCTTCTGGGCTGGTTGCTTGTACATTTGTACATTGACTTATTGTGATATTTACAGCTCATGAAGAAACTAATTTCTTTACTGGAAAATAATGATCGTACTATGCGTGAAAACTTTGGGGCCTACGCCAATAAGACCCATTATCATTTCAATTGCGTTCATTCTGGAGGCCGTATAATCATGTCTCGTTGTCCCGTTCATGATCTTTCTCAGGAGTTGAATGATCGAGAGAGGGATGAAACGAATGTAACAGCGGAAGATCTGAAGGGGGTTGATTCAAGTAAGTCTGTATGGATGTGTCTGGAATCACTACTGATCTATGTCACGAAGCCTAAAGAACAGACAAACTACAAATAGACCATCGGGATTTTGTAATTTCTATGTATTGAGGGCTGGTGCCTCAATTCCTCAATTCAAGGGAACTAAGATGTTTAGCTTTCAAAATTATGTCCTACCTATAAAAACCATTACATATTTCAGCCTGAATATCTAGTTCTTTTTCGAGTTCATTTTTCGAGATGTCATCTACAGACTGCTTAGCTGCTTATGATAGCTCAAGAGCTACGTACCTATAATGTTTCAAAAAGTGTTTGATACTTGGGATCTTCCAAATTTCAACCAAGATGAGCGTTCATTGAGTCAGTTAATAATTAAAATAAATGTAGGTATTAATCATTAGCGATACACTGTAAATATTGCAAGACTGAGATCTGATTGTAGTATAACAATATCCTATAAGTTGACATTCCTCTCAACAAAATTCTGCGTGTCTAGACATCCTGCATAGCTACCTCACCAATAGTTCGTCTGGAACCGATTCCCGGAGTTGTTTGTTGCAGAAACATTGTCGTTATAGGTATTGAACTGACTACCATAAACATTGTTAAAGGAAACGTTCCCCTTTACATTGCTTGTCAGAAAATGGCGCATAGCCAATAATTGCATACAACGTGTTGGAATGTCTTCATATAATCTTTCCTTCGGCGTAGAGCTTTTATCGCCAGCATCAACGCGAACATCATTGAATGTTATTTCCCCCTCAATGGTTGCTGTGGATTCAAATAAATGGTTAAGGATGTCGGGTATCGTACAGCAGTCCTCACTGCCAAATGCTCTATTAGTTCAAAAAGGAAAGGAAGTCAATGTTTTAGAATAAATATCAGTAAGATGCTGATATATGTACCTAGCTTGACCATTATCTGACGGTGCATTATTACTGTCTGCATGCCCGAAATTATGGCTAGGTCCCTTTGAAAGTGCCTTGGGCTGTTGAAATCGATGAGAGTCGTTTGGCATGATGATAACCGAAGCTGCAAAGATTCAGAGGCTGCGTGCAGAAACAGTATAGATCACATACGTATACGATGCTTGAAGCGTCAGGATTGAGAAAACAGACGCGATCTGTAACCACTTAACGGAGCGTAGTACTGGTGAGTGAACCAACTGCGGCGAGTATTTATTTGGTTGGTATAACGAGTCTCATCTCCACGCGCCTTACACACGAAGGAGGTCAAAGCTATCTATTAAAGTTTATTTACGACTAAAACGCGTTCTAGTTTCTTCGGGCTCGTGGTTTCAGCGAGCGGGGCTCGTCAGACTCATGTTTGCGTGTTATCATCAGTCCACGACACATTATGCGAGGTACATGACATGTGGGAGTCGTATGAAGAGCTGTCTTCAGTGAGGCGGGCACATGGATCTAGTGCTGGATAGAGTGATTCATGAGTTCCACGACAACAACGTTGTTGTCGTGGGCTTCCGGGAACAAGATGGTGAGAATTTATTGCTTGATATAGAAATGTCTCGGAACTCAACGAGAGTATCTCGGACTAACGCAGACGAATACGCAGACAGCGCAGGCGCACTCAGTAGTCTCTGGCACCTCTCGTGTCTCCAAAGTATCCAAGTCGACCTCAGCTTCGACATCGCGGAGGTCTACCATATCTAAAGACCTACTGCCTCCATTATCATCATCCTGACACCCGAAAGACTCGTCTTCATCTTCTACGTCGACTATCCCTGGTTCTTCATTCCTACAATCCATCCAGTTCCTCGGTTACGCCGCACTCATACTTCGACGTCGTCAATCCCGATCGGCTACGCTTACCTCATCCATGTCTACTCTGCTCCTGCGCCGACTCCAGAACCCGTTGCACGCTCTTCTAATCCTGTTTCCTCAGAACCAGCTGCAGACACAAAAGCGGACGCTTCTACTTCATCTCCTATAAAGACAAAGAGAAACCAAACTAGATGGGCACTCTGTTCGGCTGACCGCGTCCCAAACACTACTTAGCGGTGGTGCTATGAGACTAACGTCCACTTTGTCATTCGGCATCAACTCCGTTGGGTCTGCTGTTAGTGCTCCTGTCCCCGGGGACGACAGAGATGAAGTGTCCTCGTTGCACTCACCAGCAGACACGTCGGCCACCGAGGCACCGGCGTCGCATAGGAGAACGGTGTCGACCTCCTCTGCATCGACCTCGTCTGGCCTGGCAAAGACCTGGGTCTTCCGATTCTGCTTCTGACATGAGCAATAACGTTAATCGCAGTGGAGTTGGATCTGGTGCTGTTGGGGATAGATTAGAGAAGAGAAGAGTCAGTTTGAAGAATATGTTCGGGATTAGTTCTTTGGGTATTGGGGTGTTCGAGATACAGGAAGCAGCAGCAGAAGTCGGAGACGCTCAGGTTGCTACCGGTTCAGATAGTCTGCCTGAGGAGGACACAGTAGAAGGTGGTGTGGGCGCGCCCAAGGACCAGGACCAGGACAAGGGCGATGATACGTCCTCATTACACTCTGTGCGTATGATCAACACTACGCATACTACTCACACCACTCAAACAACGCACACGACAGGTACCCTGCGCTCAGCAGGAGTCCGTTCTCATCGTTCAGCACTCTCAACCACCTTTGTCTGCGACATTTCCAGTGCCGGCACCACCGCAAATCAGTGAAGTCGTTCCCGGGACTAGGAGTAACACCGAGTCTGTAGAGTCGTCGGTGTCTTCCCTGGCTAGACCTTCTGCTCCTGTCGGAGTCGGCGTTGATATCTGCGTCTACTACGGCTACTACGACAAATGAAAAGAGGAGCCCGTCCCAGAGATACCCCCAATACCACACTCCTCTACCTCAAGTCTTCGCTCAAAGCTATCGCGCATGCGACAAGGTTTTGAGGGTTACGAAGACAACTACGACTACAACGAAATTGACCTCAACCAAGCAAACTCGATCCTATCCGACTCAGGTGCAGAGACAGGTCCTTCAATTAAAAGGCTAGCGTTGGAACGGGTTGACAGGGCCGGGAGGGAGGTGTCGTTTACCTCCAGGGCACGACCAGAAAAAGCCCAAACTCACGGTATATCCTTCGCTTAGTGGGCACAGGCAGAAACCTATCATCGAGCTAGTCGACAAGGGAGATGATTGATGCCGAATCCATACCGGAGGCTCAGAGCCCAGCACACAGTGCACTTTCTCCGTCGACAGAAGCTGCGAGGACGTTTTCGAGGGCGTTGGGTTCTAATCCCACTCTGCTTGGGGATAAAAGGAAGACGGTGTTTAAGGATATCGTTCCTCTGCCTTCACCTTTGCTATTTGGATCGTTCCCTGGATTGTTGGTTGGGGCTGTTGCTGGGGCTACTGGAGAGGGAGGTCAGAGGAGAAAGGTGTCTAATGCCGTTGCTCCTAAGGACGAAAGTGGGAATATGAAGACACTATTTAACCCCTCACTAATCCTTCCAGCAACACTTCTACATTTACTTCCTTGCCGGCACTTTCGACTTCTGGAGGAGGAACAGGTGTACCATCCGTGCCTCTAATCAATCATCCCAGCGATCGCAGTGCCTCACCAGAATGTACATCTCTCTTACAGCCAAAGACCTCCATTTCACCAACTACAAGCAAATAGGCGGAGGAGTCGAGACATACCCTTACTCACCTTCGTCGAGTAAGAGGTTTTCTTTCGGCTTTAATCTCAGGTAGCCCTCGTCTGGGAAGGAGGAGATGAGTATAAGTACCCAGGTGTTGACGGATAGATATGGGTTTTTATACGACATATCGACATGTGACCTTTTACCCTCGATACGAGCAGGAGAGTGTAAATGTTCGGCTCCAGCTTGTTTTGCGGGAGTGAAGATTGCAGATAAGGAGGAGGTTGAAGGATATTGATGGGGAGGTTTAGATGTTGAGTTGGACCTTGGTAGTGATGGGGACGGAAACAAAGGAGATGGCGAGCAGGATAGTAGGAAGAAGGTCAAGGTGGTCAAAGGTGATTGTGATTGTGATGGAGAGGGACATTGGCCCGTGGGCTCGAGAAATGCTGGAGCTAAAGAAGAAGACACGACTACTATGAAGGGTGACGCGTCGTCCAAGACCAAGGTTCCTCCAAATCCCAAAATTGACAGGCAACAGCAGGGACTGGTGCTCCAGCTACTACTCCTGGGACAAACGGTCGCGGCATGAGCACACCAGTCTTGTTAACCTCTGTCCTACGCATTAATCGATATTAATCCCTCAGCACCGCGCATCTGCCTAAACACAATTAGGAAGATGTTAGGTTCCTTGGCAGATATCCACGACGAGAGACAAAAAGTCCAACGAAAAGAATGGGACGCGTTCGTCAAACAGCGAACCAAGGACAAGCGCCCAAACCTTCCTCTGAGGGTTTGATTGGGTTTGCAAAGTTGGGTCTTTCATCAAATAAGGATGAGCGGAGAGAGTTTGAGAGGTTGGTAAGAAGGGGTATTCCTACCTTTGCGAGCCTGTCTGTTTGTTCTTTTAGATTACGTCCAAGAATATCTTCTGAAATTATCACATATCTTAATATTCTGGGCGTAGATTTGCCTGCTATATGTTTTCCGTAGTTCTTGTCACCCTTTACCGACCGTTTACCTGCGTTGCTACCTTGTTATTCTTGGTGCCTTTTTTATTGATGAATGGCCTATGCTATGGACTTTATTCTGCATGTGGGACATCTTTCTTCTGGATGGCCTCAATGTATTGTTCTGTGTCCCACTGAGCATTCTGCAAAGCAAAAGCTATTATGTTGCTAATCCATTCCAGCTGTCCATGTTACTCTTGAGAACTTGCCTACAAGGATGTGGAAAGCCTCAGATAAACTGCTAGAGGTATCTCCTGCTATTTTGTCTTACATTGAGAACAAGGGATTGATGTATTCTGTTGATATACAGTTACAGACAGATCTACAGGCCTCCATCTTGCATAATAATCTAGTCTCCAAACAAAAAGTGCATGTTGCTGCTCTCAATTGCCTTTTGTCTTAAATTTATTGTGGAGGTTTTCCAGTTTGGCTTTGGTTTTGTGTTTTTGCCTTCATCATTGTTGTAACCCTCTTCTGTCTAGTTTACATGCAAGTAAATACATCATTTGTGACAGCATAGTACTATATGACATCAACACTATTAGCTATGTAGTGATTGTACAGAACCTCAAAAAGCAATCAGTCTTTCACTTGGCTGAATAATGTATCATGCTCTGAAGTAAATGGTGGGACCCAAGAACCAGCTTCTTGAGAATTAAGAGATGTTGCACAAAGGATTTGATAAGGTGACCACTGTTAACTGAGAAGTCATTAGAACTGATCTCAGATTTTCTGTGTAGGCTAATTATAGCTTCAGCACACCCAAGTTTACTTATGTTGAGGGCTGAATATTACCATGTAGTAAATATCATGTATTTTCAAACTATCAAGCAATTGCCAAAAAGAAAAACTGGAGTGAAATTTTATTCAGTGTCAACATTAGTTGAAAACTCAAAGGTTTTGGGCTAGGATACACTATATAAAAGGTGCAAATTTATATAGGTCTGAGAGTACAAACAGTGCCATGTTTAAAGCCTAAGCACAATGTAATATCATTGTGATGTATACTGAAGCATGTGACTCCAGTAAAAGGCAGCCAGAGACATGCAGATTCACCAAGCATGGGATGGTAAAGCTGCTTATCATTAACCAGTGCTGTTGACTTGGAGAAACTATTTTGTATCATTGGAATTGAATGCTTGCGAGAGACTACTTGCTGTCCATCTGGTGAGGATTCCACAGATATCACTGAAGCTGAGCACCCCTCTAGCTTGTGCTCTTTCTCCACATCCCAGATTTGGAGAGTCTTGTCAGATTCAGAGACAGCTTGCTGTCCATCTGGTGAGAATGCCACAGATGTCACCCAATCTGAGTCTCCCTCCAGCTTTTGCTTTTCCTCTCCTGTCTCCACATTCCAGATTGGGATAGTGTTGTCATGAGATCCAGAGACAACTTGCTGTCCATCTAGTAGGAATGCCACAGATCTCACT
The DNA here is from genome assembly GCA_037954225.1 of Stygiomarasmius scandens. Classification (NCBI taxonomy): domain Eukaryota; kingdom Fungi; phylum Basidiomycota; class Agaricomycetes; order Agaricales; family Campanellaceae; genus Stygiomarasmius; species Stygiomarasmius scandens. Next base: position 54,170 of record JBANRG010000012.1, on the reverse strand, counting down.
GAATCTGAGTGTCCCTCCAGCTTTTGCTCTTCCTCTCCTGTCTCCACATTCCAGATTCGGATAGTGTTGTCATAAGATCCAGAGACAACTTGCTGTCCATCTGGTGAGAATGCCACAGATGTCACCCAATGTGAGTGTCCCTCCAGCTTTTGCTCTTCCTCTCCTGTCTCCACATTCCAGATTCGGATAGTGTTGTCATCAGATCCAGAGACAACTTGCTGTCCATCTGGTGAGAATGCCACAGATGTCACCCAATCTGAGTGTCCTTCCAGCTTTTGCTCTTCCTCTCCTGTCTCCACATTCCAGATTCGGATAGTGTTGTCATAAGATCCAGAGACAACTTGCTGTCCATCTGGTGAGAATGCCACAGATCTCACTGCATCTGAGTGTCCCTCCAGCTTTTGCTCTTCCTCTCCTGTCTCCACATTCCAGATTCGGATAGTGTTGTCATGAGATCCAGAGACAACTTGCTGTCCATCTGGTGAGAATGCCACAGATCTCACCCAAGATAAGTGTCCCTCCAGCTTTTGCTCTTCCTCTCCTGTCTCCACATTCCAGATTCGGATAGTCTTGTCCAAAGATCCAGAGACAACTTGCTGTCCATCTGGTGAGAATGTCACAGATCTCACTGAATATGAGTGTCCCTCCAGTTGCTCTTCCTCTCCTGTCTCCACATTCCAGATTCGGATAGTGTTGTCAGAAGATCCAGAGACAACTTTCTGTCCATCTGCTGAGAATGCCACAGATCTCACCGAATCTGAGTGTCCCTCCAACTTTTGCTCTTCCTCTCCTGTCTCCACATTCCAGATTCGGATAGTCTTGTCAGAAGATCCAGAGACAACTTTCTGTCCATCTGGTGAGAATGCCACAGATGTCACCCAATCTGAGTGTCCCTCCAGCTTTTGCTCTTCCTCTCCTGTCTCTACATTCCAGATTTGGATAGTGTTGTCATGAGATCCAGAGACAACTTGCTGTCCATCTGGTGAGAATGCCACAGATGTCACTGAATCTGAGTGTCCCTCCAGCTTTTGCTCTTCCTCACCTGTCTCCACATTCCAGATTCGGATAGTCTTGTCATCAGATCCAGAGACAACTTGCTGTCCATCTGGTGAGAATGCCACAGATGTCACTGAATCTGAGTGTCCCTCCAGCTTTTGCTCTTCCTCTCCTGTCTCCACATTCCAGATTTGGATAGTGTTGTCATCAGATCCAGAGACAACTTGCTGTCCATCTGGTGAGAATGCCACTGAGTTTACCCAATTACCACTTCTCATTATGTGTTCACAAGGCTCCCATCTCCTGGCCAGCCCACAAGTGACTTTCCAATCTATTTTTGGTTTCCCAAATCTTTTATGAAGTATGGATTTTTTTGGCAACCAGATTAAAGCAGAATAATAGATTTCAAGGGGATAGACTTTGATGGTGTCAAAGAACTGTAATACACAGCGCCTTGTTTCCATTGCTATATTTTGAATTTCAGTACCTGCCTGAGAATAGTTTAATATTAGTACTCCATTTTTCACATCAGCATGTCTTACCACTGCCAAGCGTTCTATTTTCCGCAGCATCTTTACTGCAACATCAAGCTTTCCAAGCAAAGACATACACTCAATCCACCTTAAGACAAGTCTCCCCTTGAAGAATTGATTTCCAAGCAGTTCATGTGTGCCAGTGTCTTTGGATTGTAAGAAGTGGGATATCCAGTTTGTACAAGCATACTCGAGTGCTTCTGGTATGTGTGTCTTGATATCTGCTTCAGAAACCTTCTTGCTCTTGTCCTTTAGCCCACAGATGTTATCTTTGGTCAGCCAACCTGATAGCAATTCTAGACATTTCTCTGCCAAAAATTGGTGTGCTTCTCCAGCGTCAAGGTGGTGTTCTGGTCCTGAGCGAGTACGATCAAACAAAAAGTCTGGGAATGAAGCATGGAAAATTTTAACGGGTAACAAGTTATCATCTGGCACTGAAGTAACAGATTGGAGAGATGAAAGAGTTTTTCTAACTCTGATGCTCTGAGGTGGGAGCTTAAGGAGCTGTGCAATAGTTGTTTGACAAAGTGGTGTCTGTGCAGCTACAATCACGCAGAGGATTTTTTGCATGTCCTCTTTCCCACTCTTTTCACAGGCGGCAGTTAGAATACCTGCGTAGAGTCCATCTAGAGTCATATAAGATGCCTCATTGCCGGAGTCCTTGGCATTATAAGAAAGAACAGCGTTGAGAGCATCCTGAGTCATACTGTTCGGAATATCAGGACTACTAATGAATAAGCAGACTGTAGCCGCGTAAATGAATAGTAGCCCCGAAAGATCCAGGAGCCTTTCAAACTGAGCATCTGTTGGCCATGGTTGGTCAATGCATCTCCCCTCCTGAATTTCTCGGAAGCGATGGTGCAAGAAGACCTCGATATCTCCGCGGACGACATGGTCCTCCACATTATGGAGCACGATTTTTTGATGACGATGATCCGGGTTTGTGAACTTCGACGTTATTTCTGCTTCTGGACGACTGGAAATAAAGAATTTGACGGGAAGCTCGAGTGCGTAGGTAATGAGAAGGGATAGAATATCAGAGATCTGTTTCAACCCCTTGCATTCATCGAAGCCGTCGCAGACAACTGTTAACCGCTTTTGCTCCAACGCAGATGCAGACGCTTTAGCAGGACGTAGTATCAGTTTCCGAAACTGGGATTCAAGCGGCGTGCGGCCCGAGGTTTCGTCTTTATCCAGAGAGACCAGAAGAGCGGAGGAAAACGCTGGAGAACGTCGAGCGATTTGATATGCTATCGTGGGAAAGATACGGGCCGGGTCTGTGGTCTCATCCTCGGAACGAGAAGAGAAGAAGCTCGCTCCCAGCAGCTGTTCTCCTAACAGTTGCTGACAGAATGAATAGGAAATCGTGGTTTTCCCTGTTCCTGCCATTCCATTCATCCAGAATATCGGATGAGAGGAATCGTTCTTCGCCCACTCCATCAGCTGCTCCAGTATTTTTACCCGAGTACCTTCCGTACAAACACCTCGTGAAGTGCTTGTCACCTCGTTGAATTCGGCTTTCTTTGAGCGGTGTAGATTCTCGTGGAGAAGTTGGTTCTAGTATTACGGCATTTTTAGGCTAAATGGCAGAAATAGACAAGAGTCAACCACACCTCTAGAATTTTGAGCGCATCGAGCGTAGCATTCTTGATCTCCTGGATGGTGCTTTCGATGATCTTCTTCGCCATCTTGTCCTCTTCCAGAAGTGACCTAATCTCTTCACTCATTTCGACACCTTTCTCAGCATTTATTACGGTCTGAATCCCCAATTCCATCTTGCCAATAAATTAGTCACGAAACAACAACGATAGAGTAGCTATTACCCACCGTAAACGTCTGGTAAGTATCCCTCACAAATTGCTGGAGGTTCTGAATGGCTTGAGCGTCGGGGTCGGCTTCAAGGATCTTCTTCCACCAAGGTTTTTCCATTTCGCTATTCAATGTATCAATCTTTGTTTGCAACGAGCTATATACAATATTGGGTCAGCAAATAAAAGTGCCTTTAGAAATGATAGTACTTTTGCACAGTTTCCATCCGATTGTGAAGCGAACTGGATGAGCTCAGGTCGTTCTTGTAAGCATCCAACTTCTGCACAACAGACTGTAGCTCCTTTGACAAACGCTCTCGATCCGATTTATTGTTGGCCATGTTCTGTTAAATCAAAATTACTAACTAGGATGTTACTGAAAGAGATAATTTACCTCCGTTATCCTTATTATCGTGAGCAAACCACTCGAGACCGCTTTGAGGGCGCTTGTGGGTTCCAGGTCAGCGAGGTCATTGACTGCTCCTGCCAACATCTTCATGCCCTTGAAAGGTGTACTCGCTATCATACGCTCCCGAAAAGATTCGTTGTTCTGTGAACCAGAGGTGGGCGGAGACGGGGGACTGGCGTCACTGGCTTGATGTATGACATCAGACGACACAGGCGGTACAAGGACGATGCCTGGGACTATGGCAGTGGATAGTGTAGGGGACAGACCGGGAGAAGAATTGGTGTTCGGAGTGTCCAGGATAGGAATGGGGGCGGACGGCGAAGGAGATGGACTGCGACTCATGAACGGCTTTAGTATGCCCTCCTTGAACTTGGTCCTAAGAGATTTGGGAACGCTAGCACTATTGGGAGTGCGTGTAGCGCTAATCTGTGAGCCAGGGATGGGCAGAGATATGGTGCTGGCATTGACGGATGGTACAGGGAGACTACCGCTCGATGGAGGGGTGTCCGGGCTAGAAACAGTGGGGCCTGGTGAGGAAGGCCGACTGTGAAAGGCCCTTGGCCACCATTTTTCTTTTTTCTTTGCTTCATTATTCGACATTGTGGGCTCGAGAGGGGGCACGATGAAGGACTTGATCCTGGGCCTGATAGGGCGTGACCATGTAATAGGGAGGCGTATCGATCCGGACAAATGTCATAGAAGAGTCGATGCTTCGATTCATTCATTTTACCGACATTTCACCGACGTGACGCACACCATCAGACCTCGGCGCGTACACCATCACATACTCTGACTGCCCCCACTGATTCTTAGCTCGAGCAAAAAGCGTTATATGATTATCCAACTAGAAAAAGGCAGCGCGACATGAGAGAAGTGATGATGGGAACGGAGACAAACGGTAGTCACATTTGGAGAGTACACCGTCGCTGGGACAATTATTGTCAGTGGATGTTTCATGGTATGTCTTTTTGGATACACTATAATCTTTAGCAGATTCACTTTATATATCCCGCTTCGAAGTAATAACGAAACCGGACTTGAAGAAACTCAAGCCTTCTGCCGACACGTCTACCAACGCTAATCCGGACGACGAATCCGCAAACGATACAGACACGCTCTCTGGTGTCTCGGGGAACCTTTCGTCTCCAAAACGTCCAAGTCTACCTCTGCCTCTACATCGCATTTGCAAAGGCCTACCATCTCTAGCATATTATTGTCCTCAACAGTCGTCTACATCAGCTATCACCCATAGTTCTTCGCTTCCAAAAATTCGTCCAGTTCCCTGATTTGCGAAGTACATCTACTTCGACAGCATCAATCAAGCCTACAGCTACACTTTCCTCGTCCATATCCATTCCTGCTCCTCTACCAACACCTTTACCAAGACACGTTGCGAGCCCATGTCGGATAATTCAAAGGGTGATTGGAAAGTGTTTGAGAGCCCAGCGAGGAAGGGTGCTCCGTCGATTCAGAAGTGTAGTTGAGGGCTGGACGCGGGAGCCCGGGCCATTTAGAGATTTGTTGGCCGAAGCTGAGAAGGAGAAGGGAGAGGGGTGATCGTGAAGATTGAGGAGGATGTAATGAGGAGGTGCCGCTGAACGTTTTCTTCGGGCACAACGGGACTGGAGTCGACAAGCTGAGGATGGGCGTACAGTCGGTGCGTATCCTATATACCTCTTACTTCGTTTGCTAATGCCTGATACTCTGCAGACGCAACCCGGCTGTCGGGTACTACCAAGGCATGAATCTTCGTCACGTCTATTCTTCCCCTCGTACACGCAGATGAAGAGGCATTCTGGGTCCTCATTGTCACCGTTGAGCGACTTTTAACCTGAAGGCTCTGTCTCACCTTCATATCTGCGAAAAGTATACCCACAGCTTAAAAATCTGTGCGTAGACTTGCCTACTATATGTTTTTGTCACATTTTACTGACAGTTTGCCTGTAGAAAGTGCGTTAATCCTACTTTTCGTGTCCTTTTATTGACGAATGGTCCCTTGACAGACTCTTTTCTGCATATGGAACGTCCTCTTTTCTCGTAGATGGCATCAGTATATCGCACTCAGCATTCTCCCAAGCAACGAGCAAGAACTATTACGTCGCCAGTCCATTCCAACTGTCTAAGTTGCACTTGGAAATCTGCCTACTAGGTTGTGAGAAGCGGGTAGATTGTTACTAGTACGTGCCGCCGTTACAGAAAAGGAACAGATGTATTGTGCTGGTATACAGTTAGAGACGGACTACAGGCCTCCGTCTTGCATGATGATCTAATCTCCAGAACGAGAAACGCATCCTAATCAGTTTCTGTCTTAAATTTTTTGCATGAACCATCATGATGTAGATATTAACTATACATCAAACACGTTCACTCATTTCACTGACGGAATCCAGAAGCTGACGAGTTTCCAACGCTGTATCGATCTCCGACCTGTGGCATGCTGGTAGCAGAATCACGGCTAGAGGTAATATTGCCTGTGATCGAAAATATTAGTCGGACTAGAAGTTTCATCATCAGAAAACTCTTGTAATTGCTTACAGCGATATGAGGTTGATACGCAAATGCTAGGCCACGAGCATAGTCATCACTGAATACACCAAGATTGATGGCTATAGGAAATATCTACTATATTTTTTTAGGTCGATTTCTAGTGCAAGTGAAAAGAATGGCTTGCCTCGTAGATGAGAGCGATCAGCCCGGATTCCAGCATTATTAACAGAATTCTCTCCACCTGGCTTTGTGGCTTTCTTGATTGAAAGTCGTTCAGGTGTTTGAGCAATTTGATATGTTGTCGATGACGCCTAGTAGATAGGTACGCGATGATCAAGTATCCCTAGCATATAGTCTAGGAGCCTTTACATACCAAAAGCTGTACCCAACCATTGACGTTGCGGCTATATTTGTAAGTACTATGGGCAAGCTAACACCCAATCCTAAGACTTGCTTATTCCTTGGAAGCAATTCTATATTCGCAGCAACTAGAACAACAACAGAAGCTGGATAAGTAGACGTGTAAGCTTCAATTAGTTCCATATCATTAAGTGATAACTACTCTTACCAGTTGACCCCAGCATTAGTATAATCAAAATTATACGGCATGGCTTTTTTACCAGTACCCATGCTCTCCAGGCTATGATTGCATCATTAAAAAGAAACTAAGAAAAAAGTTTATCTACTCATATTTAACAACACATCTGAAATCACGCTTACATTAAAGGGTTCTATAATATTTGACGCCATGGCCAAGCACTTGAACGATCGCATCAGATCATCCATAGTTCGCTGGTCTTCAAATGAAGACATTTTCCAAGTTCGAAGACCACTGATGTTTGCTGCAAGGTTGACAGCAAAAAATATTGTGGAATCGGTGAACATTATTACGGATACTAAGAAGAAAATGATTCGTGCTTTTGAAGGTTTCTGCCTGTTTCATGCATTAACTTTAGTGTGTTCAAATTTACTTGTCTCTACTTGCCTGAAAGTAATGTACGTAAACACGATCTACATCGCTACGAGGAGTCCTGAATAAATACCATGATTAGAAAAGGCTTTCTGATTTAATGAAACTTATTGGGGTGTTCGGTGATAGAAGGGAACGCACCGTAAAATAAGGCTCCAACCGTGTTACTTATGATGAAAATCTCAAATAAGGCTATATCCCTGTCTGCAATGGGGGCTTCGACCGACATTTGAGCTTATGGGTTGGGAATTCACTGAAGGGTGCTTATATTCCGGATTCACAAGCGCTCTGAACCTTGTTGGCAATAGAGTTAAGAAACTATCATTGGGGTGTCTATTTAATTCGAAAGAGACTGTCCTAGGAGTTCATTGATAGTCTATAGAGAACTAGTACAGCCTGCCGTACTAGGCGTTTATATCCCAGTGCAGAAATATATATAGAGAACTGATTTTCATCTAACAATTCTATTCCACATGCCGGCTAGTGAAAGTTCTAACATTCCGTTGGGGCCGGTGCAGTGCACGAAAATCAATTACAAGGTGCTTGGACTTGATTGTGTTCTGTGCTTTTATAAAGTCAAACAGACAGGGAGGAGTTCTGATTCAGTTTCCCCTTGAGATGACAACCAATTGCAAAGGATTAGCGCTTGCATGGTCATATCGAAGGTTCAAATAAGACAAGATGTAAAGGCTTAAATATAGTCAAGAATTGATCCTGGCGCGGCTGGTTCAATCATTATAGATCTGGATAAATTACGAGGGTCTTTCTTATCCCGTGTGGAATCAGTGGCTGTGTTGTACTGTTCCCTTTAGACACTCAACCACAGCCCTTACCAGAAATGTTATGAAGAGGCTAATTTGAAACGATTTTCCTGCGGCATGAGAGATTCTCGACTGATTGGCGCTGGGAGTGTGGGATAGTGTGTCCCAGGCAGCTCGTTACGCATTATGATATCCAAACTTGCCGCACTCTGGCGTTTGACTCCGACGTCGCTAATACAAAAACTTTGTTGGGTTTCTGGATCTGCAAGTAAAATATTCAATTTCAATTTGATTAAGGGAGCAATGCATCCACAGCATTCTTTGAGATAATTATTGCAGCATTGCACTGTGAGTGTGTTTCACAGACTACCTCTGCATGCATCTGTCAGTAAGCAGGAATGAAAAAGAATGAAACAGAGAACTTGGAAGAGCTCCATCTCTGACAATATAAGTAAGTAGATGTAGTTGACCTCTCTTTTTTGAAACGTTCTTGTTTTCGGCTGCTTCTATAACATTCATATAAATTACTCAAAAATTTCCAAAATTGTTGACAGTTGGCATGCCAGAAAATCTGTTTTGGCCCGTATGAGTCATATATGCAGGCAATTCTTCAAAAAATTTAATTTCAAGCCGGATTTTTCCTGCGGCGCATCAACTGCCAACAAGTTTGAGAAGAGCTGTAAAATTACATCAATTTGAATCTAAAATTGTCCATACTGGATCCCGAGCTTTGTTACCGATTGATGCATATGGTCACAGGTCTCTTGCTGATGATCTGTTCGAAACACACAAATTCATCATATTGGGGGAAGTCAACAATAAATTTAATGCAGTGCCAGGGAGCGGGGACTCACAAAAGCAGTTTGCCTCTCTGTTTTTCTTCGATATCAAACCCTAGACCAGGCTAAAAATTTTTGCATTGACACCGCACTGTAATTGCCATAAAATATCATCCAATATCAACTTATGACCTATCCAAATTGAATTTGTAAATAAATTGCCTATTCCACTTGTGACCAAAGCTATTAGTTTACCCGGAATCTAGCCAATAGTGGGATCATCAACATGATGTAGCTATAGGCTGTTTATAGTCTTATTGAAGTTTCCAGGTATAAAATCCATCAATGTTGACCTCGAGACTGTATTTTACCCTCTTGACAGTGATGCCCACAAACTCAATGGCCGATGGTACAGCAAGACTGGCATCTCTGTATATAGGATCAAGCTTTGCTGCAGTGTTTGCCATGTTCATTTCATTGATTCCGGCTATTCTGATCATGAGGTTACTCGCAGCATGTACGGCATTAGCTGTCTACAAATATTCAACTACTTCACTGCAAAGAGAACCAGAAATGATAAAATGTGGTTAAAGTGCTTTGTTACTCTGATCTTGTTAGTCAAATTGGACTGTCGCATTTTTTTTTTGCTAAAAACTCTTATTATTACATGTTTCAAAATACCCACGACAATAAAGTGTATGTAACCCATGAGCAGATTGTATCATGTACTCACAATAAAGTTGACAGTTAATAGGCACAACACATCAAATAGTGATTCTAGTGACAATTAATGATATCCTGGTCTTCAATTTCGGAGACTTCTCCAGCTTTCATAACGGCAGCAGCAACGGAAGTGACACTCCGTGGGTTATGAACTCAATTATGATTTTGTTGGATTGATGTATTATCTAGACTACTTGGGGTGTGTCCTCTAACATCTATTTTCAAAAAGCTCAAATCAAATCCATTGAGCTAGGCTATTTCTGTTATTTCTGTGCGCTTTAAGTTTTTCTTTGAAGATCCCCTTTCATATTTTTCAGCCTTGCATTATATTTCTAGTCCAAATGTGAGTTCATGAGTTCTTCGGTTTGGAACATTCTGATCAAGAAAATAGTTTCTTCTGTTGGCAAATATGGGCATTTAGCGGTTCATCATACCAGCTTATTGAACGGCTTCTTACTGCGGGGTTAATGGTAGGTTTCAAAAGCTTACAATATATAGACGCTAACTACTCTTCAGGTTATGTTGGCTTTGGTGGCATTAGGTACCGGTATCTTGCAGTAATGCATAAGAATGTTGATACCAAAATATAGCTATATCAAGCGTCAACTCTCTGTAAGTTGAAGTTTCTACTCCTTTACTGATATCTCTTATTCTGGACACAATAGATTTAGAGGCAAAATTATTTCAACAAGAAACTCCAGACACTCACCCCGTAAGGGCTTTTCTACAAAAAAGAAATTTTATCATAAAGCACTCACAACAAAGATTTCCAGGGTGTTTTTTATCTCTCAAGGGGGAGCAGCATTATATTGGAATTTATGATAGCATGTTTAATGGGTTGTTCCTCATAAAGAGGTGATAAATTGCAATTAATGACTAAGACTATTTTGCAGGCTTTGGTCTTTATAAAGCTAAATCTGGTGTTCGAAGGCAGGCCTTGAAAAAATGCATATAGGGCCCATAGCTAACTTATTTGATTTTCAGAACTGACAACATAATCACAATGTTGATCCTGTATACAGTGCCCACCAATATCATCACTACGTAATTTTTTTGCTTTAGAATCATACTCATTTGGCTAAAGTATCTTTCAACAGACTTCTGTCCCTTGCTGACCTCCTTGCTGTAAGTACTTAATATCACTAAGCTAGGAGATAAATATTAATACAATGGCTAGTTTATATATACACCAAGGTCCCTAGCATATATTGGCATAAGCTATGTTATTGCTAAAGGTAAATGTCTATTTAACCAGGATTGATTAAGTAACGTATTTTCTTTCAAAGCACACATAAATTTCTTCCTAGCTGCGCAAGTTAATTACATGGACAGTAGTGTCATTAAAATTGATCAAGTGTCTCAGTTTGAATTTCAGAAAGCACTTCAAGCAAGATACAATGGCAGTGTCAATGCAGAATGAAAATATGGTATTTGCGCCTCCGCCAAGCTACCCAGTGAACTTTCATATAACAGATACTTAAATTCTTGTTTTATTGAAACATTTTATAGGGAAGTAGAAATCGAACGATCAATACTGTGCTAGACAATTATGAAATGGCAAGAATCAGTCCTGTAGCTCTTGATATGTCCCGTAATTTGGAAGTCGCAAAAAGTGTTAAACGATGATGCGACAGAGTCATGGGTTAAATTATAGTTGATCAAGAATGCATATACCTCCTATATCTTTAAAATTTCACTGTGGTGCTTCTTTGTTAGTAAATAAACGAATGAAGGATTTTTTTCCTGATACGATTGATTCTAAATTCATTGTGGCTAGCCAGCAATGGTTTGTACTCTGGCACTGTAAAATGAAATATAATTGAAATATCCTTTTTAGTTGTTGCTGCTGTTAGTATTAACATCGATTATACTACTGCATTGTTAGCCATCATTCAGTATAATCATTAGCAATACACAAAATCAACAACTTGTAAGTTATTAGGCTTATTTGGCGCGGAGAATGAAGACATTGTCTTTCAGAGTTTTTAGATACTATTTTTGCTAATCATACACTGATCTGACTGAACTAGTTATCTAAATAAACAGTTTAATCTCAGTTCAGGAGTGCTACATCACGGAAAATTGATGGACTTTCCTGGCTTTTACATCAGCAAAAGCCCAAAGACCTGTACAGCTCTGTAAACCTCAATCAGGCAATATCTGCCTATGCAAATCTTTACAGACCTGTAAAGTTGTGTACAACCTGTAAAATAAATACATCCTGTATTTGTAAAAACAATCTGGAGAACCTGAAAAGTCAATACAGAATGATAAGTATTTACAGGAAAATCCAGGATGGTTAGTTTGTACAGACAGTGCAGGATGTATCTGCAGGGACAGGTCAAAACAGACTGCATTTCTGGCTATGTTTAACTGGAACAATATTGTGTTTAAAAATGATGATTCCAAAATTACTCAGGATCACTGTGATATCAAGCCCCAAGGAAGGATTGAACTCTGTACCTCATGGTTTTGACTACTTGCCTCACAATATAACCACTGAGCCATTAGTCCATAGTTTAAGTCCGCACATAAGGAGATATATAGGTCTGCATATTATTCACTTCCTATACCTAGTACTACAATTTAAATGTCAAAACAGTTAATTTATGATATTTTGTAATCATGGTGTTGTAGACTAGTATAAGAGTGACTATACATGTTTTGAGACAGGTCTGTCCAGACATGGAAAGTTTTCGCATCCTGCATTTGTTTGGTTCCATGTTCAGTTTCACTCAACCTGATTAGCCTGTAACAATGATTACAATCTGTTTTCTACTCACATTCTGTAAAGGCTGTAAACTATTCAAAATCTGCACTATTGTGACCATTATTTTGATTGCTGGCCCAGGACTAGGCATTATTATTTATCATGTTGCAGGTGAGCACAGAATTTTTTTGAGTATACATTATGTAGCTGTTAATCCAGAATGGGATGAACTGAATCAGGTTAGTTCATTCTGTAGTTAACCTGGACATGTCACTACATCTTGTATTAGTAGGTAAAGGACTTACAGGACTTTTGCCTTTTGCTGATGTTAGCTCATTGTGAGGCAAAACCATATTGAAAGAATTTTTTTTACTTGCCAGACCTGCCATGTCATGGTCATTATAAGCATGGGCAATTATTTATAATAGTTGCAGGCAGAAAAACTTAAAAGGACATGTGAAAGCCATTTGACATACCATGGTAGAAGGGAACAAATTGAAAGGTAGATAATCTCTCCACAGGAAAATATAGCAGCAGTACAACGCTACTAGCGATTGTGTAATATAGAAGCGCTCATAAAGTGACGGGCGTCAATATCACCAGGTGGATGCACTGTACTATCTCAATCAACTGTTCAGTGGTTGTGACATGATAATTTTCACCTCCAGTTCACTGTGTTCAGTCCCCAGGTCTGGGTGATTAAAAAAAGTTTAGTTCATTTCAACCCATTTTTGGGAGAATTTTTGACGAAGTTCAGTGCAAATACATATTAGGAAAATCAAGTAGTAGACCAAATGCTACATAGAGAAAAATTAAAAATTTCAGATATTTTTTATTAATATTTTAAATGAAATTAGAATTGGTCACACAGTTCAAAACTCTCTGTGATGTGTGATGAACTATAAAAATTGAACTGTTCAGGTAGGCTTGTGATGCGTGACTGAACAGTTGATTGAAATAATACACCCAAAGTTGTCACTAGTACTCAAAATCATTATTACTCATACTATTTACTTCATTTCACAGAAGAAACTGACCCTGGTACTTGCCATGCCTGTGATAGCCTGATCCATCGTTGTTGTATGATTGATTTGGTGGCTCCTGTACCTAATTGATGGCAGTAAACTTTTTTTAGATGCCCTGTTCTATTTTTCAATAATTTCCACCAAGCCCAGATCATTATGTCTTGGCACAGCAGGCGGTTACAACATAGAGGGGTTTGTTCAGATGGTAGTGGAGCACATTTGTGTTGGAAAGATATATGAAAGATAGAACTTGATGTAATGACTACAATGAGAACGGACGCTACTGTTTTCAAACTACATTACTCAATCCATATTTACATATATAAAGAACCGGGCATATCAGCTTAGCTCTACTTATGTCTTCCTCACAGGAACAGCAGTCTCAACCCCTCATTGATGATGATCTCCTGGTTCTAAGAGGATGGGTTGCAGACACAGCACTTAGTTTCCTCTTATATGGTGTTTTTGCAACACTATCTATTACAGTAATCTGTTTATACATGTGAGTAGTCATTTGTCCTATTGGAACAAAGTAAAATTAATGATATTGCCCTCAGAGTCAAAGGCTCCTTACACCCAAACACAAAAATTGGCCTGCCATGTGTTGCAGCTTTAATGCTGTTGACTTCAACATCTTCAATATCTAGCCTCACAGAATATGTTTTGTTACAAATCCCCTTCAATGGTTTCAATCCACTAGATGTTGAAGCAACACTTTCAGTTGTAAACAATCTTCAAATCGCTTCTGTCTTCTTTGATAGGCTAAATGTGAGAAACATTGAAAATTTTTACGTTTATGTACTCTCAGTTCAAATCTGCTTTCTAGTACATAATCAGTGATGGTATAGTTGTTTGGAGGGCATGGGTAATGTTTCCATATAACCGAAATGTAAAGATTACTCTTTCTGTCTGCATGATTTGCTCATGTGGTAAGTACCTTTATATTTATTATCATATTTATTATCTATGCATACCTTATCACTTCTCTCAAACTTAGCTGGTGCATTTCTGGATTGTGGACTTGCTACTAAAGCATTACTCAATAATGGTGATGTGGATGGAGGAAGATTCAATACGTTGATACTGGTTATTCCTCTTCTTTGGACAAATCTAATTTCTACAGCCTTGATTGGATATAAAGCATGGCAAGTCTGTTAAAAAGAAGAGATTATAAATAATTTGGGCTAAATTCAGTTTTCAGGTTTCACCGGAGAGACATCAAAGGAAATTTGGGACTGACAAATGGCTCCACAAGTAAAGTACAAAAAATCCTGTTATTATTGATTGAATCCGGAATCATTTACTGTCTTATCTGGGTAAGTCAGGAATGCAAGTGTCTGGTACTATTTTCTCATTTATATCTCTTCAGATTGGATACATTATGGTAGCATTTTTTGATGTTGAAGAATCACAAATGTCTTTTGAGTTGTATGCTGCTGCAATGCCAAACTTATCTGTAAGCATTACTCCAATTTGGTCTGACTTTCAGAACTCATTATCACGATAGGCCTTATATCCAATGTTGATCATTCTGATCGCAACACTTGAGAATGCACGACCAGATAATTTGAATGACATGTCTCTATCCCAATCCATACAATTTGCTTCAAGACAAGTGCATCAGGAAGATTATGGTGGGACGGAGTTGCAGTGAGATTCTGGGAAGCTATTGACTGAACAAAATACTACATATATATTTCATGAAGATTAACATGCAGATACATGATTAGCATGCTATCAGCCTTCACTGTCGAGGCTAGTCACGTTTACTGAAAGGCGGATACGTATGAATATAAGTTAGCATTACAGAAGAAATCAGCGGACTGATACATGAAATTTGGTGAACAACGTGGTTTCATTACAGAGCTAATCGTAAAATCGTTACAGTCGTGATAACACTAGATTTCTGTATATAAGGGATCGAGATCGTGTAATAGTCAAGGAAAAAGAAATAAAAAAGGTGAGAGATGATGAGATAGATGCTGCAGTATATACCAGTATGATTGAGAAAACGAGATCAGAGATGAGATAGCAGAAACCAACAAAGTCAGTATGGCAATGGATACAACGACGTCAGTATACGACACGATACGGCACAACACGGACCAAACGCGAAACACAGAGCACAGGATAGATATTAGCGGGCTTACGGGTGCTCTAGAATTAGTTTGTTGCAAAAAAAAAAAAACAGAAAGGAAGGGGACGATTAAGGTATCCATGACAAGTCCAAGCAAATAAACGTTCCCAATCAACAAGTCTCAGTCCATAGAGCGACAAGATACATCACGAACTCTGCCCCTGGTACTTCTTGATCAAATCCCTCAACCTCGCCTGTCCAAACGCCATCTCCCCAGACCCCGAAGCCGGGGGAGGAGGCGACGTCGAAGTCGTCGAAGCAGGCATAGAGTTTCTCTTTGACGTAGAAGGACCAGGACCAGACCCAGCAAGAGCCTTTAAGCCAGCCGCTGCACTACCCTTGTTGACACCGCTAACTACGGCCGGCTTGACTCCTTCACTGGACGACGAAACAAGCTTTTCGCCTCCAGCAAAGGATGCTCTGGTCTTGGATACCTCTGACAAAGAGGAGGAAGGAAGCTCACTAATCGTCGTCAACGGCACCTTGGTCGCATGCTTTGTTTTACCAGGTGAGATTTGTCCAGAAGGTCGAGCCAATGAGGCGGTACTCGATAATGTAGGCGTCGCGTGCGAAGACGAAATCACTGTAGGCGCGGGTATCGAAGCCGATTTAACAGCAGGTCGTTTGGCAGTTGCAGAGACAGGACTTGGGCTGGAACGTTTCCCGACAATACCATTGCTGTCATTCAACGAACTGGTGGAACTTGTCGCAGAGACCGGTAACTTTGGACTCGTTGCAGAAAGCTTCTTTGGTTTCGGCGCATCCTCCTTAATCTTTTCCAACCTCTTACTCTCACCCTCTTTATTCACCCCAGAAGCCCAAATCGCCGCGACAGCGGTGACTTTTCCCCCTCTACCACCTCTCGCAGAACGAATATCGTACTTCTGCTCCAGTTCAGGAGGCGGAGGATACATTGGCAACTTGCCTCCACCGCTGATAGGGCGACCGGCAAACAAGGGCGAGCGGACGCTCTGCCAGGGGTTATTCGCCAATGTCTCATTGCCGTTCCCCAGTTTCCCGGGTGAAGAAGGTGGCGAAACATCCTTATTTGTCTTGAGCGTCGGTGTAGGTGCCTTGTTATTCGCAGCAGACCAGAGATCCGTAATCTTCTTCGCGTCCTCAACAGGGTTGTTCGTAGTTGCATAGGGCGAATCCTTTGGTACCAACGTACGCTGATAAATATCGCGTTTGAGTGTACCAATAGGAACGAAACCGGATGAACGTGGGTTCGGAGAAGATTGTCCTGGTTTGGGAGGGTCGGCCTTGTCGAGTTCGGCTTGTTCCTTCTTGAGGAGTTCTTCTACAGAGAGCTCCTCTTCCTCTTCCTTCTGAGCGCCGGCACTGCTCGACGTCGAGGGCAAGCCTTCCAACTTGGACTTTGTCTTTGTCTTTGCCTTTTTCTCCTGATCACTCTCCTCAGGACTCGGGCTAGCCTCGATAACATCCTCCGCAGGCGGTATATCCGCTTCCACATTACCCAACCAAGCTGCAACTCGACCCTTAGCAGCGGCAGCTTTCTCTTTACCTCTGCCACTGCTACCCTTCTCCCTGCTCTTTCTCTTCTTTACCTTCTTCTTCTCTACATCACTCCCTTCTCTATCCTTCCTCGAACTCCGTCCTTTATGCGTCTTCTGACTCTTCTCATCCGAATCTCTATCCCTTTCCCTCTCATGATCATTATCCTCTTCACCACCGTCCAAAACCAACCCTCTCAACGCCCCATTAACACCACTAACCAACCCCTCATTCTCAACCTCCTCCCTAGCCCCACAATCCGGTAAAGTCAAACTCGAAATCGCAGAATCATTCAACGAAGGATCTACATCCGAATCTCTCCTCTTCATCGGCGGGATCGGTATCGAAGTCGAAGTTGATCCCAGGTTTAGATTTGGATTTGGACTTGGCTTCTCTGTCTGAGGCGTAGGCGTCTTTGCTTTATTGTCCACATCCGTTCTAGATTGTCCCAAAACACTCCAAACATCTGGTTTCTTCTCCGTCCCGACCTTTCTCGTGCCTACTTCGGCTAAAAGTTTGGCTTCGAGAGCGTCTAGTCCTGATTCGCGTTTGCCTAGGCCTTTTCCTAACAACCCTGCACCGAGACCGAGACCGGGGCTGAGGCTGGGGGATAACAACTCTTTCTCTTTCTTCGTAGCGCCCAACTTGTCCTTGTCCTTGTCTTTACGACTAGCAACAGCCATAAGCGTAGGCGTAGCAGGTGTCGGCGGTGTCGAGTCACCACCTGTCGCGTCTAGTCCATTGATATTCAAACTTCCAATCCTAGGTGTCTGCGCACCGTTAGCACCAGTACCGGCACCAGAAGCAGCAGCAGTCGCAGCAGTCGTCGTCGTAGAACCACCACCAGCAAAAAACTCATCAGCCCTCGCTCTAGCCCTAGCCTCTCTCGACTCTCTCCACCCTTGTTTAAACCTCTCTTTATCACTCATCGTAGGTACCGGAGGCGCAGGAAGATCCTTGCTCCCTTTCTCTTTCCCTTTCACATTCTCCTCAACTTCCCTACTCCCCTCAAGACCCAAAGCCAAAACCGAATCCCTAGGCAACGTCCCCCCACTCAAATCCTTCTTCTTCCTCCCCACCTCATCAGCCATCCTCTCCAACTCTTCTACGCGTTCGGATTTGGATACTTGGTGTGTTTCCAGGTCAAAGTACCCTGCTCCTCCTGCTCCTCCTTGAGCACTACCACCACCAGGTGAAACGATACCGGGAGAAGAAGAAGAAGTAGCAAGCGCAACAGCAGCCGAATTCGGACTGAGCGACCCTTGACCAGTAGGTGAAACTAGGGGCGTTATAGTCGTCACACGTGTAAAACTCTGCTTTGGCGAAAGCACGGGTCTAGGTGAATGTAACGGCGTCGTCGTTGACAAAGGAGGAGGAGGTATATTCGCCAGATCCAACCTCGGTAGCTCTGGAGCTGCAGTTGGGGCAGAGGGTAGATCTCCTCTTCCTCTTCCGTGTCCTTGTTGACCTTGGCCTTGTCCTTGGCTTTGAGCAGACGAATTCCTATGAGTCTGTCCTCTCGCGTTCCCAAGTTGAGAAGGCGACCTCTGAGGCGATACACTCCTCGCTCTACTCTTCTCCCGACTATGACCACTAGGAGACCCAAACCCGAGCGCAGATAACCCAGGCGTCGCACTCGCCGGTGGAAGACCAGGTACTCCATTGCTCGAGGCTGAAACTGAAACTGAAACTGGGGCTGGGACGGGGACGGGGACGGCTCCTCCTGGTGGTGGTGGGGAAAGTAGGCCGTCGTGGGCTTGGGTATGGTAGCCGCCGGCACTTGAAGGTCTTGGAGGTACCATTGGAGGAGCTGGAAGCGACTGCTGTTGTTGTTGCTGGTGCTGGTATTGATGGTGTTGCGCATACGGGTCGTTGGGGTCGTAGGCGTGCATAGGAGGAGATTGGTGAGGGTCGTGGAATGGTGGGATAGGAGGGACGTAGTATTCGCCTTGGTACTAGAGAAAGAGCGCGAATACGTATTAGTCATCGATTGTAGGGTAGAATGCGACAAACGAAAGGAAGAGAAAGAAACACAGGATGCACGACAACCCATACGAATGATAAGAAGCCAGATCGACGCCGACAAATCTCAGCCCAGGTTCTGGCTCCCAAATGCTATTTCAGAAGAAACGACAAGAACGTGGGTTCCATAGAGTCAAAAGCAAATAGCACCAATCTCGAGAAAACATCGTGACATGAAAGAGAACGAAGGAAAAGAAAAGAAAACACCGAATACAAAACGGCAAAAGGACGAGACAGGACACGGAACGACGACCAAAACTGCAACTGCACGACACACAGACGACGAAGAGAACAAAAGAGAGAGATAACGAATGCCAAAAAAAATAGAATAAACACGAAAAAAAGAAAAAACCAACTCACCTCTCCACCATGCTCATACCCCTCACCACCCCGCACAGGAGGAGGCAACCAAACCATATTCGTACTCGGATCTACATAAACACCGCCTGGGAGAGGCGGAGACATGGGTAACGGTGGATAAGGACTTGTACTCGCACTTCGACCTGGACCTGGACCTGGGCCGGGTGTTGGTGTATGATGAGGTGGTATTGCTGCGTACGGTGCAGGCGTATGCGAAGGATGAGGATAAGGTGGTGCGTAAGGTCCTGGTGTATGCGAAGGATGTAGATGCGGTGGTGGTAGATTATGATATGCTTGTTGTTGGGCGTAATACGGATCTTGTCCGGGATAGCCGTATTGAGGTTGGGGGAAAGGATACGGCTGGGGGTCCATAGGCGGGAGCTCTGGTAATGCTGCAGGGTGGATTATAGCGACTGGTATTTCGACGAATATGTCTTTACTGTAACCGGGCATCAGACACAAAATACGGAGAACAGGAAAATACGTACCTCCCGAGCCCCATACTCATCTTAACCCCCACAATACACCTCACCTCGAATAAACTCTCGCTCTCTTTAACCTTCTTATCCTCTCCATCTCTAGGGAGATTCTCTAGCACGTCACCGAGGTACACACCGCCCTTGACGCCCTTTGCGGATCTAGGCACGTCGAATACGAGAGAGGCTACGCCTTCTGCACCTGGTGGGATGATGTATTCTGGCCCTTTAAATGGCACAGTTGTCAACGTGTCTGTGATTTCCAACGGAGGAGCATTCTTGGCAGAATCGGGGAGGACGAGGATTCGAGAGAGGGTTACTGATAGACCCGTATTCTAAACCACAATAATTAGCTTTAAAAGTACAGTTAGATGCTCTTCCTACGCACCTTCTTACTGGAATGGTTCTTCACCTGCAACTCTACACAAGCCACCTCCCCGGCAACAACCACCCCACCTACAATCCTCCCCTGCATCCAAATCTTCCCTGCCTCACCCACAACCACACCCTCCGGCTCCTTCCCTGGCTGCATCAGCTCCCCAAGAGTGACCTCATCAAACCCCTCGACAACCTCGACTTCCTTCTTCTCGGTAACAACCCTCCTCTCACCCTTCCACGAAACACCAACACTCGCTCGGACTTCGTATCGTACATCAGCAAGCCCATTCCCAAACGAAATCGAAGAAGGCGAGGTGTGAGGGAGTGGGAGACGGAAGAGGAATGTGGAGTGTCCTCTGCGGGCTTGGTGGTATGATGGAGGGAGGGGAGGATCGCCTGGTTGAGGATGGGGTTGGACAGCGTTGGAAGGGGGAAGACCGGGACCTTGGAAGAAACGGCGGGTGTGGATAAAGTTGGAGGTGGCAGAGTGGTCTCTAGAATGGAGTTCTAGAATAAGATTAGTATTAGAAGAGTAATAGATAGAAATACTAATGAACGCACCCTGGAAAGCAAACAACTCTACCATCATAAGGCCAATACCCAACCCTTTATCCGCTCTACAATCCATCTCCATCTTTCCACATATCGTATCTCCAGCGACAAACAGGGGACTGGCTAGAGTGAGGGATAGTTTTACTTTGGGGTGGTTGGTCGTCACATTCATCGGCTCTGGCCGAAGTGGTTTGGACGCCATCCCACCCAGCGACGACGACCAAAAAGTTTAGAGTGGAAAAGGAGAAACAGGCTTAATCAGAAACATGACGCACACTCGACAAATTTGGTAACTAGCGGTCTCGATCTTCTCCTTTTTCGCTCCACAGGCGGATTCGTTCACTCTGCTTTTATTTTAGCCTTTGAAAAGTCCAAGTGCGCCGGAATGACCTCCGACTAAAAACTGAAGCCTCCAAAGGCTTAGAGCTAATTTTGAATGGAGAAATCAAAACAAAGTATACCTCCTCAGTAGAACAGCAGTACACGAATGCTACATTATTATTTTAGTGACATTATCCCGAGATCTAATATGTATGTTTTTTATCGAGTCTAAAACTCAGTCTCCGTACGAAGGCGGCGTTGAAAACATCCTAATCTCTGAGGTCAACGTATTTATCTGCAGCTGCATCTCTCTCATCTGATCTTCCAAATCAGCTCTTGTCCTAGACTCCCTGGTATTAGCAGACTGATCCCTCATACTCCGAAATCCTTCAGAAAGGTTATTCCTCTGCTGTATTAAGATATTTGCTTGATCCTTGTTTGGTCTGGCTAAAAAGCCTTTGCTGGACATGGCATCAGCTGGAAATTTCAAGTCAAATGGGTGGCTGACTATTATACCAGTAAGCATTTAATAGTTTTTTAGATAATTATTGCAACTTGCCTTGAGCGACCTTTTGATTTTTCCTTCTTTTACCAATCAGCCACAGTACACCAACAATCAAAGCTATCCCGATACATCCGCCAACCACTCCTCCAACAATAGATACGACAGAAGAACGGTGTGGGGGAGTATCGCCACCACTATTATGCGGAGTAGAGCCGTTGGTATTGGGATCAGGGATATCCGAGCCCGAGGCAGATTGAAATACTGGCTTATCACGTATAGAAATAAAAGATGGGGTATACGTGATATAATCAATGTTGGCAGCAGATTCCCCTGAAGCCTTTGTGATCACACCTGTAATAGTATGGTTTCCTGCTTCCAGTAAAGAAGCATCGAAATACTTAAAGTGAGTTAGTGTATTCCCACTGCTGCCACCCATTGAATCCTGTGTAAAAACTTTGGTAGTGGTTTCAGAGTCCAGCGTAAAGTTCATGCCCAAAACACCGTCGACTAGACCTGGGCTGAAGCCAAAAATGGCAATTGATGTTCCTAAACATTAATCAAAAATTGCTGATAACAAATAAATTAATAAATTACCAGCAAACTGAAATGTAAATGAAGAACCAGTGGTATTGCTTATGTGACTTCCGTTTCCATGAGGATACATATTTGCGGTAAATTGAAAATCAGGTGGAGATCCATGGAACACATGAGGCTGTTCTGGCAATGAACAATTGACTGAAATAGCGCGGTTCTGCTGTTCCTCCCAACTGTCATCCCACGTAATTTCTAGATTCGAGTCATCCACCAAAATAGTCTTTTGGCTTAAATCCGTGGATTCATCAACAGTAACCAATGCGTAGTCTAGAGCCAGTCCATGAGCTCCCAGAATCCCAATGTCAATTTGGCTTTTGGAGGGCAAGGTTTGAGATGTGTAGAATTGGCCACCTTGAGCCATGGCCGGATATTTGTAAGGAGTGTAGGTCTCTAATTCTTGAATATTGCTACTATCAAAAACAGGAACTGATCTGTTGAATCCATGGCGGAACGCAGAAGGTGGAGTGATTCCAAAGAGTGCCACTGAGACACCTGATGTATACTATGTCAATATCTGTCCATTGCCGTAAAAAAAAAAAAAGCAAGATATCACCTTCAAATTTATAGATAAAGGATCCATTTTCAGGAAACTCAGGGAAAGTGACAGTATTGTTGAAGATTCCTGGATATTCGGCAGAAGAGGACCATCCACCGGGTTTACCCACTTGATCTTGTTTGTCTGTCATATCCCAGTCATCAACGATAATAGTAACGGGGTCTGCTGCCATGATTTTTTTTGGCGTTGGCCAGGATGCGGGCAAAAAATGTGAGGTACCAATCAGTTGTAGCTCACTGCAGCTACCGTCATATAGATATCTGGATTGTGATAGTAATCTTTCCGATCCATCACCAACATTTATATTCAGTTAGTACCTTTGTTCAATATACACAATGCATGAATGCCATGTAGGGGCTTGCCATGTGCAGCTGTCAAATACTTGAAACAACAGCTGTACATCACACATCAAAGTTCCGCTCTACAGAAAGAGCACGGAAAATGCTGAAATCCAAGGTTTTTAGCGGGGGAAGAATGAAAAAAGCAAAAGAAATTACGAGGCCGAACTAACTTTACTTACTTGCATTGCGGAAATTGTTTAATTGATTCGTTTGACTAGCTTATTGACTTGCTGCAATGCGGTTGGAGTTTAATTTTAGATACAGTCATCAACCGGCCAGTGAGTCACATCAGCGAGTGAGTTAAAGTGGCCGACAGGGTGATAATGTGGTTCAGAGACATGTGGGGAGTCCTCAATAGTATAGATATATCCACTACACATATAACATATGAAATTGGTCTCTGAATATCTTCTGTACAATATGTGTAGAACAAAAAAGGTAAAAGGTGAAGAAATCCAACATATTGAATTTTTGTGTATGAGTATCAAGGGACGTTAGGGGTAGAAAACTTCTGAGGCTTGGTTAGAATATTGATATACACTATATACATATCCCGACACTAATATTGGTCAAACATGTACAGCAAAGTCCAAACCAACCTTTTTTCAGATTACAGGTGTCAGAGGAGCATGCATGAGTGTCACACCACAGGGAAATATCTCCTTTTAGAAATCCAGTATCAGCTTTATTGCCACTCACACTCAACTGAGTTTCAATATACTTTATAATCTTATTTTACTGATCCATACATGGATGTGACTGATTGGCTAGTTCTGCTGATATTTTTCTACTTTTACTTATCCTACGTTGTGTACTGCATCGTGATAGCTTATGTATAAATTTTTATTTACAACAAGTATCTCACAGCTCAACAACCCATAATGAATATCTGCAGACATTTTCAGTTTGCCTGACTCACTGGCCGGTTGATGACTGTAGTAGATAGTCGCCCTGCTTTCGCCGGAAGAGCCTCGTGACCCCTTGGCCGGCTTGTGAAAGCCGAGAGAAGCCGGTTCACTGACCTTATGACCTCCGAGTGGAAATGCCATTATTTACAGATTTTCCTATAAATAGGCGAAGGTGTACTGAATTATGGGAATGATATAGAATCTTCGGCTCACATGCTATGTCTGTGTGTAATCAAGTTTATTCAAGAGTGTTAAGTCTCACTTAATTGGGCCTGCACAAAAAAAGCTGTATGGTGTAGTGGTTAAGATATCAATCAGATTTCATGCTGACACTAGTTCAATATTTGGTGTTAGCTACTACATTCCAGTGCATTTTATTACCTCCTGTGAACAGAACTGGCTTTTATATTACTGCTTTCATTTTTTTTCTTGCCTGCAATATAGTTGAATGTTCTTATCCATCATCTACACAAAAATGCAAATAAACATTTATTTCTATAGCATGGTTTACATGAGTCATAGAAAGTGATTAGAAAAACTGGTGAATTAAGCTTTTGAAGGGATAAATTTTTTCTGGGCCTATGACATCAAGGGGGTCCGCTCCGAGAAATTTTCGACCGTGGGTCTAAAAAGAAATTTGTGGGCTGAAGCCTGGACCTAACTTCACGTGATTACTTAATATGGTAATTCTACGTGGCAGTTCTTCGTCACTCATAATGTACTCGCGACATCTTTGGCACCAACCATGAACATTTGAATTTTGTGAGTCCTGATGCTGTTACAGTGGATCAGAATTGCCACATACCCCGAGGATAAGCTGAACTACTTCCATTCCTGTTTAGTCATTGAGACTGAAAAAGAAAATGGCCACGTGTGCATAGCAAATATGGCAGCCAGGGCTTGATCAAGAGTCAAGCCGAGTGAGAAAATTCCGGGTGAGTACTTATGGTGCTATATCATCGCAAGTACTTCAGAAAGCGGGTCTAATATGTGCTTAGAAGAATTTCCCCCTGTGGTAAAAAACAAAAATTTGGCTCCTTCATAAAAGAAGAAGGCCATCGCTTTGCGCGGCATGTATGAGGCCGATTATCCCACTAGCATCATGGAAAGCTGTGATTTAATTGATTGGCTTGTCCGGCTTTTTGGCTTGTTGCCAAGCTACAAGCGAGCCAAACCCATACTTTATTATTGAATTGTTAGTAAAAAATAAGTGCCAATCAATAATAAACACAACTTGTCACAAAAACACCCCAGACAGGTCTCATTGTGACTTGCTGGGCTTGACCGGCTTGAACAAGCCGAAAAAAGCCAGTCAAGTAGGGGTCAAGCAATCCTAACATAATCACATTGTAAGCCTCTGCTCTGAAGCTCAAAGGTAATGCCGTCTATTTATTAACAAATTGGTTTTACCAGCTCGGAGCATTGATAAGATTCCGATATACTAAATGGAGATTGGGCATGGAATGCTAAGCGGTGGGGTTGAGTAAGGATGAGTCCTCCTAAAGTCGGCCTTGTAATGGAACCTACCTACCTAGCCCCGGTGCAGGATTTCCCAGGCCAGACCCTTGTATGACACACTACAGGTGATCTGTGTACATGTACAAACTATTCAAACTCAGACTGTCTACATCATAGCTAATGCATTTTCTAGTAGATCTTCTCTTTTTTCCTACTCCATGATGTTTTATTTAAAGTCCACATCCAGCTTAATATCCATAAATCCATAAGGCCACACAGACCCAACTTTGCAGGCAAAGATTGGGTAAAAGAAATTTTACTTTCAATTTGTAAAAATGTTTTATGAACTATGAGACTTTCAAAGGTCTGTCTAATCACAATATTGTATGTTTAAAGAAAAGTAATGTAGGTAGTGTAAGCATTTGGTACTATGTGCCAACTGTGAGCCACGCAAAGTAAGAAAGAGAGTCTGGGAAACTTAGTTCCGGTTTTGGAAATTTCAGTATTAAGTCACTTACGCACACATGAGCCGAATCTTTGATAGTGGTCATATCGGTAAGTATCAAGGATTCTATATCATTATGTCGAAATGACTCCTCATGATTCACGTTATCTTTCCTACACCCGAAATATGCCCTAACGACAAACAACGAACAAGAGTTTCATCGGCCCTGGGGATCCCACCCGACGTGTGGGAATTGAAATATTGAAAGTCTATGGTGGATGCTCGATAACTAGCCCATTTTGGCTCCACAGCGGATATGCGATTGTCCGCTTTACAAGGTCTTGTCCTGCATAAAGTCCTGTCCCTGTGAATCCGATCTACCTCATACAACTTGAAACTGCTCTAACATACTTGCCCAAGAAAACAACTTCTCTGGTTTGAACAGTCAAGTAGCTTCCCAACCAATGAAAAAATCAAGGACCCTAAGGTCTGCAATGGCCAAGCCTTTGTGTAAACAGTGCGAAGAAGATAGTAAACCTATATGTGCGTCTAGTGCATCAGAATGACCTCTGGACTCTTATCGGCACAGTGAGCAATGGACACGGACGAACTGCCGCTACAACCAGTGTATGAATGCTACTTTAGAATTTGGTGACATTGTCCCCATACCATCCCCCTGATCTACAGGCTATAATATGTATGTTTTTAACGAGTATAAAGCTCAGTCTCCGTACGAAGGCGGCGTTGCAAACATCCTAATCTCTGATGTCAACGCATTCACCTGCAGCTGCATCTCTCTCATCTGATCTTCCAAACCAGCTCTCGTCCTAGATTCTCTGGTCCTAGCAGACTGAGCCCTAATACTCCGAACTTCTTCAGAGAGGTTATTCCTCTGCTGTATTAAGCTATTTACTTGATCATCGTTTGATCCGACCTGAGACACAGCCGCTAAAAAGCCTTTGCCAGATCTATTTTGATTAGCATCGGTTGGAAATTGTAAATCAAACGGGTCGCTGACTGTTACAGCAATAACTTATTTCAGCCATTTCATGGTTATTGAGATAATTATTGCAACTTACCTCGAGTGACCTTCCGATTTTTCCTTCTTCTTTTAACAATTAGCCACAATATACCAACAACCAAAGCTACACCCATACATCCGCCAATCACTCCTCCAACAATAGATGCAACAGAAGAATGGCGTGGAGGAGTATCGTCACCACTATTATGCGGAGTAGAGCCGTTGTTATTAGGATCAGGTGTATCCGAGCCCGAAATAGCTTGAAATACTGGCTTATCACGTATAGAAATAAAAGATGGGGTATATGTAATATAATCAATGTTGGCAGCAGATTCTCCAGCAACCTTTGTGATCACACCTGTAATAGTGTGGTTTCCTGCTTCCAATGAAGAAGCATTGAAATATTTAAAGTTGGTTAGTGTATTTCCACTGCTGCCACCCAGTGAATCCTGTGTGAAAACTTTGGTAGTGGTGTTGGAGTCCAGAGTAAAATTCATGCCCAAAAAAAAGTGAACACCGTCCACTAGACCTGGGCTGAAGCCAAAAATCGCAATTGATGTTCCTAAACAGTTTACATAAATCAAAAATCACTAATAAAAATGAATTAATTAATTACCAGCAAACTGAAATGTAAATGAAGAACCAGTAGTATTGCTTATTTGACTTCTATTTCCATGAGGATATATATTTGCTGTAAAATCAAAATCAGATGGAAATGTCTTGAAACTATGAGGCTGTTCCGGTAATGAACAATCGACCGAAATAGCATGGTTCTGCTGTTCCTCCCAGCTGTCATCCCACATAATTTCTGGATTGGAGTCATCCACAAAAATAGTCCTGTCCTTTAAATCTGTAGATTCATCAACGGTAACCAATGCGTAGTCTAGAGCCAGCCCATGAGCCCCCAAAATCCCGATTTTAATTTGGCTTGTGGAGGACAAGGTAGGAGATATGTAGAATTGGCCACTTTGAGACATGGCTGGATATGCGTAAGGGGTGTAGGTCTTTATTTTTTGAATATTGCTGCCATCAAAAGCGGGAACTGATATGTTAAATCCAAGGGGGAACGCCGAAGGTGGAGTGATTCCAAAGAGTGTCACTGAGATACCTGATGTGCACGTTAATATCTGCTCATTGCGGGAAAAAAAGCAAAATAGCACCATCAAATTTATAGATAAAGGATCCGTTATCTGTAAAATCAGGGACCGTGACAGTACTGTTGAAGATTCCTGGGTATTCAGGAAAAGACCATCCACCAGGATCACCCACAAAATCTTGTTCATCTGTCATATCCCAGTCATCAATGATAATGGTGACAGGGTCTGCTGTCATGATTTGTTTGGTGTTAGCTAGGATGCAGGGGACGAGGTATCGATCAGTTGTAGCTGAGCTCGACATTGCAACTACCATCATATATAGAGATTTAGAGTGATAGTAATCATTTGATCACGAAAATTTGTATTTTTATGAGAAATCAATTCAATCGTACATGGTATGGGTGCATGCCCTGTACAGGCTTGGCGCGAGCATCTGTAGAATGCTTGAAACAACAGGTCTGTATCATGGCTGTCATCACATACCAAAGTTCCACTCAACAGGAAGAGCACAGAAAATACTGAAATCCACTGAAACCTATTGTATCGAAATTACGAGGCCGAACTAACCTCACTTTACATCGCAGAAGGTCAGTACCACTACGCTTGTGTCGAAAAAGCCCTGACCCCTGCTTGTGCAAGCCCAAAGAAGATTTACAATGACTATGTGACTTTTCGATTCCTAATCGACCTTGTACATGCCGCGTGAAAGCGACGGCCCTCTTCTCTCATCAATTGATTAACCGTCCCAGATGAAAGGCCATAAAAAAGGTGTAGTAAATCATGAGGAATTAATTCAATACGTTGCTGTTCTGTCATGATAGATGATATTTTAAGTTGATACGACTACTATCAAAGATTCTATGTAATGATATCGAATTGATTCCTCATGATTCACGTTGTCTTTCCTACACCCGAAATATGTTCTAGCGATAAACGGACTCGCTAGTGTTAGGGAGAGTTTCACTTTGGGGTCGTCACATTCATCGGCTCTGGCCGAAGTGGTTTGAACGCCATCCCACCTGACGACGCCGGTGAATTCAAAGTTTACAATGAAGAAAAGCTTAATCAGCAAGATGATGCATGCTCAACAAATTTGGTAACCAGTGGTCTCGATATTCTCCTTCCCATAAGATATATGATTGACCGCTTTACAAGGCCGTAGCTTGACTTGGAGTAGACTGATGATATTTCTTAATCAATAATTATTTGGCTATAAGAGCCTGTTTTTCTCGGCAATTACTTTAGCAGAGCAAAATAAATTCATGAATAATACCAAGGATTACGAGGCCGACTGTACTGTAAGGAGGAATCGTCCTTACATGAAACTTTTCGCCCGAGTCCGTCACCGATGTGGTCCTATTTGGACCGGACGCTTTTGACATCCTCGGCCCGGTAACAGTTGATGCGTGTTTGCCACGCACACCGGAAACTCGGAAGTTACATGTGACCTAAACATCACCCGAAAAAAATAACATTCGTCAGCACTCTCAGGGAGGACAGAAAGTATACAAGACGATTCGATTTTTCACTTCCCGGAAACCTGTCCTATAAATATCAATTTTCATGTCATCTTCGGGGCGGGCGAATGTTTCCTGAAAAAAAAGACTTTCGGCCGGCATGGAAACCAACCTTATTGTTATCATCACGACTTCATTTTTGGTCTTTCTAAAATTATAGATATCAGCACAGTGAATAATATTCCTGAAGTCTACAGGTTTGGGTGGTGTCGAAGAAATTCTGAAAACTGTAATTTTGTCAGAGGCTATAGGCGACCTGAGAAAATCCATTTCAAGGCAAGTTCTGTAATGACCAATACAATTCCTATATGACAGCCTGATATAGATCTGGAAAACAATGCATTCGGTTTGCTGAAAGGGAGACTCAAATGAGTTACATTTTTCCTAAGTCCCCGCCTGTTTCGAAAGTCCCACCGAGTTTACTTATTTCCAACTACACAAAGCAAATCGTACCTTCATGGTACATGAAGTCGTGCGGCGTGCGTACGTTCACTTAAGCCCCCCGAATAGGTAGATCGCCTTCCTGAAAAGGGCTCACTCAAGCCCCCCCCCGAATAGGTAGGTCGCCTTCCTGAAAAGGTTTTTTGTAACGGTGTTGCCAGATAATATTAAAAGGCAAATTAGTACTGATTAAAATTCAGGTAAGTGCATTGTCCTTCGTCCTTTTTACGAATTTCGACCCGAGCTTTATCGAGCACAGTAATTTACTATGTGTCTTTGGATCATTCAGTCATTCAGTCCCTGGACCAAGGGATGTCGGATTTACTCTCAGGTGTAAGGTTCTGATACAAGATAATGCTATTTATCGCCATTGATCGAGGAAAAGACGAAGTTGTACATCGACATATGGATTAAAAGGAATAGGTTTGTGTAGAACGACATTCTCAGAGACTGCTCTCCGCTTCCTGTGAGTTCTCCGGCTCCTAGGGGCAGATCTGAAATGTTCGACCAGCTTGCGGAAGGTCAGGGTGTTGTCGGCATCTCAAATCGCAGAAACACACTCACTGTGTCGGCCCTGAACGTCATCACCCCGAACTTCACATCCTGACGCTGTTGTCAACGATTGACCGGTATGGAGGCCGAAATCCTATAGCTACCTGGCGTGAAAAGCAACGAGTTTGCATATCTGCTGGCGCAGTCACACAATCTACAGGGAAAATGTCAATACGACACAAACAAGGTCATGACACCCAGACTCACCAATACCCTTCTTCTGGCAGGCCTTGCAAGAAGTGCCAGCCTTTGCGCACTCGATATGTCGTGTAATACAGAAATTGCAGCGTCGCCTCTTGCTGAGCATTACTGAACAATGGGAATGGGTGTGATCAGAGGTTCGTTGATTCACGAGAGCGAATGGTGAATGACTAACTAGCCACCGGCAAAGAAGTCCAACACCGGCATTGCCAATGTCAGCTCCCAACCATCCTCGCCGCAATCCAACACTTTCTGTACTGTGTTACGATTTTTGTCTGGCAAGAACAGGTACCAGGTATAGGATGCCAACACAAGTCATAAATCGCGCACTCCAGGAGGATGAACATGGAGACAACAAACAAAGCGGTCCAGAGTTTTCAGGTCCTCCGTGTTATAAAGGACGCAAACAGCACAAAAGAGCGGATGTGACATCGCGGAAGGAGCAGAAACGGGTAGAGGTAAACGGTAAACGACGATGTTCAGCAATGGAGTGATTATGGCAGGCATTGCAGTACTACTCGCGAAGGCAGGACGGCTGGAAAGGGACAGGAGGACAACGGATAGCAAACGCGATAGCAAACAAGCAGACCTCAGGAGAAGAGAGGTAGGAGCCCGGAGAAAAGTATGACCATGAACTGAAGGAGAAAGCATAGGTAAACGAGAATAATCAGATATGGCAGGCACAACAAAGCAGGACATATGTCGAGGTTGCCAGCAGAAGGACGGCAGTGGAGGACAGGAACCGGAAGCAGAGAGGTACGAGAACTGAAATAAAACTATAGGAGAAGCAAACAAGGATATCCAGATACGGCAGACACCACAAAGCATGGCATGTCGGGATTGCCGACAGGATAGCAATGGAGGACAGACACTGGAAGTAGCTCAAGAGAGGTATGAGCAAGAGAAGGGTATGGGAACTGAAATTTGACCATAGGAGAAGCAGACAAGAATACAAGAAAGTCCAGAAACAGAAAACACCGCAAAGCATGGCATGAGCGAGAGAAAGGTACGAGAACTAACATAAATCCATAGGGAAAAGCATGGGTAAACGAGAATATCCAGATACGACAGACCGCGAAGCTGGGATTGCCAGCAGAAGAATAGCGATGGAGAACAGATACTGAAAGCTCAAGAGGGGGTAAGAGCGAGACAAGGGCACGAGAACTGAAATGATACCAGAGGTAGACGCGCAGAAGATATTTCAAAGCCACCGCAAACAGTTGTGAAAGACACTCTAGGGGAGCCACGAGAATGAGTGTCAAAACAGAGAGGCGACATCAGAAAGACTGATGAGGTGAGTTTTGAACAATTTGTAATCCGGAGGGAAGAGCAGACATTACTACAAAAGGACGCATTTCGGACGAGGAGACACCGAGACTCCATGGAGGATGATCTTCTCCAGAAAGGACAAGCGGAGAGCCTCTGGTCAAAGGCAGACACCAAAAACTCCGGGCCGAAATGGAAAGTCGAGGCTGTTGAAGTGAATGCCCGTCGCCGGGGATACGGGATCGATTCGGGCAGCGAAGAGCGAACAGGTTACTCATGAAGACCGACACGGCGATGCGCCCAAAAGTGAGGCCGAGGGGATGAGATAGAATCGAGCTGGGTAGACGATAGGCGAGTTGATAACTGCTACTTGTGCTGACAGATCGAGTTCACCAGGATGAGAGCAATTAATGATCCATCCAACTTATTCCTATGGTAGCGTTTCTGTCGCCCGTTATACCTAACCCAGCGAAGCGAAAGCCAGGTCGCTTCCACGTGGACATGCCAAGGAATAGAGGATGTCCCAATCGCACGAGGGAACGAGATACGAGAGCCATGTTTTACGAAAGCGACACGACGCCAAAAGCTCGTGAAAGTCTGAGCAAAAGAGATTGATAGGCAAAGATATCGTGTCTAGAGTAAACCGACTAGGACATGTGACAAGCACAATCACCACAGTCCAGGTAACGACTCCGTAAAGCAGGACCGGCCGATGGGAAAGCAGGGGAGAGGAGTAGGGTTTGTCAGACATAAGGAGGTGGGTCGGTTGACGATCTTCAGGAAATGAGAGAGCATTGACGTCGGCGATCGATGTAGTAGGGTTTGGTCAAAAACCATAAAAGAGGTGGGTCGGTTGACGATCTCCAGGAAATGAGAAAGCATTGACGTCGGTGATCGATAGAGTAGGGTTTGTCAAAAACCAGAGGTGGGTCGGTTGACGATCTTCAGGAAAATTGACGTCGGTGATCAATGTAGGCACAGCGTCGTGGTAGTAATATAGACAAACTACATAGCACTTCTGAAAGAGCTCAACCTGGCTTTCGCACCACGATTACTTGTTTCGGCGACATCGGTTCGATTAAGATGGTGATGAATGGGTGCAAAAGACTGGGCCAGTGAGTCCTCAGTATGGTCTCAAACGATGGCTGAATGACAGGTACAATCGATGTACAAAGGACTGGCCATTATGTCGTTGATGTGCTGACTTGGCAGGGCAGGGATTGGAAGAAATGCTAGATGGATGACCAGTTGGAGCAGTCATCAGCGCACAGAAGGTGAGAACCTTACTAGGAAATCAGGCGTCGCAGCTTATCCAACCCAGCATTCTAGAACAGAAAAAAGACCATCTAGACAGCGAGGCATATCATGCATCAGTGTGCTTGTTGAGTTTTTGTTGAGTTTTCTAACATGGAAAATGTCAGTGAAAGATCAGTTGAACAGGGAGATTTCTAACATAACATGGTCTATCATTCTGCATTGAGTTGGTGGGATGGGCTGAGCCGTAGGTGGGGAGAGCCGGCAAGAACAGTGGGTGGTTAACGTACTGCTAGCGAAAGCTGCGAACAGCTCGAGACGAAGGAGACTTTTAAGTTGTAGCTGTAACTCCATCATGTGACTCAGGTGGTTCCCTGCACTACGTTCTTTTTGTATAGAATGAACAATTATCATGGATCCTTCCACTTGGTAACAATTTTACAACGATATTAACAGTCAAAGTAGGATCAGATCGGCACAGCGAGGCTCAGTACTCGGTACTAGAAGATTCTTGCAGTCTGGTTCACGTCCTGCATATGTCAACCGCGGTGGACGAGATATACACCTTGCGATATTGCGACTGAAAGTGGATTGACGTCTCATTATACGTCTATTTTGAAGAGCAAGTAATGCTTGCCGCTGCAGCACAAATCGTTGAAGTTTTTAAGTTGACAACGGACAGTAGCCAGTAACTGTGAATGTCATGATTATTACGCGGTCCAAGGATTGTATATACATTCCAGCGGCGCTGGTCTACTATTGTAACAGTCTCGTAGTAACAGTTTAGTAGTGACACTGCAGTAGTGATTATCTCTGAGAACATAGCCGGTCTGAGAAGACAATTGACTGTACAAGAGGAAGGAAGGAGCCCCGAACTTGATACAGCTGGGACGCAAGAATTTCGCGAAGAGCAAGACATGGTAGGGATGGACGACTAGATCCGGGGGACTAGGTGGAGCAGTGGTAATTCCATGCTCAAGCTATTACCAGTATACCTTTCGTGAATTCAACAAAAAGAGAAGATATCACGACTTGCAAATTCGTTGTCTGCTTCTTGGGGGTTTCTGATGTATCCTCGGCCTGTTTGAAGGGTGAAGAAGCCGGGACCAGAGCCCAAAAGGGTCTATAAAGGGAGACAGATCTGAAATGTTCGACCAGCTTGCGGAAGGTCAGGGTGTTGTCGGCATCTCAAATCGCAGAAACACACTCACTGTGTCAGCCCTGAACGTCATCACCCCGAACTTCACATCCTGACGCTGTTGTCAACGATCGACCGGTATGGAGGCTGAAATCCTATAATTGTGAGTAGCTATAGAGGACATACCAACCAAGGATGCACTCAGCTACAGCGTCAATTTCACAATAAGCAGTAATTCCGCAAATACCCGGTTCTCGTTGACCGCATTACATCTAACCGCGTCGAGTCGGAGAAGCAGGTCATTCTTCATCAGATCCGAGTAAATTATCGGTCAGCAATTAATCAAACCAGTGAATAACCACCGTGCGGCGCACGGGCCTCTCGCCCTCCCGCTCGAGGCTCCCGTGAAAGTCATGCAGCTTGAATGACGCAAGCACCCACGCTTGTCTTCTCCTTTGTATAGATCCTCCAACTCGGTTTATTGATTTCGCAGGGAAGGCATTCAGTTTTTTGGAGGCCAGGTCAAGTCTTTCCATTCTATGCTCCGGAACAGGGAGAAGCGACGTTCATCAGTAACCTTGTCGTTTGCAACCCTTTTAATCCATCCGTCAAGCTACCGATCCACGAACTCGCTGCAACTTAAAGCCAGTGTTGTCTCCATGCCTAGCGCCTATGTCGTTTAGCAGTATAAACTGGGCAGCTGGTGTCGACGTCTGATAAGATGTTTACCAGCAAGAGCTGAGTACCCCAGGCTCCATTCTTCAGCTTCCTTTCTGGCATGTTATTCTTTTTCATTTTCATGATCTTTGGAGTGGTCGCGTTGCATGTCCCCGAGGCTGGCCAGAACAAGGTGCGCCATTTATTTATCGTAGAATTCGAAGGTTTCTCTGCGTATTCTAACTCTTCCTTGGCACTCGCCTCCCTTATTCCTGCCCCATGCTTCTCAGTTCGACTATTTCCCAGCCTTGCTCAACGCGGTCATCTCGGAACGTAGTTCGCCCAAGGAGGTCCGCAGGTCAGCAGGTGGAGACGATTCTTCAAAAAGGTCTTATCAAAAGAATAGCTATATTTAGGAAGTTGTCGAGCAGCGAAATGTACTATAAAAACTAGGCGATGAGAGTGAGAAGGGCTATTTATCGAAATCATAATTATTCAAAACTACTTTAAGCAGGTAATGGCGGTCCCTGGCAGACTGAGCCCAAGAATCTGGTAGCCCGGTGACAAAGATGACATTCAGTAAGAAGACAAATGATGCAAGGATTCGAGGGTAGAAGGCCAACGTCACTGTTCAGGTTCATGTTACAAATCAGCTTCGATCACTAGAGAAATACCCACATGTAGGGAACAAGTCTGTAATGGCAAAAGGTATAATCATACTGAGCAGAAGACAAGTGAGATGAATCAGATGCATGACATTGTTGCTAGTGATTGGCTGATCGAGAACCTAGACGCATATCATTAGCATTAGAAGTAGCACTTGAAGGCGAATTACCTTCAAGAGGCCCAAAGACGATCGTAACCTGCTCTGCATGAGGTGGTGCAATAGAATAGAGCCAATGGCCCAGCATTCTCGGGGATTTACTGAATTGACTCCCGCAGATGTGTAGGATAGATAGACTTGCACAAAAACGCCGATCAAGGTTGGTAATAGGATCCAGAGCATGCAGGTTATGGGCAAAGTTTCGATCGTCCAATGAAAACCGACCTTTAGTCCCTTGTAAATGGTGGTGGTCGGAGGCCTTTTTCTGTATGCATTTTGGAGCCTGTATAGTATGTCAATTCCCGCAAAGAGATAACAAGCCATGGGTGCATCATCTCTGTTCCTGTTCAATAATCCTCGGAAAGCAAGCTTTCCTAGGAAAATCAACAAAGACACACTTACTCGCAAGGAGAAAGCAGTCATGACATAAGTAGCAGAAGAAAATACCGCAATTCGGCACAAAAAATAAGGGGGGGCATAAACTACAGTATAATCCGAGTCTGTGTTTCTTCCAGACATAGTCGCACAGCGCCTTTGTTTTCTGATCATGATTTCTCCTGCGTCATTGATCAGAGCACCTAGCACTGTGACTTCTACAGTTGCATGTACGTTCCTGGATAGGTAGATATCATCCGAGCAGGGAACACGTCTGAAACAACCGTCTGGGAGAAGTAGGGCAGCTTTCCAACTGTTCCACCATGCGATACTTGTAAGCTCCTCGTTTCCATGTCTTGTCCCATAAAAATACGACGTTAAATGCAAGGATCTCGCGAGTGTCCTCCAGACACGGTCCATTACCAGACACAGGAATTCTTTCCATGATTGATCTTGTACCACTGTGATTAGCGAAGAGCATAAAATCGCCAGATCAATTGGAAGCGGCATCCTAAAGCAGATTATCAGCGACCATACGGAATGAGAGGCCTTAACTCACGTGGTGATGTTGGGTAGAGGATACATGTGGAAGGGTATAACGGCGACCGATGCCATGAAAAAATAGGCTGTAATTCTTATAAAAGTGCTGCGAAGATAGTATATAATCGGTCTGTTGAATAAAGCCAAGTCCCCATACACGGGTTGACCTGGAACTCTGACAAACCATATTGCACCAGGCTGTAGCATTCCTTTACAGCTTTTGAAAACATGTGATGACAACCAGCTATCAGTGACATCAGCGCTATCGAACAGTCACGAAGCAGCTTGAACGTACTTAAAGATGGTGCCTAGTGCCCAACAGCTGAATATCCACGCGAGCGATATTTGGTTGGCAGGTCTGCTAAGCAATTGGGCCGGAGCTGTCACATCACTACTAAGCATCCTGATACTTTCAGGAGCCAGAAAGACTATATCCAGCAACAGATAACTAATACACGGGTTGAGTGCAATTCCATAGAGCAAGGGGGTGGCGACAAGCTCGACAGAAAGCACTAGAGCTACCTAGAAAAAAGTATGTGACTGGAGGCGTTTCGAATTACTAATCACAAACTTACTTTCAGTTTGAAAATGTCCCGCCACAATTCGCTGCGGGCTTTAAAATAAAGGACCGCGAAAATGCCTAAAAGTGCGTAACCGGTGATAACAGTGAGTGTATCTGATATTTGGATCTGGACATCATTCATCGAAATTGTGTATGAAAAGATGTGTTGCATGACGTGTATAAACAAATACACAACTCTCATCTGGGATCGATTAGATCCCGTATGACAATGTTTCGACAACCTGTACTCACAGTGAAACAAATAATCCCTCTGCCTATAATAAAGGGGCCTGCGATACAGGCGCCCGCGAAAATGTTGACGATAACAATGGTAAGAGATGCCTTAGGAATGGTCAGACGACACAAATTACAGAACTATTCTTGCTTACATCTCGAAGTACTCTTGTCAGTGGTTGATCGAGAGCTGGCATCCGATTATTACAGTGCATAAACCCATAAAGATCAACTTACAACGTGTGAGCCGACCAAGGAAGTGAAGGATCTCGATGATTCGACGCGCAAATCGATCCTTCATAGAGGGCTTATTCGATTGAGCTTTCACTTTGAACGCGAGAGGTCGTACTGTGAAGTCGAATTTGGGTAGCACTGCTTTTTGTTGATTCTTTTCATCATTCTGTTCACCTACTTTGGGCTGTATCGCAGATACCAGGGGAAATGGAACAGAAGTCCGTGGAGCTTCCAAGTGTACAATAGGGAAACCTTTTGACACGAAAGCGGTATCAGGCTCGACGTTCTGTAAAACGGCAACGGGAATATGTCTCCTTATGCCGGTATTGATCACCTTAGCCATGAGAATGCGGGTCAACTGTTCCCGCCGGTCCTTTCTGACTTGAAGTAATCCGCGTGCAGCATCTGTTTCCAACCCGCCTCGGAAGTGTACAACTTTCTTCGTTCTCAGGTAATGGTCATCCAACGCTTGATGCTGGACATCCATTCGAAGAGGTGCAAATTTGAGAGCGGATTTCCCATTCCCTTCCGCCAATTGAACCTGAAAATCATCCTCGCCCGTCGGTGTCTCATCATAATCAGACATCCATTTACGCCCACGTCTTTTGGTAAGATATAAGGTTTCAAGAGGTGGACTAGCCGAGGGTAGAGGAGGAACAGGAGGTAATAACGAATCTTCTGTTATATCGATATCCATAAGGGGAAGAAGCCTGACTAGAGCCCTGAAATACCGCACAGCAATGGAGGCCAAAAGCAGCGTCAGGAATACCACCAAGCCAGCCGGAATATCGAGAAAGAAAGAAGCCCAAGAGCCTGTATGCTGATGAACCAATTCATCTTTTACGGGAAATCTACGGACAAGACTGAGTTTGGATTCTTGAGAATGAGAAAATAACACTGACGTTGTTTTAGCGAAGAGCATGAACAGCTTCTGGAGCATTATAGCAAAAATCAGGACAATAAGCAACCAGATAACCGCCATCAATAGCACCCTGAGTGTAAAGAGAAGAATCGAAGTTACTCTCTGCGCGAGTTCCAAAGCCATGACCATCGGAGGAAGCACAGTAGGCATTCCAGGTACGTATTCTATTCTACGGTAAGCACTAGAAAACACGTCGCAAATCCACCCACATACCCTTAGTGAACGTGAATGGATGGCCACAGAGATCGCAGGTTGTTTTCTTACTGTGAGTGAGCCACTCTTGCACACTACGCAGAGATATTAGTTGATTGACAAAAGTCAAACCGTGGGGCACGTACCAATCCTGATGAACCTTTTCAATAGAGCCTTTGCATTTGCAAGGATGGAACAACGGTTTGTCTGTGCCAGGAGGATCGCGACAGATTCTGCATTCTGAAACAGAAGATATTCACCCAGTCTTTGACAAAGAAAAAAACATTTTACCGACCTGCGTATTCGTTATCCATTGGACTATCGATAGATGAAGTGGCAATGACACAGGGCTAAGGTTGATAGACAGTGTGAAACTCCGATTCCTGTGCCGGGGTTGGCCCCAACCACAGTCATTATTAGTACCGGTCCTGACTTATCCTATACGAGTTTGACGCCTGGAAAGTCAAGAAAGGTTTGTGTAGACGATGACATATTTGGTTTCTATCCGGTACGACTGGATCCTTTTGTTAATCTGCGTTTCTTCTAGTCATGCACACCTTAAGGTAAAAATTTCCGCAAGTCTGAGTCATGGTCGTCATTGCTTCCGCCATTCCTCAAGTCCAAACCATTTCCGGCCATTTCGCAGCTATCTGCATCGTGCAGTTCACTTACGCCTTCCCTCCAATCGTGCTACTCGGCTATAAAGAAGAATCGCAGCAAGTAGGTTGATCAAGGCAGACGGCACACCGATAGGCGAAGATCCTGGTCAGATCCAACCCGAAGAATTTAGCGAGAGGCGAGCATTCTTTGGTGGAAACTGGTTCTTCAACTTGGTTCTTTTCTTGCGAAGTTTGACTATGGCTGCTTTGGGTACGTCTTCATTTCGCCATGGTAAATAGCTCGATAGCTGACCGCTAATCCGATCTAGTAGGGATGTATAGTTCAGGTCTATCATCCAAAGAGACGTTTAATAGCAATGGTGCTGCCACTTCCTTTGGACGTGGGACTCCTGTATAAGTATGCACTGCCTGACGGATAATCACCTCCATGTTGATGTTAGGAGTAGGGAGATTGCCGTTTCAGTTAGCCAGATTTTCGCTTGAACCCATTCCGACACGAGACGAACACAACGAGTATGTCAAAGCCACTCAACCTACAACAGATCATCCCTAGCCTATACCCCGAGGGCCTTGTTCTCAACGTCATTCCCGAGGAAAGGATCAGGATCTGGCTTCGTCCCACGTCTAAAGTCTGTTTAGTGCATTGACGCCAACAAGCAAGCTTCAGGGTATAGCTTATTTTTCTTTCGCATGTAGTAAGACTCAAAGATGTGACCCACCCATTCTCGCTTGGATAGATTTTGCTCAAGCGTTGACCGATTGTCTGATGCTTCCCAACAAGATGATAGGTACCCGTCAAGTTTCCATAGACGGAGGTTCATGTAGATACTCTACTTGGATTGCATTCTACTTACTCGGACCCTGCATATCGCTATCGCAGCCAACTCACTCACGGAATTCCATCCTTGGACACCCAGACCTATGCCAAAAGTCGCAATCTCGTCTCCATTAAACTTTCCTGGATCATTTACTGATTCGGCCGAATTTCTTACCGTAACTACTCCATTGCCTGTTATGGGGTCATATTTTCCCGTTGGAACTAGTGGCAGGCGTTTCCTCTTTGCCCTGCTTGAAGCAAGGAGAGCATTATTTCTGTAATAATGAAACAAGCTGCTATGTATGGGTCTTGCTACATCGACTGGTATATTTCAAACGACTGGCTAACATCACGTCAATTGGCCATAGTGACTGGTACGAATTGAGAAGAGGGAACTCCTCGGCGAGCTACACATATTTT
Organism: Stygiomarasmius scandens; assembly: GCA_037954225.1. NCBI lineage: Eukaryota > Fungi > Basidiomycota > Agaricomycetes > Agaricales > Campanellaceae > Stygiomarasmius > Stygiomarasmius scandens. The sequence goes on along the minus strand of JBANRG010000012.1, from coordinate 13,518 downwards.
GGGGCTAAGAAAAAATAATTTTTGAGGAACGAAACTAGGACATGCCTGTCGGCGAACATTTGCGATTTGACGTTTATCTTGTCAAATAAATGACACTGATTCGTTCAGATGTTCGTGGGAAAGAATCCGCAGACGATGCTAGCAAAGCGGTCAGCATAGTACACGGCGGACGAGGCTAGTGTACCTTGATTTTTTCCAATATAGGTTTCCTCCATGTCACCCAATGCTCTATCGCTCGGCGTCCTGCATATCTGGGACAACGGATCTTACTCTCTTCAGAGACATCAAGATTTCGAAAGTCAAGAACTGGGTCTGGACAATCAGTGCTCGGCACCAGCTGTGTGGGTGGAGTTTGGCCAACCATAGGTCCAATATCAGTATGTGCGAGGGGAGCCGGTGTACACCAGTTCACGTCGATGTCGGTATGTCTGAGCAATGTTATCTGAGTGGGCAGGGGCTGCCACCTGCGATATGGGAAAGTCATCACAAGCAAACTCTACCAGTAAGACCATTGGTAATATTATAGCTTAAAAGACTAGAATGGCCGGTTCTCGTTTAGTGGGAAACCGATCGTCAAGGTTCTCTAAGATCCAGTGGGAACTTGCTCCTTTCTTCATAAACATTTAAAATATACTGCAGATTAGGTTCAACTGATCGCTATAGATTTCCCATCGGTACTTCTCAATACATGGAATCGTAAATTTAGTTATCATAGAGCAGAATAGAGCTCGTACAGCTATCTTCTTACGCACTCCTTGGTCGAGAACGAACACGTAAATCCTTAAGTCGATGCAAGAAAGAAGTGCTGGGGAATTCACTTCAAAGGATATACATCAACGCTCAGTAGGGACTATGATATAAGCAACACATCAGAAATTAATTTCTGGTGTTCTACGGTACTACCAGGCTGCTTTCAAACTATCGCATAACGTCTACAAACCATTTCTACGTTTCTGATAGTCTTTACAGTACTCCTGGGTCGCCTCTTTTTCCTAAGTTGAAGCAAGACCAAATTAAGCTTCGTTCTTCAATATCGTTCTTTTGAAACCAGATCCCTTGACTTTTTTGCAGACATCTCGCAAAGCTCTGACAAATGTAATCGGGAGAAACTGCCGGAAGGCTCGAAAAAGAATCTGGATCTAAATTTCGCCAGGTCATGAATTCTTCAGTTATGTCATTAAGAATCGTCTGGTTCCATTTAGTGGACATAAAACCAGGACCGAGAAACAGAGGGCTTTGCAGTGACGGTCGGTCGCCTTCTCCGAGCTCGTACGCGATGGCCTGATGGGGGTCTGCAGGATAGTAGTCACCCCATTCTGAATCCAATTCGATGCCGAATTGCTCATTCCAATAGGCTAGAGTTTTCTCCTGTTTTAATTATCCATTAGATTGAAGACTTTAGCCAGAATACTTCGCATACATGCCAGTGCAATCTCGCCAGACGGCCAATGATAACATATTGAGGTGCCCTTGGAGGTGAGGGAGACATCATTATTTGCCTTCGACGCATGCAGCCCCTTTAATCGAAAGTATGGTATTCTCGAATCATCGCAGGAATTGGTGGCAGTAAAATCTACGCACCTAGGCACCTGAGATTCATCCACCATAATCGATAAGAAAGAAGATTGAATATTCACTCTCCACTCAATGTGTGGAACTTCAGCTTCTGCGAGCATCTCAAATGAATAAATGCATTGTTGTCGGCCTTGAGATCTCAGTTTCAAGTCCAGCTCGCGTTCCAACAAATTGATCTCATGAACGATCTAGCATCAGATAAGGAGGGAAAAAGGAGAAGCAGGTAGATTTGACGTGCTTGTTGTCAGCGAGCATTCTGATCAGATGGATTTAAATGTCGACGTATGAAACTATTCAGCGGTAGCCAAGTTCTGGTGCGAAAGTTATGCCAGTATTATAAGTATGTGAGGCGATGACTCCGAACCTCCCTCGGACTTGCCCTGCTTCTGAACGACAGCTAAGAATATATACGTGGTCTAAGGGTTTGTCACAGTTAAGAGGGAGAAACTTCCCTTTCTTTCAAAATCCGGGCAACCAGAACTGATGAGAACAAAGGGAACAGATTGCCTAGACAGGGAACATCGAATACGTCGAATCTCCACGGATGGGATAGAACCAGAAATCCGACCGGCCAGACAAATGCAAGGGCGTGATAATAGCCGGATCGTGAGCCCAGGTCGTAGTCGGGCCAAAATCTGTTCCCACTATTACTCCGCATTCCGAATTATAAAAGGCTCCGGTCTGGTCCTTCACAATAAGTTGCTCTTTTCATAGAATGTACGGAAACTGACCAGCGATATCCCAGTGCCGGCCTATCCCGACTTGCTTATTGTGAAAGATCATAGCCAAGGACAGCATGAACACAACTTAGGCTAACGGCTTCGAATTCTTCGAAGAGCAGTTGGATCTCCCCTTTGATTTCTTGGTTTTTGATTAACATGTACGTTTTCAGTTACCAGATCTCTGTCGTTACATGATGTACCTCGCGATCTCGTTCCGCCGGGTACGGTCACCGCCGGCTCTCAGTCCTCCAGAATATACATTGACATCACTACTCGACCAGACCGCACTCAATGCGATCGACAGAACCGGCAGCAAGCATGACCGTCTCGAGATTGAGAAGAATCTCGGGGAAAGGGAAAGTTTATAGGCCTATGTGTATCTACAGGTGCATGAATAAGGTGGACAAGATCCCATGGCCCTTCGAGGCCTATCAGGGCCTATCTCCGGTATCTTTTCACATTAAACGAGCTAGATTAAACAGGCAATTGGCACAGGCATGTGGGAACTGTGGGAACCGACGGAGCTAAGCAGAGGCAGAACCTCCAGCTTGAGCTTCTATCTGGTTGACCCAGACGATTTTGGTGTGGAGACCTGATCCCCAAGGTTACGAGGGTCTCACAAACGCACTCCTGGGCGTGAAGCCGATGCACGTTGGTCAACCACGAAAATAAAATTTGAAGAGAAGAACTATCCAAAGCTACTCACTTCACTCCTTTCAGTATACACATATCCCTGCCAAGCTCTCCAACTGAAAAGGGAGAGAGCATAGGTCAGCCCCTGAGGATCTAGTTAGAATGCTGGTTCTATTTGTTTCCGCTCAACGAACAAGGCGACAGTAAATGATACATTGAACAAAAGAAAACGTGCTTTGTATCCTCAGGCCCCAGGGGCTACAAGGGTTGTAAACAATCGCGCGACAATGAATGATGCATTGATGACTCGACTACTAGTTGGAAGGAAACTAGGTAGGATCTCGAGCCCGGGGCTCGGGTTCATCACAGCATGGTAGTTCATGGTATATAAGATAGCGTATCATCTCATTGACATGCTGCACGGTCTATTATTCTACATCTAAATGGTCATGAAATGAGTATGAGCTATTTTGAAAGACAAAGCAACATACTCTGGACAAGTCTACCGCTACAATCCGGCCATTAGACATGTTATACACCGCCACATGGGATATGACTTGATAGAACTCGATGATATCCTCTGTCGCTGACAATGTCGAGGAATATACACGTGCCGGGAATTGTACAAAGTACGCGAAAGGGTCGTGCAGAGAACTGGCAAGTGGTTGATATCTTCGAATGTGGAACCTTGCAGCACCTCTGGAGAGCTGAATCCGTTGTATACTACCGACCACTCGCGCAATACTCGCACCTTCTGGATGGTATGAAACTAAGCTATTGCCAAAATGAGTGCTGGCACGTGAGAAGGTGATGCCGTCCACAGTGTAGTGAGCACTTTCGTGTCTCTCGCCTCGGTCTGTATCAGATTTTGTGCCCGAAAATGCTTTGTCCACCATGTCCTTGAATTTCTTTACAACATGAGGGCAATCAGAGCGAGCCAGCCATCTTCTAAGATTGGACCCTCGGGTGAACGATTGTAAAATTGTAGCTTCCATCTCTCCTGAAGTCGAAAAGTAACATGAGCTTTTCGGAGCCTCAGTCCTGATAATCTATATGAGCTTACCCCCTACATGGTCGTTGGTATTGATCTTCTGCAGCACACCAACCAACCTCTCGAAAGGAAAACACCACCAAGCAGAAACCGGCCCGAATAGTACCAGGAAGTCATATAGGTGGAATGCCATATGGACATTAGTTCTCCTTGGGTGCCGTTGCGTATGAGGGTGCACAGTGTATAGTTCATCTGTCCATAGTTTGAGAAGTTGGCGAAAGTTTTCAGCACGACGTGAACTCATGGTATTACGACAGACTAGGATCACGGCCGAAAACAAGTACATGCTGTGTTTCAGGACTTGGAATGTGCGAGCATTTGGTAGCGGCTGACAGGCGTTCTCCTCCCCCCAAAGGGTGACAAATGCAATCGGGAGATAAATTGTACTCAGAGTCCGCCATTCATCTGCTTTGAGGCTTCCTGCGTTAGATTGGCCGAAGTTGCTGGGAACAGAGTTGATCCAGGACGGGGTATGAGTAGAACGAATGACTTCCTGAATATGCTGCATCGTTTCCATGTTGACTGGTTTGGGTAGCGCGATAGATTCGGCATCAGACCAGGGTTGCGTGAGTCTCTTAAGGAAGCCAGCCAGATATGAGTTTCTTGTCTCTTCAGAATAATTGCGAGGCATACCCATTTAACCAGTTCATCAATAAGAGGACTTTTCACTGTAAAGAAAGCTTCTTTCGGGGTGCCATCCCGCAGAAATATCGTTCGGGAGCATGGAAGTTCCATAGCGTAACAGACAAATCGTAACGCTGCCATATTCTCTTTTCTCAGCCTCTTCCTAAGGGTCTCCTGAGTGATACTTCCTGTTCCTCTAAGTGGATGTACCAAACGATCATAAATCCGGTAAATTTGATTTACCTCATGCTCGGCTACCCTATATTGCGGGGGGGTGTCAATTGCGTCGTACTCGGGCCAGGGATATCGAAAAGCGCCTCCTGTAGAAGACCCGCCTTTCTTAGCCCGTACTTCATCAAGTTCAAGAACATCCCTACAGTGATAGCTGACCAAGCCTTCTAGGATGCAATGCATGCAGTCTACCACGAGCATCCGTGACGGGTCCCAATACGAGAGCCTCCAAAGCTCTGACCAATGTACTCCGTATTTTGAGAAAACACTGTCTCGCTCCTGCTGAGTTTTAGCGTCCCTGTATGCTTCCGCCTGTTTTCGAAGCTCTCGCAGGGATCTGTTCTGCCACCGCTGAAAGTCGGTCCTGTACATGGAACTACGTCCATGGCAAGTGCACCTGGTGCAGTAGAAATGGGATCTGGGACCGGCATTGCCAGATACCTTCCGAGCAGCAGGTAAGTCATTTACAGAGAGTACGATGGCATAGTTGACAGTACGTCCATGGGACTGAGATGCAGTTCTGGAGATATGCACACCGCGTTGCCAGGCAACAACAAAGTCATCCATGAAGGGACGGACGAAGTGCGAGATTTCGTCAACGTCTGGTTCCCTCGGCCCGGTAATAACACCGCCCAGAAAAATGTTCTCCGGTTTGTGGCGAACATCTTCTGCAAGTGCAAGATTCATAAAGGATATCATTCCGATAGAATCCTTGTTGCCCTTGATTCGCATTCCGTGAGGGTTAAAGAAGTCCAACTGCATTGAGAAGGCCATTCTGACGTTTTGACCCCTGTCGATGAAAAGTTTGTTGGATTCAGGACCCTCGAAGTGCTTCATGAACTCCCCGTCGAAGATATGATTAACGAACTTATCGGGATCGGGATTGGAATTTGGAGAGGAATATTTAATGCCTTTGAAGGCTTCGTCACAAGCGTCATCACAGACACGTTCTATCTGGGGATCGGAGAGGGAACGAGCAATATAGTCATTTATCAACGCTGTGACGAAAGGTTTAATCGGACGCATCCGACCATGGCGATTGTGGACAAGTTTAGCACCGCAACTGACGAGACCCGTCACGCCAGGAAGAAGCTGATCACAGTGGGACGGGAAATCGTCTGTAGTTCCCTGTTTTGTCCGATGACAATAACTACAGCAGGGACATACTGTGTACATAGTGGTCCGTGCCTCCAGATGCAGCTGATTTAAAGCAGTTCTGAGGGAGGTCGGTATTTGACTAAGAATCTGCCCCTGGTACGCCGTGTGTTTGGTTTCTTGAGCAGAGCAATGATACGACATCACTATCTCCACCAGTAATGTGGTAGCTTCGATAATGAAATTGCACTGAACAGTGCTCAGGCCGACGACAAAGTTGCAAAAAAGAGCAAGAAGAGTAACAATCTGGGCTACGTTGTTGAGCTCTCGGAAGGGATTCTCGTTAAAGTATGCTGTGATTTGAGAAGTCAAAGGTCAATCCGAGCGCTGGATTCATGGACGTACAAGTATCGTAGATGACAGGTTCAGAGGAAGCTGGCAGAATGGCATCAACAGAAGAGATATGTCTTTGTAAGGAGGACAAATTCTGCATGAGACTGTTTTTACCAAGTGCCAGCTCATCGTCAAAACCCGGTCGAATCTTGTCAAGAATCACTTTTGCCTCGTCTGCATGTGCAACGGCACGGGCAACATTCTGCCTCAACATCGTCGTTTCAAACTCTGCACTGGGAAAGATTAAGAGATCCTTGGCGAGCCCAATGAGTTCAGTCGCCCTTTCCAGACACTGTCGTTGGTATCTGTTTCGAGCTCCTCCAGAATGGGTGTGCACGAAAGATACGTTTTTAAGGTCTGAATTAGGTGCAGGGTCTATCTCCTGCTGAAACTCTTGACGGGAAGTCCATAGCTTGGAAATCCCGTGCGGGGTAGAGCTGCAGACATCATCGGCTATGGTCAAAGCTGTGATGAAATCACCGGCGTTGTTAGCGCAGTCCTTGAAATATTACGTAAGTATAGGAACGTAAAAAATGGTACTAACTACACTCTCACCTGAGTCGAAAGTATATCGACATGATCCTGTGATTGCTTGGGCAGTTATCAGCAACCAGAAAAAGAATCGAGGATGCGCCTCACCCGCAAGAAAAATTGTAGATCCAGTTTATGCTTTGACAGGGATCCCTTAGGAACGAGATGCGGGAAAGGTTTGAGTGCACATCGGCACTCTTCATTTTTGCCTCTTATCATGTAGCCAGAGGTTGGGGGAAGGTTGGAAAGTGACAAGAGAAGGACAACGGTATAAAAATGCGCTGCGTTGTTTAAGATTTCGTATTCCCACAGCGAGGGCATCGAAAGAAACACAAAGGATCCCCTCCGGCACAGGAATGTACCCGGCCCGAGTCAAGGTACAAGATCTGGTAAGACGAGGGTAAGACAAGGAGTCTTGAAACTATTACAACACTGATCAGGCTATCCTTGGCTATGACCTTATACCACAATGAAGCCAGACTTGGCGAACATTTGAGGTCTTCTGGACATGTCTTCTAAGTCTGGTCTTTATTGGGCACCTTTATTCGCAGTATGGAAAGCTGACATTACTGGGAAAGAGGATTATAATGTATAGCAAGTGCCTACAGAAGAATAATACAAGGGCCGGTGGATTAGAGGTAGAGCTGTAGGGAAATCAAGTAAACCTCGTTAGCAAAACATTCGATACCAAAGGAGAGGCTCACCATAGCTGTGCACTGCACGTCCCCGAACGCAATGGTATTGGAGACCTTGAATGAGTTTAAAGCTAGCGACCTCGGAGAGGAATAATGACCGCACCAGAAGACGACCAGCGAAACAGGAGCTTCAGACTGAATATGGTTGAGGTAGGCTTGCCGACTTTGGAGACAGCCATGAGTTGGAAACGTGTACAGTATTCCGATGGAAAAGCAAAAGACACAGAATAACATGTACCTTGTATTCCTATCCATCTTGTCTTGTCCAATCAGTCTGTCACGTCTTGTTTTGAACACGTTAGCGACGTCTGAACCTAAAAAGTTATATGCATCGTCGCTGGTTCGAGAGCTGAGGTAATCGGTGAGGTTGTAAAGTTTTTGTTGTAGATGCTGCATTTCCTGCAAGGCACGATCAGCTCTCCTCAAAACGAAACAAAAAAGAGAAAGGGAAGGAAAGAACGCACTTTTCTATATTCTCGTCTGAAGCTGCAACCGATCGTCCTACCCACCAACATCCCTTTATGAGATCCATTAATCGTCGGTTCGACGGGTTTCAGTTGACACATGTATGAGGCCCTCTATGGGGGTGTCGCCGGGGAAATTGAGGATTTCGATTTCTGGGCCTACCAGCACCAAAAGCGAAACAAAAGTTGATCAGCACAAGCAGAGTTCTGATGTCATAAATACAGTAAATATAAAGAAATTGAAGGAAAAGGTGTTGCGCTCGCAGAAACTCGCAAGACGAGATAAAAAAGAACACTCACCGGGAACAACATCCAACAAAACACTTCCACATCTCGGCGCCCCAGCCTCGACATGTACATTTTTTCTTTATGCTAAGTGCCGTTGTCATGAAAACCGACCATCGTCCTGAGCGAAGGCACTGCAATCCATAGTCAATCCATGGTTCGTCCAAAGTAGCTTGAAGTGTAGAGCTGAGATGACGAGATGATGCAGCGAATATGTCACGTGGGACGGTCTAAATCAAGAAAAGAGAAAGACGCGATTTTCAATTTTAGTCAACACGCTTCGTGCTCTCCAAACCCGATATCATGCAGGGCCAACTCTTCAAACATGCTGGGAGGACGTCGCGGTTCATCTATGGAAAGTAACGCAACGAGTCAGCTTCGGCTTGGCAAGAAATGTGAGGCACATACCTTTATGCTCGTTACAACTCGATGTTGAGTTTTTGCGTCCGAGCGGTTGAGAAGTGTCGAGAGTGCTAGATGAAACGATGAGCATCTTGGGAGTGAGGTTAATAGTCTCCCTCAGTTGCACTGCGAATGCAATTTCTAGCGGGAATGCAGATGATACCAATGGCCTTGGTATCCTCGGAGATGACACGGTTTACACGGGCATTGATAAAAACGACAGAATCAACCGCCGAAAAGCTATGGCTTGAGACCAAAAACTCATGGGGTAGAGATTGCCCTGTACATCCATAACACACTACCCCTAGGTCTTTATTTCCAGTGCAAAAAAGTTAAAGATAAAGCATATGTTTGTAGTTCAAGATCTATTCAATTTCTTGAGCCCAAAAAGTATATATTTGCCACTCAAAAAATGTTGACTTTGCCACTCAAGATTGTTGAAGTTTCTTGTGACACAAACATTCAGGTTTGCCACTCAATAAAGGTTATTTTTCTCAAATGACAAAGGATTGATTTGCCACTCAAGATTGTTTAACTTTCTTGCCATTGCCATGGCAACCCCTTTGTTCTAATTTACTTTCTTGTACAACAAATCAACTCTTTGTCATTCAAGAAAGTTAAAGTTTCTTGAGTGGCAAACCTTTGTATTTGTGGCACAAAAAAGTTAAACAATCTTGAGTGGCAAATTCAATACTTTTTGAGTGGCAAACATTTACTTTTTGTGCTCAAGAAATTGAATGAATCTTAAACCACAAACATATGCTTTATCTTTAACTTTTTTGCACTAGAAATAAAGGCCTAGGGGTAGTGACACTGTGGACATAAGCGGTGGCAGCGTCAGAGAGCGGTCAGCAAAGCCAAAGACAGCAAGCACAGAATGAAAGCGAACCTTGAATATCTTCGCTGAAAGGGATGCCAACAGCATCCGAACCATGAAGGAAGTCCTGAGCCAAGGCAAAGACAGATCCACCGTTACTGATAGCAATAGGACCCATCGTATCTGTGAGTGTCGTTGTTGACAGGCTTGTGGTGGTTTTTGAGACCCTTCATGTGAGGGAGAAGGTCCGGAAGACATCAAAAATGAGCAAGGTGAAGTCAGATGCAAGAGAACTCACTGCGAGCAGTCCATCCTTCAGTCTTGAAGTTGTCCCAGTCGAGGCTTAAGCGCAAACAGTGGGTCAGATACACTCCGAAGAATTGAAATCGAGAGTGTACATCTTCTCAAGCCGTCAGAAACTATTCAAGAGACGGCCGAGAATCATGGAATGGGTGAAAGTACCTGGAAATTACCATAAAAATTAACTGGGAATACAGACCTGTTTCCACTACCTTAACGGGGTCTGGAACAACACCATCAAACTGAGTAAGGGATGAGAAACATTGAAAAGACCTACAGAACAGTGCTACACCTACTTATGGTGTCAATGTAGAAGGTAGCCTTCTCGTTACTGTAAAAGGTTTCAGAGAATGAAGACGAAAGGACGAGACAATGGAAATGCAACGCACATTCCGTCACGTTGCATGTTCCTAGCATAGATACCGGGCAGGTATCGTCACGGTTGTTGTCTAGGCGCAAAAGTGAGAGTGAGCCAAGTGTCGGAAGCGTGCTGAAGAGTGACACTTTTGATGAGCATGGCCTTCAAGTTGGGTCAGCGAAAACCAGACATCCAGCGACGACAGAGACACAACGAGGTAACGCACCAGCAGGACCTCCACCACAGACAACAACATCGATTTCTTCGGGGTGATCCATGATGGACTAGGAGGAGAGACGGGGTTGCAGGTTGAGAGAGAAGTGGGTTGGAACAGAGAAACAAGGAAAACTCACCTTGAGCGGTCGTTCCTTCAGTCTTGAAGTCGTCCCAGTTGGAAATACAAATGTGAAGGCCTAGTCAGTCATTGGCGACACTGTTGCCTTCTCGAGTACGCAATTTGGCTTTGAATTGCAAGTTTAATGCGTCTGGACACTGTGACGCTGGTAAAATGAACAAAAGACCTATCACTTCTAGTAACCCGTAGTCCTGCTGCGGACAGCAGAAAAGGTTATTGACGTTCAAAGGCTCACTAATCAACCAGAAAGCCCCCAAAACTCTTCCCTGAGCTCGAATACAGTGTATACAGTGAGAGAAGGAACGGCGGGATGGTGATGAAAGTGAACGTGTCATCACTATTACCCCACTGTACGACATGTCTACACTAGTGATTAGCTCTCAAGCATTAGCCAAAGTCCCAAGAAAATGTCCGAGAAGGATAACACATAGGTAAAGTACTCGGGTAACCAACACCGTACAGTAATTTGAAGGTACAAACGTTACGTTACATCATTACAAGGTCCAAGAATGCAAGGAGTTATTGAACTAAGCATCATTCTGCCTTAATCAGTGTGTTGGCACTGTTTTTGATTTCTGGATGCCAGCACATCTATCACGCAGCTCGACTAGTGCAGAGACTATAAGAACGCGAAATCTACGACATGGATGGGTGACGACTTTTATTTACCGAATCACTGTAGTGCTATCAAATAATACTAAGGGAGAGAACATTTACTTACGAAGATCTAGGAAATAATATCAGCAAGATGCCTTCCGTCGCCGTTTCCATACGAGAACGGGCGCTCTTGACTTCCCGCGCTCTACATTCACATGAAGGAAGGAAGGTCATGAAAACCATTCTCTAGCTTGGCATTTTTTCTCGTCCAAGACTCATGCCTATAACAATAAAGGTAAGGGAGTCCTTGGCCACAACGATCCAAACTTTTCTGTGCTAGCTGGCACAAAAGCCCACTTATTGCCCATGCATAGTGGTATTGTTCGAGACCTAACCATGCTCTGCTAAACAACCAAACATCCGTATAAGTGTGATCGAACCGGCTTTTGCGAGAAGGAGGCGAACGGCGAAGACAAACGGATCAAGAGAAGTGACGGTGATCCTACTTCCTTTGTGCTTCTCTGTGGAAATGCAGCCGATCGCTGTCAGAAGCTAGGAAGGATGTTAGACGATCTGGGGCTGAGCCTGATTAGATACCGTACCGATCATGACATCCACTACTATTCCCAGACCCCAGAAGACTTGGTTTTCAGCAATTTTCAGCTCATAGTCTCAACGGTTGTGCCAGCTACCGAATCCAAAAGCAGCACTATATCATGAGAGGAGGAACGGGTGAAAGATTTGAGGCCTATGGGCAACTTTTCGACCAGGGTTACATGAGCAGTCGTACCACCGAGTTGGAGTTGAGAATTCTGGACGGAAGCGAAGACCGATGAGCAAACTACGTTGCGTGGACGCTGGTGTCACTGAGTTCGCCCCGGTCGAAGCAAATAAATCATCCCACCGATTGGTGTTCGTGTTGGGGTTTTGTGCAAGTGCTGAGTTCACAAGCGTTCGCAATCATTGGGTTGGGCCACTCGAGGCACGGACGCGAGTTGCATTCGACCCAAATCTTGCCATTCAGCTCCGAGTAGACCCTGCGTCCTTTGAGAGCGAAAACGTACATGTGGTCGAATTCGTTGCCTTCGGAGTCGAGGATAGCGATAGTAAGTGAGGGAAGTCACGAAGTAGAACAGACAAGAACGCCGTACATCTGTGACGATGATGTCGACAATATAAGAGGATAGGCTAGGATACAAACTCACTTGAAGAGCAGAAGAGATGATTCTAACAACTCGACCAATCCCGACCTATTGGAGCAAGCAACAAGCAGGGCAATGAGATTCGCTGCAACCGAAGGGAGACATGGGGGTAAGCCAACGAAGTGGCAGCACATGCCATGATGTCGTCGTAGTGGTCAGGACCTTTCAGCACAAAGTACAAGGGTAGAGAAAGGTCTAACGTGCGTATTCTACCATGTCTGTGGTTGGTATCGTGGAACAAAAAGTATTCGCTTGAATAGTCACGAAACGAGGTAATGGTTTGAAGTCCGGAGCTTTACGACACGTAAAAATCTCCGTCTCGCCACTTCCCTCCACATTGGGACTCAAATCCACTGGATTCCGCTTTGGTTGGAATCAAACTCTGATCCACATCATGGTCGAACGACACCTTCCATGGTGTTCCGACTCTTCAAAGGTTTACTACTGTGCCTTTTGACGTCAAAAATCCAGTGCGATCCTCTCTGGTTTTGAACTGTAATAGAGAAGCGGGATGGTGGGGTTCTGTGAAGAGGCGTTTTCTACTGGATATTCTATTTCGAGGTTGAGGTAACATGTCCTTATTTATGTGGTCAGTTTTTACCGTCTGACCTGTAGAATGCCCGGAACAGCGCCGTCGACTGCGTGAAAGGTCACTTGCTCGCTCCCAGGCAGCGACTAATCAACGACGGCTTCAGAGATTTGTTGTGCAGAAGTCGCAGAAGACGGTCTCCAGCATTACAGTTCCAAAGGACTGTCGGTAGTCTGTCCCTGTTGCTCTCGCGCATTTGAAGTACGGCATGGGATCTCGATCCATTACTTCGTATATGTTTTCCGATAATCCCTCCCAAAGTTCCCTGGAAGCCAGTGCGGCATATCATCGTTAATCGTGCACGGAGACGACCACTCTTTCTCTTTCTGTCGTGGATGCAGACCCTGCGATAAATAGAGACGAACACTACGCTGCCATTTGGAGGACCGACAATCCCCCATGTACAAGTTACATCTTTCGGCTCAAGAGCTTATCCAGTTTGCTCTCGCCCCGAAGTACTTTCCGTCCTCCAATCAAATGGCTATGATGATCCAATCGCTCAGCGTAAATGGATGGTCACCGTGTTGACCTTCGGTGGGACAGTTTACTGTCGTCAGCTTTTTCAAGTGACCAAAAATGGTATGCAGAGCCTGCTTACC